>JAWNON010000073.1:4115000-5315000 GCA_035045945.1 Drosophila anceps
TTATCGAAATGCCAATCAATGGCAAAAAAAAAAAAGAAAGAAAAGAATTGAAAGAAGTTGTTTGCAACTGTCGAATGCAATTCTCGCTTCAACCAAAACGCCAAAGCCAAAGCCAAAGCCAAAGCGATATAAAAAATTTAAATGCCAAATAAAGGAGACGAAAATCAGGTCATTGAGAGAAAATGCTTCAGTCGGAATGCAGACAAAGGGGATATCGAGCCGAATATATATATATATATATATATATATGCATATAGACTTTTTATGAAGAAAATCCATGAAAAATCCATTTTTTACTAAACTTAAGAGATTTTTTTTAAATATACCCTGTAATCGCTTGCTTAGGTATTTCATAATCATTTCCTAATTTGTAGAACTTCTCTATAAATATAATATAATACTAAATATATACTTCATAAGCAATTGTTAAACATATAAATCTACACAACAAATGCGAATGCATGCAGAGAGCGTGGGGTTTTACAGGTGTACAGGAGGTGGTGGAGGCGTGGCCAGTCTATAAATTGAAATTGTTGCCGATTATGGTTTTGTTTCAATTGGTGGTTTAGCTGCATTGTGCATTGGATTGGAAGATGAATTACAAAAAGTACTTAGGCATTTCATTTGTTGTGGGTGCACAGGAGCTGCGATTGGATATTGGAGGTTGAGCGTGTGTCTGTATGTGTCTATATCTACTTATTTCTAGTTAGGTGAGCATTTAGTTTACCTGTTGAATAACAGGCCACAGCCGCGGCGCTGATGGCGTCGTTGTTGTTGCCAATACAGCCGCCATAGGAGAAATGATGGCTAGTCGAACCGGTGCCGGAGACAACGGCTATTTCGTCCAGCTCATGGCCCGGCGAGGTGCCAGCGGATACGAGCCGCGTCGACGATGTCGCCGAATTGCCCTGCGAATTTTTACGTCCACGTAGCGAGAGCACCAGTCTTTTGGCTGTGGACATGCCCACAACAGCACAGGATGCTTACCGCCGTCTACCCTACAGCTACCCGGCCGGCTCCTCCAATCGTCGCTGTCCAAAAGGCAGGTGAATTTGTCTTCGTCGTCGTCGTCGTCGTCGTCGTTATTTTTGCTCAGGCTGCTCCACCGGCTGGCTACCACCGGCTGAACTGCAATAAGAAATTGAAATGGAAATGAGAAACTTTTTTATATTTTTTTTTTGTCATTCAATATTTGCAAAGGCAGAAGTGAAACTAAAGGACAGACACTGCAATAAAATAAAGTTGTTCAATGTGAGAGTGACCGCAGTGACAGATACCCTGTAGAAAGGAGATATATTTGTGGATCGAAATGGGAATGGCAATGGCAAAGAGAGAATATGAAGAAATTGGTAGACTGGGGAAATATGATAGCATTAGAAAATATATAGAAAGTGAGAGATAGAGAAAGCCAGTGGGAGGTACGAAGAGAGCTGCAAACATAGAGAGAGGGAGAGAAAGAGATATCGTAAAAAGTACGAAGAGAGAAGTGGAAGGTAGGAAGAGACCATTCTAAATTGAAAAGAGAGAGAGAGAGAGAGAGCAGCAGCAAATATAGACTGAGAGACAGAGATACTGTAGTAGGAAGTAGAAGAGAACAGCAAAAGTAGATTGAAAGAGAGAGAGCATGGCATGAGATAGTGGAGAAATAGAGAGAAAGAGCAAAATAATTTAGAAATATCATTTTAGTATTATATTAGTTAAAACTATAGCAAATTAGGTCTCACAATTGCAAGCATGAAAATCTCATCGAAAGGCAAAGCTTGAAATGCAGCACGAAGAATGAATATATATATAATCTAATAATATATATTTAAGCACTCACACACAGCACATGAACTCTCTCACTTGAATTCGTATAATTTGTTAAATCATATTCCAATTGACTTAGCTGTAGAGCAACAATGCTACTTGCTGCTGCTGCTGCTGCTGCTGCTGATGCTGCTGCTGCTGCTGCTGTTGTTGTTTCTGCCTGCAGAATATCTTAATATAACCATTACATACATTTAATGGGCACTTGGTATCATACAACACTGGCTACCAACACTGCTATTTATAACCTTAATAATTTAGCCGGAGCTTCAAAGAAATATGTTAATCTTGAACGAGCGTCGACTGAGCTTGGAATTTTCATTTTAATGCGCCGCCAGAGTGGGGACACGATGTTGAAATATACTCTGTAAGCGTGTGTGTGCCTCTGTGTCTGTGTGCATGAGTATGTCGAGTGTCAGTGAACAGAACAATCTTAAATTATGCAAATGCTTGCAATCAACGCTTAAGCAATGCCAACAACAGCAGCAGCAACAACAACAACAATGAAAAGTATAAAATAAAGTAGAAACAAAAAAAAATGGCACACAAAATGATTGCGACATGAAAAATATGCCCGCAATATTAGCATACAACGGCATTGTATTGAGAGCAGCCGAGCTGGGCAACGGACGGAGGCGGGGGCGGGGGTGTGGCACGTGCTATACACGCGAATGCGGAGCAAAAGCCGCTTAGGCAACAACAAAAAAACAAACAACAACACGAAAAATAGGCAACAAATGCGAATACCAAAAAAAGAATGAGCACAAAAGGAGTAGTCTAGTGGGAAGTGCATGACTACTAGATACCCTGGCCAGTTACTCAAATATGCTGATGAGGTGAGCATACTTTAGTATAGGTTTTATATTTACTACGGTTTGATGAGTCCGACTCTCAAAGTGTCCAAATGACGTATGCCGCATCTCGTTTTTGATGGATTTCATGAATATTAAAGAACTTTTCGTTTAGATAAAGCAGACTTGTTATGTCTTAAGAAGCTCATATTTCACAGCTAGCTCAAAGTTACCCAGATGGACAACTACACACATACGTATCGGTGAGCTGACGCACAGAAGGACAGGATAAGATTACTTAGGCTGTGCATTCTCAGCAATAATATTTATACTTTATAGGCTTTAGAATATACATATATCTTACAGAACTCGTCTACCGCACGTCAACTTCTACCCGTTACATACACCGCTACGAATGCATAATATCCTCCATTTCCCATTTTTAATATGTTTAGGGCATCCGCAAAAAAAAAGGAAAAGGAAAAGGCAACAGCAACAGCAACAAAAAACTGTCACTCAGTCAGTCAGTCAGTCAGTCAGTCAGTCAGTCAGTGCCTTATCAATTTAATATTTAATAAGCCGTGGCTGGCATCAAGAAATGCCCCAAAATATATTCAGTTGAGTGTAAAGTTGATAACCCAGTCCAACGCTAAGGCGGTCGGTTGGTTGCTTTTCGATTTTCAATTCCGATAACGATTACTATTACGATTATTTCCATAAGCATAAACAAGACCCCAAGTCAAACCGCACTTTGCATTAAATAATATTAAAATATCTATAGATATATGTATGTATGTATGTGTGTGTGTGTGTTAGCTTTTAGGCTCGCTAGACTTTAAAGTCTCATATAAATGGAAAACACGCACACGCACACGCACACACACACTCATACACACACACACACACACACACACACATCTGCGACTTGACAGTTGTACGTGACGCATAACAAATTTGAGGGATTTGTTGCACTTTGATTGAATGTTCGCTGGCGCCGCAAAGCTAAATATGATTTATGTGCCACGCACACACACACACACACACCCATACTCCCATTCACTCACACACACATACACAACTTATCTAATTTGTCAGCGTGACAAAAAAAGACATAAAATAAGAAAAAAATGTATTGCAATTATTTAAATTTTGGATTTTGATTACGCAAAGGCGACAAATAGAAGAGCAAAGAATGAAGAGAAAAAAAGATGAGATAGATAAAAAAAAAAAAATTTGAATATTAACCAACAAAAAAAGTTGTACCGACACGGGTGCTCTGTCAAGCTCTCTGGCTGGATTTGTTTAGCCAGGTTGGCTCTGCGTTCCGGCCAAAGCCAAAAGGCAATCAAGTGTTGCCAAAAACTATGCAAACATGAAAATTGCCAAAACGCTACCCAAACCAGATTTCAAATACAAACCCAAAGCCAAGCACAGAGTGAGACAGAGCAAAATAGAGCAGGTGAGTGATAGAGTGAGAGAGAGAGAGAAAGAGAGAGACGAAGAAGGACAGAGAGGGAAGAGCTGCAGCGAGGTGAGAGAGCAGCAGATTGCGGACAATTGTTTGCGTTGTGCAAGTGTCAACAGCATTTGCAATTCCGTTAAATTTTTACCTCTTTGGGGTTTTGTCAACGCTTCGCTTGGCAACTGTTGTTGTGATACCCTGTTATTGACAGGCAGCTCGAGCTAGGTGTATTGCTAAGAATTGTAAAGTTTTTGGTTTTTTCACTTATCCAAAATAATTGATATGCCACGGTGCGTTTCCAAGGGCAAAATAATTTATATGAAATCTGGCATTTTACATATAAATAAATAAATACATTAAATTATCGTGTAAAATTCAGTTTCTTTCATATTTTCCAATCATTCGTTTGCTAATAACTTTTAAGTTCTCAGATGTATATATGAAAGTACACTCAGACTTGAACTTGAAAATGAATTAAATTCTTTATAAAGTATTAGCAGTTTTTATTAAAATAAATTAAATAATAATGCTGAAATAAAATGGAAAATGTAAAAAGAAACTCAGTTCTTGCCAAAGCATAAACAGCTTTCATTAAAATTAATATTATTCAAATTTTACTTGAAAATCCTATAATTTATTTTATCTATAAAATTCATTTTCCCTATAATTTAGCCAACAGCACTGCAGCCTTTTGCAGTCGTTCACAAAAACTGAGTAAAATGTAAAATGTAAAATTTTATTATTACATATATTTTATGCATTGCCTGTGTGAGAGTGTGAAAATATAGTGATTTTCTTCTACTTTTTTCATATTTAAATATATATATATATATATATATATATATATATATATATATATATATATATATATATATATATATATATATATATATGTATTTATTTTTTGAATATATTAAATATTCAATAGAGAAATACTTATATTTATTTCAATATGCATTTCAATTGTGAGTTTAGTCAATATTATGACAATTGCTACGCTTATTTGACGAATGGAGACGACAGAGACAGAAAACGGGTGAGAGAGAGAGAGAGAGAGAGAGAGAGAGAGAGAGAGAGAGAGAGAGGGAGAGAGAGAGGGAGAGAGCGAGGGAGGCGAGCAGTAAAGTTTTTGCTGTTATGCAAATTTGCAAACGCAAACGCATTTCAATTTAACAATTTCCACTCGCTGACAATATTTGAATTTGCGATACGCTTTTGCTCTGGGCACGATTCATTATCATTTTGCCATTCAACATTCAGGATTCAGGATGCAGGATTCAGGAGCATTCGCTCACTCGACGAAATGGCACTTGGCTAATTAAAGCCTTATGTATACGCAATGCGACGCCGCCTGCGAGCACAGCAGACAGCTCAAAAATGATGGTCAGCATTTGTCCATCTCGCATGGCAGCGAACTAAAAAATGAATCGCCATCAATCTCGCGCTGACATTAGCAGCGACAGCACCGAAGAGCGATGGTGACCATGGAGTGCAAAGCAAGAAAAACGAACCAAACGAACGAAAAAACAAAAAAAAAAACAGGCAACTAATTACAAAGCTGTTGACAGTACCTCAGCGTCAAGCGAAAAGGAGTTTACAAACAGCAGATAGCGGACAATGGGGTACGGTTTCGCCTTGCTTGCCAGATTAGGGTTCTGATATCCTATCCTCTGGCCAAAAGCTAACCAAAAAAACGTAAAACAACACGCTTAAGCAGGGCTTGCATTAGGTGTACTTGATAAGGAGAATACCCTGTAAGCGCTGACAGATGACATCTTATTATATATAGTTAAAATGGTTATATTAGGTAGACTGTTAGAGAGGTGGTTGGAGCTGAGTGGTTTGTGCTATGATTTAAGACAGATTTATGTGAGCTATGAATTATAATTATTTATGGATTATGAACAGCTTTAAAGGAAGAGAAAGAGAAACAGCGAGGGTATATTGACTATAATTAATAGAGGCATATAAGTATTTCAATCATTGCTATAAGGTAATATATATAAATATATATCTATCAACTGCTCATAGAGTATAAGTAAAATATGAGCAATCGACTTAAGAGTTGAGTAAGTTACAGCCAACTTAGTATTTTAGACAAACATAAATAAAATATGTTTAATAGATATCAAATATAATCCGTTTATATAGAGTATAGGAATTGTGCTAGGATCAGCTCAATTAAGACAGCAAAGCCATAAGCCCCCCATTTAGTCGGCTAATGTATAAAGGGTATAAAAATAAAAAGCAGTAACCAGATTATGCCAAATGTGCACGCATTTGTCAGCCAAATGTGACAGCAGCAGCAGCAGCAGTCCAAGGGCAGCTGCAAGCGCAGTCCAGCCCAGCCCATACAACACTTATCACTGAGCAAACTAATTGCATTTTCAAATCTAAGCTGATTAAAATGAAACTCTTTGTTTACTTTAAAAACTGCACAAAGGTAGTCTGGAAATGCCTGCTATTGATTTTAAGTAATTGGAATCATTTCATAGCTATCATATTTCGAGCTAAATGCATACATTTTTGTATGATTAATGTGCTGATAGGCCGTGATTTATGGTTTGGTTAAAGTTTATGATAAATGAAATATTCGCTGGCAATTATATGCAAACATTTAATAGATTCAATAAAATGCGCATTTAACAGATTAATAAGTAGCGCGGCTCCCATTCAATGAAAACACGCAAATCAATATGCATATATTTGAATTTCAATAAGCGCTAAAGTATTTCAAATGTGAATAAATTAATGCCGACATCGGCAGGAACTGATTTAAAGCGATTCAGATTTTATTTTAATTTAATTAAAATCGATCAAAAGTTTCCGTTGGCCACAAATATTCGTGTTCGTAGTGAGTTAAGGGCTTAAGTTTAGTTTATCATTTCGTGACCAATTTCCATGGCTAGCGACTCTAATGGAAATTTAATGAAGCTTCTTTTAGTGCGAAAGAGTTTGAGTTTGGGTTTAGCTAAAGTTACCCCAAACTTAAGTTAGAAATTCTTTAAATTTTAAATTTTGGGACAATTCGTTAAAATATGACAGAAAATATTTATATAAATATATATCAATATCTATCCCTTTTTCTGCACCACAGGCCAAGCCTCTTCACATGAGCATGAGATGAGCTTCAGATCAGTATATAAATACATTTATATCTCTCTACTCAATACGCTTTACCCAAGTATTTCCACATTCCCCATTCATTGTTGAAGATCGCTTTAATTGTCTCTGAACTGAGCTCTATGTACTTTTGTATATTATACATATATTTAGTTGAGGGCTTTGCAGATGTGCGCTTCATGTGCTTCCTCTTCTGCTGTGTTTCTCAGGTAAATAAAAATCAAATTAAAAGCACTTAAACATTTTTTTTCTCGCATTTTTGGTTTTTTTTTTTGGGTTCAGCTTCCCGCATTGTTACGCTTTACGTTATTTATTGAAGCGATTCATATTGATGGCTGTCGGAGCAGGGCGTTGGCAGTGCCACGCCCACCTTGCGAAAAATGCAAATTGCAGAATACAAAATGCAAATAAACATAAATGGAGCCAACCGCAGCTGCAATACGGTTAACCGTGCCCGCATCTAGTTGAGAGTGCTCGACTAGCAGATACCCTGGCCTACAATTTTGCTGCTCTCGCAAAAAGATATTTACTTTTTGGCAAGTGCAAGTTGCGAAAACATTTTCTAATGGCCTTTTGATTACAAAAATTGCCATGTCGCAGCAGCGTGTTGCATGTGGCAGCTAACTGATGACCTGCCTCGTGCCTATTATAATTGTTTTGTTTTGTTTTGTTTTGTTTTTAGTTGAATTTTAGTAATACTCCTATGTGTAAGAACAACAATAACAGCAACAACAATTGTGGCAGCAGCTGTTGCCGCATTGTTGCTCTGGCTGGCAGCGCAAATATTTAATTGTGCTTAGCTTTTATTTTGTTTTGTTAATTCTATTACACTAACCATTTTCCGCCCTTTACACGTCACACACACCCACACACACACACACACACACACGCAACGTGTTTGGACAGCCACAGATGCATCACCTGCAGCTCGAGCGACCTCGCTCTGCCTGTGGCTTTGCCACACAACAACTAACCCAACTAACCCAACTATCCAGCCCCCTAATGTAGCAAACATACACCCTCTCCTTTCTCCCCCTCTCTCTCTCTCTCTCTCTGTCTCTCTTTCACTCTGTCCCTCGCTGATACTATTCTTGACTGTGCTCTCTTTTTGACGCCATCTCGTATGCCGATTCGTTCAGACCGCCGTCTGACTGGCAAACGTTGCGCACGAGCTGCAATTTATAACTGCACATACGTGCATACTGCAATCTTGCCACGCCCCCTCCTCACCTACTCTGGCTACGTTTCTTCTTCTCTTTTTTTTTCAGCAGCCCACTTTCCAGCACAGCGCCAGCAGCACATAAACATTTTTGTTAGCTGCGCTTTAGCTGCACACACGCTGCTTCGCTTTTGTGCGGAGGTGCCAGCGTCCGCGTCCGCGTCCTGCTGCATGTCCTGGCCCAGGCCCAGGACCCGGACTACTGCTGCAGCTGCTATTATAGTTTTTGTGATCCGCCGAAGCGCAAATAAACAAAAGGTTCGCTTCGTGCAAAAAGCAAAACAAAATGAAATACAACTACGAACGACGTCAAGAACAATAAAAAAAAATATATGAAAAATAACAAACAAAAAATAGCATAAATATTTCAAGAATGTGGGCATGCACGACTGCTGGACAGATATGCTGCATTTAGAACTTTAAGATCGAAAAATAAGAGAAAAAAAGAATAGAAACTCAATTGCAATCTGAATAAGGAATACAAAACTTTCAACAGAGTTCCAACTCTAAGGTATATCGAAATCCTTTTAACAATCTAAAACTCTAGAGAGAACGTAGCTATAGGGTAATAGTATATAACTTACGTCCGAAGTTCGAATGGGAACTTAATTTTATAATAATAGAAACTAATATCAATAAAAAGAAAATATGCTTAGCTAAAATATATTTAATTCAAATATATATAAAATAAAAATATACAAAATAAAAATATACAAAATAAAAATATACAAAATATTTAAAATAAATATATCATGGTTTATACCAAAACTTGTGTTCTTAAATCTAACCTAGGCTTACAAACTAGATCTCATAAGAGTGGCACTTCTCGAAACGTCAACTAAGCTAAAAGACAACTGAGTTATAATGCAGCACCTTGATGGGAGCGACACTTCGCTGAGCTACACAGACACGCTGTACCATTCTATAGCCAACAGAGCAGGCAGTACTCAGTACTCATTATTGCAATTATTATTTTTTATTTTTTCTAATAAGTCAAAGAATTATACTAACTAAAAATTCTTTTTAAAAATATGTTACATTTCTGCCAAAAAATTAAAATAAATTGGTTTCAATTGACCAAAGAAAAAAGCGCCTTATTTCAAACAGCCTTAAGGAAATGTTTGACAAGCACAATTTTTTTACATTTCAATATTGTTTTTTCCAATTGTTAGTAAAAGCTATAAAACAACTTTAAACACAAATGCGTCTGAGCCATTGGCCAGATGTGTATATATTATAAATCTATATAGCTTGTTGTTTTGCTGCTAAGTTTGCATTCAAGAGAATAATTGCTTCCTCATTATAAGGGCTAGAGTACAACAGCTTTGACCTAAAATACATATTAATTTAATGCAAATTAATTTTACATTTTTTGCAGCGTTTTACCTCTTTTATGTTCAGTTTGAAGTTGGAAGAGATAAAGAGTATTTGAAGAGCAAAAATGATTACGAGTGCTTAGGCTAATAGCCTCATATATAATATATTTCTTATAGCATACGCCTCGTATATCTTATCCAATCTCTTGTCAGATCTCTTTCAGTTTGGCAATAGTCAATGTATCTTAACTTAAGCACAGTTTCATCATACTTTCCCTTTGCCAGCTCGCACAGGGTATTACACAAGGCAACAAAGTGCGGGTAACGGGCAGCATAGCGTCAGTTGCAGCTATAAAAGTGCTTGAACAGTGGATAAGGGGCATCAGCAGCAACAGCAGCAGCAGCAATAGCAGCAGCAGGAAGGGGTCAACACTTGCAGCTGGCAACAAATTTGCTGTCGCAGGCTAAATATATGTGCTATACAGAGGCAGCTTTAGGCATAGACAGCCAGACCAGCCAGCTAGGGAACGTAGCAACCAGGCAGCAGCCAGACAGCACCCATGTGGCATGCAGTCGGCAAAAATGTAGACTTTACCCAGCAGAGCAACAGAGAAAGGTAGAGAGAGGGATTATTAATCAATGGTTGGACTTTTGAGAGCAGTCAACTAAAGAGATTTGTTAGGTTTGCCATAAGAGCCATAATCAAGCAGCGCTGCGTTACGTTGCGTGGCAAACGCACTTGGTTTGGCTTTGCTACACGTTGCCAATTTAAGTGGCTAAACGTTGGGTTCTGCCAGAAGAGCTGAATGCATAGACTTCAGTTTAGCTCTGCTTTGGGGCTTTGGGTTTGTCAGGCGCTGCCGTTAGCTTAATTGAATGCGAAATTAACTGCTAAGGCACAAGCGGAGCTCACATAGACTTGTGCAATTGCTTTTGCATAATTGAAAACTGCTTAAAGTTTTGCTAATTAAGTTGCATTTCAACGCAAACGTACAACAAACTAATTTTCACATCAACTTTCGACGTCACACAGCATGAAGAATTCTATTTGCGTGGGAGTGCTAGTACGAATGTGTGTGTGTGTGTGTGTGTGTGTGTGTGTGTGTGTGTGTGTGTGTGTGTGTATGTTGATGGGTGCTATGAATTTTATCAGCATGTGCATAGTCTATGCTTTAGCTCTCTCTCTCTCTCTCACTCTCCCTCTCTCTCTCTATGTGTGTTTGTTTGTAATGGCAGCTGTTGTCTGATTTTGACAGCTGCCTCTGATCGTTTGGCCATGCTGCCCCCGCCAGCTGTCAGGCGTGTCAAAACAATTGTCATTCATTCCCAGCTTGTCTGTGGCTCACGCACATCACACTCCCATCTGTACTACCCATCTCCATTACTATTTCCAGCTACAGCTCCAGCTCCAGCTCCAGCTCCAACTCCATATATATATATATATATGTATATACATATATGGCTTGCAATTATGGCCCAGTGACATGTGTTAACAGCACAGTCAACCAGCTAGCCAACCAGCCAGCCAGCCAGCCAGCCAGGCAGTCATTCAACTGGGGACTCATTGCAATGCGCTCTCAACATTTCCGCACAGTTATTTTGCCCATTTCCTGTTGCCTTGGCTTCCAGGCCGCTCACATTTTGCCACGTTGCGTAAACGACGCGTTTTACCGCGTCTGAAATCAATATCAATAGCTGTGCGCAAATGCTGTTAGCTTCGGTTAGCGCTTGCTCCCCTGTTGTCGCCTTGATTACTCCTGTCATATTATTTTCACACTTGAAATGTTCCATATCGATCTGCAGTGTTGGTCATTATCAATGCTGACCATTGTGTGTGGGCGGGCAAGTGTGTCTCTGTGTGTGTCTGTGAGAGTGTATGTGTGTGTGTGTGTGTGTGTATGAGTGTGTATGGCACTTGGCTGTCACTTTACATGCTTCTGTTCGGCCGTGTGGCTTTTCTAATATCCTGGCATCCGCTGTCGCTGTCATTGCACTCACTAGCCCGCACAAGCCACCCAGCAACTGGATTCAGTTGACGCATTTTTATACCCTGTACTTTTTGGCTACAGAGACAGCAGTAGCTTAGACTTGATGACGGCAATAAATCTTGTTTTCCTTCACTAAATCGAACTGAGACTCGAATTTTCTATAAATTTGTATTATCGGACACTTAAAATGTTATTCGTTATGCATTTTAAAAGGCTAATGAACTTTTCCTTCAACTTTTAGGCACTTTTTCAATCTAAGAACTAGAATTAAGAATACTTTAAGCAAACTAGCGGGTATCTACTAGTCTGCTACGCCTCACTAGTCACACGCTTGCTTGTTTCAATTCCCAGCCAACTACCGCTCGAGTCTTCAGGCGTTGCTGTCTGACCACATGGCGTGGGTAATTGATGCTATATCGAGTTAGTGTGTGTGCCACGGAGTGTGTGTGTGCGTGTGCTCCTGTGTGTGTGTGTGTGTGTGTGTATGTATGTATTGATAGTGTGTGAAAACTGTTGGGCAACTGGTTATCAATTTTCGCCTGGCGCACATGTTGGCCATAATTTGCAAGTGTGCGCGCTTTTTATGAGCTGTCGTTTGGCTTGGCTCGAGCGAACTCTGACTTGCCATAATAAACAGAAACATAAATCCAGCTAAGTCCTAGTAAACAACGACTTAACATTTCACACACATCATTTTATACAAATATACAAACTTACACATATACATATTTATACATGAATATCTAATGAAAATGCAGTTTCCACTTAAAATACTGCTATTGATAGCCGGCGTATTCATTGCATTGGTAAGGCTGCATCTTTAACTACTCCTTACAGCTGCTCTCTGTCTCACACATAGACCGCCCGCCCGCCCGCAGAATCATTTGCCCAGCAGCTGGGCCAGATCAATAACTTTGCCCCTATCGGGCTCCATCATGGAATCTATGTCCTCCGATAGCTTTGAAGCGGCCGTTACGGATTCTGTTGAGACTGCCACTGTACCCATGGATCACATTAGGCGCTACAGAGAGTTGACGTGCCAGACCGATTTAAATGATTTCCACATCTTGCACATGCCCTGCGATGTCGATCTACCGAATCTGAGCAAATATATTCAGACATTGCCCAATCAATGCATTTGCGCCTACAATACGCGCTTTCATTCCGAGCGCGAGTATCGCAACTTTAAAATCTTACAGCTCGAGAGTTTCTTCTTTGGCCAATATTCGGAGCGTATCAAGCGCTTCGAATTGGAGCCGCATCAATTCGACTACAGAGCCTGATCCAACTACAAATTAGCAAACAAAAAACTGTTGATCATGGCAAAATGCACGAGATCTTTAAGTGATTTACTGTCATCAAAAGCAGCTCAAATTGAAAATTCTTGTATGCAGCGTCTCGAAATTTTATACACATAGAGAATAAGAATAATATACATTTTTCCAATGAATTTTCCTTTCTTTTCAGTTCATTTTAATTAAATATACAAAACAAAATATATTTGTGTATATTAAATGAAACCAAAGCTAATTGTTAGTCTTGCTCGATTTATTTACTTCTTTATGCAGTCTAAGCGTATATTGGCTTCATGCAAAGGGTTTTTTTGCCTACAGTTGGGGCTACAGTCTTAAAAATCGATATATTAACTCGTTTGTTCTCCTTCAACGTATAAGCTACTTTCAGTATATGCTCATTGGGACGTAGTCAATGAAAAAAACAAAACTATTATAAAGCTAGAATCTCCAAGTTTTTCAGATAAATCATAGATGACGTACTCTATGTGCAAGCCTATAAATTTTGTGGCTCCTTCACAATAAACGTGCCACATACGCATATAGTGAAGTAATTTTTAATTTTTAAGTAAATTAAACTATTTTTAAGCCATAATTGACTTCAATTCAGTTTAAAGTATCGACAGGTATATTAAGTTTATAATAAACCATTTGATAAATGTATTAGAAACTATTCAAAGATTTTCATAAGCATATTCAGTTTGATTATGAGCTAGGCTCACAAACTGAATCTGCTAGCAAACGAATCTATGCTTGAGACTTGTAAAAGATTTAGTTCAGGCAGATTTCGATTAAGATGAAATTTGTATCTGTTTTTAAAGCCAAATATAAATTTGATAATGTAAGCAAACAACGACTCCTAATGTGAACTCATTTATTTCGTATACATTTATATTCAATTTGATATATTCCATAAATGAATATACCTACATATTCAATACTATACTCTATACTCATTCGTTCAAGCTGTCTTAAAATCAATTTAAAATGTCTGCAAGCATCTTAAATTTTAATCACTTCACAAAAGACAGCATTCGGTTTAGCTGGAGGCTTTGGGCCTCGGATTCTGGCACCTCAACGTTGTTGATGGACAATAATCAATCAAATTTTGGTATTGGACCAAATTACATTTAGCCAAACAGTGAGGGTCGACAGCGTAACAGTGCAAATAAGGTGTTACGCTTAAGTGATTCGGTGAGCGAGTGCCGACCGATTTTATCTCTGCCAATTCGCATAACATTTGTGTAATTTGTAATTTCGTGGATCATCAATCAGCGCGTCGTCTGTCGGCCAGCTGTCGTAGTAGCATTGATTTATCGATGAGTTGCCCAAATGTAAACATATACATATGCATATATATAGATATATATATACATATATTTATCTATATAGGGTGACTAGAGAGCAAGCATTAATTCAATCTAATTAGAGGCATTTGCAGCCACGCCCCATTGCAGCGTGCACACGTTTGCAGTTGAGGCCAGGCGAGCCATGAAAAATGTTGCCTTTATGGCGTCTTCCTGCATCCGGTTTCCGGCCAAAAGCCAAGTCTCTCTGTCCGACTCCCTCTCCCTCTCTCTCCATCTCTCTCTATCTCTGTCTCTCTCTGTTCTATATTTATCTTGCTCTGTGTTTTGGCTTTGTCGCTAGCAACATAAATTACACTGGGACTAGTCTCTGCTCTGGTTGCCTGCCAACTTTCGCCCTGTCCGGCGCATATTTAATTGTGCATTACGATTATTTTTACATAACTATAAAACTGATTTATGCATACCGAGCTCTACATTTTCATTACAGATTTCTGTGTAGATATTTCCACTTGCTCGTCTTCCTCTTGTTCTTTATTAAAATTCCTTGCCAAAAAAAAAGAAAGTAATAAATGCGTACATCAAATAAGTATTTCAATTTCAGTTTTAGCAAAGCTAAATGAAGAGCTCCAAAAGCCATTGATCAACTAGACGAATACCCTACGAAAAATATACACCAGCTATATTAAGCTAACTCTAGCTATATTATTTTTTATATATTTTCTAGAAATTTCGAATATTTTTAATAAATATTGCAATCAAACCAAATGCCTTGGCGTCGTCTTCAGGCAACAGAAAATAAAAACAACTTTCGGCGGCACAAAACGAATAAAAATTATATTTTTATTTTATCGCGCAACAAAAATAAAGCAAAGCAAAGCAAAGCAAAAAAAAACTTGTGACGAACTTTGTTAAATTTTATGAGGTTTCCTCCCATTGGGCATACCTTCAAACTAATTTGGTACAGGGCATAATGATTGTCTCTCTCTCTAGGTATTCCTTTCGTTTTGTTGTTGCTGTTTTGTTTTTTTTTTATTTTGGCCCCAGACTTGAGGCTGCTGGCAACTTTTCCACATGAACAGAGTGAAAAGTTGAAATTGAGTTTTGTTAATGCAGAAATACACACACACGCTTGCACGCATACACACATATACACACGCACACGCACACACACGCACACATGCTGGACGATAACACAAAGGAGAAGCAGCAACAGCAACAGCAACAGCACCGATGTCGTAAAACCCCGAGCAAACGCCAAGACAGACGCCAGGCAAAAACTCCCAGTGGCAAAGTTTTTGGCGCAGTCAACAACAACAAGAACAACAACAATAACAACAGCAGCAGCAAAAAGAAGCTGAGGGGCCTAGCCCAGGGATTTGAGAGGGGGCAACTGGAGTGAGCAACAGAAAATGCCGCATGGCTGTTGACGACGCAAAATCCACAGGCGCAAAGCGAAGAGGTGCGACAGACAGACACACTTTGAATAGCGCAGATACCAGAGAGAAAGAGAGTGAGAATGACTGAGTGAGCGAGAGAGAGAGAGAGTGAGAGGTATTTAAAATTTTAATGTCTTTGCAATAAAATTATTTACTCAGCTCGGCTCGTTGACTGCTGGCCAGCAGCTACCTCAACTTAACAGTTACTACGACTGCTGCTGCTGCTGGCCAAGCTAAGAGCCACTATGCAGCTGAGTTTCAAAGCTTCAAAGAAATGCGGGTCAAATTTGAGAAGATGCTGCGACTGTTGCTGCTGCTGCTATTTTAATTAATATTAAATTACAAATCAAATGCAGCTGTAGCAAAGCCAGAAAGAAAGCAAAGCACAACAGACAAACACACACACACACACACACACACACAGAGAGACCGAATTTATTTGTGGCAGCAACATTTGTGAATGCTTCATTCAGTTACCAAAAAATAATTTTGTATCATTAAAATTTTAAGGGAATTTATGCGCCTTGCCTTGGCTCTATACATATATCCTTGTTGCTTGCTTTTCTCTGTCTCCCTTTAGCCTCTCGGACACGTCAATTTCTATGCAAAGCTCGTTTGTTTGCCTTTTATTTTAGTTGTGCTTCGTTTATTTTTTTTTTTGTATTTTTGTATTTTTGTATTTTTGCTCCCCCTCAAAGGAATGTAGGCAGCCAGGCCAGCCTGGTCAGCTTGCTCGCCAACTCCAGCTCCCAATGCCAATGCCTGCTCGAGCTTCTCTTTTGGATTTTATTTATTTATTTCCGGAAACGTGCTCTGGAGGATTTTCTAAGCATACTTGAGCGCCAGCAACAAACTCCCAATGGCGCAGCGCTTAGTTAGCATACACACACACACACAAATACACAAGCACACACACAGATAGAGAGAGAGAGAGAGAGAGTGAGGAAACGTAGCAACAATCAGCCGCGTCCGCTTTTCATGTAGTTCATTAAGTTTTTCGCGTGCTCATCCATTCGCCTGTTCGATATGACGCGCTAGCGTGTTTTTGGACTGTAAATACCCTGTATTAATGTTTAATGGGGTATATTGACTATTTAGTTCAAATTGTGCCTGCATTTGTCTACCATTCTGGGTATTCTTTCACTTGTTTTTTGCGCAGTTATACCCTGTAAAACGAAGTGAGTTAAGCTACATTAAATCATATTAGTTTCACTCTTTATATACCCTACACATCAATATAGGCAGGGCCTATATCCTAACTCAACTCAACATATCTTCTAAAAACTTGCAGCGAATTCAATTTAATTTGTAATCCAACAAACTTCTTTAGGTATTTATGTATCTGTCAAATCAGCTCTACAAATTGGTTTATTCCTTTTCTAAATTAATATAAAGCTCAACGCTTAGGTTGTACAAATAGCACATCAGCAACAAAAATTTCCAGTCACTTGTCTCTTCAGTGCCAAAGAGTCCCCGTAGAGCATGTTTACCACGCCCCCTCCCCAAGCTTTCACCAGCTCCCACCACTGCTGCTGCTCCTCCACCGCCGTTTGCCACCTCTACACCAAGTTCTTTGCGTGTGTCCTGTCCCAGGCGTCAATTGCCAGGCTGGTTTTCTATGCTCTTTGGCCTTTGGTCGAAATTCGTGAGCATTGACCGAGCCGCCACCGCCGACGCCTAATGAAAAAACAATAAAAATTTTGCGCTTTTCTGCTTTCCCAAGTGGCTGTGAAATTTTGATGACTTTGTCAGCTAACCGGGAAAATGGCCAAAAAAAAAAAAAAAACGAAAGAAAAACTTATATCCCAAATGGACACGCAGCTTTTAATGCTACTTTTGCTTCTTCTTCTTCTTCTTCTTCATCATCTGCCTGTGCTGCGCCCTCTAAAAAGACGCCTTCAAGTGGCTCCTGCTCCTGCTCCTGCTGCTGCTGCTGCTGCTGCTACTCTTGAGTTTAGTTTACAATAATTAAGCTCACAGTTCTTGAACAATGCCCATGAAATGCTTGAAACATTTCAGAGTTGTTTCTAATTATATGCTTTGAGCCCGTTATCATGAGTTGCGCCATTACGCATTTAGCTGCAGGCATTCCAAAGACATTTCTGATTAGAATACCTAATATTGTTCAGGTAATATGGATTATAAGTTTCGATGCGAGGAGCGCAGTAAAATGCGGGCAGAATATAAGATAACTACTCGTAGAAGTATAAGGTATGAGAAAATTGTAGAGAATTATATTGTTTTTAAATATATGTTTATATTAAATATATATATTTATTATATCAAAGCTGCGTTCATATAAATAGTAGTGCGACTGAAATTTGCATACAACATTTTGCTGCCAATATTTCACTCGCACTACTATTTTTATGAACACAGCTGTAGATTGAATTCTCTTTATTTTCTTGGATAATTACATATAAATTAAGATCAAAATTTAAAGTTGCACATCATCTATACAACTAGGCTTAAACGAGTTCGAATCCATGCAAATTGCTGCTGAACGTTGTAGTCAGCCAAATTTGACAGTTCAACACGAGAAAATTAAAAAGCTCCGCAATTCATCAACAAATCAAACAAGTTTTGGAAGACCGGAAAGGAACTTAAGTCGTTGGCAAAACCTACCCGAACAGCAAGATGAATTCTCTACAATCCTCTTATGAAGCAAGTTGAAAGATTTGGAGGTCATAGCAAGAGCCAAACATATTTTACGGTCAAAATAAATCAACTAACGCTGAACGTTATGGTCGGCAAAATTTGAAAAATATGAAAATTGTTGTAAAAAATTAACTTTGTAAGATAGCAAAGGAGATTAAACCAGAGTCCACCAAATTGACCTCGATGCTAAAACTATTCGAACTGCATTTTGCATTGCTGCGTCGACCACAGAATTGTCTGGAATCCTCTAATGTGCCAGGCTAAGCGATTTGGCTTAAATGTGAAGCTC
Source organism: Drosophila anceps (assembly GCA_035045945.1). Lineage (NCBI taxonomy): Eukaryota > Metazoa > Arthropoda > Insecta > Diptera > Drosophilidae > Drosophila > Drosophila anceps. The sequence continues at coordinate 4,133,694 of JAWNON010000073.1, forward strand.
ATGCCAAAAGCCAAGTTATAGTTTAAGGCTTAAATAAATCAATTGAGAAAAAATAACCACGAATTGTTAGACAAACATTTGGGTCAGTAAATCAAATAAATATGTTAACGAAGTGAATTGAATTTTTGCTAAAAGTTTCAGTTTTACAAGTTAGCTGCGGCGTCAGTTCCTGTGTGATTTGTTAGGCTAGAAGACTTTAAAAGAGCTAAGAGATTGTGCACATAAAAGTTTCTGAGCTGAAACTTGAACTTCAAAGTAAAGCTATAATATTGGAGTAACATTTGCTAGGAGTGGCCTTAAATTGTGTATAAGAGTTTTTTTTTTTTTTTTTAACTGCTTCAATCAATAAGAATTAGTTGATGAAATGTAGCTTACAGATAGTTGTATAAGATAAAATATATTTCTTCCTGCCGCTGCTGCTTCACAAATATTAAATTTTGCGATTCAATTGAATTGAATTCGCCAAAGAAGCAAAAGCAAAATGTCGCTCAGCATTAATTATTGTTGCTTTTAACTGTTTTTCCAAGTAAATGAGTCGCACTCTGAGCAGCTTTGGTACATGCTCAAATATTCTCTTGGCAGGGCCAAAAAAGATCCGGCAAATGTGCTTGAACGAACCAACGAACGAACGAACGAGCGAGCGAACGAGCGAACGAAGTAAGTTATGCCTTATTAATATGCCCGCCTCTCACGGTGGCGACACTGCTCGACTTAATTGAACAAACTTTTTGGACATTAGTTATTGATGATATAACTGTAATTATGAATGCTGCTTGGCCAAGTACTTTAACTAGTTGCCAATTAAACAAGTGCTGATAACTGATTGAGCACATTTATGAACTCTCACTCTCTCATATTCTCTCTCTCTCTCTCTCTCTCTCTCTCTCTCTGTCAAGTTCACAGCTGCGAATTTCAGTTTAAAATTCAGTTGTTGCCTGAGCTTTGTTTGTTTATTTATTTGTTTGACTACTTTGTGGTTTCTATATATATATATATATATATATATATATATATATATATATATATATATATATATATATATATATATGTGTGTGTGTGCGTGTGTGTGAGTGAGTCTGAGTGCTGCTGTCCCTTTGCGACCGCAAAGGTGCCTCTTGCCTGGCTGCCTTGCTGCCTGCCTTCCTGGTTGACTGACTGGCCCGGCCCGCCTACCATCTGCCCAGCTGCCTCGCCCACTGGCACTGGATGTCCAAATTCCCACGTACTTATTTCGAAACTGACACGACGCATACTCAGAGGCGCAAATCTCATTTCCCTTGTGGCGCCGTGCAGCCAACAGCCCAGCAGCCCAGCAGCCGGCAAAACGCAAAACGCAAAAAAAAGAAAAAAACGGGAAGGAAAACCCAGCACAAAAAGTAAACCATACTCGCGTATAAACCATATATATACTTATATACAGTTGTTTTTTTTTTTTTTTTGGTTTTCATATATTTGCTTCTTCAGGTTTTTTTTTTGCTTGTTTAATACCCTGTTGCCATAAAAGTGCGCATTGCGGGGCATCATAAAGTTAAAGAGCCCATAAAGCATATATGTTCTTGATTCTGTGCTAACAGCCACAAAAGTTGCTTCTTCCTTTCTTTTTGTAACTCTCATTTGTTCAACATAATAAAGGGCGCAGCTCTCAGAGGTAAAATTCTGATAGCTTTGTTTTTCCTCTGTTTTTATGTCACATGGCAGCCATATTGAGTTGGAAATTAATAATTATAGACCCGAAGCCATGCTGATATTATGCTGACAGTTTTCAAACTTTTTTTTTTATTTATTGATAATCGAACCTAAAGTCAAACTACTTTTCATTTGTTATGCATATATAATGTAAATATTAAACTACATTTACGATTTCTATATATGCAGCAGTGTTCATTAAAATAGTAGCGCAATTGAAATGTTCGACAGCAAAATTTGTTGATAGACGTGGTCTTTGGAAAAGAATTTTTGTGAAAATAGAGGATATCTTTCTAGCTCAACTCTAGTTTTCTCCTCTTTAGCACACCTGGCACTAAATGCAAATGTTTTTTATATGTATGCTGCTAAGTAGTTAGACCACAAAGTAGTGCAAACCAGAAGATTATGCAAATAACATTTGAAAATAGATGAATTTATAGGGTATCTCAACTGCTACTACTGCTGCAGTAACTAGCCAGAGGTAGCTGTTCAGTATCGTTGAAACAGCTCGAATAAGTAGCCAATTAGAAATACTAAGAAAATTAATTCTAATGAAGATAAATATAGAGAACCTTCAAGCAAACATACGTTAAGTTAAGTTAGCTCATTCATCAGTTTAGTATTTATATTAAAAATATTTATCAAAAAAGAAACAGAATATCTATTACCACAGCCAACAATTTGATCTTTAATGATGCTATCATTAAATCCAATTCAACGTAACAGCGACGAGCTTGCAAGCAACTTGATGAAGTTTTCAGCCAATCATTAATTTTACAGGGTATCTGTGCACTAAACAGAAGTTAAAATAGGTCTGGCTTTCCTTTTGCAAATGCTCCAAGTAGCAGCTGATGCCCTAAAAACTGAACTCTCAAACAACTCGATAAAATTGTTAGCAAATCTTTAATTATACAGGGTATCCATAAACTTAACAAAGGTTTAGATAAGCCTGGCTTCCACATATTGTATGTGCTCATATTAAAAAGATGTCTCCAAGTAGCAAACAATGCTCTAAAAAAAACGAATTTTCATACAGCCAAAACAAATTCTAAGCAAATCACTAGCTTTACAGGGTATCTATAGGCAAAGGCAATAGCTCACAGCAGGCTGACACACTTATTTCTTATGCAAGCCACTTAATAGGATATCTCTTAGTCGCAGCATAGCTTTTTATGTTGGTGTTTTTTTGGCATTTTGTTTTTTTTTTTTCGTTGGTGTTAACCCAATTTAATGGTCGCTGCTCCTGCTGCTGCTGCTGTTGCCGCTGCTTACGTCATATTTTCGCACCTCGCAAGCTGCTTTCTGTGTCACACACACACACACACACAGACACACACATACAGTGACAGCTAGAAAGCATAACAAAACAGTGCCACAGTAAAATACGCCAGGGACAGCATAAAGAGCAACAACAACAACGAAAATAATGTATATAAAGGCGAAATATGAAAATGGTAACAAAATTACATACATCAAAGGTGTTTTTTTATGAATATGCGAGTGGACAACTTCCGCACGTTGTTGTTGTTGTTGTTGTTGTTGTTGTTGTTGTTGCTGTTGCCGCTGTTGTTGTTACTGTTGCTGACCAATGGGCCATGTAATTTTTTGGCAAGCAGCCTCATAACAGAGGCGAACGACCCTTTTCGGACCTGACCCCGCATATAAACATGTTTTGGCAGCGCCGTTGGCCGGAAGGGAGTGAGGGAGTTGCTTCGACTTCTTTTTTTTTTTTTTTATTTCATTCTTTCTTTTTGTTTTGGCTCTCGGCTGAGCCGTTCTGGGGGCTTATGAAATATGCGCACATTTTGTATGTGCGATTGCTTTTCCGTGTTGCCTTCAATTTCCAGCCACCCAATCTCCACAGCCCCTGCCAGCTGCAGCCTCTTGACTGTTTCACGCACCAACAAACCAAGCAGCGTTTTGCATGTGTGGCAGCCCAACACACACACACACACACACACATACACACACACACACACATGCAGACACACGTTTTATGATGAATATGCGGGCCGCCGTTGGTCAAATAAACTCGGCCAAAATATGCGGGCAGCAGGTTGCGTAGTTTAAAGCGACACACACACACACGCATATATGTATGTATACATATATATATATATATATATATAGGCCTGCACGCAGATTGACATCATTAGTCGGGGGTCAGTTGTTATAGGGCAGGCGCGTCGCTGGCACTAAATCATGTCCATACACAAAATGTATGAAAAGAATGCAATACACACACGCACACACACACGCACACGCACACGCACACACACACATACAGTCAGTAAATGAATGGCACACGTGGGAAAAAGTTTACAGCCTCACAACAACAACAAAAAAGAGTAGAAAAAAGTTTTGATTTATGTAAATAGCTTTAAAAAAGGAACCAAAAAGAAAAGTGTTTTATGCAATATGATAGCGCATAAAGCAAGCGGAGCTCAGCTTTAACTTTTATATACATATATATATATATATATATTGTATATATAGGCCGATAACTGCTAAATTGATGTTGTTAATGCCACAGCTGCGTCTGGCCAATATTCTTTTGCATTTCTATCACTCAATCTTTTGTCCTTAGCCGTTGTCATTGTTTGCATTGGGTTATTGATAGCACTTCAATCAGCAGAAATAATAAATAAATGAGCCTAACGTCCATGGCTCAATGGCAGCGATACTCAAGGACCAGCCTGAATGTCCGGCACACGCACACTTTTCACATTTTTCTTTGACAATTCACTTTTGTATTGCATGAAACAACTTTGGACAGTCTTCGACTGTGCAGCACCAACATCAACAGCAGCAGGCGATGTGTGTCTGTGTGTGTGAGTGTGTTGGAGTATTATGATACGAGCCTGGGCAGAGCATGCTTCAAATGGAATCATTGTAGAGGCAAGCTTATATATATATATACATATATATGCATCTATGTAACTGGCATTCTCAGCTCCAAACTGTGTTGACCAGAGGTAACAGAATATATTTGCAATATTAAGTATACGACAAGTCGACATTTTGAAGTACTTTATAGTCAAATATGTTTTACTTTACAAAATGTATGGCATGCAGAGTTGGCATTCATGAGTTTTATGCTATTACTGATATATAAAGTTAAGTCTATATGTAATAGACTTGTTTGTAGTATTGCGAAAAATAAAGTTTATGCATGAAAAGTCTATGGAAAATTATTTTTAAAAGTAAATAAGAAATGCATGGAGCATTTCAGTAATATAAACACAACTTTTAGTGTTGGTAAATAAACAAATATTATATTATAGTGTTGGTAAATAACATAGGTATGATATTTACCAACACTAAAAGCTGTATTCTGCATATAATACTTAATTGTCTATTTAACAAACACTTAAAGTTATGACGAGCAGAGTTAATGGACTTTTAAAGAAATTTCCTATTGAATAATTAGTTCAAATTTTTAACTAAACAGAAATAAAAAGCAAATTTTTATATTAAAAAATATTTAGCAGTTTAAAAGTATTATATTTTCATGTTTTCTTTTAGCAAGCTAATAACTTGTCAACAAATATTTAACTATAAGATCTGCTTTATATAAAAAATTAAAAAAAAAAAAAAAACTATATATAAATCTTTCATTTTCGTAACTTTTGACAAGCTTGTTATACACAGTTACGACTATGTAAATTTAGCCATCTAAACACACCTGCGTGTAGCTCTATCAACATCAACTTGCACACAAGTTTCAGATGCTTTATGTTGTAAGCGTATTTAAAAGTTCATTGAATGCCTTCAAAATGCTGCTCCACTTGCACTTGGTTGGCATCGCTTTCATTTGTTTGTGCATGTTGTGCGTGACGTATACGCAACGTGTGCCATATTTTTACATGTCCGCCGGGCAACAGCAGCAACAACAGCAGCAGCAGCAACAACAGCAGCAACTTGGCCGCTGCAGCTGACAGGAAGTCAGAGTGCCGATGACTATGGCCCCGTTCCAGTGCCAGCGTCGAGGGCTGCTGGGGTTATCAAGCATATATCAGTGGGTTTATTTAGCGCAGCACGCAGCAGGCGACGCACAGCTGCCAAGTCGTCATACTCAGAGTGAAGCCCGATCCCTCTACAGCTCACTCTCTCTCTCTCTCACTCACTCTCGCTCTTTCTCTCTTATTCACTCACTCATACACACTCTCTTTCTCTGCTCTGCTCCGCTTACAAAGGGCATATATAAACAGTTGGTTTTTTTTTCTCTCTTCTTTTTGTTGCCCGGACATAAACATTTGCCTTGTCGATTGTTGTTCACATTGTCGCTGCTGCTGCTGCTGCTGTTGTTATTGTTGTTGTTGTCACAGATGCGGGCTTACAAGTTTCTTATTGCGCTGTGTACGCACACACACGCATCACGCAAATTAACATTTTACACACACGCACGCACGCTCGTTCATGAAATTGCATTAACATTACGCATACGCCCCTTTGGCCCAACTCTTTGCAGCTGCTGTCATTAAGTAATCTGCTTCAGCTGCTGCTGCTGTTGCTGTTGCTGCTGCTGCGGTTGCTGCCACCTGTGAAATGCATTAATCAACATCTCTTGCAATTTACTCGCTGCAGAGAGAAAAACTTTTTATATTAAAATATATGTTTCAACTCGTGTTTATCTATCTATATATATATATATATATATATATATATGCATTGGCGCATACTTATGCGTATATAAAATTTAAATAAATACATTATTTATTAATGCAATTTTCGCATATTTATGCACTTGAGCTACGCTTTAGTCATGGCTTTAACACTTTTGCATATCATTTTAATAGCAAGCACGCAGCTGCCAAAAAAAATATCCAACATTTTTATTGCTGCCAGCAAAAAGAGGAAGTCTACATATATATATATATATATATATATATATATATATATATATATATATATATATATATATATATATATATATATATATATATATATATATATATATATATATATATTATACATATATGTATATATATATATATATATATATATATATATATATATATATATATATATATATATATATATATATATTTGTGCGCCGCCTGTTCTTTTAAATATGAATTTTTAGACATGTGTGTATTGACTTACCAAGCACAACTTGTGGCACCCAAGCTCTGGCTGCCTGGCTGGCTGCCTGGCTGGCTGGCTGCCTAGCCGTGCTGGCTTTTTAGAAAATGTTTATGACACTTTGGCCGTTTGGCATTTTCATGCAAATATATGAATTACAAAACGCACTTCAACTGACAGCCGAGCCCAAAAGGTGGGCGTGCGAGGTGGCATAGCAGCGACACGAGTAAGGCGGGGGCCGGGTCAAGTTCGTTTTTGGCTGCCAATCACAGCTGTATCAGAGCATAGCCATCTAGTTCTATATACTATATAGATATATATATTTACAAATTTATATATATATGTATATATAGATATATACGTTTATATAGGTATATTATATATACACTTATGTGTGTGTGTGCTTGGCCACATTAGGTGGCGCCTTTTATGCGCTGCGTCGCATTGCACATAAAACATTTTTATTGCTCATTTAGATATTTATGCGCTGTTTTATTATAATGAAAATTGTGCGTATGCGTGCGGTTTTTATTGTGATTGCACTGGACCACCAACACCAACGCCAGCCCCAAACAAAACAACACAGCGCCAACAACTGAGACAGAGAGAGAGAGAGTAAGCGAGAGAGAGAGAGAGAGATGGATAGAGTGAGCGATTCTTATTTGTTTGCTGCTTATCTGCATCTGAAGCGTGACCAACTTTTAAGCGCACGTGTTTTGATTGCTTTCGCTGTCAAAGTTCAATTTTACGCAGCTTTACGCTTTTGCTTTTGCATTTTATGGCACAGCAAATACACTCACACACACACAGAGAGAGAGAGAGAGACACACACGCAAAGCCGAATGGGCCATTTGAAATTTCGAATGTGGCGCGTTAAGTGCCCGCAAAAGTAGGCAACGCTTTTTTACGATGCCATTCTGCGGCTGTTTAATTATAATCGCCATCGAGAGAGCGATCGTTACACATGTATATATATGTATATATATGTATATATATATACATCTATGTGCCTGATGTATAAATAAAGTTATACATTAGCCAGAAAAACTGTTACACAAATGCAATTGGGCTAATGCAAATGCAAATGCAGCTGCAGCTGTAGCTAAATAGTCTATTCGGGCTCATTGTGTATGCACAGCAAATTACCAGCGATTCATCAGCAGCTGTTTAGCTGTGCGAGTGCGAGTGCGAGTGTGTGTGTGTGTGTGTGTGTGCGTGCGTGTGTGTGTGTGTGTGTGTGTTTTCTGTTTGCATACAATTCAATTATGTGCTTTGGTTTTATGCTTAGCTAAAATGCATTTAATGCACTAATTATTAAACAAACATCAAAATCGCAGGTTCAATATGCCAACAGCAACAGCTACAATAACAATAACGAGCGCAACAACTACAACTACAACAGCAACAACAACAACAGCAGCAATGCAGCAATGCAGCAATGCGGCAATAACAACAAACCGAACCGCAACAATAACAATTACAAAGCAATTAAAAACATATTTATATATTGTCTCTGCCATTAAAAAGCTCACACACACACACACACAAGCATAAAGTGCTATACAAACATGTTAAACGATAATGCACGCAAATATATATATATATATATTTATATATATATTTATATGTGCATATATATTAATATAAATTTATTTTACGCATGCAGCAAGTACACATGTTGTATCTCAGCTTTTGCCCATGTGGCTTATAAATGCGCTGGCAAACATTATGCGGCTTCAACAACGTCTGCCATTGATTGACGGCAAATTGGCAATAACTCACACACGTACACAGACGTATGCACTCTCTCTCTCTCACACACACACACATACAGAGAGCTGCCCTGCCACACACGCACACCCGCACACCCGCACACCCGCACATACACACACACACACACGCTGGCAAAGTACACACAAGTAATTTTGCGTTAAATTACATTTTTACACGCTGCCGGATTCACATAATTTACATGAAGTTCATCAGCGGTATATTAAACTAGTTCATTTGCAGCAGCTCAGCAGCTCAGCAGCTCAGCAGCTCCGCAGCTCCGTGAGCTACTTATCACTCAAGTATGTCGCTTTACACGTTTCTCATGCAATTAAAATCAAATATTTTATTGAATTTAGTTATGGTTTAAATACGTTTAGCAGCTAAACAATGAACTAAAATATGTAACTAGTTTAATTGAACTTATAGCATAAATGGATTTTGATGGGTTTATCTATTGGATTACTAGTCGATTAGCGTAGTTAGAAAATAAAGTTTTAAGCTGCTCATAATTAAGACGTGGAACTAGTTCATTTTACAATCTTAAATGGTTCAATTTACACTTATAGTTCGCAAACTATGAAACTAGTTCAGTTAAGTTGACAACTGTTCTTCAAACTGTTATTACTAAAGTTAAAATTAGGCATAAAGAACTAGTTCATATAAAAAAGCATGCAAATTGAGTTATCTTTGCAATAACTTTTACTTTTTAGAATTTTGAAACTAGTTCATTTGTTGCAAGGCAAGTTACTGTAGTTCAGCTTGCTTAAATAGGAACTAGTTCCAATAGCTCAACTTTTTTTGATTAGTTCAATTAGACATTAGATAATTTTACGCCTAATAGTTTTTAGTATCAATTGCAGCTCAAGCTATATTCACTTGGAACTAGTTCTACATATATAGAACTAGTTCATTTGGACAACAAGCATACAAGCATTTGGAACTTGAACTAGTTTTCGATTCCCAAGTTCCTCATTGATTTTTCAGCCTATTCATTAGGAACTTTAGCAATTTTTCGATTCACAAGTTCTTCATTCATTTTTCAGCCTATTCATTTAAGAAACACTTGACTCAATTTAAGTGGAACTTAATTTAGGCAAACATTTGCATAGCAAAAGGTTTGGGCATGTGTGCTAATTGCGTCTTGTGCACCTGAATTCATTTTCAATATAAGCCACCTCAGCGTCTCTAGCGCAATTACGGCAATAGCAAAATCGCATCAGAAACTGTCAGTAGAGTAGCTGCATCAGCATTAGCATCCGCCGCAGCAGCAGCAGCAGCAGCAGCAGCAGCAACAGCAGCAACAGCAGCAACAGCAGCAGCAGCTGCATCAGCACCAACATCTTAATCAAACGGAATGCTTTGGCATTTAATTGCGTTGCTTTGCAAGTGTCTCTTTGGCAATGTTGCAGCATTTTACACCTGTTACATGTTGCACATAGCTCAACCAATGCCGCAATTTGCCTGCGTCATCAACTCACTCTCTCTGTGTGTGTGAGTGTGTGTGTGTGTGTGTGTGTCAGCTTAAGTGTGTCGCTGCGCGCCTATTAAATGCCAATTGCAGCTACGCACATACACAGCTTGCAAAGATAATGGGCAGCCATAGAGGGGGGCTGTGCTTCATATGGCAACAGCAATTGAGGACTATGCAAATTTCTAGCATGCCAACGCGTGGCATTCTGTCTCCCTCGCTCTCGCTCTCTCTCTCTCTCTTTCTCTCTCTCTATTCTATCTGCTGCTGTCGGTCTGCTGCTCTATTAGACGGATTCAGTTCAGTTGGCTAGGCCAGTTGACATGGTCGACTCACTGCTAATGCGGCCACTGGGCAGCTGCCTCAATGCTCCAGCTCACTCACTCACTCTCCCTCTCTCTCTAGCTCTCTAGTTCTCAGCCTCTCTCGCTCTATTGTTGTTCATGTTGTAGCTGTGTTGATTTTGCCCTTTGGCTGACACAGAACACTGTTGACTTTGCATATTAAAACAAAATGAATGCAGAGAAACAACAACAACAACAACAACAACAGCAGCAGCAGCAGCAACAGCAGCAGTAGGAATGACGACAAGTCCAAACGACCTTTGCTCAAGTGTTGCCAGGCTTTACTGTACTTGTATGGCTACTTTTTAATTTCTAATTTCAACACAACGCCCCCCGCCAGTACCCTCGCCCTCTGCGCTGCGTTCTGCTCGCTACTGGACTTGGCGCCCAGTTGCCTTTAGCTTAACTTTAATTAATTATATACGCTTTGTTTGGCAAATTAAAAACTGTTGACTTTGGCAAAAATTGCGGCACAGTCAACGGGTTGAAATGTGGCAACAACGTGACAATGTCGCAATGTGCCAGCAACGTGGCAGAAATATGCCAAAAAAAAAAAAAAAAAAAAAAATAAAAGTGAGCGCGAGAGAGAGAGAAAAAAAGGAAACGTGGCAAACATTCGTCTTTGCTTTTATTTGCGCACACAATTCTGATGCTTTCAATTAGCGGCACAGCAAACAGAGTTCGACAGTAAAACGTACAGTAAACGCTCGCTAATGACGCGACACTCAGAGAACAGAAAAGCGGCAGGCGCGGCAGCAGAGGCAGCTATGCTGAGAGCTTTGCTTGCCATACATTTGATGTGTTTGCAGCTTAGAGAAAAAAAAAAAAACAAAAAACCAAGTTAAATATTTAAAAACTTTTCCATTCTAGAGTTTGATTGTATTTTAGTTAACTTGTTGACATTTCATTTCTAACTCTAATTTTATTATTATTGTGCTCATAGAACCGAATTATTTTCCCGCTATGCCAAAAACTTTTCTAGCAACAAGCATAGAAAGTTTCCTTTAAACTAATTATTGAAATTTCGCCTCTAACTCAAAATTTAATCTCATTTTTTATCAAATTCAATTGATTGTTATAGAAGAATCTAACATGCAAATGACAAAGAAAAAAGCAGGAAAAAACTTGTGCTTCCTCTTCCTTATAAAGTTTAGAAATAGCTGAAACTAAAGAACATTCAAAGTAGAGAGAGAGAGAGAGAGAGAGAAAGAGAGAGGGAGAGACAGAGGGAGTTGTGTTCACATAAATAGTAGTGCTGGCTGCTCAGTAGAACTACTATTTTTATGAACAGAGCTCTCTATGCAGATCTTAATTATTTTTATAAACGAGGTATGTTCAAAAAGTATCGCCAACTTTTATTAAATTATTTCAAAATTAGTCCACATCACATGTGGCAAGGTTTTTTCCAATTCTCGAAACATTTAAAAAAAAAAGTATATTTTTTGATAATATTCCGTTTCCCCTTCGATCTCGTCTTTTTCTCTTCAATCGCAGCCCAAAGGGAACATGAAAAAGTCGCAGGCTGCCATTTGACAGCAAATTTGATATATTCTTGGCTCATCTGAACAAATCAAAGAGCGAGTGTTACGTAAACACCAGTGGAAATTCAATATTCACTATGCTTTTCGAGTACACCTCGTCTATCTCCTATACATATTTTATATCTATATACCTACTATATGTAGTATATATGTATATATATATATATATATATATATATATACATATATATATCTATAATTGACAGCTATGACATGCAAGCTGCAGATGTTTAAGGGCTGGCTGTCAATCTGAACGCTTCTTGGCATTCCCTTTGTAAGCAGCTTAATGGAAAAGCTGCCAAAAATTGTGAAAATGTGGCAAGTCTGTCAAAGACTGCGTGAATTAAGAGCAAAAAGTAAGCTAGAAAGAAAGAAAGAAAGAATGAAAGAAAGGAAAAACAGCATCAATTGAATGGTGTTATAGTTGTTGCCATTGATTGACACGCAATGCGAACACGTTGCCCAAATGTGGCCAAATTGTGTAGGACAGTGTACCCAATGGACGACAGGCAGGCAAACAGAGAGACAGACAGACAGAGAGACAGACACAGTTGCCGCACTGTCTGCCAGCGACATGCTAATTGGAGCACGTAGCGGACAGTGGGGACAGCCCAAAGCCCCATCGCAAGGTACGCAAAATGAAGAAATGCACTTAATTGGACCGAACGAAGTGCGTTAGTTTCTGCTGGTTGTCGCTCGTGAATGCCATACGATTAATTAGTGAAAAGCAGACAGAGACGCAAATAGAGAGAGAGCGAGAGAGTGCGAGAGAGATGGAAAGACTAAGCTATGCGCGATTTGTTTGCCATTAGGAATGCATAGATGCATGCTCCAATCATATGCTATTACAAATGCAATTAAATTCTAAACTACATTTCACATTCAATTCAAATTCGATTTGGATTTGGATTAGACCAACAAAATAAAAAAAAAGAGGAAACGAATATTGGTATTTGACTATTTCGGCACAAAGTTAAACGAAAACTGATCAACTAGAACTATTTGATAGAAATATTATTGAATGATGGATGATATGCATTGCTCTGCTTGCAAATTATGAAAGTTGCCTTAAATATGAATTAAAATATTGTTTTTATACTAAAAAGTAAATATTTTAAGGCAAAGTTTTTAATATAATTCATAATCAATAATAATTATATTTGATATATCCTATAATATTCATTATAATAGCAACTGTTTTTCAAATCAATTACAGCTTGTAAGCAATTATCATTTGTAAAGAGTTCTACAAAGAAATTTTCTCTCTCTCTCTGAGATAGTGAAAAACGTGAAAAACACGTCGTTTGCTTTTCAGTTTTTTTCTCTCAATTTCCTTTAAAGATATAGAGATGGATAGATATCTTTGTTTGACTGACTTTATTACTGGTGCAACAAAACCAAACACGCTCAGGCGAAAGTATCCGACTACGATATACCGCGGAGTCAGCTACTATTTACATTCTGCACAGAATTAGTTACAGCAAATGGAATCATCAAATGCGACTAATGACTAATAATGATGATGATGATGATGATGACCATGATGATGACAATGACACTGATGATAATATATTTAATTACAATATATATTGAAAATGATAGCGATAATGCTGATGAAGACTAAATATGATAATCTACTGATGATACATCAAATTTTGTTTCTAATGATGATATATCAAATGATAATATTGATGTTGATCATGATAATGTTGATGATAATGATAGATCTAATGAAGATATATCTAATGGCGATATATCTAATGAAGATATATCTAATGCAGATATATCCAATGATAATACATCTTATAGTATTACTGATTATGATTAAGCATTATCGTAATGATAAAGTTAGTGATGCTGATGGTGACAACGATGACAATGATCATGCTCTCAATGATGAATATAACTGAGTATAGTTATTACTCTTATTAACACAATTCAATCAATATTGACTACATATATCATTACTACAATCAGCATCGTCATCATCATCATCGTATTATGATAGCTGCAGCAATTCCTCTTAATCTTGCATTTAATTTATAATTATTTCACTTTAACTTCAACTTCAACTTTCGGTGCAATTAGCTTGGCCCAACAGATTTTCTTTGAATTCTTCCGAGAAGTTTGCCATTTGTAGCTCATCAAAAATTAACTGGAGCATCCTTTTCCTATTTTTCGTCTACTCCTTTAAGTGCTCTGGCGTGTTTCTAGGAAGTTTTACGTAGCGTAAGGACGCTTAGCTCCAACAGCTAACATTTGACACATTAAGCAGGCCGTCTTTTGGCACAGTCACAGCAAATTAACATTTCTGTTGTCATTCTCTGACTGTCTAAGCCGCTTACGTGATATGCATAAGTGACGCCAGTGACTAGCCTCCTCGCTGGCTCCACCTAATTAGCGCTGGAATTGGCAAAAGTTCTTAAGCTGCAGTTAAAAGGCATAAAACTCATGCGCGCCGTTTGGCGATATGTTAAATTCATAATTTCAATTTGAAATTGTTATTATAGCCAGTTTTGTCTTAGTTGGTCTAGCAAACTGCTCCCCCCCCTTCCTGCCTCCTCCTCACCCCGCCGAGCCCCCTTCATTTAAGCCCTTTTGCACACGCCTCATTATTATTGACATTTGCCGCCGTCAGAGATTTCTGCTGTTGTTATTGTTGCTGCTGCTGCTGCTGCCGCCGCTGCTGCTGCTGCTGCTGTTATGGCTCTCATTTTAGTCTCATAAATATGCAAATTAATCATTTGCGGAAATTTGCATACTTAATAAGTTGCTTTAATTAAATGTTCACGCACGCATGCCGCACAATCTTTCCCCCAGGAATCCTTTAGCCCGCGAATCCTTTTTCGGCCCAAAAACCACTTTTCAAGCGCCAACTTGTTAATTGCGCGAAATACCAAGACCACAGCCCCCCCCCCACCCAAAAAAAAAAAATAATAATAAAATAGACACACACAAATGTAAAAATATGTTAATAAATAAAGAGAAATACGAAAGAAAACTCTATTTCAATGGCAAAATATCTACTCAAATTTGTAGCTGGCGCTGGAGTGGCCAACTGTGTTTGCCTCATATTTAGGGACACAGTCACGTACCAAATAGCCGCAGAGCCCCAAAAACAAAACAACAAAAAACGAAACGAAAAAAACAAAAAAAAATAAAAAAAAAATAAAAATAAACAATATGAATAAAGACAAGTAAGTCGGTGTCAATTTGGGAGCAATGCTGCAAGAGATACCCAGCATCGGCGCTTCGCTTGCTCAATCAACTAGAAAATGAATACTAAGACTGTGGCCCGCCTCGGTAGCAGTAGATCGATAGATCTATATAATGCATACTATATACCCTATTTCAAGTCTATAGCTCATTGCAGTCGTATCACTATCAGCAGACAGAGATGGACATATCTCCAACTAAGACGAGTCCACATGACAGCTCTTTCAGCTCAAGACTACAGTTAGAAAGGGTAAACAAGGAAAGTGAAGACTATATATATACTTCATCAAATAGGAAATATCTCTATCGAGACTACAGTAAGAGCTCTATGTAATAAGATCATAAGATCATAAGCATAGCAATCACATCACATTCGATATATATACATACATACCACATTATTATGTTCATAAAAATAGTAGTGTTGTGTTCATAAAAATAGTAGTGCTGCACTAGACGAAACACAAACCAAATGTTCGCGTTGGAAAATTCTGCGCGCGCTCATCATCATGCACCACTCGACAATTTACAGGGTATGCAAACAGTTCTTATCTGCATAATGCTAGCAACTTTTATTATTTTGGGTTCTCTGCTTCTTATTTTTTATGTGTACAACATTTTTTTTTTTTTTTGAAAATGAGCAGCAAACCGAAAAAAGCAAAAATAAGAATCTACAAAGTATATATCTTTTTTATATATATATATATATAAAAGATATATATATATATATATATATATATATATATATATATATATATATATATATATATATATATATATATATATATGCAAACGGCGAGGCGCAGCCGACATAAATTAACATTTTTATGCGCCGCTGCAATGGACGAAAAGGACGCCAAGCGGCGACAGTAGCGGGAGAAGAAGGGGAAGGGGAAGGGGAAGGGGAAGGAGTGAGAGCAGGAGTAGGAAGACGAGCAACAGAATCACAGTCAAAGCATAAGCTTGAAAATGGGCGCTTCTCTTCTCTAAGGCCCCGCATTATTTACGATGGGGGCTGACGCTGCCAAAACTGGGCGTGAAGATGAGTGGGGTATGTGCGTGTGTGTGAGTAGCTGTTGTTGTTGTGTGTGTGTGTGTGTGTGTGCGTGTGTCTGCTGCTGCGTAACCATTCACATTTCTTCATTACATTTCATTTTATTTCAGTTCACAACATTGCGAGAGCCACGTTTATTTATTTGCCATTCGGCAGCGCCTTTGCCCTTTGCCTGGCTGGCAAATAATTTTAATTGGTTTTGCCCCCCAACCCCGCTCACGCCCACGCCGACGCTTCGATTGAAGGAAATGATGATGCTGAAGTGATTTCAACTGCATTGCGCGAATATATAACTGTATATACATATATATGTTTATATATATATATATATATAGTTATTTGCACATCTCTTGTCATGTTTGCAGATCTTATTATAAAAGTTGTAGTTCTTCAGTTCAACAGTTGTGCGTGTGTATGTCTGTCTGTGTGTGTGTCTGTCTGTCTGTGTCTGTGTGTGTGTTCTTGGCAGCCGCAATTGCTGAATCAATTTGTATCATAATTTCCATAAATGCGTGTGTGTTTACATATTGCATGGCTTTTGACTAGTTCATTTGCACACAGATAATAAACTTGAGCAGAAAAACATTCATATATAGAAATATACATATATACACATGCAGCTGCGGTCATATATATATATATATATATATATATATAGTAATGTAACTGAAAGTTTGGATAAACGTAAAACTTTCAAAACAATTTAAAACGAGAATCAGGACTTAACCTTTATATCAGTATATATTATGTCGCACTACTATTTTTATGAACTTAGCTGTCTATAGTTTGAGAAGCACATTTATCCAGAAGACACTTTTCAAACAAGTATTCAAATTAATGTATATATATTTATATAAAAATATGTTCGAATTGTTTTAGGTTTATCACCAAATTTTGCTGTCTAAAATGTCAGTCGCACTACTATTTTTATGACCAGAGCTGTATATATATTGCATATATGTATATCGACTTTTATACATATATATTTCAGCTTGACAGTCATACAGTTAAGTTGGCATTTGAATGCATTGAACTGCATTAAGAACAATGTTATTTTCCCATCGCAGCAAATTGTAAGTTGCTTGGAAAATTTTACATTGATGCTTGGCTAGATTTTTCTTTGTGCGCGATTTGGTTTGAATATGTTTGGGAAATTTGTTAAAAATTGGCAGAGCTCAAAACTTTTAGTGTTTATGTTGAGCAAGTTATATGAATTTTAATAAATCAACATAAAGTGGCTCAATATCAGCCAGTTTTAAGGGATAGTTTGTCGCGGTTGCCAAGATATTGCAAAGAACTTGGCTTAGCATCAGTCAGTTAGTAGCAGATGGTACATATAAAGGAGACTAATGTCTCACAGACCTCTATTATACAGCAATAATAGCTCGATAACTAAATTTCCATATGAAAAACAGTTTTCTATATCAGCAAATTCGAACTATATCATATAAACTCAAGTCGCCCATTTGCCACAGGGTATTTAAACTGCGATAATCATCACTCATAATTAGAATTTTGACATAAAAAAACATAGCTAAAAGACCTGCTCAACCATTTGTTATCGGGTCTTTAAGCTGCGACATCTCAAACTGTTTATTAAGTCTTCATTTCTCACCTATAAAAACTTTGAAATTTTAAAACCAAAGTTAAAAGTTTAAAGAAAAGATTAATTAATATCTATTTATTTTATCAGTTAAATATCTGACAAAAAAAAAAAACAGAAGGAAAACAATAATTTTATTTATAAAACTGTTTCTAGAACAATCAAAATTCATCACACTTTAGCACACATTAAACGTACAGCTAAAACACCGTCTCATTCATCAATTACAGGGTATTTCAACTGCAACCCCCCAAACTCTTCATCAACTGTCGCTCATGCCATACAAAAAAAATACTTGCAAATTTAATCGCCTTACAACTTTGTTAACCATATTTAACAGTTACATGGTTCACAGTTAAAGAGTAAGAGTGAGCGGGACAGAGAGACATGAAATTCGCTTACTTGCATGCAGCTCAATTCCAATAGGTTTCCAATTGCTTTGCCGTTTACGCTTTGCCAACTGATCCTTTGTTTGCGTTTGTTTTTGTTTTTGTTTTTCGTTTTTTTTTCTGTTGTTTTTTTTCTGTTTCCTATTTGCTTTTATGCTGTACTTAGCAGCAACGCTCCGTTTCACTTTCAGCTAGATGCTGCTGCTGCTGCTGTTGTTGTTGTTATCGTTGTTGTTTAGCACGCCATTGTTTAGTATGCGGCGTCCATCATTTAGAATTCAGCGACACAAATACAATAACAAGATACACACACACATACACACACAAACGCGCTGCTGCTTGGCACATTTTGCAGAAAGAGATAGCGCGAGAATTCATTAGGCATGCGAGAATTTTAATTTCACTTGCTCACACACGCGCACATATGTGGCGACATATTTCTCAAACATTTTCGCTGCGTTGCGACGACGGCGACGGCGACGGCTAAGGCGAAGGCGAAGGCGAAGGCGAAGGCGAATCGGCGACGTCAGTTTTGTATGCTGCGGCAGCTGTGGCTGCGGCTGCTGCCGACTGCTGCTGTTTTAGTGTTGTTTTTGCTTAGACGCTTTGCTATTTGCATGCTGCTTTGCTTAGCTGAGCTGACCTTGGTCACTCGTTCACTCGCTCACTCTCGCACTCACTCACACACCCACACACAATGGTGCAAGCCAACGACCGCAACAACAACAACACGACGACAGCTGTCAAAATTGTTCGAACACCTCACTCACCCACTCACAGACGCACAATGCAAATGGCGACAAGCTGCGGCGGCCGGTACGGCGAAAATGCCACCAGAAACAGAATAAAGTAAGCCGCGATGATTTCCATGCTGTGCAGTGGTGGCTGTCTAACTGTAACAGTAACAATACAAGTGAAGGGAAGGTGGGGTGTGGGGTGTGGGTTGCCCGTACACGTTTAATGTTCAAGTCAAGTGCGAAGCTTATGCGCCTCGAAATGTGCGCGTGAGTGCGTCTGTTTCCGTATGTGTGTGTGTCTGCGTACGTGTGTGCGTGTGTGTTAGTAGGTTGGCTATGTATTGGTATGCTTGGAACGTTTGTTACGGTGCTTTTTTCTTTTGTTCTACGCGCACGCGGGCGATGACAAATTTCGCCTTGTTGTTGCTGCAAAGACAAACACACACAAAAACTTCCAGTTGTTTTTTTTCTATTTTTTCCTTTTTTTTTAACTGTCGCTGCTGATTATTTGCTGTCTCTTTCTGACCTGCGTTTTGATTGCTATTTTCTTTTGGATGTTGCTATTACGATTGCTATTCTCCTTTGTCTTGCTACCCTTTGTTGTCTGGCTGTCTATTATTATTATTATTCTTTTATAATTATTTTTTTTTTTAATAATTGGCAACGCTGTCACTGATGCTGCTGCTGCTGCTGCTGCTGCTGCTACTGTTTCTTTTCAGCGCTTTGTTTGCATAATTTTGCAAGAGGCGAGCGACTGCAAGTGCCGTTAATCCTTTCACTTTTGCGCTTTCGCTTTTACTTATTGTCACTGCGCCTGCACTTGGGCTAGCGAGCTGCTGCTGATGATATTGCTGACACACAGACAGAAGGAAGTGTGAACATGTGCGAACCTGATACCCATTAGCACGTGGCAATCATTGTCGTCAGCATTTAGCATCGATTTGACAGCGGCCGGCCCGGCCCGCCCGCTGACCAATTCGAATTTTCGTCTAACGCTAATTGCGTTTGCCTCTCTTTTGGGGTGGCACAAACAGCTGCTCGCTTTACAGCAATGTTCAAGTTTTACCGTAACTTTTGCGCACCAATACAAATGCAAATTGGCTTTGGCTAAAGTGCGGCACTTTTATTTACAGTTATTCGCGTTTTTTTTTTGTTTTATTTTACCGTTATTCATTTAAGCTCGCGCACGCACACATTAAACGATTACGCTTTAAATTTCAGCTTTATTTTTTTCCACGATTGCGTTCACTCAGTCCCACACGCTTACATTTTTATATTCACTTTATTGTATTTCCCTTTCTTATTTCTTTTTTTTTTGTTGTATATATTTTCATCACCGCGTTGCGCGTTTACAACACCGCACAGACTCCGACTATGAACTGGCGAGTGCTTGTGGCTGGCTCTACAATTTCGTACTGAGATTCAGTGTGAGTCCTCTTCGGCTGGGGCCGCTCCATAGTGTGTAGAGTTGCGCAGGATGCTGGTGGATGCTCTCGTGCGTCGCTTTCCAGCCCAAAAACCGCCGCCTGCCGAACGCGCCAACTAACAGCTTGAAAACTCTCCACGACGCCAACATACCGCTATCTATAGAGCACTGTTAAGCTGGTGGAGCACGTTATGTATGAGAGTGAGCAACATGCTGCTCAGCTGATATATAAACGTATCGATATGTGCGCAACAGCGTTGCCTACACAACTATCGATAGTATCGTTGGCATATTTTGCACGACTCTGGCCACACAGACGTGCAGCGAACGTGAGCCGAACGGCAACCATCTTTGTGAAAAATACCTACGAGTCTGGAGAGCAGTCGGTGTAGGAATTAAATAATTTCTGCGGCTTATAAAAAGTTAAAAAATATACAAAAAATATAACGATGATTTCTGCTCGTTTGGCATCGTCGGTCGCACGCAACTTGCCCAAGGCGGCCGCACAGGTATAACACAAAATAAAAACAGTTGCAAAAACTGCAAGTATATAGAAAACATACATAACCCAAACCAATTGGCCAGAGATTCCAATTATAATGTTCACTTCAAATTTTCGGCATAAAATCAAGTTGGATTATATGTTCCGCCTGCCGCTTTGCCATTCGCCAATTACTTTAATTTAGTTTTGGCCAAAAGTTTTAGTTTTCTGTTACGCAATGCCGCACAGAGGAAAAAAAAATTACATAACACTTTGAGTGTGCTGCGTGCCAAAATATTTTGCGAAAATTCAACGTTCTCTAAATCAAAATTAAAAGTGAAATAATATTTTCATTGGTGTTTTTATCGGCAAAAATGTTACATAATTATGTCAACTGCAGTCGCTGCCGCTGCTGCTGCGGCTACGTGTTGGCCTAGCAGAGTTTGAGGTTATGTGGCAAGAATTAAATATCTATATAGAACAGATGTATATAGAGTAAAACTGCAAAACCTTCAATTAGTAACAAAATCTTCAAAGTGTAAATTCAATTGCTGCAAATTTGTTAGTTTGGCCGGTGGCCTGCTGTGCGCTAGAGCGAGATAGCAGCTGTTCTGCTCATGTGGTGGTTATTCAACGGTGCCACCGCACCCCTCCCCCTCTGTTGCCTTATATAAGATAAGCTAATGTTCCTCCTTCCGCTGTCTTTCGCTCTCTCTACAGGTTGCCTGCAAGGCTGCATATCCAGCTAGCACGCTTGCTGCCCGCAAATTCCATGTGGCCAGCACACAGCGCAGCGCTGAAATCTCCAACATTTTGGAGGAGAGAATTTTGGGCGTTGCACCCAAGGCCGATCTGGAGGAAACTGGCCGTGTGCTAAGCATTGGTGATGGTATCGCTCGTGTGTATGGTCTGAACAACATCCAGGCCGATGAGATGGTGGAATTCTCTTCGGGCCTTAAGGGCATGGCCCTCAATTTGGAGCCGGACAATGTTGGTGTTGTCGTCTTCGGTAACGACAAGCTGATCAAGCAGGGTGATATTGTCAAGCGTACTGGTGCCATTGTCGATGTCCCCGTTGGTGATGAGCTGCTCGGCCGTGTCGTTGATGCTCTGGGCAATGCCATTGATGGCAAGGGTGCCATCAATACCAAGGATCGTTTCCGTGTCGGCATCAAGGCGCCTGGCATCATTCCACGTGTGTCTGTGCGCGAGCCCATGCAGACGGGCATTAAGGCCGTCGATTCTCTGGTGCCCATCGGTCGTGGTCAGCGTGAGTTGATCATCGGCGACAGACAGACTGGGTGAGTGAATCACTTTAGCTTCATCTCCTCTCCAATCCAATTTACCCTCTTATTTTTCTTGGCTTTGCAGTAAGACTGCCCTGGCCATTGATACCATCATCAACCAGAAGCGTTTCAATGACGGTCAGGAAGAGTCGAAGAAGCTGTACTGCATCTACGTCGCCATTGGCCAGAAGCGTTCCACTGTCGCCCAGATTGTGAAGCGTTTGACCGACTCTGGCGCCATGGGCTACACCATCATTGTGTCCGCCACTGCCTCTGATGCCGCTCCTCTGCAGTATTTGGCTCCCTACTCTGGCTGCGCCATGGGTGAATTCTTCCGTGACAAGGGCAAGCACGCCCTGATCATCTATGATGATTTGTCCAAACAGGCTGTGGCCTACCGTCAGATGTCCCTGCTGCTGCGTCGTCCCCCAGGTCGTGAGGCCTACCCCGGTGATGTGTTCTATCTGCATTCGCGTCTGTTGGAGCGTGCCGCCAAGATGTCGCCCGCCATGGGTGGCGGTTCATTGACCGCTCTGCCCGTGATTGAGACCCAGGCCGGTGATGTGTCCGCCTACATTCCAACCAACGTCATTTCGATCACTGACGGTCAGATCTTCTTGGAAACCGAGTTGTTCTACAAGGGTATCCGTCCCGCTATCAATGTGGGTCTCTCTGTGTCCCGTGTCGGTTCCGCTGCCCAGACCAAGGCCATGAAACAGGTGGCCGGTTCCATGAAGCTGGAGTTGGCCCAGTACCGTGAGGTCGCTGCCTTCGCCCAGTTCGGTTCGGATTTGGATGCTGCCACCCAGCAGCTGCTGAACCGTGGTGTGCGCCTAACTGAGCTGCTCAAGCAGGGCCAGTATGTGCCCATGTCCATTGAGGATCAGGTAAACACATATATATCATATCATATAACTGATATAAAACTATACAAATGAATGCTCCTCCTCGCTGCACTTAGGTTGCTGTCATCTACTGCGGTGTGCGCGGTCACTTGGACAAGATGGATCCCTCAAAGATCACCAAGTTCGAGAAGGAGTTCTTGCAGCACATCAAGACCTCCGAGCAGGGTCTGCTCGACTCCATTGCCAAGGAAGGACAAATCTCTGAGGCTGCCGATGCCAAGCTGAAGGACATTGTCCAGAAGTTCATGTCCACCTTCCAGGGCTAAGCAACAGCAGCAGCAACAACAGCAGCAGCAGAAGCGTGCAGTCATATCCTAGATATGAAGGAGCAGAAACCACCAACAAATCCTTTCAAATGAATTACAATCTAAGCCGCTAACACGTGATTTCAAACTGCCCAACTGCGCGTCGATGATAAGCAACAACAACAACAACAGCAACAACATCAATTATCATCGCAAAGATAATACCAACCTCTATACACCATAAGAAAATACAAACAACGTAAAAATTATAAAACTTAAAGAAAAAGAAAAAAACCTTTGCGCATTCATGTTTTCCTTAGCTGCACTTCGCGCGTCTCGTCCTTTGCCACACACACACACACTGGGAGAGAGAGCGGGACGGACGCGAGAAGCGCTCAGCGCAAGGATATCACTTCGAATTTCAGCATTAGCCACTCCCCCACGGATATAATACAGTTTTAAAATCTATATAATCAATATTTGACATATTGTAATCGAGAATAGTCGAAAAAAGAAAACAAAGTTTGTGGATGATTGTGAAACGATGAAAATAAAAACACGATACTATAATTAACTTAACAATATGATCGAAGTACTATATATATATATATATGCATCTGATATTTGCCTAGGCTGCAAATTGGAAATTCCTAATTGAGATCAGGAATGGAATTTGATAATTCTAATGGAGATCAGAATATGATTCTAATTTCTAATTGAGATCAGGAATGGAATTTCATAATTGATATAGATCATTGATATGATATTGTAGATTAGACTTTATAGCTGTCATTTATGCAGTTGGAGATTGTTAACATTTCTCTATATGGAAATATCTGTTTCGATTATATGATGAACTCTTTTTTCGTTTTAATATAGCTTCCAGCTGGCGATATGGATTCCCGATATAGTTGATATATATATATAGAGAGAGAGACAATAGTAGTGCGACGGAAATAATGAACAGCAAAATTTAGTGATAAACCCAATATTTTAAATACTGTTTGCCAAATTTAATATATGTCTCAAATTGTTTTCAAAATATTATATTTATCATTAAATTTTGCTGCCCAAAATTGCAGTCGCACTACTATTTTTCTGACCACAGTTGGAAATAGTTTATTTCTCTTCTATGGTAACATCTATTTGGATGATATGAAAGACTGTAGCTAGGCTTTAGTTCTGTAAGTGGCATACTACTATTTAAGACTGATATATAAGTCTCATAGAGCCATAGAGTCTTAGGTAACCCATCAATTTGAACTATGCAGCTGTGGTCATAAAAATAGTAGCAAAATTTTGTGATTAAACAATTTGAATATATATATATATATATTTATAAACATATATGCTTATTTTAATACTTACTTCAAATTGCTTTAAAAATATTATGTTTATCACATTCTGCTGCTCAAAATTTCAGTCGCACTACTATTTTAATGACCACAGCTGTATATGGACTCTGCTACCTTTTCCAGTTTATACCAACTAAATCGCGTGTTGTTCTCTTGTAGCACCCATTGGGCTAAAAAAGTTTCTATTACAAAATTCTATATATATATATATATATATATATATATATATATATATATATATATATATATATATATATATATATATATATATATATATATATATATATATATATATATATATATATATATATATATATATATATATATATATATATATATATATATATGCATCTGATATTTGCCTAGGCTGCAAATTGGAAATTCCTAATTGAGATCAGGAATGGAATTTGATAATTCTAATGGAGATCAGAATATGATTCTAATTTCTAATTGAGATCAGGAATGGAATTTCATAATTGATATAGATCATTGATATGATATTGTAGATTAGACTTTATAGCTGTCATTTATGCAGTTGGAGATTGTTAACATTTCTCTATATGGAAATATCTGTTTCGATTATATGATGAACTCTTTTTTCGTTTTAATATAGCTTCCAGCTGGCGATATGGATTCCCGATATAGTTGATATATATATATAGAGAGAGAGACAATAGTAGTGCGACGGAAATAATGAACAGCAAAATTTAGTGATAAACCCAATATTTTAAATACTGTTTGCCAAATTTAATATATGTCTCAAATTGTTTTCAAAATATTATATTTATCATTAAATTTTGCTGCCCAAAATTGCAGTCGCACTACTATTTTTCTGACCACAGTTGGAAATAGTTTATTTCTCTTCTATGGTAACATCTATTTGGATGATATGAAAGACTGTAGCTAGGCTTTAGTTCTGTAAGTGGCATACTACTATTTAAGACTGATATATAAGTCTCATAGAGCCATAGAGTCTTAGGTAACCCATCAATTTGAACTATGCAGCTGTGGTCATAAAAATAGTAGCAAAATTTTGTGATTAAACAATTTGAATATATATATATATATATATTTATAAACATATATGCTTATTTTAATACTTACTTCAAATTGCTTTAAAAATATTATGTTTATCACATTCTGCTGCTCAAAATTTCAGTCGCACTACTATTTTAATGACCACAGCTGTATATGGACTCTGCTACCTTTTCCAGTTTATACCAACTAAATCGCGTGTTGTTCTCTTGTAGCACCCATTGGGCTAAAAAAGTTTCTATTACAAAATTCTATATAGAAGTGAAAGTATCCTTTGGGGAACATACACATAAAGGATAATCAAAGATTCCAAAGTAATCTATTGTTATATCAAAAATTCTATTTTATGCAAACTGAAATACATTTTGTATATAGTATGATAACTTGCGATTGTAACTCATTCTCTTGAGAGCAATGTTAGTTGCATAAGGCAGAAAAGTATAGTTTTAGATAATACGTAAAACATACTGAACTATGGTAATCTGTTATTTTCTGGATAGAAATGCTCCTCAAAATATAGCAACTGTGGTCGCACTACTATTTTTATGATCACAACTGTAGCTAGACATATTTTTGTTTATTAAACAGAAAATTCTATAAAAATCCTACGTAATACAGTTAATCAAAGACTTGCTAGGATTAGCTACTAGACATGCAAGACATACCCAAAATATGCATAGCTGCCTAAGGAGTCCTCATAATCCAGCTTTATAATCTCCGGCAATTGCAAATCAACTTAGTTCACCTTAAGTAAGCCAACAGCTCGAATATCTTGCTAGACATTCCCACAGGACCTTTTGGGCTGTCCTAGGTAAACAATGAGCAAAAATTGTAGCTAATTGAAATGCTGTCACAGGCAGACACCAACACAGACAGGCCGAGGTCCTTTCAGCTAAACTCAGCTGATCCATTGGGCAGCAGCTGTTGCTGCAGTTCTCTCTCTCTCTATCTCTCTCTGTCTCTCTTCTTCTCTTCTCACAACCTTTCGCCATGACCTTGCAGGCAGGATCTGCGACAGCTACCTGAACAAGGATAACAAACAGGCAGAGTCTGGTCTGGTCACAGTCCAATAGACGCTGTTTCACGCTCTGCATATTTGGGTAACAGCCAAGCAGAAAAGGGCACAAGGCTCGGCTCGGTTATAGCGACTGCAGATGCCACATATCCACTCCTGGCGACTCCTGCCGAGGGGCTCAACACAAACAAAAAAAAAATTACTGCGATTTGTCAAAGAGAGCGAGGGAGAGAGCCAAAGTCTAAACGACACTCCGTTATTGTTGTTGCTTCTGCTTCTGCTTTCTTTTTTTATTGCATTTGTTTGCTCGTAAAAGTGTCGAAATTAATGAGCGCTATAAAACCGTCAAACTTGAATTTCGAACAGGCGAACAGAAGCCGCAGCAGCAAGAGCAGCGCAGCGCAGTCGCCACCATTCGCACTCACAGTTGAGCGCTCGCTCATACGCACACAGACACCCGCTCACACACACACACAGACACACACGCACACAAAACACATTAACATACACGTGCGCGTGCAGACAATACCGACGTCGCTGTCGGCGTTGAGCTAATGCTGCCCAGGCAGTTGCCATAAACCAGCGCAAGAACAACGGACAGAGAGAGAGAGAGAGAGAGCGCACACACACACATGTTCAGCCAGCAAATGAAGTTGAAAGAAACATAAGGGCGGGAAATTACTGACCTGCGATCAAAGCAGAGACTGCAAAACTCAAATACTCAAAATGGTAAGGCGCAAACCAGCCTTTGTATGATTTCTACTTAATTTGTTGCTGGTATGTTGTTGTTGTTGTTGTTGCGTGTTTGGCAGCTGATAAGGGCCGCCGCACAGGGTTCGCCTATCTTTTTGTTACGCCTTAATATTTTTTAACTTTCTCACAGACACACGGCCAGCAGCCGCAGACGACAAAAAAAAAAACTACTTGAAAAGGGAAAAAAGATGGCGGGGGGTAATTTTTGTTGTGGGACATTTGCAAAATAGTTTTTTTTTTCTAAATGAATTTTCGTTTGTTGAATGGAAATATTGTTTTTAATGGATTTTTTGTTAAATATTTATATTTAAAAATTTATTTAATACATAGAGCACAATTTCCAAATCCAAATTGCTTAAGCTAAATATAATATAATATGCATATGTATAAAATGGCGTATTTGTTGTTGCCGGTTTCTGTTTTGTTGATTTTATTTTTTGAGTTCTTTTTGCTTTTTTTTTTCGTTGGGAAAGTAACTTAAAATACTTTGAGAGGCAACGCCGATATCTTTAGCCAGCAAATGCGCCCGTTGCTCACCGGTTTAACTCTTCTTCTTCTCCTTCTTAACTTGTCTTCTCTGAGGGCTCATTGTTAAAAACAAGTTACATACAAACATACAAATATATATATATATGTATAAACATATATATAGCAGCAGTAGGGGTGACAGGGGGTGAGAAGGGGGGGAACAAACTCAATCAGACTTTTAGCTAAATGAACCAAAACTTGCCGAGTCTGCACTGGATCCGGTTACACTATATGCATATAGATATAGCTATTAGGGCTAGAGGTGGGGTGGGGGTTTAACTACGATTTTAACATAATCATTATGCACAATTATTAATCAATTACACGCGCGCGCTCACACTCACACATACATATAAAGAACGAGCAAGAGAAATTACACAAATTTAAAATAGTAAAAACAAAAAATTGAACTAAACATGAATTGCAGTCAATATTAACGCCAACTGCGGGGCTGTGTGCGTTGGGTGTTTGCTTGATGTTATATACTATATATATATATATATATATATATATATATATATATATATATACATACACATATATATATATATATATATATATATATATATACATACACATATAATATATATATATATATATATATATATATATATATATATATATATATATATATATATATAGCGGTGAGTTAGGTTAGGTTCTTCAATTGAGTCCAACTATTTCTTGCCCACAATCGAGTCCAGCAACGGGCTGCTTAGCTCCGGACGCAGTGCGATCTTTTGGAACTTGTTCGCCTGGTATTTCGTGTAAATGGCCCTCAGCTTGGCCGTGGGCGCATCCCGTGCCAATTTCGCAATGTGCCGTGCAATCGGACGCAAATAGGTAGCCGTATAACGGGAATAGTGCACCAAGGTGGGCGTCCAGTGTCTATCGCTAAAGCCGGTGGCCGCGCGCGCATTGCCATTGAGCAAGTGCAGCGACAGGAACAGCGAAGCTGCGGCAATCTGTAAACAATTTCAATAAATATATATATAGATATAACTCTTAGGACTTTATTGCAGCTAGCACCCACCTCGGAAGGCTTATAGCTGGCCAGTTCATAGTCCATGCCAGCTAGCTCCAAAAAGTATTTGGACATGGCATGATGCTCATCCTCGGCACTGGCCGCCTTCGAGTAGCGCCGCAAAAAGTGTATGGGCAATGGACGCGACAGATTGTTATCGATTGCCTTCAAGATCTGTATCTCCATTTGCCTAATCTCCTGGCCCGTATACGTATCATCCGTAATGAACACAAAATCACCAATTGCCGGCGGAAAGAGCTCCTCATATTTGGTGGCTATAAACAGGGCCGTAACGCCAACCAGCTGCAAATATTTGCGCTTCGTATCCTTGACCACCTGCAGATAGCGATCGATAATGGCGACAGCCAAATGGAAAGTCTCCGCCGCCAGATGGAATTGCAAATGCACCTCGTTTATCCAATCGATGAGCACAGCGCGCATTTTGTATGAAACCTCCAATTGATTGGCCAAATGATCGGCATAGATGGGCTGTTGCTCCTCCAGCTCATAGAGATAATCATAGATGTCGTTAACGTATTCCGAGACCAGAACCAAATTCTCGCCATCATCGGCATCAATGTTCTCCACCTCCAGGCGTTTGGTGGACAATGACATTGCTGCTGCTGCTGTTGTTGTCGTTTGGCTTGTGGCGACAGCTGGCATGGCTCGCAGCTTGGATGGCAGCTTGGACACGGTGACAATCTCCTTCTTAGGCTGCACAGCAACAGCTGCAGCAGCAGCAGCCGCAACAGTTGCTTCCTTCTTCAGAGCCAGCGCATTAGCTGCAGTGCGTGGCTGAGCGCGGGGCTCCTTCTTAGCAGCTGCTGCTGCTGCTGGGGCTGCAGCTGCTGTAGTCGGTTTGGCCAGGGCAGCGCGCAGCTTGGTTAGGGATTTGCGTGACAAGTTGCTGTCCTCGCGTCGCAGCGTGTTCACCTTCTCATCCGAAATGGACTTTTGCTTGACAACTGTGAAGGTTATACGAATTTTCAATTAGAATATATAATCATAATTGTGATTGAAATATTTACGCTTGTTGCTTGGATCGGCGGCCACTTTTGCAGTGGCTGTTGTCGTTGCAGCCGGACGGCTGGTGATTTGGCGGCCAATTTGGCCCAAATTCGTGCGCATCGAGTTGGAGCGCAACAATGGGCCGGCGGCTGCGGCCTTAGTGGCAGCAACTCCATTGCCATTAGCATTCGCATTGGTATTGCTTAAGCCCAACGGCTGCTTCTTCCAGTGGGTATCCACACGCGCCTTGGTCAATTTCACATCTTTCAATCTGGGACAAGTTGTTAAAGGAAATTTTAAATTCCCCTCATTTTTCACTTTTTTTTTTTGTATTCTCCACTCACTCTTTCTGTGCCGCCTCCTTGGTTATGATGCCACGATTAAGTCCACGATTCTGCAGATCGCCGAATGCGGCGCGCTTAGTGTTTGCCTCGTTTGAAGGCACTGTCAATTTCTTCACTTGGACTGGATTGTATTTCTCCGTTGCATTCTGCAAGCATAGAGCACATTGCGCAAAGGGGTCAATGCATGGGCGGCCATTTTGTATGCGGTAAGAGTTTGGATGTAAAAGTAGCGGTACAAGTACCGCAACATTACCCACAGCAAGTACCAAAAAAAAAAAAGAGCGCCAAACGCA
This sequence comes from Drosophila anceps, assembly GCA_035045945.1. Lineage (NCBI taxonomy): Eukaryota > Metazoa > Arthropoda > Insecta > Diptera > Drosophilidae > Drosophila > Drosophila anceps. Next base: position 4,164,288 of record JAWNON010000073.1, read on the forward strand.
TTTACCGCTGCTGCACCAACAACAACACCAAATGCTAGACAAAACGGCATTTTTACCCCTCTCTTTTGTGCTTAGCCGACGACGCTGCAATGGCGGCGGCGTCGGCGTCGCTGCCTAACGCCCGCTGAAATTCCCAATTCTCCCAATGCACTTAACTCAATTCTTACCTCGTCCATAATCATTTTAGGCGCTGTGCTCATCATTTTGTTGCTATTCTTTAATAATCTTTACTTTTTTTTTAAGTCGAAAATGCTTTGATTTGGAGCGCGTTTGATTTTTTTTCTTTTTTGAACGCAAAAATATATTGTTGAAATTTGTTGGGTATTATTTGTTTTGTAGCTTGTTTTCGATTGCACAATTTGAATTTAACATGTATGTATAATAAATTTCAACGATTGCTACTTTAATACAAAAATTACAATTTTGTTTTTTTTTTTTCGAGGAGTCTTTCGAGCTCTGCGCAAGATGCGAACGCAAGCCGCTGCCGTTTGGATTTGAAATGCACGCCAGGTAATGAAAATAATGTGACCAGCTCGGGTTAAGCGCAAAAATGTGCGCCAAACGATGTGACCAGTTGTGGGCAGCATAAGAGATGCAACGCTGTAGCATTTAGCTTTTGAAAGCGGCCAACAAGTGCTGACTATAGGCAAATATGCGAAATGGCCGTTAAATTTGAAGTGCTTTGTATCGTTCTTATGTTAATTTGAGTAGAGTCAGTTGTTGTTGTTGATTCATTGTCGTTATTGCTGTTTTTGTGAGTGATTGCATCAATTAAATGCTGATCACTTCAATTGGCTGGCATTTTGCAAAAAGGTTCTTTGGGCTCTTCACAATTGCATTTGCATTGCTGATTTAAGATTTCCTTCAACAAGCACAACGGAAATGCAGCATAATTCTTACTTTGTTCTTCTTTTTTTCTTCTTCTGTTTTTCTTACACTCCACTGTGATGATCAGTGTCAAGTTTTCGTCTGGCCACAAAAAAAGAGTAAAAACAACAACAGCAACAACAACAATTGCACTTGCTACGATTCTGTTTCTTTTTTTGCTGCTAATTTTTCGGCTGCTTTGCTTAACGGTGCCATTCTCTATTGTTCCTTTCCGTTCGTTCGCTTCACTCATTAGCATATAGCTTCATCTTCAAAAAAAAAAAAAAAACTTCAGAGCGCTCGCGAGCGAGAGCGAGCGAGCGAGAGAGAGAGCGCGCATATAAATTTCCGCCCTCGTGAGTTTTTCATCATTCGCGAATGTTTCGCTGCCGTGAAAACATCTTGTTTCGTTGGCAGACGATCGCGCGCTTCGTTCTGCTTCTTCTTCTTCTTCAATTCAGCCATAAATAATAAAAGAAAAAAATTGTTTTCGAAAATCAATTGAGCTGACCTCCAGGCCGTGCTTTATTTTGATTTATCATATAAAAAGTCTGTTTAAAGTGTAATAAAAATCATAAATTGTGCTCGCTAACGTTCTGCTTGAGAGCAGCTGCTGTGTTTTCGTGTGTGTGTGATGCTTAAATAAAACTAAATGTGCATGAATATATATATAAAAAAATCATCAAAATAAATCCAACATTTATTTGAATAAAGAAATTTTTAATTGCTTCTGTTATCGTTATCATCGCTATCGGCTAAGCAAACAGGAAGTGCAAGGCGCTTCAATACTGAAGTGTGGCCACCCTTGAAATAACTTGCCCCTCTTATCGCAGAGCATATTTGCACAGCAATCAGGAAGTGCACGGCAGCTTAAGTCTGTTAAGTGTGACCAGATTGTGTACCTAATTAATAATCGAAAAGGACTTGAGCAACGAACTTGCATTCAGTCAATACAACACGCAGTTGTTCTTAAGTGAGACCAAGTTCAAAGCTTGCTTAAAATCTGTTATGCTTAACATAATGTTTAGTGCGCCCAAATTGAAAAACTATTTAATGACCCAAATTACTTTAGCTGCGGTCTCTTTTGTCCTTAACATATTTGCACAGCAAAAGCACTCAGCAATTGCAATGCAGCCTCATTCTTAAGTGTGACCAAATTAAAATTCTATTAAATTTCACAAATTATTGGCTGCTGTCGTTCTTAACATACCAATCACGCCAAATAGGCAACGAACGTCGGCTTAATTCTTAAGTGTGACCAAATTGAGGTTCTACAGAATACGCCAAATTACTTGCTTCTGTTGTCCTCAATCCCAAAGCACAAGGCGCCTTCATTCTTAAGTGAGACCAAATTCAAATTCTGTTGAATGACCCAATTAGCCGACTATCGTTATCATATTTGCACAGCGATACGTGCGGCCAATTGAAATTCTATTGAATCTAGCGTAATCGAAAGCCACAAACGACTTAAGCAACAAACTTGCATTTGACTGCTCAATTTACGAAAGTAGACTAAAAACCAAAGCAAAGCGAACAAACAGCACCAGCAGCAGCAACATTAGCAATTAATTAGTGCATAAAAATGTTAAATTAACTACCGCAAAAGCCTGCCTGCGTGCATTCACTTTTCTCTCTCTCTCTCTCTCTCTCTCACTCGCTCTCTCTGCCCTGCTGCTGCTGCTGCAATCCACGAAATTTAGGCGAACAACAGAAAAAAACAATTATTATTATTATTATTATTATTTATGTTATATTTTTACTTTGCAGTGCAGAAAATGTAACACAAAAAAAAAACAAAAAAAATATGACGCAAATACGCAGCTTAAATTAGCTTGCGCTGCAGAATACAAAATAAAACAAAAAAGAAATAAATAAATAAATACTACATAAGTTTTGCAACAAATGCAATTTGTGGGCAACAAATGTAAATCGTATATTACAAGCTGCTTAATTGTTGTCGACTTGAATAAACGCGTCGTAATGTCTGCAATTGCGGCTAATCAGCCAATTAATCGTTATCGTCATCGTTTGTGCCTAATTGTCTTGGCAGCCGCTTTGTGGCTGGACACATGGGCAGCACTGGCCGCTGTCGACGCCAACGCCGTTCACATTGAGCTGCGGCGCAGGCGCAGCGTTCGCTTCAATGGCATTGAGGTAATTATGGCTGCGAATCGAATTGCAAATCTATAATTGATTCATGTCATTTGTCATTTGCCATTTATCATTCGTCCTCATATCGTATCATGTTTAACCCACAAACGAATCAGGTGATTCTTGTCTGTGTCACGTCGAGTGCTGACTATGCAACGCTGAAGCAAGACGCGTGATTCATTAAGAATTGCCAGCATATGCACTCTAGCGGGGCGGGGCGGTGCACGCGGTGCAGTGGGCGTGGCTGTGTGACAATTTGGAACAAGTGCAGCTGAAATGTGAAGCGTTTAATGACCTCTGCACACTGTTGCGAATGTGCGCAAAAATGCTCAAACAGGGTATATTGGTTTTAAGTGAAAAATGTAACGCGCTTAAATTGGGTTTCTCTATAGGGTATATGTGTGGAAAGTGTTATTTATCTTTATATCTTTATATTAAAATGGACTTTTTATTGGCAATTTTTCGATTTTTCCTGAAAATAGGAACTTTTGGATTTAGTTTATTGGACATAACTCGAAGACTATAACAGCTAGACCTATAAAGTTTGGTATGTGAGCTCTCTTAAGACTTGGCACTTTATAAATAATTATTTTTCTTACATAACTTGAGCCATTCCCATATTAAAACATCGTTTTTGAATGCTATATTTATATGAGTAACTTAGAAGATTTAAAACACCAGCTACGCATTTTATATAGGGTATCTAACAGTCGTAAGCTTTTATATGAAACTAAAACTCTTGTACAGGGTATCCACCAGTCAAACACACGCACTTGCTAATGAAAGCTAGATCAATATCAAACAGCACCACATATTATACAGAGTATCTAACAGTCGATCACTTTAGCGTGTCTTTAAAAGTAGTTCGCTCAAATCAAGCCCATCTTAACATATTGCACAGCGTATCTACCAGTATAGCTAGCTCAATTCACACACCAACTCCACATGCTCTACAGGGTATTTCCTAGCCAGTCTCACACTTCTTTCCATTGCACTCGCAAGCAGCTGGTCTCATAATAAAAACTGCATACGCTTAACACCAAGAAATATTTATAAAAAATGAAAAATGAAAACTTTTGTCGAACAAGTCAAATTACACGATTTGATGTGCAGCTCTCAGCGATGAGATTTATTTTCGGGTTGCCCAGAGCCCAGAAGGCGTCCAAGCGTCTCTAACTTGTCGAATGCGCGACAATTTGACTATGACGAGTGACGAGGGCAGTTTGAAGTGTTTGTTAGGAACTAGGAATGTTTTATTGGATCATCTGTTGTATATGCTGTGTGTTAGGTGTAGCTATGCTATTGTTATCAACTATATGTCATACTAAAAGTGTTATATGAATAGTTTTATATGTTATACAGCGAATTATATGGTAAATGTTTTATGATCTATGTTATGCATGTTTATTGTTATATTTTAAGTGTAAGGTGTTATATAGTGTTAAGTATAATATAATGATATATGTTATCAGGAATATATATATTCTCCCTTAGATCTTCTGCTGTTATATGTTATACGATAAGTGTTCTACGTTATGGTATATGATTTAAGTCAAATATTAGGTGTTATGTGTTATGCAGTGATTAAACTTCTATATGTTATATGCTTTTTGTTATACTTGTTCATTGTTATACATACATTATATGTTATACAAGTGCTAAATGTTATATAGCGAGCTATTAGTAATACAGTAATATGTTAAGTGTTATATGTTAAGTGTTATATGCTCTTCACTAGATGTTCTGATGTTTGTTAACTGTTATATATGTACTTTATGTTATATTATAAGTGTTATATATTATATAGTGTCATATGTTAACTGTTATATGTCATGCGCCCTCTATGCTCTCTTTGAGCTATTGTGCTGTTATACCTCAACTGTTGTATATAACATGTTATCTATCATATTTCATGTTAGTATCCAACATCTCATACATATATTCCATACTCTTCATACCATCCTCGTCACATATCTCGCCGGAAAATATAGCAAAAAAAAAAAAAAAAGGCCAACGTCAGCAGCGTCGAGGGGTGCGCGCAGTGTAAGTGTGGCGCGACTTTTGTCAGCTGCTAAATTTTATAGCTGAGCGCGTGGCAAGAGCTTTTCTTAGCCAAGTTATTGACCCAACTAAAAATTGGTTGCGAATACACACAAGTCGCGCCGCCGTCGCAGTTGAGTCGCAGTTGAAGAACCCTCGAGTCTGCTTGCTCCCCTCCGCTCCACTCTGCTCTGCTCCTACCTTCCTCCCTCGGCTACCCTCGCCCAGTTGTCGTCGATTTTCTGTGACTTAATTTCAGCTCTTTGCCGTCGTTTCTTCTTTGTTGTTTATTTTACTAGTTTTCCTCTCTTTATTTGTGCTTTTTTTACTTTTTTTTTTGCCATCCACGGGTCACGCAAAATTTCATCACATAATCAGCCGGCGGCCGATTACAGCGCTCAGCGTTTGGGGCTGCCAGTGCGAGTGCGAATCCGAATGGCAATTCAAACTGGAGCTGGAGTTGGTGCTGGAGTTCGAGTACTCGACTCTTGTTGTAGCCAATTTCCACTTCCATTTCCACGCTTTATTTTGTTGTTCTTCTCTCTTTTTTTTTTTAGTTTTTTGCTTTTCCGGCATGGATGGTCGGGCCTTTTATGCTGTTGCCCTTGCCTTGCCGTAAATTAGTGTCGTTTTATTGAACATTGTTTGAATGCACTCAAACACAAAGCTAATGAGTGGATGAGTGGTTGAGTGAATGCCTGAATGACAGGTCTTCCATGTGAGCTGCGAGTGCAAGCGCATAGCTATCGATTGTCTTACAAAAAGTTATCGAAGATCTTATCTTATTTGATTGCAAAGACTATCGACAATTATGCATTTTCAACTACAACATATAAAGCAATAGATGATTAAAATGTTATCGATAAGTTATCGAACATTGTAAGTTACTGCATTAAAATATCACAAATAATGTAACAGAGTAACATTTATGAAAAGTCAACTTTAAATCGATGTCGATAACTTATCGATAACAACACACTAAATGGCTCATTTGTAATCCGAAACTACCGATTACCTATCAATAAGATCTCGATTTATGAACAATATTTGATAATGATTGACTTAAACGTAATTGATTAATCGAAATGCTATTGATAATCGATAATTACTCATATGTATGTACGTAAGTACTCCATTTCGGGGTTGCTTACTTCGTCTTACTCTTTCGTTTTGTCGCACATCTTCAAACACCTCAATATCCGCTCAATCATATTATTTATTCCAATCAAATACTCCCACAGCCACGCCCACTTTCAACAATATTGTTTCTGTTTACCATAGACAAACCGCCCACAGCAATTTGTGCAACACCTTTGCAGCGTCGCGTCGCGTCGCGTCTCGTCGGGCGGTCTGCGGCTGGGGGTGGGGGCGTGACACGAGCAACAACCATTGGAGCTCAGCGAAGCGCTCTTCACGCATTGCTGCCCATCGACGCGCTTTTCCAAAAATTTAACAACAAATGAAATTGAATAATAGCAACAAAGAGGGGCACACGCACAGCATCTAAATGAGGATAAGTATGCATATGCTATTGACGAATGACTGGCAGTTATCGATAAACGATAAAGACGAGCATTTGAAGTATGTGCTGAAATTTGTTGACCTCTTTTGTTGTTAGGAAGAATTTGGTGTGTATTCGGAATGAAAAACCATTCCCAGGGAAAGATACATAAAGTAATAGCTAAGCTATATACGAAAATATACGAATGGCTGTCAGTTATCGATAAGCGATAACATTGAAGGCTTAACGCAGCTGCCTGACGTATTTGCCTAGTTTGATGTTAGGCAAGTCTTAAAGAACATGGAAATGAAATAAAATGAACTCAAGCTACTACTCAACAGTTATCGATAACAATAAGCGATAATCAGAGCTGCCTAATTATCGACTCTTTTTGAGTTTAAGCAAAATGAAAATCAAGAGCAGGCGATATACGAAAGCATAGAAATGTCTGCCTGTTATCGAAAAGCGATAACAATGAGCATTTAAAGCAGCCACTTAATTTCCCCCCATTTAAGTTTCAGTTCGGGAGCAGCTGAAGAAAATGTAAATGAAAATGAAAAACGTAATGGGTTTTTTCCTAAACTAATTTTCTATTGTTGCGTGCAGTGAAAGTGTTTTTTATTTTCAGTTTTTTCGTTTTTGTTTTTATTTTTTTTGGTATTTGGTTTCTGGGTTTTATTAGACAACCCTTTTGGGCCAATGGCTCAGCTCTTTTTACGCTTTGCTGCGCTGTGTTACACATTTGCGAACATTTCTTAAACACCGAACACCCATTTACTCTTACTCTTTGCAGCTGGACGAGAACGCGCTGCTCGAGCAGCTGGCGGGCCATGAACGTGCGCTGCTCTTTGGCACGGCCGCAGGTAAGTTCTATTTCTGTGGCGGCAGGGCAACCGATTGGAAAGATTAGCTACAGCTGACATCAGACCAGTTAACCTAGTTAAAGTGGGGCACGGGGCGGGACGGGACGGGCGGGGCCGGGCGGGGCGGGGCGGGTGCACAAATACCAAAGCTTAAAGTTGTGGAAAGTTTTGACTTCTTTTTTGGCTTCTTGACTGGGTCTAAGATCAATGCCAAATGCTGACGGGCAACGAATGAACTTTTGAATATTACACTAGACAACAAGAGTGTGGGCAGGCATATGTTATGTATATAAACATCTTCATTATTGCTTAGCTTTTGTTATGATCATAAAAATGAATAGGCTATCAAATTTTCTTTTGTAATCTGGTGTATGACCACCTAAGGTCTGTCTATGTATCTATCTATAAGGCTTATGCACAACATAATGTGATACCAAATAGATGTTTCAGAACTAAGGAGCGAGTTAATTAGTAAGTTATAGGCGGAGTAGCTATGGGAAAAACTTTTAGAAACTAGGACAAAAATTAATAAATAGAAAAACTTAATGAAAATGTTTAATATATATATTCTAGAAAAGGTCAAAGAAGCAACTAAAAACAAGTTATATATAATATAACTTATATAATTTAAATATTTTCCATCTACATTTTGAAAGAGTTTGACAAATGCCTCATAGCAGTGCTCTTAATGGATGCTTTCAATTGTGATAAGCCACGTCATGCTTCCAACAATTATAAATAAATGTAAATATTATAGTAATATCTATATTTAAGTATAACAAAAACTCAAATCTTGTTGGCTAGTGTAATTGCCAAATAGCCGCCCAGAGGCTGCACAGTGCACAAAGCAGACGCAACTCATGGGGAGTGTGCACAGTTGTTGTTATTGCTGTTGGGGCACTGCTCGTCATTATTTATGATTATTGATTCATGGAATGCACATTTTGCATTTAGTTATTGCATTTTACCTGTTTGCTTATTTTACGTTCAGCGCCCGAATTCAAATTGGTGCAGCTGGAACGGCGCAGCGTGCACCAGGAGCAGCCGAAGCAGCAGCAGCAGCATTCGCGTGGGCGTCGCAGTGCGGCAGAAGGTAAGTTCAAATGCCATACACAAACACACACACACACACACACACACACACACACACACACACAGAGAGACACCCATACTCTCAGCTCGTGCTGCTCCAGTTGCGCCTGCAGGGTGCACTCATTATGCGAATAGTTTAATTAATTCAAATGCATTTGCCAGCCGGCACTGTGGAAGCTGAACTGAAGCTGCGCCAAACGCCGCAATTGTTTGACGATAATTTCATCTTTATACGCCGCAACGCGAACAGCACTCAGTTTGTGGAGCATTCGCCGCAGCTGCTGCAGCGCCTCGAGCGCTGCTTCTATCGCAGTCCATGGGCCGCCCTCGATCTGTGCGACGAGCAGAGTGTGGTAAGTGGAAGAACGTGCCACAGACAGCTCTGTGGACTCTGGGGAGTAGCTAAACAGCATTGTTTATCTTGTCTGCCCATCATTACCTCGGTAACAGACAGTCTGATTGCTGGCTAACCTTGTTTGCTTAAGCTGAACATTATATCATCACATCAAAATATATTGTCATGTAATTTGGATCCATAGTTTCACTCAATTCCAACTGTTCCATACCCTAGTTGAGCTCTTACATAATTCCTATGCTTGTAAATGTCATTAGCTGCTATTGTTTCTAATTCTATTGTCTCATATTTATTTGACTGTTCCATACTCTACATTTATTCCACTGTTCCATGCATATTCCCAGCAAAATTATTTCGTTTCATGTTCCATTTTACAATTTTCTTTGTATATATATTGTGTTATTTAATCCTTGTGTTTCACCAAATTCCACTGTTACATGTTCCACTCCCATCGTTTCATATGTTATCCTTTTAATGTCAATTCCAATTATTCCACATATTCAATTGCTCAAACAGCTTTTTAGAATGTGAAACGATGGAAATGGAACATATGAGACACAAAATTACATTGTAAATACAAAACAGTGTCAAGGTGGCTTGAAACAAGAAAAAATTTATCATTAAAATATTAAATGCTCATGAAACAATGGAACTGAAACGCCCAAATTGTATTTGCCATGCTTGATTGTTACCAAATTCATAATCATTGAGTTGGCAACCTCATTATTCCCATATCGAATTCACCACTCTACTGTCGTTTCATTTCCACTGTTTCTGCCTGCTGCTAACAGTCTTATCTAACCTTTAACAACTTCCAATTGTCAACAACTTGCAGCGTGGCGTTTTTCAACAGAATGCCAGCAATTTTGTCATCCAACCGCTGCCGGCACGATTTGGAGCGTCAGCCCATGTGCTCTACCAGGCGCGCTTAGATAAGAGCGACAACGGCAACAGCAACAGCAACAGCAACAGCAGTAGCAGTAGCAGTAGCTACTCCGACAGTCAGACAATACCGTTAGACAGTCAGCTGCAGTTCGAGCCCGATGCAGATGAATTCAACGAACCGCAACAGCAACAGCAACATCAACAGCCAACACAGCAGCAGCAGCAACGCCAGCAGCTGCGTCGCAAATTGCAATCACAGCTGCGACTGCGCTATCAGCCGCGTCATCATCATCATCATCATCAACAACAACATCATCATCAGTCGCATCATCGTCATTATGGCACTGGCATTGTCGACGGCTCCAGCACACCTCGTCTTCGCCGGCACATTGATGAGCCGTCGCGTCGCCCCTATGTGCCCGACGAACTCTACATCGAGACGGCGATCTTTGTGGACAGCGACCTGTACATGCACATGGGCAAGAACTATCCGACGAATACAGAGAACGAGCTGATGCGCTTTGTGCTCGCCATGATCAATGGCGTCCAGCTACTCTATCATCATGACACGCTGGGCAGACGCATCAATTTTGTGCTCAAGCGCTTGGAGATCCTGCCCAAGGATACGCCAGGCCTCTTTCGCTCCAGCGATATTGACAACTACCTGAGCAACTTTTGTCTGTGGCAGAGGAATCTGAATCCGCCGCTGGATGCGGATATTCTGCACTACGATCACGCTGTCATTCTCACCGGCTTGGATCTCCATGTCACCGGCAAGAATGGCAAGGTGACGAGCCAAGTTGTGGGCCTGGCGCCCGTGGCCGGCATGTGCACCTCCACCTCCTCCTGCACCATCAACGAGGGCAAACACTTCGAGAGCGTCTTTGTCGTCGCACATGAGATCGGACACAAGTGAGTATCTGTACTTTGCTATATGCATATAGCAATGTCTTAATGAATATTTCAATTTTGATGATTTCTAATCTAATTTGTTAAACCTTTAAACATTTCTGTACAGCTTGGGCATGCGTCACGATTCCAAGGAGAACAATTGTGATCCCAGCCTGCATATCATGTCGCCCACATTGGGCAGCGGCAAGATAACCTGGTCGAAATGCTCCCGCGGCTATCTGGAGGATTTTCTAGCGTAAGTAAAGGCTGTCCACAAGCTCCAACACAGCTCACTAAATGTCTCTCTCTCTCTCCCTTTCTGTCTGCAGTCTTAAGCAGGCGGAATGCCTGTTCGATAGAGGACACTTTATTGGGAAATGGGATCACTCGGCGAAGGGCAAGTTGCCCGGCGAACGCTTCGATGCCAATCAGCAGTGCATGCTCAAATTTGGACGCAACTCGGTGCATGCCAGCAGCCAGAGCAAGTCGGAGATTTGTCGCGACTTGCACTGCCAGCGGGAAAGACTGACGTGGACCTCACACCCGGCACTGGAGGGCACCGAGTGTGGACCGGGCATGGTAGTTAGCACAATTTAGCTTTAGCCCACTTGAATCTATCTCAATCCTCACTCTCTCTTACAGTGGTGTCGCGGCGGCTCTTGCGAGCCGCGTCCTAACAAATATCCCATCGGTTCAATGAAGCAACTCAGCGGTGGCGGCTTGCCAAAGCCCAGCTATGAGAAGCACAGCGCCATCTATGCCGACTCTTCCAGCAGAATGGAGCAACTGCAGCAGCCGTATAAGATCAGTGGCAATGAGCTGCCCGGCGTTCTCAGTACCTGGAGCGATTGGGGCGAGGCCAGTGCCTGTGATTCCAGCTGTCTATACGGCCCGTCGAATCGCTTGCGTGAGGGCAGCACCGGACTGCGCATCTACAATCGCAGCTGTCTGAGCTATCCCAAGCGCTGCGAGGGCTGGGATCGCAAGTTCGAGGCGTGCATAGCCAAGCAGTGCTATGTGGTGCCCGTTCAGACGATTGGCGACTTTGCCACGAACGTGTGCAACAAGGCGCGCAAGTCGGACAACGAGCTGACGGGCGAGGGGCTGCAGCTGGTTGGTTCCATCGGTGAGTGTGATCAGAATCTATCTTTATCTATATCGCTATATGAGCTACTTTGCTTGCAGAGGATTCCTGTAAGATTTTCTGCCGCACCAAGAGCAATGGCACCAAATCGCGTCGCTGGACCTTTCCGGACGGCACGACCTGTCGTGCCCAGGATCATGGCCCGGAGCATATTGCCTACTGCATTGCCGGACGCTGTGAGAAGTTCTCGTGCAGTAATGCTACGGATAATTTCTTCAAAATGGATAACAACTTCTGTGCGTATCGTGCGCCGCGTCCACAGCGCGATTCCACAGAGCTGGAGAGCAAACAGCAGCCAAGCTATACGAATAACATCAGCTATAAGCGCAATGCGGAACGCGTGGATCCATACAGGAATCGCTATGAAAATGGTGAGAGAAGGAAGCGAATTCCTTCAACTCTTTTCTCTAACTCCTTTTCTTTATCCACCTCAGAGGTCGCTGTACGCAGTTTCCATGGGCAGGACAATCATTTAATGCCACAGCCGAAGCCGTACAAGCACAAGGTCTCATCCTCCTCCTCCTCGTCTTCGTCTTACACGAATGATTACAAATACAACTACCACGTTCAGGATCCATTTGGCAAGGCAGCGCCGCCGCCCGCCTCTGCCTCGCTCGTTGTCGAATCGGAATTGTCGTCGGAGTGGCAGGTCGAGTCCGGCTGTCACTCCAATTGCATGACAGAGTCAATGGGCGTACAGGCGGTTAGGTCACGGCAAACGGGCCAGCGCAATATACAGTTATGCACGCACAAGGTGAAGCCATGCGAACGGCTGCAAACACCGGCGGAATATGCAGAACAAACGTGCGCCAGATATAAGCTGAAGGTGCGCGGATTATCCGGTCACGGCTCGCAGATCTCGGCCAGCATCACGGAACCGGATCGCAGTTGCCGCGTCGGCTGTCAGGATGAGCGCATCAAGTATCGCTATTATTTGGTCAACGGCATCCACGGACATTTTCCCATCGGCACCCGCTGCTCTCAGGTGGGCAGACGCTATTGCGTGGATGGCAAGTGCCTGGAGTTCGGTGCGGATAAAATGCTACTGCAGCAGTCGCACATCAGCTTGGCGCCCTTCCGGAACAAACGCGAGGCGACGAAGCGCAAAAAGCGCAGCTTCCTCTACTACGATCCGGTCAACATTACGGAAACAATTACCCAGGACTTTCTCAATAGCATTGTCAACAGTATTATAGATTTTGAAAGGCAACATCTGGGTAGGTAATCGGCGGATAATCAGATATTTAGTTATGAATATATATAATATATAATATATCAAAATTTATCCATACATCCAATTCCTTTAAGTTGCTTATTTATCTTATCCTTTATCCAGATATCCATCCAGATGTTAATCATTAATTATTTATCCAGCTATCTATGTTATATATTTGTCTATTTGCTCATCTATACACTCATCTGTAATATGCCTTTATCCATCTTGTAATTTATCTATCCATTTGTCTATCCAGCGATATATTAACCCATCTGTTCTCAGTCATCTACCAAACTATCTATCGCCTTATCTAATTTATCTATCTATATATATCCATTAACCATTTATCTTTCTCTCTTGCAGACGTTTCCTCCGACAACATCGAATTATCCAATCCTATACACGTCTCTGCGGACGAATTAAGCAACAAATAAATATAAGTTTACACTATGTCTATCTCTCTCCCTCATTATATATATATATATTTATATATATGTATGTCGTTGTATTTCATGTAGTTCATATAGCTTGTGTGGCTGCCGTTCTGCTCAGACTGCCCCAACCCGCCCAAGGCGTTCTCAATACAAATCCCTAGTATTTTAAGTTCTAGATGTAAAACCGAAACTGCAATTTGTACGAATATTAGTTGAAATAAACGTGCGTGAATGTGACTGAAATAAATAAATATACATATTTATCTATGTACATATTTATCCACTTATTAAGCTGCCTATTTATCCACATTTCCTTCTTTATCCATTTATCTAGCTATCTATATATTTGTCTACCTGCTCATCTATCCACTCTTCCTTTTATCCATTTATCCATTTTATGATATATTTATCCATTTATCCACATATTCATTTACTCATCTCTTCAGCCTTCTATCCTTATCCATCTATCATTCTTATCCATCTCCTTAGCCTTAGTTCCAATTTGAAATTCTTAGTTTATGGCATTTCCTTTTTCTTTTATAGCAACATATATATATATATATATATATATATATATATATATATATATATATATATATATATATATATATATATATATGTATATGTCATAGCCTATTTTGCTATACAAATGAATTCGAAATCTCAGCTGACCTTTTATATTCCCAGAATAATTGTTCAGGTGACCCCAAAAAGAAAACCACCCAATTAAATTTTTGTTGTTGTCGTTGTTTGGATATCGCCTTTAAATAAAAATTGCTTTTCAAATTGTGTGTGGCACACTTTTGGGCTGGCCGATAAAACGCTGCACAAGGCGCACAAAAGTAGACACGCATTACAAATGCACACACACACACACACACATTCACACTTCCATACATATATAGATACATACACTGTAGACCACGCCCACACACTGGCTGAGCGCCTAGCACTCGTCTGCGCATCCATTGTGCTACCAATTTTGGCGTTTGCATGCAAACACCCGCAGCCATTACCAATATTCAATACCAAAAAGCGATAACAACAACAACAAACACACACACACACACAAACACACACACACTCGAGTGTCTGTCTATGTGTGCGTGCGCTAGAAATTAGATAAAAACACCTACAAAGCGCTGAATATGCCGCAGTCGACAACTAAAGCGCGCTCCGAGCAAACCGAACCCAAAAAAAATAGAAACTGAACGGAAAATTGTGTAAAAATTTCAAGTGTTTTGTGTACGTTGTGTGTCTCTGTGTTTGTTGTCTAGTGTTAAGTGGTTTGGCGGCCTTTACATTGTAAACTTGACCAGCGTTTGGCTTGCGGCAAGTTCAATGCACCAGCTGCAAACAAGTCGTGTGTGCGTGGCATTTGCATATATCAAGTGCATTAATTGTGCTTCCGAATCGAAAAAGAAAAAGAAATTTCAGTGTAGATTTAAGTGCTGCTAACGGTTAATTAGCTGTTCTAATTGCTGGCCATTTGGCATTGACATTTTGATGGGCCGCAGGCCCAGGACTCCCACTCTCATTCTCTCTCTCTCTCTCTCTGATCTACGCCCAAGGGACTCATTCAATTTGGGTCACATGCCCAGAAAATTGAGTTTGCCTTCAAGGCTTTTACATTTGGTTCCTTAATTTAGTCATAAACACGCAGTTCTGAAGACAGCTAACAGGCAAAACTGTGTCAATTGGTTTTCCAATGTTTTTTTACAATTTTATTTATTTATTTATTTTTTTTTTTTGCGCACGCAATGGCCAGTTGAACACTTGGCGCTCAATTAGTCATTCAGAAAATGTTCAATTGAAGCCATTTGGCAACCGGCTGCAGTTGTTGGTTGAACTGAAAGTTCACATCGCATTGGCTGCCACGTGCTGGGCAAACACACTCGCTCCTGCCACGTACGCAGGACCTTGAAGTCCTGCTCTACTTTTGATAGTTTTATTCTTTTTTTTTTTCGAAATCGAATTATCGACCTGTGTCTAATTGGTTTGTTTTCGTTGTCGTCGCCAGCAGGTGCGGCCATTCAATGTACGTTAGTTGCTTCATTAGGCGCCGCCGCTGCCCGCGAAAGTGTGCAATAGTTCTTTCGTCCCTATTCCAGCTGCTGTCGTCGTAGGCTATGAATTTTTAAAAATTGTTTCACTTGCATTAAAGGTAGATTGCAAAATGTTGACAGCTCAAACAGAAATTTACCTTGTGTTTGCTTTTTGTATTAATTATGGCTAAAGTGTAAAATTTCTAAAATTTGTTTAGAATTTCTTCAAGTTTTGATATTTAACATTAAAAATGTAAAAAAGGTAAAAGCTAACAACAACCTCTTGCGGTCTTTTCATACATTAACATGTCATCTCAATGATGTATAAATAAAAATGTGAGCTTAATTTTTTTTAAATTTGTTGAAAAATTGTGTCAAATGCTTGCCTTGAGCGACTTGACATGAATTTCTGGTGATTCATATTCTTTTAAGTCCACGGGCAGTAATAATTTTTTTAAAAATTACAAAATATACAAAAATTTTAGCGTGCTAAGGCTTAAAGCGTTCAGGCTATCTAAGTATTAATAATTGCAAAAATAAATATATTTATATTTTTACTTGAATTAATTTGTCAATTGCTCAGAATATTTGTTGTTTTTTTAGCCAAAGATAAGTCTGCTAAATACAGCTCTTAGCCACATACACATATATACTATATAGGCTATATCTATTTTCTTATGTCTTCAATTATCTGGCAATACTTTTATCTTTCTACCAGTTTGCAATTGGGCTGCTAAGAGCTGTAGGCTTACATATGTTCTATAAATAAAAATTAATAAAAACTTTGAATAATGTGCGTAATCAAATGATTTTCCAGTTCTATATGTATACTTAATGAAAATTTCAGGAATACAAAAAAGCTGCGGCATTTTTAAAGATTAAAAGAGAAGACAAAGAAGAAAAATGAAATAAATATATTTTCAATATATTAAAATTATGTTTAATATATATTGAATATATATTTAATATATTAAAAAATTTGTTTAATATATTCAAATTATATTCATTTCATTTTGGTTATAATATATTAATTAGTTTTATATGTTTCAGAATATAATTTTAGAAACTCGAATAGAAAATATAAAGAAAATATTTAAATATTTTATTTGCAAAGCTCAACTGATTATATTCAAATGCTTCTTATTCAGTTGAAAGCGAATTTGATTTATATATTATTTATATATTATTTATATATTATTTACCATTATAATAATAGACCACAACTTTAAACTGACTTTTACCTAAAATTGCAAACCAAGTTAAGCTATTCAAGTATTTGTTAAAGAAACAAATAAGAAAAGTAAATAAGTCTTAAAGTAGTCAGCATAGTTTATCGACTACTATATAAATATTTTGGAAATAGTTGGAGTTGGAGTTGGAGTTTTATATGTTTTTCAAATATTATATTCTCTTCGTCCACTCAAATTTAATTTGCTTTTGCATGAAAATCAGTAAAGTAATACACATAATTAATTTAAATATTATTTATGTAGCAATTGTAGCTTTGACGACAGTTTTCGTTGGATCCCGTCAGTTTTATATGCCCACCTATGCACACACTTAGCTATATCGTTGTTTTAAAACTAGGCTGAGCATGTTTACATATGGTATCCGCCTCCATGCAAGTGTTCGGTCTATTCATATTTAATGCAATGGCACGCGATTCGCGCACTGCAATTGGCCAAATGAGCGGCAACAGCCAGCTGCAGGCTGCGCTGAGCATTGGCAATTGTTGAGTGACCGCAACACACATACACACACACACACACACACACACACAGAATGCGTATTGACCAACAGCTAAAACTGAACGGCAGACGTCGTTGAACTTGCAAAGCCAACGGACGAACTAACGGACAACAGGTTCAAAAATAAAAATAATATATAAAATAATATAAAATAAAATAAAAAAGAAAAGAAAAGAAAAGAAATTGTGAAAAATTTGTGATTAAAGAAAAATTGACAAAGGAAAAAGGAAACATGTGTCGTTTGAATCGCGACTGGAGCAATGTGCATAGTCGTGGACTTTAAGCGTTTTGCTGTTAAGAAATTTGTGGCACAACACGTTGACGGTAACTGTTTGAAGGCATGCCACCAAAGCGTAGACGCAGATTTCATGGACTCTACTACCATTCATCGCCGCCAAAGGGTGAGTTCATTATGAAATTGTGAATAGCGTAGGGATATTGAGTGCCATTCGTATTCATTAGTTGTGCACACCTAATTGAGCCAATTACAATTGATGTGTGTGCCAGCCAATTAAGTAACACATAAGGGAATTCCATAGCGAGAAAGAGAGAGAGAGCGTGAGTAAGGGAGCGCGCGACATGCGTGACAAAGCGCAGACATGGCCAAAATTTGCATATTGCGTGAGTCCCCAATAGTTAGCTCAACAAGTAAAACTACCTGGCAGCAGCAGGAGTCAATGGAGTTGTTGGAGCAGCAGCTGGCGACGACATTAAGTGGCAATCGCTAATGCGCCATTTCCGTGGCAATTGTTTTGCCCTTTTTCATTTCGTTTTTGCTTTTGTTTTATGGCCACACACAACTTTGTGGCAAGCGATTCGAGCAACACTCGAACTTCATTTACATGTGTGCGCTAAATATATGGCCAAAGCCTACAAATAAACCAGTGGCGCGGCAATAAAGAACAGTTCTTGCTAAATATTTACATGTGTAGCTAATGAACAGGTTGCTTACACAAGTGGCCATAGAGCAACGTGGTAGCGTGTGTATCCTATATGGACAAGTCGCATAGTATATATAATCAGAGCCGGGGAAAAACTGTGGTAACTTGCAACAATATAATGTATTACCCTCTTCAAGAAACTTATTAGCTTTTATCGTTATATATGTATCTGACCAAACTATGCTTTTTCACTTTTTCTTGGTGAAAGATAAAAAGTCAATAAAAACTCAAACTAAGCTTCAAGGTCTTACTATAGAAAGTAACCGAGAAAAATTGGTAGAAAGAGAGAGAGAGAGCGCTGCATTGAAAGAACAGAAAGAAAGAGAGAGTGTGAGAGTATGAGAATAGGAAAGAGAGGGAAAGAAAGAGAGAGAAAGAAAGAGAGAAAACAAAGAGAGATAGACTAAAAGGTACAGATACAGAGAAGGATAAGGAAACAGAGGGAGATGTATACAGAGGAAGAGAAAGAGAGATAGAGACTCTTCTTTCCAATGGAAGATAAGAAAGCTATAAAAAAACGAAATAGTTCAATATAGAAATACATTTACATATATATAAATTGTGGTATACAATCACATATGTGGATTCCTCTCCAATGCGTTTAGGGAGCATAAACCACTTGAAGCTAGTAGCCGTCGCAGATCTATGCTCCAGCTGATACTCGTGTTATCCTCCATCTAATACCCGTGTAAACCTAAGCTGCAGACAACATAATTAGGTAACACTCAAAGTGAGCTTTCACTCGACAGAGAGTCACTTCTAGCCGATATGGCAGATAAGAAAGCGATAACGTCATAATAAAACTGCTAGCACTCACTGTATATAAATAGTATGCAAACATGTAGCGAACTTATTTACTCAGAAAACATAAAAAAAGGCGAGCGACAGGACGCAATTACCGCCCACCTTGGCCACCATGGCAAAAGGCACAACAGAAGCAAAAATAAAAGTGAAGAAATGAAAAATAACACATAGAGCTGTCCTAAATTCAACACCTTGCTTTGGTCAGCCGCGTTAGTTGCCTGGCACACGCAATACGAAGCACAACTAACGGCTGCAGAGAGAAGTCCTTCAAGCAAATAATAGAGCACATCAAGTAGGCAGTTCGTTTCGAAGGCCCTTTCATAATTAATCAAGCACAGCAAGAGCACATATGTAGTACATACACAATTTATATATCTATATATATATATATGTATATATATATATATAGATTTAGATTTAGAGAAATATTTATAACTTGATAGATAAGTAAAAACGAAACCAAATATGTCTGATACACTTGCAGTCATGCCAATGAATGGACAGGCGGCGGGCCAGAATGGACGCAAGCGACGCGACAACGACGGTGCGTATGAGTAATATTTGTTAAATGTTTTGCTCGAGGTTTTTCCAGATGTGGCGATTGCTAAGCCTATGCCCGAGGCGCCGCCAGCTGTCGCTTTCCCAAATCACTGCTCAATATTTCAAGAGCCACACGCCCTGCATACCAAATGCAACGACCTTCAAGGTCTCGGAAAAAAAAGTGAAGGAAATTTCCTGAAAAAAAAAACTTGGAACTAAAGAAAAGAAGCTAAAGTAAATTCGTAAAGTTGTTGAGACTTTAAGTTGAGCATTTGCTTGGCTTTTAATTTCGTTTTTTACTTGCAAATTGCATGCAAACACGAACAGCCCAAAAAAAACTTGTGCTGAAATCGAAACCGGAATACCGAGAGGCGAATGGCGAAAGGCGAGCGGCGAGTGGCGAGCGGCGAGCGGCGACTGGGTGGGGGCGTTGGGCGTGTCTGGTACTATGCAAATTTTCGGTGTTAAATTAATTTTTGACTGCACTTGGCTTTTCATTTATTTTCTTTTTTTTGGATAATAGATTTCTCGGTGAAGCTATCGACCATTCGCATCTGGATGCACGAAAAGGATATTGGCAAGCTGACGCGCATTTTGTGGGCGGGCCAGGGCCAGCGCCTCTGTCAGCAGGCAAGCAATAATGGGCGTGTCAAGCGTTTTCTAGCCGCCGTGCCGCATGTCATGGTAAGCCCCATTTGAAACTGACTTGAGTCAGATAACTGAGCTGCGTTTGCCATAGAATGCCACAAAGGATCTGCATCAGGCGGTGATCGATAACAATTTGGAAACGCTGCAAATGCAGTTGGAGCCGCCGGTGCCGCCAGCTCTGGTTACGGCCAAGGATAGCAATGGCCTGAATGTTATACACAAGGCCGCTGGCCTGGGTCATACCAAGATATTGGAATATCTGGTGGGACTCTGGCCAGAGGGTGCACACGAGATCGATATTACAGGCAAGACGCCGTTGCATTGGGCGGCCAGTGCTAAGAACAATATGCGTTGCTATACGCTGCTCACACAGGCCGGTTGCGATGAGGAGGCACAGGATTATGTGAGTAAACCACACATACACATACACATACAGATACGCACATATACATACACACAGTAGGGTTACTTACACACAGTAGGGTTGAGATATGAACAAGTTGAACCAGTCTAGTTCAGTTCAGTTGCTCATGATCTTTGCATGATTATAAATGATTCGTTCTGTGCTGATACTCAATTGCTGAGTTGTTCAATGAACAAGTTCATTTGGTTTGTTAGTTCCACTGCTAGAATAGTTACAGTTCATGAACTTGTGGTAAAAATATGAAACATTCACTAGTTCATTTGTGTTACAGCAACAATAGAATAGCTTAATAGCAGCTATAGTTCATGAACTAATGAATTGAACAGAAAAAACAAGTTCACTAGTTCATTTTTGCTACATCAACAATTCAGTGGCTTACTTTCAATAAAAAAAATCTTTTGAATGAGAATTTTAAAAAGAACTAGTTAATTTCTTGGTTAATGAACTGGTGAACTGGTTTTTGACTAAATTACAGCGCTGCCATGTCATCAAAAAACTAGAGTCGTTCATCATTTTTCATGAACCAGTTCACAAGTCTACAGATAAGGCGAACAATGCCAAATGAGCAGAAAGCCAAGTTCATAGCCGATATACATATATAATATTCTTCTTTATACCCCTCTTAATGACTATTTCAATTACTTTACGATATTAGCGACTGGTTCTTTTCTCCATTAAACTCTTCCCATTTGAATTTCTCACCTCGATTTTGCAGAAAATGAAGACCCCTTCATACTATCGCCACAAGCCACACGAAATCGAACGAGCCTTTTTGGTTTATGTGCCGGAGGCGCCGCGCATCTCCCCGGATAGCGTCACCGATTGGGAGGCGCTGAGCGATGATAACGATAGCAATGCTGGCGGTGACGCCAGTCGCAGCAGCAGCAAGCAGGTAAGCGAGAGCGAGATAGAGAGGGGGAAGAAGCTAAGGCTAAGGCTAAGGCTGAGGCTGGGGCTGGGGTTGGGGCTTTGCTGCTTGGCTAATTGAAAAGCTTGTGGTGTCTTCAATAGAAATTGGCCATTAAGCCGGCAGTCATTGAGAACGGTCGTAAATCGTTGGACGACAGCGCTGAGAACACCTCTGAACTGGACACGAATGATGGGTAAGTTGTTTGTTGGCAAACACTTTTGACATTGACTTGGCCTTTAGCATGGCCAGCTTTATGATGCGTTGCGGGGCTGAGCTGAGCTGGGTTTGGGTTGGGGCTAAAGGCTTTTGCTACGTTTCCTGTTTATTTTTTTTTTGTTGGTTTGGGCATGGCTTTTGAGAGTTTTTTGCATTTTGATCAAAATCGAATCGAAATCCACGCAGTACCAGCGCCATTGAGGATGATGATTTATCCAAGGCGGATGCGGAAGTGGATGGAGTTGCCGATGCCGATGCGGATGCGGATGCCGATGCAACTGCATTGCCGCCGGCCCCACAACGTCGACCGGAAACGCCGGCAGCTTTTGCCGCAGGCAATGGCGACGACACAGCCGGCGACACCGAAAGCGAAGCTGAGGTAAGTCCCCCTAAGCTATCCAGGCCCTTGGCCTGAGATTCTTTTTTGGTTTTTGCTGTTTAGACGCTTTTGCACTCTGCGCTTTTGCTGTACAGTTGTTTAGTTTTGGGTCTATTAGCTAAGCGAACAGCTGCAGCTGCCATCGTTTGTCTTAGTTGCTGTCAAAGTAAGCTATTGTCGGCTATGATGCGGCTTTCTCTTTCGCCCCAGCCACAAATACACACACAGAATACACCCACACTGATACCCTGCAAATCTATGTAATGTGTAGTTGGCGATACTTTTAAATGAACTTAAGATTTGTGTGGCTTTGGAGAAGATCTCGAAGTGTCTGCAGGGCTCTGATGAGTGTGTTTTAAGGATAGTTCATATAGAGTATAGAGTGAGCTACTCTCATATACTCCACACAATTTTGTCTTATTAATCAGACGTCTTATAGAAATTGAGCCACAGTTATTGCCTGCGTAGCTAAGGAATTGTTTCAGCATTGGCAATAAATAACCCAAGGCATGTTTCCAGGGCTCTACTTAAGATACTGTAAAAAACTCACAAAATCCCATACCCTATAAAAATTATGTTTTCCATTAGTTTTGACACTCGAAATATCATTTGGCTAATACTATCGAAGCAGCTTGAGCCTCGCCTGAGAGCATTAGCTGCCCTTTATGAAGATAGTGAAAGTACAAGAACTATCGCAAATGTATCCTACAGCCGATTAAAAATACTTTATATGCATAGCTCTAAGATATTAGATCATAAATACGAAAGCTTCACACAATTTTGTACAAAATTCATATATAAAAAAAACCTTCGAGGATAAGTAACGATAAATTGGCGATAGAAGCACCGGGAAAAACTATTTTCTAAACTGTATATATAAACAAAATACACACCCACACACAGCCACAAAAGAACACGCATCTCAAGCGCTTTGTCAGCTCGACTGACCAATGTAGATACAAAAAATAAATAAAAGAAATAATAACTTAGCAAGTGTTCACAAAGGAAAGCAATCAGTCGACAATTGTTTACTTTTACAGAATATTGCAAGAGCTGTAAGCGCTGAAGAAGCTGAAGTTGAGCCAGAGGCAACGCTGGATGGGGCTGAGGATGAGGCAAGTGTAGAACCGATTGAGAATGGCATTATGGATGAGGCTGCGAGTGCTGAGAGTGAGCAAAATGCAACTGAAAAGACTGAAGCGATTGTGAATGAGAACGAAACGGAAATGGAAATTGAAACAGAAGCGGAAGCGAAAGCGGAAACGGAAACGGAAATGCAGCAGGAGCAAGAAACAGAAACTGCTGAAGAAGCACACGAAGAGAAGAATGAAGCAGAGAAGACAACTTCAGCTGCTGCTGCTGCTTCTGCTGCTGCTGAAGAGGATGAAGTGGAGGAGGACGACGATGAGGTACAGATTGGCTTGCTTTAAATGCCAATTCACGTGCAGTCAGCAATTGTTTAGTAAATTGGTTAAACGATTCGATGTTTTTTGTGTGACGTTTATGCTCAAAGCGTTTTTCTCATTTCTTTCTGTTTTCAAATTGTGAACTGTACAAAAACCAAAAAAAAAAACCCAAAAAAAAGAGAAAATAGTTCAGCTGCTGGCACACAAACTTTAAACCAAATATATATGTATATGTATAACTTAATTCTGTACAACAACAACAATAACAACAACAGCAACAGCAACGTAGCCGCAACAGCAACAACAATAACAAGAACAATAACAACAACATTAACTAACACAGCTATCTATATACTATCTCTTGTCTATATACGATATACAAATGCTTAGTAAATGCTAGAATCGATTTCGTGTATTACCCCGTATTGATATCTATATCTATATAAATATTCATATATTTTGTAAACGTGTGTTAAATTTCTTATTCTAATTCCTAAACTTAACCTAATTAAACAAAAAAATAATATCAAAACTGCAATAAAATAAACGCAACTCGTGTGTTTTTGTTTATGTTCTGCACTCGAACTCAATTTTCGTGTTACTTTCCATTCTCCATTATCCATTTGTGTATGTCTCTCGCCCACACTCCACGCCACTCTTTCTCTCTCTCTCTCTCTCTCTCTCTCTCTCTCTCTCTTTCTCTTTCTCTCTTGCTCTGTTTGTAGATCTAATCAATGGCAGCATTTCGAATTTGTTTTTGCGCATATCGATTTGGCAAACGAAACAAAATCAGCAGCTGTTTTGCTGCAGATACACTTTCCTTTCAGCTTTTGCCTTTCTTTTCCTTTTTGTTATACAAAAACTAATAGAAGCGGCTATAAATAATCGTATGTGAGTTTTTGATGCTCGTGTGTGTTCTGGCATTTCACTTTCGCTCGGCATGTCCTTCTCCCTGACGTTTGCCTCTGGCTGTCAGGCAGCCATTCAAATGGCAACTGCGCATGCAATACGTCAAGAACAGTTGTAAACGTTAGATATTGCAGGCATATATGTATATACTATATATACTATATATACTAGATATGCATTTGCTGCAATTTATTACTTTCAGTTTGTTTTTATGAATATTTGCGTGGGCGTGCCTGCAGCACAACAAATTCTAATGACTACAGATCTTATCTGCTTCGGGCTGCAAGGTAATCAAGTTAATGCAGCAATATTACGTATACGACAAGGCGTTGCAGCTGACAGCAGCAGCAGCAGCAGCAGCAGCAGGAGGCACCAATTTGCACCACTAACCACAACAAAACCCATCCACCCCACACTTATGTCGTAGTTGTTTTTAGTCCTGTGTTTCGTATCCTTGTTGCACACTCTTAACTAGTTTTTAGCTCTTTAGCTAACTTAGCTAACCAAATAAATGCGCAAATTCTCTGCAGGATGTGGTGGCAGCGAAGCCAGCACGCGCACAGGATGTGGACCGGCAACTGGTGCAGGATAACGATGGCGGCGATTCGCTCACATCGTCGCTGGCCATCGAGGGCTTTGTGCAGGGCGCCGCCGAGGATTATACAGTTCAGTCTCAAACATCAGCAGCTTATGATCAAGTGGATGAAGTATAAGCGGCTAAACCTTTTTCTATCTCCTATCGAAATTTAACTAAATAACGCTCTCGCCCTATCATTTGCCAACCCGAACTCGCTAAATTTGTTTTACCTTGACTTTCCTTACTGCACCGATTCACCCGCTTTCACTTTATGCGCACAAAACTGTTGTCGCTTTGAGTATGTGGCCGCAAAAAAGTTTATCTCATCGTTTCTTCACAGGATGGCCGATTGCAGCAGGTGATTGAGTCGGGCGACATGGAGCAGCTGGCCGAGATAGTGCTGAATGGCGAGGGCGGACGGCTGTTGGGTCTCAAGTCCAAGGAGCCGGAAATCCAGGCCTTTCTCAACAACGTGCCCAGCTACATGGTCGGTACATGGCTGGCATTGCCTTAGCCTTTGCTTTATTTATGTGCAATTGTCCTTTAATTGCTGCACTTGCTCGACTTGCAGGAGAAAATCCATCGCGTGCACGATGCGGCACGTGACGGCAGTTTGTTGGCGCTGCAGCAGGCACTGGATCGCCGGAAGTTTGCCATTGCTAAGGACGACATATCACCAAATGGCGCCACGCCGTTGCACGTCGCCGTTCTCTTTGGCCACAGCGGTAAGTGGGGTAGGCCGTGGGGACAATCTGCCCAGTTGATTGGGACTGTGTCACAGTTTTGTAAGGCTAGCTCTAACCTCAATCAACCCTCAGATATTGTACGCTATTTGGCTTCACGCTTTCCGGAGACCATGGAAATTACGGATAATGACGGACGCACGGCGCTGCACTACGCGGCCACAATTAAGGACAACGGCCACTTCTACAATGTCCTGTCGCAGCTGGGCGCCAATCCAAAAGCTCTGGACAAGGTATATATACATATATATACAAAAATATGTTATATAGAACGCTCTTGCATAATTAAGAGCTTGGGGCATTACATAGAAGAATTTTACTTCATTTAAGGAATATTTAATGGCAGGGAGAAAGTCTAGAGCTTGTAGTTAAAACTTATACTGTTAACAACTTAATGTAAGCTAGGCTTTGCGGGGATAGCCCTAATGAGGAAGTAACCCTCTAAGTCTGCTGTGAATATAGATTTGAGGTGCTGCGTGGATCGTAAGCAATTATGAGCATTGAAATAAGTAGTTTGATACATTTATAAGAAAACCTAGGGTATATAGGGTATATATGTTACCTGTGATTATACAAGAAAAGCAAGCCAGATTTGAATATTTACATTAGAGCTGAACAAGATGCAGAAACATAGTTCTTAATATAGATACATAATTCTTTATCTAGCAAAAATCCAATATATCTTTTTTTTTGCCTTTTAATCGAGTATATTAATAAATTATCGCAGCTCTAAGTTTATTAAATTGAATATCAATGTAGATAAACGAACGAACAACGAACAACAGATATAGCTTGACTTTTTTTTTGCAGTGTTCGCTGATAAACAAACAAACAACAAGACAACAAAGAAGATATATACGAACTTAACTAATATGCCTTTTATGCTCTGTTAGCGGGTATATTATTAGACTATGTCAGCTCTGAAGATATCAAGCTAAACTATAGAAGATAAATAAATCAAGAGTGTAAGCAAGCCAGATATTAACAATAATTTAGCTAATATGCCCTTTTAGCTTCTGATCGAGTATAGAAAAGTTGTCTCTCAGTTCTTAAAGTTACCAAAACTGTCGCCTTTTGAACTATTGCATGAGTATTTTTTCAAACAAAAGTTAATTTTTAACATAATTTCTGGCTGATTTGCTTAAATACAAAAATCAGATATCTCCACTCTCCAGAGAATCCCTCTGTTATCCCCACTTCAAGCACACTCTGCTTCTGAATTGCTATATCCAATGCTGATTCACGTTTCGTAACTGTTTAGCCCAATAGCCTAATTTAACGTGCTTTCAAATAATATTTAAAGCCCTTTTCCTTAAACGTAACCTTCACTCGCTATTTTTTATTCAGCTGGAAAGAACAACAGCTGCGCTTCCCTACGACTCCTTTCTGCTATTAGCATTGAAAAGGCGCAGCCATAGACTTGAAACTATATATTAAGTTAAAAAAAATGGGTCAAGTTAAGTCCTATATGACATTCATTTAGGTCGTGGTTAGCTGCAGAGCCTTGTCTTCGAACTTGAATCAATAGCATTTATAAATAAGAGATTAACCAAACGGCATATATATTTAAAAATTCTACACGCAGCTGGGCCATACGCCCGAGTTCTATGTGGATATGGAGAAGTCGAAAGATGTGCTCACCTACAGTGAGCTGCTGACCGTGTTTGGGGCCGAGGAGCTGGAGAACCAGTTGCTCAGCGATCAAGGTGAACACTCATTTATCCGCCTCTTTCGCATAATTTTCAAAAAAAACTCTTATATTTTGCTTTGCTGTTTGGCTTTAGCATTGTTGTTGCACGCAGACACACACACACACACATGCATAGACACATGCATAGACACACACTTGACTAGTCATCAAAAGGCACTCACAGTGAAAATAATTAAATACGTTTTTTTTGTTTGCTAACCGAAACTTCCGGACTTGATTGGCTGGCTCGTTGACTCTGCCCGTGCCAAACATCGATTTTCAGTCATACACACACGCACACCTACACGCCTGCCTACACACACACACACACACACACACACACACACACACACACACACACACAGACGCACACACACATACATATATATAATACGCGTCCTTCGCTGGTTGCGCACTCACGTATTCATACCTCGTATAGCTCGCATGGTTAGTCAACTTTTGGTGGCTAATACGCGCAGTTGGTCTCACAGTTAGCCGCGGACAGTTCCTAACGCAACAAAATGGCGGCAAATCGAGAATTTTTCAATGAGATTATCAATAATATAGACGATATATTCGGTATGTAAATGCTACTCGAAGATAAGCCAGCATCTTGCTATTAAAGTTTAAGTTTTATTAAAGAGTTGAATTAGCTGATATAGTAGATGGCTATCACTCTTTGCTGTTATATTATAATTCATAGAATCGCTATAGCTAGGTTTTAAATATTTCCAATATTTCTGGAGTCTGCAGAAGTTATTAAAGGGGTTTAGCTAAAGAGTTTATATTATTTAGGCATATCGAAAGTAGCTATGATAGACTGTTTTTTAGCTTCGTAGATATTTTGAAGTACTGCCATATTGTAAAAAATATTAACAAGCTAGCAACTCTCTAATGTCTAAAGCTCAAGCTTCAGTCGAGTAAGAACCAAATTTGCAGACTTTCTATATAGAAGATGATGTTTTACAAAATATCTGACCTTTATAGATCTAAAGAAAACAGAAGAATAATAAAATGGAAAATTTATTTAATTACAATTATGAAGAGTTAATTGCCTACAAATTTAGATTCTATTTTAATAAAATTTCATATTTTTATCTAACTATTTAAAGGCTTGGCTTCTTTAAGTATTGTGTCATGTTTCATAGTATGATTGAACCATAAACTTAAATAATATATGCCCAACACACAAGACCTCATCAATTACATTCTCAACTGTAACTACATTTGCACCTGTTTAAGCACACGCGCCTATTTTTAGCACACACACACAACACACAACAAGTCTCTTGAGCTGCTCTTTGTTCGTTACCGTGTCTCTCTGTCTGTGTGTGTGTGTGTGTGTGTGTGTGTATGTGTGTGTCTGTGTGTTTGTTGGTATTACAACTGCCCGCTGTGCTGTACTGATAATCATCAACAATTACACCCAACGCTGCCCAACAACAATAACAACAACAACAACTCTAACAACAACAACAACCAGTGCCTGATGATCTGCATAGCGCTCGTCGTGAGCTCCAGGATGGAGAAATTGCACGAACTCTCGAACGTTGCTACAGCGTCATTACGGAGTCTGGCAAACTGTTGAGCGCCTCTACTGCCTCGGCCTTATCGCATCGCAAGCCATTGAGCGCCTCCTCGCTGCAGCTGTCCGTGACGAGCTATTTGAGCCGCTTTCTCAAGCGTCCCGTCTATGAGAAAATCAAGCGTCGGCAAACGCGTCTGGATCACAATCTGTTCGATGTGCTGTGGCCGGCCATGCGTAAGACGTCAAAGCTGCGCCACCTGGAGGAGGATATCAACTGTGGCATTATAGCGCCCGATTTCGATGTGTTTGTGGTGTTTCAGGAGTTTCTGGTACCGCTGCTCAAGGACATGCACTGCCTGAGCATCGATGCGGAATTCAAGCCTCAGCCGCGGCTCGCCTACTTTCCCATGGACAATGGCGAACGTCTGAATACGGCTGCATTTGTCTACGACGATGAGTCGCAGCTGGTCACGCGTTGCATTGTGGAGGCCTCACGGAATCTGGATCAACTAGAGCTGCCCCTGAATCTGACCATTGGCCAGATCGAGCAGGCCGAACGCCTTATGATGGGCAGAATATTTACGGCCAGCTTTGCCGAGGCAATTGGCGAAACAGAATCGGGCAGCTATTATACGCTAACCGAGCTCCTGGAGCCGGATTCGGAGGTGGCCAAGTTGCTAGGCAGCTTGGGTCTAATGATACCGCTGCTCGATGGCAAAGATCTGGTGCAGGCGGCCGAATCGACGGCCTTCAATGGCGCACTGTGGCCCTATGGGCGTGGCGTCTATATCAATTCCGCCCACAATATGGCACTGTGGCTCAATTGCCAGGAGCATCTGCGTGTCATTTCGGCCAGCAGTGCCAAGGATCCGGCGGATATGGGCTCCACCTACACACGTGTCGGTCGTGCTGTCTCCTATCTGGAGACACAGCTGCACTTCAAGGAAAGCTATCTGCTGGGCTATTTACAATCTCGGCCATCGTATCTGGGCACAGGCCTGAAGATGACGACCATTGTCAAGCTGCCCAATCTGATGAAGGAGCTGGATAACTTGCGACATTTGTGCTCGGTGCGTGGCCTAAGCATGGTGACAAATCGCCTGTCCAAGCTAACAGTGCGCTTGATCAATATGCAGAGCATGGGCGTTGTGGAATATGTCCTGTTCCAGGACTATTGCACAGCTGTCACCAACATCATGTCACTGGAGAAGGATATGTCGCTAACGAACTCGAAGCATATAGCCACCATGCTGGTGAAGATCTTTAAGCGCAAAAAGAATAGCATAATCGATCGAAACTAAGCAAAAGCTACAAACCACAAAAGATACTTAATGAAAAGCACAATTCATACATTATTCAAATTCAATCTGTATTGTAAATACAACAGAGCACTACAAAATAAAACTATTCAAATTGTAATATATATATAGATATACATATATGTATGCAGCTACTCGATCGATTGATATAATTTACATAGAGCTTAACAAAAAAAAACAACCAAAATTAATTAAATACCAAAAACCACATCCTCAGCTTCGGCCGCAACGTCGCACGCAAAAAGTTTTCATGAGATACACGTACGTACCTATTGCTCCTGCTACACCCTGCAGCTATCCCGAATCCTAATTAGCAATGTGTACCGTTCTTTGATATGATTTGCCACATTTATCAGTTACAACGTAGCTATTCAACTTGACTCTCGCTTTGTATATATATATATAATTAGATATGTATATATATATATATATATATATATATATATATATATATATATATATATATAGTATATTGAATGTATTTAGATGTTAACCTAATCTTTGGCTGTGTGTTATAAAGCTTCTCTGCATTCACAGGTCAGTCGCAGCCCGTTACCTTTCAGGCCAATCCGATCTTTAAAACGGAACAGGGCAAATATCTAGCAGATAGTAAGTGGAGCATCTGCATCAGCTCAGCTACAATAA
This sequence comes from Drosophila anceps, assembly GCA_035045945.1. NCBI lineage: Eukaryota > Metazoa > Arthropoda > Insecta > Diptera > Drosophilidae > Drosophila > Drosophila anceps. Next base: position 4,195,199 of record JAWNON010000073.1, read on the forward strand.
TCAAGTTTCTTTTGGTTAGCTCTCGCCGATCCCCTGATCAAGGCCTTGACAGAAATAGCCAATAAACGTCCGAAGGATCCTGTTGCCTATTTAACCGGCTATTTGCAGCAATTTATGGGTCAGCGCAAGGCCATCACCGAGGTTATTGTCCATTCGGGCAATAGCAAGATCAGCAGCAACTCCACGGCCCTGGCCAATTCCGTCTCCAAGCTTAATGGCAGTCGCACAGGCAAGACCCATGCGGATATCATTGAGCTCGATGCACATTCGCTGCTCGAGGACCAGGAGGACAACGATGAGGATGCTGCCCTGGCTGTGCAACATTTGGAGGAACGCGATGAGCATGGCCAGAGCATGTTGCACTTTGCCTGCGCTCGTTCGCATCGTCGCGGCGCTCTGTACACTCTGATCGAAGAGTCACGCATCGATATCACCTACAGGGATGAGCTATATCGCACGGCCAGGGACGTGGCGCTGCAGGCTAATCAGCCAAATAATGCCACTGAAATCGACCGATATGTACTCGCTCAGGCAGTGTTGGGTGGGTGCAAAGACTAATTTTCCTTAACTATTCAATACCTGTCAATATCTTATGCATTTTCCAGGTGAAGTGGAACCCTTTGAACAGCTGGCCCTGCAGGGCTACGATCATATACTCGATGTAGAGGATGAAAATGGCAAATCCATTTTAGATGTGGCCACAGAGCATCAGCACGAGGCACTTTTTGGTTTTTTAAATAGTTTACGCGTGCTGGAGGAGACACGCGAGGAACTGCATCAAATGATACGCGATAAGAATATGGAAAAGCTCAAAGAGCTAACGGCAGTGCCCAATGTTAAGTGGCTCATTAAGACCAAAAACTATTACGGTGTGTGAGAGTTAGATAGACGGAGAGAGGAAAAGAGAGAGAAAGAGAGAGAGGAGAGTTGATAATCAATGTCAATTGGTCTAATCCATTCTTTGTTTAGGTCGCACTGCTCTGCACATAGCCGTGCTAAAGGAGTCGGAGGAAATGGTACAGCATCTGGTACAGCTTTGCCCCGAGGCGCTCAAAGTTACAGATAATGTAAGTCAGATCTCATTTCTTTCAATGCTAACTTTCACTTACTTGTTGGACTTCCCTTTTCTCTCTCTCAGCTGGAGCGCACTGTCTTGCATTATGCATTGGGCACCAATTTCTGTGAGAGTGTCAGTCGCATCCTTATACAAAATGGTGCCAAGCGCACGGCGAAGGATCTCAAGGGTAGACAGCCGAGCTACTACTTTATCAACAAGGCGGACATCTTGCGCCTGCAGGAGGAGGAGGAGGAAAGTCGCTGAGCAATTTTTATGTATAGAAATTCAACTAGCTCTAAGCTGTTCTAGTTTAATAAACATGAAAATCGTTTAGAAACCAACGAAATTAACTGAAAGTCAACTTGAAACTAATTCCAAGTCTGCACATGATATCTGCTTTAGTGGCCCATTGAGATAAGTGCTAAGATTTGCCTAAGCTGGCTTGAGCAGCCACGCGATACTATCATTCATGGCTGTGAAGTGCGGAACATTGGGCAATCTAATTGAAGAACTGTTAAACGCTGAGATAAGATTACAGCCAAGTCCCTGGCCTAGCTGTGATTCCCATGCGCTGCTCTGTCTGGGCTTATCGATTCACTAACTTAACGAGTTCCAAAGTAAACTTTTACTAAAAATTAATATTATGCAATTTAAGAACCAGCTGCTTATATTGTATATTAAAATAAAAGAATCTCAGTATGCAATTATTGGAAAGCTGTTAATAAGAATTTTTGCTTATATGACTTAGTCAGCTGGCTTGCTGGCTGGTTGATGTGTGAAGTTATTGAAATATGTGAGATGATTCAGAATTTCTAGCAGACCAATGTATTTAATAATATTTAAATATTGTAGATTTATTAGAGAGTATTTAAAACAGTTGCTAGCAGATGAAAAACATATATTATTAGAATATTTTTGTTTTGTTATAGAGTATTTTAAAAACATTGTAATGAAGTCAAACATTTCTTGAGCTTGAGCTCAAATAAGCTGAGTCTTCTGTCTGTCTCATGACTAGACAGACGGAAGACCCAATCATTATCTAAGCAAATAGATTGAACAACACAATCAATGGGACTTTGTGGGCGTGTGTGTGTGACTGCATGCATGCATTTCTGTTTGATTTGCTGTCAATAGCCTATCGGACTATGTGACAAACACTGATATTAACTATCAAACATTTTGTGTGTAGCCGAGTGTGAGCGTGTATGAGTGTGTGCATGTGTAAGTGGTGTGCTCTGATTTCAAACTAATGCAAAAGTATGAGGTATTAACGTGCAGCTGGTTAGGTGTAAAGCCAGTCGACAGCAATTTAGAGTTTGAGTCGCTTGTTGAAGTTGAACGTGCTCGGATCACAAGTAAAAGTCGAACGATGACAGCGGAAGTGAATGGTGGTAATGAAAACTCTAGAAGCTTGTGAACAATTTAACTATGTGCATTAGGAGGCGTCTCTGGATAATCCTTATCTTATATAGATCTAGCATATATAGTGAATAATATATATCAAAGTGCTTCTGGACATTTCCACAATTTGTAATTTACGAGCCCCGTGTCGCAGACCAGCTCGAGTGCCTAAAGTTGTTTGTTAAGCAAATGACTAACCAATCCTATTTTTGTTAGCTCTGAACTTTGATTTATATATATATTTCTTTTTATGTGTGATCTCTGCTCTTAGGTCCCATGCTGGGTCAGCGTCATGTGCAGACATTTCTGCTTTTCCTCTCGATCGTCGTCAACTACATTGCCAAATTCAATGCTGGCGTTGCGGTTGTGGCCATGACCAATGCGGAGAGCACAAATCCCAATTTTCCCGTGAGTATGCAAATAGAATTCAAATCGAACTTACCTGAGTTAGAAATCTGATTAGGAATACGATTGGAATGAGATGGAACGTTCCTATATATTATCCAGTTTCTTCTGGGGCTATATTTTGACACAGTTTCTGGGCGGCTGGCTGGGTCGTCGCTATGGCGCCCGTTTGACCATGTTCGTGTCCACTTTTGGCTCGGCTATGCTGGTGCTGCTGGTGCCCTTCTGTGTGCCCTGGGGCGGCTGGCAGGCATACTGCGCGATCCGTGGCTGCATGGGCTTGTTTCAGGGTCTGATGTTTCCCTGCGTTCATGCACATTTGGCCAACTGGTGTCCGGCCACGGAGCGTAATCGGCTGGGCGCCTTGGCCAATACGGGTCTGGATTGTGGCACACTGCTGGCCATGTTTGTCAGCGGACAGGTAGCCGCCTCCAGCATGGGCTGGCCTGGCATCTTCTACATCTCGTGTGCTGTGGGCGTGTTCTGGTGCATTGCTTGGCTGATCTTTGGTGCCGATACGCCACGGCAGTCCAAGTTCATAAGCAAAGCGGAACTCAGCTACATTGAATCGTCGATCAGTGCGAATAGCAAGCAGGAGGAGATAAAGGAATCGCGTCAGATACCTGTGCCCTGGAAGGCAATTCTCACCTCGCTACCTTTTTGGTCACTCTTCTTGGTGCGCTGCACTCAATCCTGGGGCTACTCGACGCTGCAGGCCGAGATTCCAGCCTATATGAATGGTGTGCTGCTGATGGAGATGAAGAGCAATGCTTTGTTCTCGGCGCTGCCCTATTTGGCCTCCTGGATTATGGCCTTTGTGTATTTGATTGTTTCGGATATTCTGATAACGCGAGGCTCTTTCACAATTACGGGCATACGTAAGACTTATAGTTCGTTGGCTTCCTGGCTGCCAGCCATTAGCTTGATTGGCCTTAGCTTCTTGGACAGCAATCAGAAGACTTTGGCCATCGTTCTGATGACAGCCAGTGTGGGCATCAATGCAGGCTCTACAATTGGCAGCGCTCTGAACACAATTGATCTGTCGCCCAATCATGCCGGCATCCTGATGGGCATTGTCAATACAGGCGCAAATATTGTGCCCATCCTGACGCCGCTGTTGGTGGGAATAATAGTTAAGAATGAGGTCAGTCTCTTGCACTATCATATATATATCTTAATGCTAAATGAGTCTCTAATATTTCAGCACGACCGTGCGGAATGGCAGTTGGTATTCATCACATCCGCCATCATATTCTTTTTTGGCAATTTATTCTACATTATCTTTGGCCGCATGGTGAATCAGCCCTGGAATGACGCTGACTTTTTGAATGAGCAAAAGCAATCGCTTAAACTAGAGGAGGGACAAACAGCCAAAGCCTTGGAGACACACAAAGGCAACAGCACATAACGCTGCAGTTACTCGATCAAAGTAGCTTTATTACTACATCGAGCAGACCATCTAGTGATAACAAGAAATATGAAATAGCAGCGCTAATAGTACTTAAGTATTACCAATTAAGAACAACTCACGGCTGGGTCGTAGATAAACAGCAAGCTTTAGTTAATAAATATATATTTAGAGACTCAACAAATATATTTTTTTTTAATATTTCTTATCTGAATTTAGTGAATGACTTCGTAGTTCAGTGCTTATCTTTTCCAATTATGTTCCAATACACTCAATTACAATTAAATATATAATTGAATTTGCTTTTAACGTAGCTGATATTAAGGCGATAGACTTTGAGCATGCGGTGAATACTTTTAGTTTTTATTGAGACTAGTAAATATGATTAGTTCATGGAATGATATAGCTAATCAACATATCTGTTCTATATAAGATGGAACAATTCAATTGTATATAAATTTCTTTATATATTATGGACTCGAAGTGTCATCTGTAATATATGGATATATATATATTATTTTTCTTTTATTTTCTATTGATATATTCTATAAAAAAGATGGATACTGAAAGCTTTTTCTTAAATTATAAATCAAATCTATTCTATGATAAATATAATATACTCTTGTGTGCCAGCGTTTCAAACTGGCATTACAGTTAAACCTCGAAATATAGAAAAATGTTTAATAATTAACATTAGCTTAGACAACTGCTGAAATGAACCAAAGAAGCCTGAAGAAAGTCAAACTGAAAAAAGTCATAGCATACTTTTGTGCGGCAAATAAAAGCAGCCAACGCTGGGGCCAAGCGGTACGCTTTGATGCAACTATCAGTTAATGTTTTTTGAGATATGCAAATATGCTAACACTTGAGATAAGAAAACAAAATAAAACATTCCATGGTTTATCAATCGAAAAGCAGAAACTACCAAAAGCATAAATGAAGTTTTATGATCTATTGTTTACTCCAAACTCTCCAAATTGTTGTTGTCATAGGTCAGCGTATCAGTATGATCTCACCTTGGCAATTGACTTTATTGGCTTTCCAAATATGCCATTTTATGGCCAAAAACATTGTTTTTTGTTTCAATATTTATTTTTTGACGCTGGAGATCGGGTTATTTGGGTTATTGAGTAGCACGTGCCCAACCTTATCGTTGGATAATCAATGCTGATAAGTTAACCAAAAATGTGAACCTAATCAGCTTCGATAAGATCGGGCTAAAGTGCCAAGAATTGAGTTAACATTAGCCCCAATTATTCGGCTGTGGTCAGGTGTTCGGATTAAACGTGGCAAAACACTAAGCGCGCAAGTCAACAAATTAATATAAATTTGTTCAAGGACTCGAGTGGATAAAATGACAGCAGAGGTGAATAAAGGTAAGTTAAAAAGTTTTTGATTGAAAGAAAAATACATAGAAAAGGATAAATAAAATAGAGTCTGATTCAGATAAATCCGAAATTCATTACATATAATAGAATTTCTAGACTTAAATAATAAATTTCTTAAAATATTTTTGTTATCTTGATGGAATTTTATTTAAATTGTGAAACTCTTGAAACGCTTTTTTGGATTATTTGACTTCTATCATAAGTATTAGAATAAATTTCTAGTCTGCACTAACGCACTCGGAAATAATCCATAAATATAAACATGGCGCACATTCTAGTCGTGTGGCTATAATCGCTGCCTAATAAATGTCAAGGAATAAGCGAATGTTTTATGACCTGTTTAGATTATTCGGACTTTAATCGTAGCAGAAAGCTAAACAACTTTTCTATATGCTTAAATCATATTCTTGTTGCTTTTCAGGTCCCATTGTGGGCATACGACATCTGCAGGCGTTGCTTATATTCATAACAATTACCTCCATCTACATTGGCCGTCTCAATGTGGGCGTGTCCGTGGTGGCCATGACCAATGCCGAGTCGACAAATCCCGATTTTCCCGTGAGTAGCGAATGCAGTTAGTCCACAACTTTTGTTTACAGTTGTAAATTTGCTTTAGGAATACGACTGGACGGAGGGAGAGAAATCGTATATTCTGTCCAGCTTCTTTTGGGGCTATATTATCACGCAATTCCTGGGCGGCTATTTGTGCAAGCTGTTCGGCGTGAAGAGCGTCATGTTTTGGGCCACTTTTGCGTCGGGCGTGTGCAGTGGTGTCACGCCCCTCTGCATCAGCTGGGGTGGCTGGGGAGCCTACTGTGCTATACGTGTGCTGATGGGCTGTGCCCAGGGTGTGATCTTTCCCTGCATTCATCAGCATTTGGCACGCTGGTCACCGCCGTCGGAACGCAATCGCTTGGGTGCTTTGAGTCACACGGGCATCGAGTGCGGAAATGTTTTGTCCATGTATGTGAGCGGCATGATAGCCGAGGGGCCCATGGGTTGGCCGGGCATATCGTATATATCGGCTGGCGTGGCTTTTGTCTGCTGCGCTTTTTGGTTTGTCCTGGCTGCCAATAATGCCACCGAATCACGTTTCATTGGCGAAGCCGAGAAAGCTTACATCGAATCATCTTTGAACCACGGCCAGAATTATCACAAAGCCATCATTCCAATACCCTGGCGGGCCATATTCACATCGGCACCGTTCCTAGCGCTTATGGTAACCCGTTGCGCTGAGACGTGGGGCCTGAGTACGCTGCAAGCCGAGATCCCCGCCTATATGAATGGTGTGCTGCAAATGGATATCAAGGACAATGCACTCTACTCGGCTTTGCCTTTCATGGCCATGTGGATCATGTCGTATGTGTATTTGGTCTTAGCCGACATCCTGCTCTCAAGCAAATGCCTCTCACTGACAGTCATACGCAAGACATTCAATTCGGTGGCCTTTTGGCTGCCAGCTGCCACACTCATCGGCATTGGCTTCCTTGATGTGGAGCAGAAGACGTTGGCTATTGTCTTGATGACACTCAGCGTGGGCTTCAATAGTGGCGCTACAATTGGCAGCTCGCTCAACTCCATCGATCTGTCGCCGAATCATGCCAGCATCCTGATGGGCATTGTGAATACAGCCGCCAATGTGGTGCCCATTGTGACGCCACTTGTTGCGGGTCAGATTGTCAGCAATAATGTAAGCCTTAACTTTGATTTACTTCTGCATTTTTTTAATTTTTTCCTTTTTTTTTATTCACTCAGGCTGATCGCAATCAGTGGCAAGTTGTGTTCATTATTTCCTCTGTGATTTTCTTTGTGGGCAATTGCATTTATTTGTTCTTTGGCACGGCTATCTCGCAGCCCTGGGATGCCGAAGATTTTCTGCAGCAAAGGCCTCTTGCCGAACTGGCGATACCTGAAAGTCTACATGAAAAGGCGGACTCGAAAAAGTCAATAAGTTAACTGAAAGCAAAGCTAATCAAGTATTAGCTATTAAACCAATCAAAACATAAATGCCAAAAATACAATTCACTTAAACTCAAAGCTGTAAAGTTCACAAATTATGTTAGATATACTCAAAAGTTTTTATGTGCTTAACAGCATTTCGTTATGTTAATGAAAATGTTAAGCATTATCAATAAACGTTATCGTAAGACACTGAAAGAAAATTGTGCGGTACAAGAAAACAGAACAAATAAAGAATACCTAAATATACCTATACATGAAAGAAAAACTATTAGAATTATTTAATTTTTTATTTTTTTTAATGTTTTAAATATTTTTATAAATATTTTAAATATTTTTTATAAATATTTTAAATATTTTTATAATATTTTTTACATTGCACTCAATATCAATACAATATATAATTTGACTTTAATTTTAATACGAAGTTCCAGCACTGTTAATTTAGCTATTTTCTCTGTCTGTTTGTTCCTTTAATCATACAAATATTTCGAATATACATTATATGAGAATTCATTAATCTCGGATAACTTGAGAGCTTTTCCAAAAATCAATACCTTTTTTTTAATTTTTATGGAATTGATTTGAAATAGAGTGTTTGTTCATATCTCATATCAAGCTCTCATATAGTATACTTAATTAGCCATAGCGTTTTTATAATCGATATAAAATCTCATTGTATATTTTAATAGTCAGATGATATAGATAAGGAAATTGTTAAAGCTTCCAGAAGAAAAATATCAAATGATCTATTTCAGCAGCTCCTTAATAAACCATCAAAAAAGTTTAATTTTTAAGTTAAACTTTCATATATTTGAATATGCAAAATCCAGTTAGCAGAGCTGACCTTTGCACAGGAAGTTCTTCCAATTCGTTCTATGCAGCTCTATTCTAAATGACATCATAAATTTAAAAGCAGCTTTCGAGTATATTATGAACAATTGATTAAGGCGATAAGGCGAAAGTGGCTAGAAATAATGTGATATGCAAGCACTCAAGAGTTGTTAGGCAATTAGCTAGCTGCAATATGATCAAGTAGATAAGCTTCATATGAAAAGCAAGTGAGACTTTTCCTTTCGCCTATCTGCTAGTTACACAAATTTTTACTATAAATATTATACGAATAATCAATTGAGACTATAAAAATTTCAGAAGCAATTCGCTATTTGCATATGAAATATTTTTTCAATCATGTTAAAGTCTGTTAAATTAAATATTTTTTCTTGGAAGAGCACTTATTATTATGTATACGAAAGCGTTAATCATCATTCACATTTCGGACTATAACAATAACGTGTCCCGTCAATCGGCTTCTTCCTCCTTAGCCAGTGCAATCGCAAGACATTGGGGTCTGTTGATAACTCAATTTAACTTTACTTTATTTAAAGCGAGTCAATAAAATGTTATAAATAATATTTAGCAATTGTTGACATTGTTATTCCCCTGCAAGACAGAGTTTTTTTTTTATTAATTTTATATGGCCAGCTAGTGGTACAGTACACTGCGAGAAAAGTTTGCATGCAACAAATGTAAAAAGTGAGAGAAGTTAGAAAAATAATTTATAAAACAAAGTAAATATAGCAGCTTAAAGGCGACGTTTATATAATTTTGCTATTTACAGATTTTTTAATTATTTCTTTTTTTTTCCAGTGTACTTTCCACTTGAGCAGCAATAGATTATTATGATTATATATTTCTTTTTTTCGCATATTTTGAAATCATATTGATTATTTGTATTATTTATTTAGCTGGTAGCATCGCTAATCAGGGCATTATTATTTACTTGACAATTTGATTAAATCCATAAAGCACATTTAAAGAGATTCATTCATACGCAGAGTGTTAACAGCTGGGCCGGCTATGTGGCAACAGCTGTTGGCCCACAGCCTGAACTTTAGCTCAGTTCAGTTGGCTAAAAATCTGATGGCAACAACAGCTTAACATCAGACGTCACATATTTTTATTTTTACCTAGTTTATGTGTCGGTTCTTAGGCATCGAAGTTGGTGGGAGTCTACGATCGTCATTTGATGTTGAAAGTTCGAAGTTTTACGTCAAGCGCCCGGTACTCGCTTGTTTATACAATAACCGCATGCTCTTGGCTGTATGTGCATGAATGAATTACGCTGCGTGGCTAGTCTAGTCAGCAGCGCCAGACAGCTTGCAGTTGCGTTTTCATATAAAAGTCGACATTGCCGTAGCGACTAGCTCCAGAATCGTTCCGCACAACAACTGGTGCGCAGATATAGACAGACATATAAAAAACGGCAAAGAAAAGTAAAACAAAAGCAAACTACCTGGAGCAGAGCACACAAAAAAAGGCTGAACCATGAATAGCCAGTGCCAGGTAATCAAGGGTCCACGCATCGGTGTGCGACATTTGCAATCGTTGCTGCTCTTCCTGGGCCTAACAGTTATACACATTGCACGCTTGAATGTCAGCGTGGCTATTGTCGCTATGACCAATGCAGCATCCACGAATCCCAATTTTCCGGTAAGCTTATAATGCCAACTGCAGTAGCAGCAGCAGCAGCAGCAACATAGCTGATCTGATCTATCTGCAGGAATACAACTGGACGGAGCGACATAAGTCGTATATTTTATCCAGTTTTTATTGGGGCTACATTTTGACCTTGTGCCCGGGCAGTTTTCTCTGCCGTCGCTTTGGTCCGAAGATTGTGTTCTTTGTAGCCGCCATTGGCACGGCCGTGTTTAGCGTGATAACACCGTGGTGCATCTCGTGGGGCGATTGGCAGGCCTTCTGTGCCATACGCATACTGCAGGGCCTATTCCAGGGCGTCATCTTTCCCTGTGTCAACGAGCACTTGGCCATGTGGTCGCCGCCAGAGGAGCGCAACCGTCTCGGCGCCTTCAGCTATACGGGCACAGACTGTGGCACTGTGTTGGCCATGTTCATCAGTGGCATGATTGCCAATGGCGCACTGGGCTGGCCTGGCATCTCGTATGTGTCGGGCATATTGTGCTCCGCCTGGTGCATACTCTGGCTTGTCTTTGCCGCGAACAATGCGACTGAGTCGCGTTTCATTAGCGAGGCCGAATGCAAGTACATCGAATCGTCGCTGCAGCACAACGAGGACTTCCACGAGCGCAGCATACCCATACCATGGCGCGCCATTTGCTGTTCGGTGCCATTTATGGCACTGCTCGCGGCTCGTTGCTCGGAGACGTATGGCCTGAGCACGTTGCAGGCGGAGATACCCTCGTATATGAACGGTGTACTCAACATGGATATACAGAGTAATGCAGTGTTCTCAGCTCTGCCCTTTCTGGCCATGTGGCTGCTCAGCTATGTCTATCTGATTGTCGCCGATGTTGTGCTTAAGCGCAAATGTTTGTCGCTTACCTCGGTGCGTAAACTCTTCAATACTCTTTCGTTTTGGATACCAGCAGTGGCATTGATTGTGATTGGTTTCTTGGACGAGGATCATGCCAATTGGGCCATTGCTCTGATGACACTCAGTGTGGGCGTCAATAGTGGCTCCACCATTGGCAGTTCACTCAACACAATTGATCTGTCGCCGAATCATGCCGCCATCCTGATGGGACTCAGCAATACGGTGGCCAATGTGGTACCCATTCTGACGCCACTCATAGCAGGTGTCATTGTTGTGGATAAGGTAAGAGATATTCTTATTTATAAGTCCTGCTGATCTTAATCATATTCTTTGCTCTTTGCAGCATGATCGTGGGCAATGGCAAATCGTTTTTGGCATTGCAGCCGTCATCTTTTTTGTGGGCAATTGCGTTTTTCTAATTTGGGGCACGGCAGAGGCGCAACCGTGGGATGCCGATGATTTTCTAAAGCCTAAAGATGCGGAAACTTGCCAGCAGAAGTCTGCACCTGTTGCTGCCATAGCGCTACCCAAAGAGCCAGTGCTGGAGCAGCGTATGAGCTGGCCCGACCGGTATGCGACAAAGGTCACGGAGTAGTTTATAGCGGACAAGAAATTAGTTGTATTTATCAGTATTAACAAATAAGCAGGATGTAATTTATTTTATTTATAAGGCCATAAATGTGAGCTTAGGTAAATTATATTAATAGAATTCAATTTCATTTCATATATTGTTTTTGTTGGGACGGATTTCAGCACTTCAGCTGCATGGAAAAAAGTCAAGAGTCGCATAATCTAATCGGACAATTTCTATAAAATATATATTCGACATTTATATGTATATTAAGGTGAAATATGTGGTCAACAGACTGCGATGTCTTTCGCTATTGCCAGAAAGCTAGCCAGTCAGCCAGCCATCCAGCTGTTGGGGGAGTGAGGAAGAGAGGGAGAGAGTTAGATAGATAGGTTGTTCAAGCAGTTGTGAAAACATTTGCCACAGCTGTTTGATTAACCAATCCAATACGAACTGATACCAAGAGCTACGTACATTATATTGAATAGCTATTTATGTGCTTAGTACCTGCTTCTAACGGGTCTAAGTTTAGTGACAATCACGGACAGGGACAGATCTTGAGAACTTGAGAACTTGAGACCCGGCACGCGACTCAATGGTAGTCTGTATGCCTCTGTCTCTGTCTTTCTCGCTGGATTTCTCTCTATCTAATCAGTTAGTATTTGATGGTCAATAGCTAATCGTTATGTGCCAACTGATAAGATCGAAATTCTGATCGTAATTGATTTCAAATAATTGATTTATCATGCTCTGTCCACAAGTAATTGCACTTTGATAAGAGTTGTCAGTGCCCTAGTCCACTGACCTAGACTATATGTGTGTATCTATATATATATATATATATATATATATATATATATATATATATATATATATATATATATATATATATATATATATATATATATATATATATATATATATATATATATATATATATATATATATATATATATATATATATATATATATATATATATATATATATATATATATATATATATATATATATATATATATATATATATATATATATATATTTATATATATACTTGTATTTGTTTGTCAACAAAACTATTATAGAGTCGTTGACTTTATCTGTTTTGCTTTGTCATTTGCTTTGTCATAGCTAAATCGTTTATCAAGTGTAGGGTAAGAATTTCATTAAATGGAAATCTGTTTCATTTTCTTTGCTCTTTTCTAGTAAATTGTTCCCATATTATATTTCAATGTAATTAGTTTTGCACTAATTTGTTCACTTTGCTAAGTGGGTGTTACCGACAGCGCCACTGGCTCAAGTACTGAACACATTTAACACTTTACATTACACCTTTAACTGTTGTTTCGCATGTTTGCTGTCAAATGACTCAATGTATATAGTATAAATGCATAGAAAAGATGAGTACACAACTTAACTGATATATATTTAGTTATATATATATATATATATATATGTATATACTTATTCTAGCTCTTCTTTTATTTTCTTTTGTTTTTGTATTCTGCTCAATTGTTTTTATTTTTTTTATTATTCTTAATAATTTCGGGCATTAGCTATAATCAATTATTTTGAAAACCATAGTAGCTTATCATAACCTATAACTGAAACAACTCTAGATATATATTTATATATATATATATATATATATATATATATATATATATATATATATATATATATATATATATATATATATATATATATATATATATATATATATATATATATATATATATATATATATATATATATATATATATATATATATACTTTACATAGCATTTATTTTATGAGCCCCAAAGTATGCTATATATCTTTGCCTGCTCTGTTATTCAAGTCGTTGCTGATTGGTTCGTCAGTTTCGAAGTTTTTACAGCGTGCGCCGTTTGTGATTGGATGACTTTAATTACAATTTCATTTTAATGAAATAACTAACAAATAAATAAAATTAAAGCTAAAATTAGTAACAATATATGTTATGTAATACTAAGAGAAATTTGCAAAAACATTTTTTAAGAATTTTTCATACACATAAAGAGTTGTTAATATTTGAGAAATTAAGTGGCAACTGCTTTTATAATTATCTGACTCTGTAAGCTTCACCTGACTTAAGGCCTTTTAGGGAGAGCGCGTAAGGCATCAGTTCGTTGCCTAAGTCTTTTGCTTTGAGCGACAGAAAGAGAAAGTGCATAAACAAGGGAGTTTTGTTTTTCTATTAAGAGCAACAATAAAAAGGCAATCATATGTTTCATTAAAGCATAGACTAGCTATAGGCTCAAAGATTTCTTAAGATTTGAACCTGCTTCATTTATGAATGAAAACATTCTTAATTGTTCATTTCATACCCAAAATTCAAAGACATGTCTCTGCCTTATGAATCTGTATTATAGACAAGGCACATAGCAACATAAGATATGTAGCTATGTCTATATAAATCATAGATGTATCCAAATTGTAGCCAAGAGCAACTCCTTTATTTATGTTAATGCTTAACTCGATTATTTTCTGCTGGCGCCATAAAATATGCTAAGGAACACTAGAGTTTCAGCTATTTCACTAACTACATTAACACCTTTTCTTTCTACCTACATGCGAAACTTATATTATATATTATATACTGAGAACTAATTAATTATTTGGCATACTTTAAGCGCGCTTGTGTACGGAGCTATTTTAATAGGTCTTTAATTAATTAGATTCGAATTTATTAAAGAGAAAACAATTTATTCCATGATACACAGATGTTTTCTATTTGAAGCTCTGTGATGAGGCTTAATAGTGAATCACATGGAAGACTTGTAAATCCTGGCTATATAAAGGTGAAATATACATTTTTTAGCCGATTGACCTTTTTCCCCAATGAACATACCTATAACAACTATGTATATATTTGTTTCTGGAAGTGGTATGTATAGATGTATATTTCATATTTCAAGTCTCTAGCTGCAATAGCGCCATTAATAACAGCGCTTATGCTGTAAAAATTATAGTAATTCACGTTTTGTCAAGCCCCCAATGGGTGTATTCCACTTAAATTATCAGGCGTGGGTGCACATGAGATATACATTTCCTGTTTCAAGCCTCTATTATCAATAATGAATGAATATAATTCATGTTGACAGATATACAGATAGCTGGACGTATATTGCATAAAAGCCAATATACCCCTTTTACTTAATGAACGAGTATTAGCAGAGCAACTAATATACCCTATTCACTTGGTAAAGAAGTATACTGTCGCTACAGTCGAGCCGCTGACTACGCCTAAAACTCACCTCGTTGCTGTGCCCATTTCGGCTTATCTCGAAAAGTTCTGGGGACTACCTGCTGCTTGTGTTTTGTTATTGCTGTGCTGTTTGGGCTTGTTTTCAATATCTGGTATGTATTTAGCGTGAAGACAGGTAGAAGTGTTTTATGACTTAGCCAATAAATCGTTACCTGATGGACTTATAATTGAATTATACATTTCCACAGATTAGATTAGAGCTGAGGTTTACAAGCCAACATATAAAGAGGAACGAATCGCATAAAGAGCTGAATCTGAGAATTGCTTGTTTATGGAGTTTCCAAAATGTTTTTTTTTTAATTTACAAAGAGAGAGAGAGAGAGAGAGAGAGTTAAGAGTTTTCATTACATTTGAGATACGATTGAAGATCAATGTAAAATCAGAGTAGGTTCGATCTTAGTAGTGGAAAGCATTTAAAGCTTAAAGCCTAGTTAGAGTATTAAGTGTGCATTGCTAACTTTTGGCTGTGCAAGTTTGTGATTCACACAAATCTTTACTTAACTCTTATTGATAAAACTTTAGCCTGACAGACAATTGACGCAATTCGCGCGTCAATCTGTAGCATTTGTATTTTTGTTTTGTGTGTTTTAATATCTTTTAAAACATTTTAACGTGTACTTGATAATCGCTAGTATTGTACCTTTTATTGCGAGTGTCATGAGACGCAGTTGTTGCTGAGAAATCTGTAAGATTTTATGCTCTACTAACTAATGAATCAGACAAGTTCAACTCAAGTCGAGCTATTTTCTTTTTGTATTAACTCAAAATATAATTAATTGAATGCAGACTGAAAGCTCAATCAATCTTTAAATTTCAAAAACTGATGATAAGGAATTAAAAGTAGTCACATAAATACATTTGCATTAGGAAAAACCAGAGAATAAATATAAATATATAATATATATATATATATAAGTACATGTTCCCCATTCAATAAACGTAACTACCTCATGTTCGGTTGTTGGTTGAAAGACCGCAGACTCAAATCAGCTTAATCGAATTGCTGTTTGGCATAGCTAAACAGACTATTGGCCTAGACCGTAGAGAGTCCAATCAATGTCATCGAATGTCGCGTCAACTGCTGGTAATTAGCATGCGCCACGTTGTGCTCACAAAACCGAATAATACCGATACCGCTAACATTATAGATATATCTATTCGCCAATTTGGTCGGCCACAAATTTTGTTTTCATTGAGCGGGTGGCTAAAACTGGGGAACTTGAACTTGAATTTACATGTGACCGACGCTCGCAGTGTTCACGTCATGGAAAAATTAAGGAACTGAATATAGTTGGCCAACTTTGGCTATGGTCAAGTTCGTACAACAAAACGTTTTGCATATGAACAGCGGCGCTTTGATTAAATAGGGCGCTCGAAGGGCAGATACCCTAGAAGTATTTATTTGAAATTATATTTAAAATTAAGTTGGTTATTTTCATTGATGTCTATGTCTATTATGTTAATAAATAGTATATTTAGGGTAGATTAGCTATAGAGTATATATAAATACAGATATCTTCATTGTTTATTTGATATAATATAAATGTATAAAAAGGTTTGTATAATAAAAATTTTTTTTTTTAACTCTTTCTCAATCTAATATTCCCACTTCAAAAAGCTATAATATACAGCAAACCTGTACAGTGGGCGGGGCAAAAGCAGCAAAATCCATTCCTTGAAACATGTAAACTTGTTCAGTTGAATTGAAAATGAACTATAAATTTGATGGCAACATGCAAAACTGTCGGTCCACGGCCCGAGTGCTTCACTTTGGTAGGCGACAACAACTGGCAGCAGTTGACACCTCAGCAAACGGCGAATGAATACAGGGCATATGAATGCAATATAAACGAAATATCACTCAGCCTTATAGCCTCAAAGCAGCCACTCTAATTAAAAAGTATTTGGAATAATATTGAAATAATGAAGAGATGAGCTTGTTTTGGCGTTTAACACAATGCAACGCGAGCCACACATCGTAAAATAAATAAATGAAATGCATTGCATTGCAACTGCTCATTTAGTTGTTATAGAAAATATGTCAATAGTATAATTGCGAACCGTATTACCTATATATATATATATATATATATATATATATATATATATATATATATATATATATATATATAAATATATATATATATATATCTGACATGAACGGGCGGGCAATTCGCATTGCAATTGCATTACAAACAGCAATTATTTTCGCCCCTAAACATTGCAAACTGTCTAAATAAAAGGAATCTAAACACAAATCGCACGTATCATTAGTATGTTATGTACCCCCAGCTTGTACAGCCAGAGATACAGATACAGATACAGCTCGAGATACAGATACAGCTGCATTTACAGCTGCAGACTGTGCCTTTCAGCGCAGCAAAACTGCTTCATCATTTGGTTATAAGCATTTCATTTATATAACTATTAGAATTTGTTTAATTAGTCTGCGATTTATGATCATGCATTGAATGATATTTTTGTTTTTTTTTTTTTTCGTTAAAACTCACTGATTCAGGCTTCATAAATCATGAGTTTACAGCCGGAACTTAAATCATACTATCAACAACTGTTTCTACGCTCAACTTTTGCAACTTTAAAGAGTTGGACTTGAAAGTGATTTGTGGTGAAAGATTTGAATCAGAAAAGTTTTATTGATTGGTTCTGAATGTTGTTCTTGAATGTTGTAAATGCAGCGGCAGAGGCAGGTGTGGTGGAGTACTTAGTGATCAGACTTAGATAGAAAGTTACTAGCTGTGTATTAGCGCTTAGATCTACTTTGTTTCAAATAATCAATAGCTTTTGCCAGTGTCCCTAAAAGAATTAGAATAGATATCAAACATTAGGTTTTTGGGCATATTTCCTACAATTTTAGAGCTGTATGCTCTATACTCCCTCCTGTGATAGTGGCAAAACGATAAGAGTTGTTCGACCTCCTGTCTCTGTCTCGCTCTGTCAAGCAGCTCAACCGCAATGCATATATTGAATATATAAATAGAAAATTCACAAGTAGAAGATAACATCAAACTAGATTTATAAGCCCAACTTCAAAGAACCGTATATCAAAGCACTGAAAGTTCATTTTAGAATATAGATTTCCATTGTCAGTATAAACCGAATTCCAAGAAGATGCACGACTAAAATATATAAATAATTGATTAGCTTAGAAATACCAAAATACAAAGTTAATAATATTTGCAAATGTATGAAATTAATTTGAATTGGATTTGAATTGCATCAATTATTGGTGTATTAAGATATTACAATGCAAATACTCGTGCTGTGCATCATTGTCAACCATTTGATCAGCTGGAATGACATGGAAATGCAGTTTAAGCTTACAAAAACCAATTACCACCTGCGCCCAGACAATCAAATACAATTATTGTGTTTTTAAAATCAAATTCCAGCAACACAAAAACTATATATTACGAAAAAAAAAAGTAGAAACAAAACCAACAGGCTGACATAACAATGAGAATTCCATTGGCTCAGCGAGGCATGAACTAGACCTGGCTAAGAATTTCCGATTAGTACTGAGCCAACAACTATTTGCTGCTGCTGCTGCTGCTGCTGTTAGCTGCTAGCTGCTGCTGTCCATTCTAAACGATGCCATTCTAAACGAGAAAAGAGAGAGTGAAAGTCCAGTAAGTGAGCTAAGTACTCGGCATGCCAGGAATGTGCGTTCAAGTGTTAGCCAAAAGGTATTTATTTTTTTTTTCTTGAACGGGAGCTGCCAAAACAAGTTTGAGATTTTTTTATATTTTGCTCTTATTGCGCGTTAGCTTGTTTTGACTTGGCAGTCATGTCTAGGCCATTAGGCAGAAAGAGAGAGAGAGAGAGAAATGAAGACTTCATTAGCTATGCCTAAATTTTCCACAGCGTTGCCAAAAAAAAAAACATGAATGAACATCGAGTCCATGCGTAAAGCTGTCATAATCTATGGTTTGATATATAGCTCGATCGATGATACCAGATATTGGGCCAGGGTCAGCCAGTCCAGTGTCCCTGCGCGTCATTTTATTTTGTTACCTAATCTAAAGAAGATTCTGATAAGATTTGATACGATTGAAAACGTTGCTCAGCTGTCCACGGGCTACAAGTGTGCTGGGAGTTTTTTTTTCGTATGACTCTGCTCAAGTGCCGCTCACACTCACACTGAGACGAGACTGAGGCGTTGACTGCGACAGCGCGACTGCGTAGCGCGGCAGCGACGCTTACAGTGCAGCGTCGCAGCACAGCACGCCGGGAACGTGTTCGAGTGGGCCGAGCGTAAAGAAAGCGTCGACAATGCGAATCCGAATGCCATTGCCATATATAAATGGAGTTGCCAGCGTCGGCTCAGCGTTCAGTCGATCCGCAAACAGCAAACGCGACGCGTCCTAGCCACACATCAGACAGCATCGATCTATCAACGAAAACGATCGATTCGTTGGTTACAAATAATCAATTTGTGTTTCACATTTGACTACAGTTAAAATGCAAAGGAACGCATTAGACACGATCGATACTGAGCCAATTGCTCGGCCCTAAAGTGAGCGGAGCGGCAATCGCTACGCCACATTAAACAGATTCTAAAAAAAAAACATTAAATAAAATAATATATATATACACAAATAAATATATATATATAACAGAAATAATTCATTTGCGCGGGCAACGGTCATAAAAAGTGCTAAATACAATTGAAAAAAAAAAAAACAAAAAAAGTGATTAAATATAAAAAAATAATATTAAATATTTTTTATATAAAAAATTTAATAAAAATATAAAATAAAATGAAGCTCATATGCTGCGGCAATAAGGGCGCCATGGCGGTCAACGATAAGGGCGCTCAGGTGGAAAGCAAAAAGGAAGCAGAAGCCGACAGCGGCGCACGTAAGTTGAAGAGCAAAGACTTAAGATAGAGAGTGCAGGAGTGCAAGAGTTTAATATTAAGAGTTCTTAAATTGAGTTTTGAAATATTGCAGGCAAAACTAGAATTTAAGTGAAAGATTATAGCTGAAAGAGTTTTCAAAATATTGTTCTTTGGAAAGAATGAAGTTGAAAAAAGTTGAAGTTGAGCGAGTATAGAAACAAGCTTAAAAACTGAATTTCTTGCATTACATTTTATTTAAGGCATGCAAAATTGTGGACAAAATAGTATAAATAGAAACACGAAAAGATATTTTAAGCAAGCCTTTATTAGAAAACTTCTCAATAATGGAATTTGAAAAAGAATTTAAAATGAAAAATGTAGCTTAAAAAAATAAAAAAATATAAAATATATAAAAATCTCAAAAAGTGTTCTTCAGACAAGATTTCAACTGTAGAATGTAGAGCAAAGTTTGAAAGTGAAATAAGTTGGCTTGATTATAATTTGATTACCTATAATAACCCAAAGACTCACAGGGAAAAATCTTATGGAATTTTGAAAAGCAAGAAGTTTTAATTACGTCTTGACTCTTAAATTTCCTTGTAAGTCCCAACCTTGAAATGTTTGTCAAAGTGAAAAATGTTGGCTTATAAGAAGCTGAACTAATAGCCGCAAAATCGAGCTGAAATACTGGATTTGTTAAAAACAGATTAAACTAGTTTCAGCTAAAAGTCATAAACATATAAATAACTTAAATAGTTTATGGAACACTAAATAACGTTTTGTTATAAGAAAATAAGAGCATATATAACTAGGTATACATTATAGCTTTAAATATATAGATATACAGATACATATATATGCATATACTTATACTTATATATGCATGTTTAATACATACTAAAAGTTTGAAAAGTTTCATAAGACTGTGAAACTTGAAATATAAGCTCAAGTAGAAGCTAGTTAAAAAAATTAAATAAATCAATTACTAACCTTTTTTTATAGTCAACAATTTTTTGATTTTATCTTAAAGAGTATTTTGTAAAGCTCAACTCAAATTTAAAATTATTAAGGCTACAAATGCTATGCGAAGCTCTCCAAAAAAAATTCCAATATTACAGACCATTAATAATAAAAAACAATCAAAAAAAAGTTAAAGCAAACCTGTCTGCCACGTCTGGATCTATCGACATTCAAATGATGTGCAAATTATTTCTGGACTGTGTTTTTTATTTTTTATTGTTTACGTTTTTTTTTTGTTTTGTTGGCTCACTTCAAGTTTTCGTGTTCAAGTGGAGTGAAATTTTGTTGTTGTTGCTTGGCCTAAGCGCAATTTGAAGCTGTCTTGTTAAATGTAGAGTGAAATTGTTTACAGCGGCAGCTGAAAGAAATGCGCACAATTTTAAAGCTGTGCGAAAGACGTGACCCTGTTGATGATATATAACAATAAATGATATGCATATTATGATTAGCCGCTGCTAATTAGCTAATATACTTTGCATGGGCATAAACAAAGCTGTGCTCGATATACGAGTTGGCCTGGATACAAATGACCATAGACAGGAAGCTGACAGCAGCAGTAAACAGCGACAGCTAAAGCTACAACAAACATTTGCTCGTCAAAAGTTCGTATGCAAATTTGTCGAGCAATTGGAGCTTGTCTACTGAGCTGTCTAGCCGCCGCTGAACAATGAAAAGCAAACAGACACAAACTCAAACGATCTACCGACAGGCAGTCTGTCAAGACTCTCAAGAGACACTCGCTCACTCACTCACTCGCTCACTCGCTCTCTCTCTCGCTCGCTCGGTGTCTCTCTAGTTACCAGTTTGGTATAGATCAACTTTAATGAGCGCCAGATTTCGAGCTAGCTAGCTGCCAACTAGAGATACTTTCTTCGAACAATTAGCTACGTATATGGCTAAAACATAAATCTCATATATTTACTGAAAACACACACACACATACATTTAATGTTCCTGGTTTGACTAAAGTGGGTTGCAAATATAACAGCTGCCTGCAAGCTATAAACAATTAAAAAAGGGATCGAGCGCTAATTACAGGAAGGTGCTGAGTACTTCTCTTACAGCTAATCATATGCATGTAAATATATATACATATATATGTTTATATGTATATATATTTATAAAATTTATATAAATTCATTTGCATTTTGTGTTTTTGTTAGCACTTGACATGCCTTCCGTACAGACATAAATTATATATTTAAAGCGATGCCAACTTTTGATTATGTAATTGTCATGAACTCTAAAATAAAAAATGAAAAATCTTATAAATTGCAAATTATTCAGCGCGGCAAGGTAGGCGCCAGGCGCTAGGCGCCGGCACAAGGCGTTAGGTTTATGTTTATGTTGACACCAGCACAGCAGGCACACACACGCACACAAACACGCACACAATCGAGTGACAAGCTCAAAGCTGTCTAGGAGATATCTGTATCTGTCGCTACAGATATAGTTACAGCTACAGATGCTGATAAATATAAAGATAGATATAATGACAGATATAAAGATAGATATATAGAGACAGATAAAGATGCAGCAAGAGATGCAGATACTTGTAAAGTTAGATATATAGAGACAGACAAAGATACAGCCAGAGATGCAGATACGTGTGAAGAAAGATATAAAGATATAGAAACAGCTAAAGCTTCATTTATAGCTGTCGATGCAGCTGCTAACTAAAACACGCTCTGCGGTTTAACTCAAAGAAAAAATCCCCAAAATGGAGGCGTCTGAGCATGAGCAAAGTGCATGATGGACCCTCGCTAGGCAACATCGTGTTATTTTCATTTATTTATTTATTATTTTTCGGACAGCGAACATGACGTATAACTCAGATTGGCCATCTCGTATCCGACAAGTGGGGCTAGCTGGCTCTATCTGCTTCGCCATTATCAATTAGCTCTATCTGATGGACATTTCAAAGTCGTACGGCTTTAGTTGTAAGAGAGCAGCAAAGCCACAAAACAAAATGTGCATTAAGCAATAAGTACTTCAGGCTTATCGCAGTCACTTGAGCGTACAACCCATGGCGTATAAGCAATATTTGCACAAACTAGCTATCAGCGCAATAAACCATTTGAATTCGATATTCACACGAAATCGTGCCACGCGTTCAGATGTGTGAGAAAAAAAAACTACCTAACTAACTAAATAATTGATATTAGATTTGCAATTGCAATTGCAATTGCATTCATCTAATTTGCGATCAGTCAACTTTAACGGCAGCTCAGCTCGTATACATAATGCAAAAAACTTAAAGCTTAGTTGATGCAAAAACCGCTTTGGCTGGTTCAGCATAGCGCTGCAGTACTGTACTTTAGCAAAAACCGTACAGCTTTTGCCTGCTTAAAAGTTGCAAAAGCTTTGCTTGAAAGCTTTAGCAAAGAGCATTGCCAGATGGAAATACTTTAGCAAAAACCGTACAGCTTTTGCCTGCTTAAAAGTTGCAAAAGCTTTGCTTGAAAGCTTTAGCAAAGAGCATTGCCAGATGGAAATAGCTCGAGGCAGTTAACGGACTATTTAAAAATGTTTGTTGTTTTTTTTTTAGCTTATTTTTAAATATTTTTATATATTTTTTAAAATTGTTTTAAATTTTCTTTTTGTATTTTTTTAAAGCATATTTTTATTTATTTAAAATTATTTTATTTGAGCTTTTAAGCTGAACTTTTTTTGCTGTATTTTAGCATATAATAATAATTATTTAATTAACAGCTTTGATTGATCATGATTGATCATTAGCTTAATGGACACTCAAAGATAAGCTAGATATGTTATATTATTCAAGTTTTTAAGCCAATTAGTTTAGAGCTAAATTCTATTAGAAAACTATGCAAATTCCCAATATTGATTGATTAACAGCCTTGATTGAGCAAGATTGATTGTTAGTTTAAAGTGCACTCACAAATTAGCTAGCAAATCAAGCTTTAAATCAGCTCACAGCTAAGTTCTATTAGACAACAATGCAAATTATCAATTTTAACTGACTAGCAGCCTTGATTGATTATAATTGATCGTTGCTCACAGATCAACCAGATATATCTAAAATTTGGATACAATTATGTGATTGAAGGCGTTTCACTCCTGATTGATTGTTGTTATTAAGTGCACTTATATAGCTGTAGATAGACGGTCGATTTAGGCCTAGCTACAGGCTAAAGTTCTAGAACTATAAAAATGAAATTTACGACCGCACATGTAGATAGACAGAGTCTATATTAGATTACACTCATCTCGTTAAACAACTGAACGTTCGAATGGTGTTGGAAAATATTTAAACTTGTTGTTTGTTTGCACAGTTGAGATGCTCTCGAAGACATCAATCAGTTAGTTATTGAACAGGCTCCGTGGCGTGCGGTCAGAGCAGTTTTCGCAAAGTATCTTGAAAATAAGGAAATAGCTGAAAACAAAAACAAATTCCAATACTGATTAAGTTACCTAATCAACAAGTTTTCACTTTCAATTTTGCCAATATGGTTAAGAATCGTCGCTTTGAGGAAGACGCAGGTACTTGACTAAGTTTTAATTCAATTGAATTTTATTATATGTGGAAATTGTTGAATTAATCAAATATTTAAACAGCTCTCAAAGCTGTGTACCTTTGCTGATATATTATATTTTGCTACGCTTCAATGGAGCTAGAGTTGATTTGGAAAATGTGTAAAGGCAAATCGAACTGGTTCTGTAAAGCATTTGGATCATTCAAGTGTGCTCGCACTTATGATTAAAAGTAATGAAGAAATTATATAACTGACAGAGTTAGACTCTCAACTGAAACGTATCTGAATCATATAGTTAGCTCTACAGCTACAGTCTTATAATCTCTATAAACTTGTAATCTCTATGATAAGAAAAGTCACCTGTAAGACGAGCCCCTCTTAGCTTATAGCAATGTCACAGACTGTAGGAAAAAAGTGGCACAAAGCGGTTATATCTCAAAAATGGTTTACTCATCTATCAGAGGCAGAGACTTATCGTAGATCAACTCAGTAGAGTAGGGGCTGTGTGGGGCGTGGCTGTGACGACAGAAGAGGCGCCAGCTGAGGCGTAACAACACCCTCGATAAACCAACTCTGTGTGAATGGAATATTTTTTTTTTTTCGGAACACGGGTAGTCGCATAGGTAATCTGATTTCGTCTGCGTGCAGATAAGCTATATCGTAAATCTGTCTGTGTTGTGTGTGGCAAGATGCGAAGAATTTGATATACGCTTATGTATGGGCAGCCACGTGCCAATGTGTGGTTAGGCGGAGGCTTGTTGGGGTAATTCCACTTGCAAGTGCTACGCAAAAGAAAGAAACAGGCTAATGACCTACAGGCGACCTACAGCCAATACAGGCTGATAGCAGAGCATATATTGAAGGCGTCAATCATTCATTGATTAACGTTGAGTGTATGTAAATACATTCGTACACACACGCTTCAAGCATTATTCTGTGACTCAAGTTGAAGTTCAATATTACGTTTGATAATACTTTTGAATCATGTCTAATCGCAATCTATTTTCAGAATATGGTCTGGGCGTACGGCACTGGCAAACTTTCCTGTTCTTCTTCGCGCTGACGGTGGCCTATGCCCAGCGTGTCAATCTGTCTGTGGCCGTGGTGGCCATGACAGATGCAGCTGCTGCCAATCCCAATTTTCCGGTAAGAGCTCAGCCATATAGTAGACTATATAAAATTGATGCTAGTTGGTTACTTTCTTCTGCAGGAGTACAAGTGGCCAGAGAAGACGAAATCCTTAATCTTGAGCAGCTTCTTTTGGGGCTATGTCTTAACGCAAGTGCCCTCCGGTCAGTTGGCACGCAAATTTGGTGGCAAGATCACTTTACTGGTGGGTCTCTCCATTTGCTCGGTGCTCAATATACTGACGCCCCTGTTTGCCAAGTGGGGCGGCTGGCAATTGGTTTGCGCGCTGCGTGTCATGGAGGGCTTGTGCCAGGGTGTTGTCTTTCCATCGGTGCACACGCTCATCTCGGCCTGGGTGCCGCCTAACGAGCGACCTGTGCTGGGCACCTGCGCCTATGCGGGCAATCAGTTTGGTACGATTATCATGCTGGCCACGAGTGGACTGCTGGCCTCCTCATCTGCTGGCTGGCCGAGCATTTTTTACATTTCCGGCGGCGTTGGCTGCATTTGGTCCATTTTCTTCTTCATTTGGGGCGCCAGCTCACCGGCGGACTACAAGAAAATCTCCGTGGAGGAGCGCAAAATGATTGAGATGGCGCAGGCCAGCGAATCTGTATCGGAACAGCCCAAAGAGAATATGCACACACCTTGGCTCAGTTTCTTCACGTCGCCGGCGTTCTTGGCGCTGATTGTGGCGCACAGCGCCAACAATTGGGGCTTCTGGACGCTGCTTACGGAAATACCTAGCTATATGAAGAATGTCCTGGGCAAGGATATCAAATCGAATGCCTTGCTCTCCGCCCTGCCCTATTTTGCGATGTTCTGCATGTCGTTTGTCTTCTCGTTCATTGCCATGCAGCTGAACAAACGCAATTGCATCTCGACTGTGGTCAGCCGGAAGCTGTTCAACTCCATTGGCCTCTGGGTGCCGATGTGCGCACTTATCGGCCTGGCCTATGTTAGCGCCGATCAGAGTAATCTGGCTGTCATTCTGCTAACCATAACTGTCGGCTTCAATGGCTCCTGTTATCTGGGCTTCCAAATCAATCACATTGATCTATCGCCCAATTTCGCGGGCATTCTGATGGGCATTACCAATTGTGTGGGCAATATTATGAGCATCATTGCACCTCTGCTTGTCGGCTTCATTGTGACCAATGAGGTAAGTCGTATTAGAAAGAGAGAGAGAGAGAGATAGTGGCTGGCATATTAATTCATTGTCTTTCACTTTGCAGCACGACGTGGAACAGTGGCGCGTTGTCTTTTTCATTGCAGCTGCCATTTATCTGGTGGGCAATGGTCTGTTCATCATCTTCGGACGCGCCAATGTGCAGCCCTGGAATGATCCTCCAGCCAAGCCACGACGCAACTCCACGCCCCAGGTAGAGTCTCAGCACTAGAGACTCATTGAAAGAGAGAGAGTAAGAGAGAGAATCTAGCTAGTCATCTAGTTAACATTTCCAGCCCACTATCTGCTTCGGTCAGCGTTCGACTGAAGCGCATCAATTTAAATGTAATTCGAGTGTTGATGTATTCTAACATCATTTGCTATTTGTATATATCTGTATGTACATATATATATATATAAAAATATATATTTTTGTATATATATATATATATATATATTATTTGAATTTGTCGTGTTAAGTTTAGTGCGTAGTCTATAGCTAAGGCCTTGTTGCATATGTACATAAAGACCAAATGACCAAACAGAAAAGATTTACAACAATAAAATGTTAAGAAACCAAATGAATGTGGCCCAAATGGAATTTTTGAAGGAAGTAACTCAATGAGCCTCAGCAGGAATCAAACTTAAAGTACTTCAAGTGAAACTTGCCTCAATCTGCAATGTTGTCAAGTCCCAGTCGTTCTCATGGCCTGCTTTCTTCTGTCGTCAAGATGCACTTTTCTACAAAAGTAGACTCGTGTGCACTTTCTAGTTTGTATCGCCCCTTTTCAGCTATCTAATCATAAGTTAAATTTACATATGTCAGTCACACGAGGCGTCATCAGTCAAGCGACTCTGACAGTTGTAGGCGACAAGGAGGTTAGCTCAAATTTATGAACTCAAAAGAGTTGATTCAAGATGCTTTCTCACATTTTTTAACATTTTTCATCATCTAGTTGGTTAAGAGTTTTCAGAGCAAAAGGAACGCAAGACTGGAATATGTCTGGGAATATTAAGATGCTGAAAAATCGTCGCTTTGAAGCTGAAGGTAGGTTGTCCGATAGACCTGAGACATATAGATCAGAAAGAACTATCAATCTTTTCTTACACTTCTTAGAAGAACTCTTTAATAATAGTTATCTAGTGTCTTTGAAGGTCTTTTGAATGTCATTAGCCTTAAACTTGAAAAGGCGTTAGCTTATACATAAATCAGCCAAGCTAAGACTCATGTTTAACATAAATATTTACTGTAATATATTCAATCTTATCACACTCCTTGCGTCAGCTCTCGAGATCGAGTCATTTCTAGTTAAATATATATAACCGAGAAATCTATTTATCTTACACCTAAAAGATAGCAATAGGCTTAGGCTTCATAAAGATAATCCAGTCACGTCTCTTGAATACGGAGGCTCGTCTATGCTGAGACTTTCAGTAGAATACGAGCATAAACTCTATTTATCTATTTATGTAACTCTGCTTCTATTTCATTTACTAGACTCTGGTCTGGGCGAGCGTCATATGCAAATGTTTTTGCTCTTTTGTGGCCTAATGGTTGGCTTTG
Source organism: Drosophila anceps (assembly GCA_035045945.1). Taxonomy (NCBI): domain Eukaryota; kingdom Metazoa; phylum Arthropoda; class Insecta; order Diptera; family Drosophilidae; genus Drosophila; species Drosophila anceps. The sequence goes on from JAWNON010000073.1 coordinate 4,223,265, forward strand.
CCATGCGTGTCAACCTGTCCGTGGCTATTGTGGCCATGACTGAGCTGCCCGTAAGAAATGCCTCAATCCATAAGTCTATCCCAATTGAATTTATTGCCCTGACTTCCTTTAGGAATATCATTGGACCGAGCGCATCAAATCTCTGGTGTTGAGTAGTTTCTTTTGGGGCTATGTGTTGACCCAGGTGCCAGCTGGCGTTTTGGCACGTAAATTCGGTGCGAAGACAACGATTGTAACCGGTTTATCTATCTGCTCAGTGCTGAATGTCTTTACGCCAATCTGTGCGCGATTAGGAGGTTGGCAGCTGCTTTGTGGCGTGCGTTTGCTCGAGGGCATCTGTCAAGGTGTACTGTATCCGTCATATCATACGCTTATCTCGTCCTGGGTGCAGCCCAGTGAACGCGCCTCGCTGGGCACTTATGCCTACATGGGGGCTCAATTTGGAACTATTGTCATGTTGGCCACCAGCGGCATATTGGCCTCCTTGGCTGGTTGGTCAAGCATCTTCTACATATCCGGTGGCGTGGGCTGCATTTGGGTTGCGGGCTATTGGCTGCGTGGCTCCAACTCGCCAGCTCAGTCCAAATATATCTCACAGGAGGAAAGTCAACTGATTGAGCTAGCGCAAGCCAGAGAAGTGGAAACCAAATTGGAGCAGCCCAAGGAAAGTTTATCTCCACCCTGGATGAGTTTTTTTACATCGCCAGCCTTTCTGGCACTCACAGCTACACATTGCGCGTCGACTTGGGGCTTTTGGACGCTGTTGACACAGATTCCCAACTACATGAAGAATGTTCTGGGCAAGGATATCAAATCGAATGCGCTGCTCTCCTCGCTGCCCTATACTGCGATGCTGTTGCTCAGCTGGTTCTTTGTCTGGCTCTCCAAGCTATTGCAGAAAAAGTCAATTTCCCTTAGCTTCAGTCGCGAGCTCTTCAATACAGTTGGTCAATTCGTACCGATGCTTCTGCTAGTTGCCTTGGGCTATGTGAAACAGGAACAGGACACACTTGCCGTCGTCCTGCTCTGCCTGACTGTGGGCCTTAGCTCCGGCTCTCAGCTGGGCTTTGTTATCAATCACATTGATCTCTCGCCAAATTTCGCTGGCGTTCTGATGGGCATCAGCAATGGCATTGCGAATATCATGAGCATTGCGGGTCCACTTTTAGTTGGAGTTGTTGTTACCAACGAGGTGGGTTGCCTGCACTTATATATACCTATGCATCGAACTATCTCTCTACCTCTTCTGCTCAACAGCAAGATGCCAGTCAGTGGCGCATTGTTTTCTTTGTCACGGCAGCTTTCTATTTGATCGGCAACGGGCTCTTCCTAATCTTTGGCAGTGCGACGATTCAGCAATGGAATGATCCAACCGCAAAGACACGTCACAGCTCCACGCCGCAATTGGAGTCACAGACAGATGCCGACGATAGTTAGGCTAAGCTTAAGTATTTGTTAGACTGATAAGTTTGCGTTATTTACTACAATAAAAAATACCATTTAGATATGGAATATCTTTAAAAGTGAACTGATCTTGACGCACGCATGTCCAGAATGCTTAAAATAGAGTCCCTGCGTAAGGTTCAGTATATCTGCTAGTTGGTCACTCCCGATTGGACCTAAGTGGCCGGAAGTGTGATTACCTGATAATAAACAATTTCAATTTATTGTTGACTATGTCAAGGTGTTATCTTAATAAGTCTACTTAACCAGCAAGGAAGTGGACTTTACTAATTTCAGATATTGTCAATCAATTCTGAGCAATCAGAGCATAATTATCTAATGTCAAGACATTGATATTGAACACGCTTACGCCAGATGTTCGTTAATTTCATTCACTTGCCGATCTATTGGGTAAATACTTGAATACTTTGCCTGCCTGCCCACCCTAACTCACATCTCATTATCTTATCAATTCGTAAATGTATTTGCATAAAAACCAGTGGCATCCTCTATAATCTGTCTAACAGCGCAGCTAGTGAATCCGATTCTCTTTAAAGATACCGAGCAGCACCATAACTAGACTTAGTTCCCAAAAAAGTTTTGTGCTGTGCGGTGATGCTCTACAGAGGATACATCCTAAAACACAATGGCAAGCAGCAATGGCATGGCAAAGAATCGTCGCTTCGAAGCTGAAGGTATGTCAGTGTAAAAAGTACTTGACTTTGGATAAAATTTTGGGTAACTGAAAAAAGACTACTTCGGACTATTACTTAACGTTTTTTTCTAACAACTTTGAGTGTCTGACTACGAAGTCTTTTGGGATAAGGAACTGACGTCTTTCTTGATACATTCTTCAGCTAAGTTATATCCTTATGTTCGCTCTTAATCCTTAGCACTTCGCTTATGTCACTTGGCAAAAGTAAGCCAAGTTCTTATTCACAAAGGGTAATTCATTTTTAATTTACAACCCTTATCAGGGCAGATAACTTTCCCTTGGTATCATACGCGTAATCTGTCATAAAACTCAATTCTACCGAAAAAAAAAATTTCCATTGTCATAAACAGCTTTGTTGGCCTAAGTAAATGGAATCGTTTTGGCAATTCACGAACTTTTCCTTTACCCAAGAAACTAAAACTAAATTTCTCTGTTACTCCACAGATTCTGGATTCGGCGTGCGACACTTGCAGATGCTGCTGATCTTCTGTGGCCTAACAGTTGGCTTCACGATGCGAGTTAATCTTTCAGTGGCTGTTGTGGCCATGACCAATGCCACAACAATAAATCCTGATTTTCCGGTAAGTAAAGTGCAAAACTACTAAGCTTAAATAAGTTACTGATCAGAAATCTTTCAGGAATATCCCTTGTCGGAGAAGACAAAGTCGTGGGTATTGAGCAGCTTCTTTTGGGGCTATGTGATGACACAGGTGCCCGCTGGCGCATTGGCACGTCGCTTTGGCGGCAAGGTTACCCTGTTGACTGGAGTTTCCATCTGCTCTGTCATGACTTTGTTGACACCACTTTGCGCGCGCTTAGGTGGTTGGTCCCTGATTTGTGGCCTACGCTTGATTGAAGGCATGTGTCAGGGCGTTTTCTATCCGTCATGCCACACGATTATAGCTCAGTGGCTGCCGCCAAGAGAGCGAGGCACATTGGCCACATATGCCTATACTGGAAGTCAGTTTGGTACGATTCTCATGCTGGTCACAAGTGGACTGCTTGCATCCTCAGCAGCCGGCTGGCCGAGCATCTTTTATGCCTCGGGCGGCTGTGGCATCGTTTGGGTGTGCACCTACTTCATTTGGGGCGCCAGTTCGCCAAAGGATTCAAAGAGTATTTCAGCTGAGGAGTTCAAATTGATTGAAGTGGAGCAGGCTAAAGAGAGGACGTCCAATTCGAAGCTGCCAAGCCATCGGCAATCCACGCCCTGGTTGAGTTTCCTGACCTCGGTACCATTCCTGGCGCTAACCGCTACGCATTGTTGCTCTGCCTGGGGCTATTGGACGCTGCTAACGCAAATACCCAGCTATATGAACAACGTTTTGGGCAAGGATATCAAATCGAATGCTCTGCTGTCTGCTCTGCCCTATGTTGCCAACTTTCTACTAAGTTTCCCATTTGTCTGGTTGGACAAGTGCATGGAGAAAAAGGAATCGATATCGTTATCCTTCAGTCGAAAGTTCTTCAATACAATTGGCCAATATATTCCCATGTGCTTGCTGGTGGCTTTGGGCTATGTTACCAAGGAACAGGACTCTTTGGCTGTAATCCTACTGACATTCACCGTGGGCGTCAATACGGCCTGCCATCTGGGCTTCCAAGTGAACCACATCGATCTGTCGCCCAACTTTGCTGGCACTCTGATGGGCATCAGCAATGCATTGGCCAGCATCATGAGTCTCAGTGCACCGCTCTTAGTGGGCGTGATTGTTACCGATAAGGTGGGACTTACTTGCATATAGATTTTATGAGAATCTATTTTACTACTTTTTCCTTTATTTTACCCTCTTCCTCTCTGTCAGCACGACGCGCAACAGTGGCGCTTTGTGTTCTTTGTGGCCGCATTCTTTTATCTGCTGGGCAATGGACTTTTCGTGCTATTTGGACGCGCTGAAGTACAGCCCTGGAACGATCCACCCGCTAAATTTGAGCACAGCTCCCTACCACAGATGGAGTCACAAAAATCTGAGCACTGTGATAAATGATAACATTGTTGGCAACGAAGAGAGGATGCACCCACAACTCTTGATCGTCATCGTACTTAACCTAATCTTAATCTTCACAAAAACCTTCGTATAGAGCCTCACCTGAGTTTGTTCACCTTATACACATTCTCTACTGTGTTTAGTTTTAAGTTTATGTTATATATTCAAATATTAATTGGTTAAGATATAATGTTAAAGCTACCAAATAAAAGAAAGTTGGATATTTGCAGATTCTCGTTTGAACAACAGTTCCTGATATTTTTTTAATGGGTCAACAGCAATAGAACTACAACATTTTTAGACTCCTGTGAAAGATATAGATTTAAGCAATTTGCCATGTTTTCAATGTGAATTTTTATATAGTTTCAAGTATTTATATAGGAAAAGTTAGTTGAGAAACTTAGCTGTAAAAGTTCGAATTGTAGAAGACTAAAGTTTTGGAAGTTTAGCTGAAAGTCCATACCACCAAAAATGTTCCAAAATACTTGAGTCTTGATAAAACAAAATGTATATTCGCATTTATCCTCGTCTTATATATACTAATATATATATCAAATTTCAAATCTCTAGCTTAAATTTCCTCAGGCACACGGTCGATAAGATGCTTATAACACAAAATCAATATACTCTTTTCACTTGATGAACAGGTAAAACTTTTTGATAAACATTAAATATAAGAACTGTTCCGATTGCAAGGCTATTATATCACATTTCATTTGTATTCAGTATAAGTTATATACAAAATTGATCTTGTCTTGTTCTATTAGTCCTCATATCACGAAAAATGGAAGATCTCTTAACTTGTGTTCTTAAACACACATCAAACTAAATTTTTTTTTAGTCTAAAACAGTTTTTGTCTGATCATCGCATTGCCATAATAGCTCTGTGAATATATTTTTGTAGACTCGCATCTTATCTAATCAAATTATAAAAAAGACTATTTACTTAAGATTCATAAATACAGAAGCTGTCCAGCATTTGTTGCAGCGCCGGAAAAAAATCGTAATATCTTCATCTGTCTTACAGTTAGTGAAAAGATCTTGTGGAGTGCGGTAATGCAGCGCACAGAAGACAGAATACTGAAGGAAACTAGTGAAGAGGCACCTAAGAGAGGGTATTAAAAGAAGCTGAAGGGGACAAATATAAGTATCAACAAGATGGTGAAGAATCGTCGCTTTGAAGATAAATGTAGGTAAAGGACCTTGTAAGGATAAGGTCTATAGCTATAGAGACGCTGAATAGGACTTATGAAATTTGTAATTAAAATAGGTTTTTTCAAAATTTTTTCACGTTTGAATCTATAAAATATATTCCAAGCAAATATATAGAAAATTTCTGAATAAAACACAAGCTAATACCAAATATAAATCATTGTCAAGTGAAGTTTTCTAACCTTAAGATAAGTGCAAAACCTTGGCTGAACCATGTCAATGTGAAGCCATTGAAGAAACGTTAGATAAGTTTGGCCTTGGTCGTTCATAAATCAAGCGAAGCTGTAGAGGAGCGACTATAAAACTGTTTATCTTTTGATCTTGCAGCCAGTGGATATGGTATACGACACTTGCAAATCCTTTTGCTCTTTAGCGCCCTGACCGTGGGCTTTGCTATGCGAGTTAATCTATCTGTGGCTATTGTGGCCATGTCCGAATTTCCCGTAAGTGAAGAAAGTGAAGATTGACTTACCTGCCTCCATATCTTGAATCTCTCTTTATAGGAATACAATTGGTCGGAGAAAATCAAGTCTCTGGTGCTGAGCAGCTTTTTTTGGGGCTATGTGACCACACAGGTGCCAGCTGGTCCGCTGGCTCGTCGTTTCGGTGGCAAAGTGACAATTCTGACGGGTTTGTCCATTTGCTCCGTGCTAACCGTTCTGACGCCGTTCTGTGTTAGGCTGGGCGGCTGGCAGCTGCTCTGCGCTGTGCGCTTGCTCGAGGGCGTCTTTCAAGGGCTGCTTTTCCCATCCTGCCACACGGTGATCTCAGCCTGGGTGCCACCCAATGAGCGCGCGACCATGGGCAACTTCACCTATGTCGGCTATCAGTTTGGCACGATTGTCATGCTTGCTACCAGCGGCCTGTTGGCCTCCATGGGCGGCTGGCCAAGCATCTTCTATGCATCGGGTGCAGCTGGCTGCCTTTGGTCACTCGCTTACTACTTTTGGGGTGCCAGTACACCGGCACAATCCAAGAGAATATCAGCAGAGGAACGAGAGCTCATTGAGCTGGGACAAGCGAGCGAGCGAAGTGACGAGGCGGAGCTGCCAAGCCATCATCAGATCACGCCGTGGCTAAGCTTCTTCAAGTCCCCAGCTGTGCTGGCATTGATTGCTGTGCAATCTGCATATGCCTTCGGCTTCTGGACGTTGCTAACTCAAATACCCAGCTACATGAAGAATGTCCTGGGCAAGGATATCAAGTCTAATGCCTTACTCTCTGCATTGCCGTACACGGCCATGTTTGTGCTCAGCTTTGTGTTCGCTTGGCTCGCCAAGCGATTACAGCGCACGAACTGTGTTTCGCTCTCTTGCAACCGGAAGCTGTTCAACTCTATTGGCATGCTGGGTCCGATGGGTCTGCTCATTGCCTTGGGCTATGTGCCGGCCAGCATGGATACATTGGCCGTGGTGCTGCTCACCTTAACCGTGGCCATCGGATCTGCCAGCAATGTGGGCTTCCTGATCAATCACATCGACTTGTCGCCCAACTTTGCGGGCATCATAATGGGCATATGCAATTGCTTCGCCAATTGCATGAGTTTGGCTGCTCCGCTTGTTGTGGGCGGCATTGTAACCGATAATGTGAGCTGCCCGTCTATGCAGACTTTCTTTAAAGATGTTTGTTTTATGCCTTCAATCTTTTGTTGCAGAACAATGTCCAGCAGTGGCGTCAGGTATTCTTCTTGGCCGCCGGCATTTACTTTGTGGGCAACGGACTCTTCGCCATCTTTGGCCGCACAAGTGTTCAGCCATGGAACGATCCGCCAGCCAAGCAGAGAAATAACTCAACATCTGAGCTGGAAGCACAAGAGGAAAACTGATGAGCAATTTGGAGATTTCTTGAATCGATTAGAGATTAGTTAACCATATTTGTATTGGTGTTATACACTATTTAAGCTGATTGCTGATTCTACGAAAAATGAGGGCAAATAAAAATGAAAAATATGTAAAAGAATATCTTTAAAAGTGTTTCATATTATAGCAGTTTTGAGACATTCGATAAGGCTAGACAACGATAAGGCTATATAGTGTCTACAGTAGCTGAGGAAAAGTGCTACAACAATGGACGACTCGCATTTTCTTCTACCAATAAAGCTGGACAAAAAGGAGCACAGACATTGGCAGAAACTATCGGGGAAGTCAATGCAGATACAATCATGAAACAAGTGTTTATCGACAAAGAAATGTCTGTGAGCAACGTTATATTTGCCACCTATTGGAAAATTTTGGTACTACTGCTTAACATTTCGTATAGCCCACTTTTGGGTGCTCTCTTACTAAAGTCCATGGCTGGGAAATGAAGAAAATAGTTGCAGCTCTTACTTGGGAGCAGACTACATTAACAATAAATATAGTTGGATAGGGCCAACGTGAGGCATTTATGCATATCACTAAACAAATTAATTTAATAAATAAATATATATACATTTATATATATATATGTATTTTAAACTGTATACAAATAATATTTATATGTTTTTGAATAGTTATAATTTTTTTTATTTCTCTTTCTATTTATATTATTATTATTTTATTTTATTTTATTGTTTATTTTTAATTTATTTATCTATATATTTAATTCTTATTAAAGCATGTGTATACATACATACATATATAAAACTCATTTTCTACATTTTTATAAATTTACTTGCCATTTTCTTTTCTGTATTTTTACTGAAATATTTACATACTTAAATATATACATGAATAACAGCTTGTAATTATATATAGTAAAAAAAAAAAAAAACAATTTCAACAGTTTTAAATTGAATAATAAAATAATTATGGTTTTTTATAGCCATGTTGCGCAATCGGTTTTCTAGTAGTTTAATTATACAAATATACATACGCGATTTCCCATAAAATTTCTGGCATGCCAATTTAAGCTGAACAAAAACGACGTGAATTTGCATACTCTTTGACATTTGTATTTATTTTTATTTGGGGACTTAGGGCAATTAAGCCGCTCTAGACAGGCCTTTGATAGCAAATGTTTGTGCACACTTTTTATGGCTATGAAATGGGCCCGCATGGCAAATGTGGAAGTTGCGGTCGTGATCGTGTGACGCGAACCTGTTGATAAGCGCCTTAATTTGAATAAACGCACGCGATATGGACCGCACACACAGAGACACACACATACACACACGCACATATACACATACATACATACGACAATTTAACTGTATTTGTGTACAAAAAAACACGCTGGAATATTTTAGATTATGAAATACTTCCACGAGGCGAAACGACTTCCAAATATATACACATAATAAAACGGTATATTTCGAGTAAAAAAAGTCACTGCGAGCAGAGCTTATAAAACAAGAGTATATACACACTAATACATACCTATACGTATGTAAGGCCTTTTTGGGAATCCTTTCATCCTTCCCAAGAATTTTGAAATTGATTAACAACAACTGGTTTTCGTCTGAGAAGTTGAAATGGGAACGGCACGGCATGGAAGGCGCGGTTGGCGTGTGCTGCACGAGCAACGGCAGCAGGCAAAAAAAAAAAAAAACAAAAAACAAAAATCCCAAAATTTGCCGATAATGAAAGCCATTAAATACGAATCTTAACGCAGTTATTTATACGATTTCCAGTCAACAAGCCAGATGCTATCAACTGCACAGTGCAAATAATATGAGCCACTTGTCATATCAGTTGACGCTGCGCCCGAGCGCCATCATTCCAATAGCTGACATCGAATTGAGTTCTTGAGTTCTTGTAGTTTTGCGGACGGTAGCGGCTGCAGCGGGCAAACGGGGCCCAGCAATGGGCTAAAAATTGAACGTTATCTGCATCCGAAGCACTTTATTGTCTGACAACGCGGCATGAATCAAGGTTTATGGGCGGCAGCGTCAGTGGTGAAATCGTAATCGAACAGGGGGCGCCCCTGTGTTTCTCCCTCTATCTCTCTCGCTCTAACTATTACTCTCTCATTCTCTTTTGTGTTCATTTTCTGTGTCTGTGTTTGTTTCGGTTCCAGCCTGCATATTTACGTCATTCCAAAGGCGTTGTACTCCATTCCAAAATCGAATTTCTGCAAATCATTTTGCAAGGCGAGCGCAAAGAGCACTAAAAATAAGCAACAACAGCAATATACAAAGCTCTCGTGTGCACAGCGCAGTGGTTGTGGGTAGAGAGACGCAACCGAGTAGCGGGACCATACAGTCAGCGTCGACGTCAACGTCGGCCGAGAGCCGATTGGCATTGTACACTTGCGCATCACGTGAACGTGGTCGTCGTCGGCTGTGTGCCGAGCCGAACGTGTGAGAAACGTGATCAAAGATCACGCCGAGAGCGTAAAAGAAGGAGAGCGAGCGTGCGCACATGCACGTTCGCGATTTGAGCGCGCGAGAGTGGGTGCGCCACGGCTGAGTATTGAATGTAGACGAATGCTTGCATGTGTGTGGGATGTACATTTGTACGTATGCAAATATAACGCTCATTTATGTGTGTGTGTGTATGCATACAAATGGCAACAAATTAACACTGCGCGGCGCCAAAGTTGTTGCTGTTCTTCTTGTTGCCGGCAAAGCAAGCGCGTTGGCACTATTGACTTTGACGCGCGCTCGCTCTCTCCCCCACTCTTAAGCGCTCTGGCTCTTTTGCATTTTCTTCCTGCGCCATTGTCTGTACGCGCGCTCTCGCTCTCACTCTCTCGCTCATTCCCTCTATCTGTCCAACTCTCTCCCTGGCTTTGTCGTTAAGGTTATCGCAAATTGTTTTGCGAAATTCAATGTTGATTTTCTTGCTATGCGATGTTTTTAATAATATTATAGAATTTATTTAATACTAAATATATATGTATATACTTACATATATGTATATTAATTTTTGTTGATAGCCATTTCACAATAGGAGGTAAAAATCAACTAGAATGCTAGCAAAAACAACAACAGTTACTGATTTCTTCTAATCATCATCTATGCACCGTCACGCTGTTTAAGTAGATTTTTTTATTCATGAATCAAGTTGCCTTGTGACAGAGTTAATAACTTTTTCCTTTTTGTTTTCTGCTCCGCAAATAGAATAGAAACGAATATGCAAATAAAAGTTGTTCCACAGCTGTTTTACTGTACCGCTTGATCTTTTGTCGCTGTCTGTCTCTCCTCTATCTGTGTGCTGCTGGTGCCGTGCTGCATGATGTCACAGTGATAAATCAGTTTCGCTAACTGCCGCAGTGGTCTCAGCTCCACACGCGGGTCCACACGGCGCATACGCAATGATAAGATTTACACATTCTACGAATTAGCCAGGAGATAAGAATGCAGCCAGACATCTAATTATGGAATTTACCGAATGACTAACTATACGATCCAGTATCCACATTTAATGCCACTGCAGACGCTCGCCTCGTTAAGTATACGCAGCGTACCCCAAGCTGACGAAACTCGCATATAAATCTCTTTTGGCCAAAGATCATGAGCAATTATTTGTGTGTTCTTCAGCTTGTTTGCTTTTGGCACTTTGTCTTGGCAATTTGGCCAGTGGTTTTCATTGTTTATGGTTAGTTGAGAATATATTAAAATATATTTATATATATGTATATATATTTTTTGAATGAAGAAAATACAGAAATTCGTAGAGATGTGAAGGCGGCGATGAGTTAGACGAATGCCAAGATACACTGTAATATGAATACAGATTTTAATTTGGGTTTGAATATGAAGAATGTGATATGATGTTTACTGCTTTAAGCCATGTCACTAATGTTGGTTACTTAAAATAATATATCTATATTTATTACCCTTTTCTGTAGAGTTAAATATAGTTTTAAAATATACAAATAATAAATATTAAATAACACATATAACTATAAATATTATTAACAATTAAATATTATTTACCAATTAAATTTATATATAATATAATATATAATATAGCCTATATATGTATACCTATCTAAAATACTCTCCTATATGATTTTTTCGTATTTATTATTTTGAAATTGAGATCTTATCAGATTCAATTAACTAATCAGCTAAACTTTTATTGTAGTCATAAAAACATGGTATACTTTTCATTCATGATACGATAATGTTTTTAATTCAATAATATCTCATATATAGACAGCTTACCCCGGGATATAGGAAATAATTAAGATATGATTGCAAGTTTGTTTGAAATCTAGGAAAGAGTTGGAATACCAATGATGGATATGATATACATTATAGATATGATTTAAGTCTGGTATATAGGATATACTCGACAATTCGCCAAAGTCAACTTACTAGGATGAATAGGAACAAAGGAAGTCAATAAAATACTACTACTATTTTATTGACTTCCGTTCTGAAACTGTTAGAAGGGGTGGAAGAGAGGAAGTCGAGTCAATAAATAGGATAGAGAAATAATTTTTATTAAAGGTTGAAGGGGAGGAAGAGAGGAAGTCGAGTCAATAAATAGGATAGAGAAATAATTTTTATTAAAGGTCCTATAGAAATGTCGTCCAGGCAATATCGTTTTGACTGCCCTTTGTAGCGTTTGATGTCTAGGGAAATGGCTAAGAATAAGTTAAAGATTTGATTCTTGCATAGCCCAAACTTTGTGTTCGGCTTGCAAGATGTAAAAAGTTCTAAATTAATTTTAATAAATTTTGAATTTTTTTTGTAGCAATTGTAATAAATTGAGAAAGGTACATGGATACATAGATATATAGATAGATATGTACAGATATATACATATGTTTTTACATGTTTATATAAAGTCCAGGGGAGCTCAGCACGCGATATTAACTGTCCACATGCTCATCTATAGCAAATATATATATTTATTTGTCTTGCCAGCCAATTTAGCTTGTCAAGTTGAATGAGGAAAAGTGTTATGCCACGCAGCGTGTTAGTGTATGGCTGAATGTGAAAACTCAAGTGGCTGCACGAGCTGTGAAAATGAAAAGTTCTATTTTAAATGAACTACGTGCCGCGTGAGCTGTCAAGCAATGACGCCCACGCAGCAACCCATGGCTGTTGTTGACTATGTCCCACAGAGGACGCCGCCGCCGCCGCCGCTGTCGCCGCCAACAACAACAATAACAAATCAAAGAACAAGAGCGAGAGAGAGAGACAGAGAGAATTGCAATTAAAATGAAAATTCATTTTCAATTGCAATCGCAATTGCCATTGCGGAAAAAAAATAAAAACGCGTCTTTGACAGTTTGCCAGCGAGCGAAATTTCATTGAACGAGTGCAAAATGGAAGCCAAACCCAAGTCAAATAACGTCTAATTGGGGGTAGATGGGGGCCAGGTTAGCACCTGGTACCCAAACAGATGACTAACTATGCTGAAAAGTTTCCATGCGCACGCTAATTCATGTCAATTGAGCTATATCAATTGATTGCATACAATTCAATTAGACTCGATGACAGCCAGATGACCTGGGCAAACATCTATAGATAATGGATATATCCGTACGCCTAGCTAGACTGGCAAATATATGCAATTGAAATTGACACGAAATATTGCTGGCAAATATTTGCAAGGCAAGCCTTTAGGTCTTAACGGCTGCAATGTGTTAACTGGACGACACAGTTCCCACTGACTTTGGGGGCTGGGCTGGGCTGGGCTGCTCTGCTCTGCTCTAGTCTGGCCTAGTCTGATGGAAAATAACTCTAGTCTATTTGAACTTGGCATGTTAATTCAATGTCAATGCTGGCTGCGACAGAATTCCATTCTATAATGGATTTGTCCTAAACTCTTGTTTGACTAAACATTTATAGCTTAGTCAGAGGCGGCGTATGAGTAATTTATGCTAAGCTCAGAAGATTGATTTGTTGGGATATGCCTGACTAGGATATACCTTGAATTGTGCGTGGAGTTGACATAGATACACACACACACACTCACACATAAGTATGAGCCACTGCTATATGGATATGGATATGGATATTGACTAGACGGACAGCCAGGCAGATAAACGGATGTAAAGAACGGTTACAGTTGGATAGAATAATAGAAGAACAGACATATCAGCGGATAAACGGATAAAATGATACGAGGATAGAAAGATCCAAAGATTGATAGACAGACGACGGATAAACAGACAGAAATACAGTCGAATAGAAGGAGAGACGGATAGTCAAATGAGCAGATAGAAGGATAGACGCGTGGATAAATGATTGACAGATGGGTTGACAGACAGTATAGATGCATACGACAATAAACGGAGAGACAGACGGACAGGCGGATAAAGGAATACAGCGAGAAGGAAAAGGGCAAAACAGTAAGATAAACGGATAGATGACTAGGTAAACAGACAAACAGAGGAGAGGCGGATAGGCAGACAAGTGGTTAAGTAGACAAACGGATAGGGAGATGGCGGATAGACGCATTTCTATCTATGAGAGCCGTAGATAGATAGGCATATAGAAGAATAGTCGGATAGAGAGAACCATAGACAAATAGGCATATAGAAGAATAGACGGATAGAGAGAGCCATAGACAGATAGGTGGATAGAAGAATAAACGGATAGAGAGGAAAATTAATTGACGATAGGCGAATTGGCAGACAGACATACAGATAGGCGGATAGATAAATAGACAGAGGGAAAGTTCTATGGATAAAAATATTGATAGATAGACAGCAAGACAAATGGCTAAATGGCTAAATGCCGTCTTGAATACTTGATAAGCATATTCAGCCAAGCCTTTTTTGCCCTGTAGCATAGGCCTGCCCGAACCGATTATACCCTTTTAGCCCAACGGGTTTTCAATGGGTGCGAGGCATAGGAAAAGTGTCTTGGCTTGTTTTACTGACGCAGCTCCATACACGCTGCAGCTGTAAGAAAAAATTCCACTAGCTATAGCTAAAGACGTATTTATGTAACTGGAGAGACTGCAACTGTACCTCTATATGTATTTGTATATGTATCAATACATGTTTCTCTATATATATATATATATGTATCTATACAACATATAGTTGCTTAAATGTAAATTGTATCTGTGGCGTGCAAAATTTCCATACCGATATCAAAACACAACACAAACAAGCTGCATTTTAATTGCGCTCGCTGGACTGTGGGAGGTGAGGCTCTCTGCCTGCTGCCTCCTGCCTCCAGAGCCCACGCGGCTTCCACATCCGTTTCACCTGACGTCAAGTGCGCTGTTTGCCATTTGTCATTTTGATAAGCGTTTGCACAGATTTTCTATTTAATTTGGGGCAGCTTTTGAGTGCGTGGGTGTGACACAATGGCGATAACATCGATAGCGATTAGATTGATTGATCAGACCAGGCCAACTGACTCAATCAGTCAGTCAGTCAGTCAGTCAGTCAGAGAGTCGGTTGGTCACACTCGAGTAGCTAACTCAATTAAAAGTCAACTTGGCTGATTTATAGCTTGGATAAATATAGTTACAAATGCTAGTTCTTAGCTGACAGTTAATTCTTTATATGCCTCAGATCTGATAACAGGCTTATGAAATATTTAGGCTCTAAGCACTGTTGTTGGGAAATTCTCAAAAAAAAAAAATCACTGAAAATTCACTCAAAAAATTACCTTTTAAAGGCACATTAACTGATAAAGCACAGCGAACGTGCCTAAAAAACGTGTGGAATATGTTTGTTCCTCAAAAAAAGCCTTGATAAGCGTTTAATAATATATATATATATATATATGTATATATAAACATACATATATACATATAAATAATAAAAATTGTGCTGTCTTTGCTGGCATCACAATGAATTTAGCAAACTGCGATAGCATTTTTGGCCAAATCAAAGTCTCAATTGATAAGCATGAATTAATTTGTTTTAAAATATTTCACTGTAGCACAATAATTTGACATACATACATACATATGTATATACTTATAATTGATATAAACTAAACGTAGGGCCCCTATTGGTGTCAATTTGGAATTGATAGTGCATTGATCAGAGTGCTGGCTGCCATTAGCTCAATTAATGAATTGTGTAACAGTTTGAAACAAGCAATTTTGATTGCGATAATAATGTACATAAATGTGTATAGAGAAGACGACAGCAGCTGTCAAAGCTACAAGTAGTTTGTTTTTCTTGGCAGAGATCAAAGTAAAAAGAGAGAGAGAGAGCGGGACTAACTTCCTTGCTGAGCAAGTGAGCGCGCAGTTTATCAGCGGCTTGACCTCGAGAGCGCGACTGCAGCTTATCAACAAGACAAAGAAATGAGTGAAAAACGAACGAAAAAGTAACGGAGTCCTTAAAACAATACTCGCTCGCACTCAAACAAAAGAGCGACAGAGTGCAAGACGCAGAGAGAGAGAGAGAGAGTGCGACAGCGAACGAGCGCTGTGTGGTATGTGACTAATTTGGTATTTACAATTCGTGCGAAGCACGAAAAGTCATTACAAAGGCGACGTAAAAGAAAGAGCGAGAAAGGAAGCGGCGAAGCGGTGACGAGGCGACAAGAGTGCCGGAGAGGTAGGGGGGGAGAGAGCGCGGGCGAGTCTGAGCAAGTGACTTATGACTGATAACTCGTTGTTGTTTACATATTGGCCGGTAAATATGAGAGCGGAGAGCAACCAACGCACACACACACACACACACACACACAAGCACACTGACGGCTACGTATGCCTGCGTGTGTGTGTGTTCGCGCTTGCATGCCAGCGTGTTCGGATTTCG
This sequence comes from Drosophila anceps, assembly GCA_035045945.1. Classification (NCBI taxonomy): domain Eukaryota; kingdom Metazoa; phylum Arthropoda; class Insecta; order Diptera; family Drosophilidae; genus Drosophila; species Drosophila anceps. The sequence continues at coordinate 4,239,240 of JAWNON010000073.1, forward strand.
CTGATAGCAAAGAGCAAAGCAAAGCGAATGGTAATGGAATTCACGCGATACACATGTGTGTGCCAGCCAGCAACAGCAACAACAACAACAGCAACGAACAGTAACAAAGTGACAGCAACTCGCCTCTCGGACGCGGCGAACTCTCTCGAGTGCGGCGAGCGCTGCGATCATCATATTTATAAAAGAATCGCCGCGGCAAGTATTTCAAGCAGTCGCAATCGCACGCTAGAACAAACTAAAAGCCGCGTTAAATTCACTCGAACGGGTCGACAAAAAAAAAGGAAATATATTTAACAAAAAATAATAAAAAAAAGTATCTTTAGCTATTGCTGTATTTCTCTCTCATTGACTGTAAACTGTATGTAGCAGCAGGCAGGCAGCAGGCAGCAGCAGCAGCTGTTTCTATCTCTGTGCAGTTGGGCTAGCAAAACGTGTTCGTAACCGTGAAATAAGCGTGAAAACGAAAACGGAATCGTTTCATTTAAATATCAAAGACATGTGCTTCAACTAGCCTAAATGTCGTCAAAGCACGTTGTTTGATACGTCCATAAAATATATAAAATTTCCACTGACTGCACCTACTGCAGAGCGAAAGAGAAAGAGAGCGAGAGAAAGAGAGAAAGAGATTTACATATATTCAGCTGTAAGCCCGCGCCGCACACATGACAACCACTTTGAATATGGTGAAAACTGGGAAATACGCCAATGGTATGTAACCAAAAAATGTATTTTAAAAACTATTAAAAAATGATAGAGATACTTCAAACTGGAGCAGTCATAGAAATAGTAGCGCTTATCGTGCACGTGTCGCGTGTCTTTATATAAGACGCAAAGTCGCACGGGCACGGGCACGGGCACGGGCCGAGTGCAATTGTCAATTGTCTGAAACTTGTTGCCGGAAGCAGCTGCCAAACCCCAAAGACCTCAAGCACAAAACCCCCAAACCCCAACCCTGGTCTAACCCCTACCCTTAACATCAAATATATGTGTAGCTATTCTGTTGCTGCTGCCTTATAAAGCAAATGAATTGTAAACTGATTGCATTTGAAATGCGTTTGCGCATTTATTTTTTTAATATGTCTAAAATTGTAAATATTTCTACGTGATTTTCACTCTATATATATATATACATATATATATATGTATGTATGTGCTATATATATGAAGTGCTATCTAGACGACCTCCGCTGCGCATACGCCAAACTCTAGGCGCAACTTCTTCAACAGATCAAATCGCGACGAGTATAAAAAGTGAAACAAATAAAATAAATGTGGAATTTTATATATGTCTACTTGGCTGACAAAATGAATTTTTAGCACGCTTAACGAAAATGATAAAAATAAACAAAAATCAAAGAGGGGACCCAAAGGGGGTGCTGCCGGGGTGCGCGGGGCCTCACTAGAGGCAGCCAAATCAGACGTAGCATTTAGCTCTGTTTTATTTTATATTATTTCAAATTATCTTTCACTCTCTCACTCCCTCTCTCTCTCTCTCTCTCTCTCTCTCTGTTGCTGATGTAACTCACAGTTTACTTAACATTATTTACAACTATTGTGCGGGGAGCATTACGAGTCAAAAAATGGAAAAACAAATACTATTCATTATAGTTAGAGCATTTTGCCATGCCATGCATACAGAGCCTGTCTGACTTCGATGAGTCCACAGCAATTATCTAATCTGATAGACTGACATGCTATATAGCACATACATATATGAAAATACTAAATATATATATATATATATATATATATATATATACACACAATATACTAAATATTTCAGCTCTGTGAGTGTGTTTGTTTGAGATTTCTTGTTGTTATTGCTCCAATTTATCGTGCTCGTTATATGGCCGTACAGTTACTTTTAGACCTTATCGGTTATCAGCACAATTGCAGTGGACGTGCTTGGGTAGGGTATCAAAATGTTAGAGTGTCCTTCGAACAATTATCAGCTACGGCCATGAGCTACAGACATACATACATAGAAATATATGTATATATGCCATATTTAGGCATTTTACAGGGTATCTAAGTGCGCAATCAATCAGCGAACATCAATTTGCACTGCTTAGGGTATCAAAATGTTGATGATTTGTGTTTTTTATCACATATATATAGCCATTTACAGGGTATTAGTAGTATTTTTACAGGGTATCATACATCAAATATCATTCAGTTTTATTGGTTCAAGTTGCAAAATGCCAATGTATATCTACATAAGCTTATATACAGCATATATAGTCATTTTTACAGGGTATCAATAAAGTCCATTCAAAAAGTTTGATGTAGGGTATCAAAGTTTTTGTTTCGGTTTTGTTTCTCTATTGCAAGACCCTATCGAGCGCTTATCAGCCAACATGCACACATATATATCGATATGTCATTTATAAGCATTTTACAGGGTATATAGCAGAATTGGCAATCAATCATTTCAAATCAACTTTCATAAATGTTTATTGATGATATTTATGCTCTTTGGCAACTTTTTGTTGCTTTTCCATTTATGGAACAAACATTTAATTGCTTGTAGTTCCTTCTCTTGGCTTTTTTTTTTGCCTTTCTTTCGATTAAACAAAAGCGTATAAATTAACATTTTGAGTGCGACAGTAAAAGACAAAAAAAATTACATATATTTATATATCACAATTACGTTGCAGTCGAGTGCAGCTGACTGCTTAATACTCGTTCAAGTTTGAGAAGCTGCTGAATATCAGTTCAATTGCCTTGAATCAACTCCAAAGGCTGGCGATCTTCACTAACTATGAACTACATATAGTACATATATGCATATCTAAAATAAACTGTAAACGATATAGAATTTTTATAAGATTTCTCACGCGACGTAAATGCGCATTGGATTGTAGCTTGATCATATACATATCATGATCAATCTAAAGAGTAGCTAAAATAGTTGAACACCTATTAAAATTTTTGCTTCTAGCTATATGTAGCTATAAGTCACGCCCCTTGTCGTGTTTTTTGTGTTGTATGTGCTCTAAATCAATGTGTATTTCATAACTTTCAGGTCTGTAACTAAAATAATAGATTTTAAACATATAGTCTTTATAGTAATTACTGATCTGTCACGCTATCATGCGCATTTGCCCTATAAACTGAATATGTTTATTCGCAAATGTCAAATAGGAGAAGTATCTACAATATATCAAATTGCAAATCCCCAGCTTAAGTAAAAGTTATGGTAGTACTCCATATGCCACGCCCCTCCAATAATGGGCATATTCCACAACAAATCGTAACAATTTAAAAGAGAAAGCAAAGCTCATAAGTATATATGCCAAATATTGTAGCTTCAGGCTGTTGAAACAGAACAACTAGACAAGCAGATCCAAAGAAACAATATACCCTTTTGCCTATTGCCCATTGCTGAACGCGAAGAAGCACATAAATCGAGGCGCAAAAACGTGCCAGATACAAATTAAAAAAAAAAAAAACAAATTAAAGAGTTTCAGCATAAAGTGAATCAGCTTCATCAACAGAGAGACAACAGAAGAGAGACAGAGAGAGACAGAGAGAGAGAGAGAGTGGGAGAGAGAGAGAGAGAGATCGAGATCGCTGTCTGTAAATTAACAAAACTCAAAGTTCAACCTCAACAACTCTTAACTATTGAGCGAATTTAATTAATAATTAATTAAACAATAGAAAATTTCTAAAAAAAAAAAAAAAAACAAAAAATGAATTAAAATTAATAATATTACAGTCACCTTGAGCCAATGCGGTTGAATAGACGCGCCTTTTGAGGCCGCGCCGCAAGGTTGCGAAATTGCTTGTGCAACAGCTGCCACAAGTAGCAGAAGAAGTTGCGGCAACACTAGCTTAAATCTAAGTCCATTTAGGGCCGGTTCTAAAAATAAAGCCCAAATCGAGTTTCAAGTGGAATGTACATACATATATATGTATATGTATATATAAATAGCAGTAGAACTGCAAATTAATAGCCAACAGCTGTCCGTCCGTACGTCCGTCCGTACGTCCGTCCGTCCGTCTGCCCATGCAGAGTTTGCAGTGCGCTTGTCACGTGCGGCGCGCTGGCAAAACGTTTTTTGCAGGTAGCTCAAGTGGCTTGGCCGGGCAGGTAGGATGGTGCTGCTGGAGGTGCTGGCTGTTGGTGCTGGCTGCTGTTGGTGTCGCGTGTAGCTGGTTTTGAATGTGCGCTGCTGGGTACAGCACCGTCTGCTGCTGTTGCACTTCATTGAGGCGCGCAGATCTCGCGAGCAATTCACACACACGAGTGGGCGTGTGTGAGTGTGTGTCTGGCTGTGTGTTGCGGCCACAACAAGATTTTGACACACTGTGTTTTATAAATAAACGCGCCCCACATACAAATCGAAAGAGAACAACACACACAGAGAGAGAGAGAGAGCGAGCGAGCGCATTGGCTTTTTGGCATTGATAAGAGCGCGAGTGCTCCAACTCACGTTTTTTTCCTCAACCCACATATGCTACGATATAATGCTCTATAAGTCCCAGTCTGGCGCTGTGAGTTGTAGAAACGATTTCCAGTGAAATTCTACAAAAGCTTGTTTCATGTTTTGCTTTATATTTGTTTTTATGGCTAGAGTTTTGCTTCGATTTAGGAGCTTTGTTTGCTTTCTTAGTTTAGAACTTGGTTTGATATACATACATTATTATAATAATTTATTTATACATGTAAATATATCTTTATTACTATATTTTATTATAGCGTACTAAGTGTGCTTGCAAACCTCAAACAGATTTATCAGGCGGTTCAGTTAATCGTTCACGTTCAGCGCTAATGTTTGGTTCCGAAACTAGTTCTTTTCCCGCTCAAGGCCAAACCGCAATGCTCAACTGAGTTTCTCACAGTCTGGAATAAGTCTTACGGCAGATTAGGTTATGATTTGGCTTATAATTCATATAATAGCTCTAAGCCAAGTTTCGGTTAGAGCACTTGGTTTGTTTTTTGAAGCTGCGCCATTAACTGGAGCCTTTGCTTATTACATGAGCTCATTCACATTTTAAACATCCTTTTTATAGTGTTTGTAGTGTTTTGCTTTGTAGTAAATGTGGCTGCAGTGCAATTTATGGTTTGCCTTTGTGCTCCGCGTTGAGATTTAGCTTAGGAACTTGCCTTTTGTCACGCGACCTTGTTTAGGTCAGTTCCAGATTCCATGATTTCATAGCAACTCTGACAGCCTTAAATATGGTTGCAGTTCGGCTTATGGCTTACATTTATACTCTTTGTATATATATATAGAGGTGCGGTACGAGCAGCTGATTTTTGGCATGTCTGTAAGACGAAACTTTGTTTAGTTTACTGCTGAAATAATCTAATTTGAATTAGAATTACAAAAGTAAATAATAAACAAGATTTGTTGTGCTGCGGCTTAAGTTCTCATTTAGAGTTATGCTGATCATCGAGGTTCGGTTCACGTTTCTATTTCATGACAGTTGATCTATGCTATGTTCTAGAAAATTTCAAGCGTTGACATAAGATAATAGAGAAAGAGATTGGCATGAGCTTCGATTACCGCTTCGCACTAAGGCAGAGCAACTCAAGTTTGAGTTAAGTCTGAATTTCAAAGCTGACTATCTCCCACTCTGACTATGGCCCACTCTCTATAAGATAGGTATACTCTAAGTTCTACTGCTTTGGTTCCACTAAGAAATATTCCGCTCTAGCCAGGTTTGCAGCTTCAGCTCTGCTCAATTTCCAGGTTTTTAGCACTTACCCTAAATATAGCTAATTCAAATATTCTAAATTTCCATTTTCCGTTCCCTTTTGCAGATAAAATCATTGGCGTGCGACATGTGCAATGCATCCTGTGCTTCTTCTGCCTTTCCTTGGCCTACGCGTGGCGCGTGAATCTGAGCGTTGCGCTGGTGGCCATGACTGAGCCGTCGAACAGGACGGAGCCCAATGCCACGCTTGACAGCTCCGAGGAGTCGGCGGACTTTGATGTGAGTGCCACAAAATGGCTGCAAAGCAAAGCAAAGCCGAGTCCTAACTTCCACTCTCTTGTGCCTTTTGCAGTTATTTAACTTTACGGAATCGGAGAAGTCGTACATGTTGAGCAGCTTCTTTTGGGGCTACATAATCACCCAGGTGCCCGGCGGCTACATCGCTCAGCGCTATGGCGCCAAGCTGTTGCTGATGGTTGGCCTGGTGGCCTGTGCCATACTGACGCTGCTCACTCCACTCTCCCTGAGGCTGGGCGGCTGGCAGGCGCTGTGTGTGGTGCGTGTGCTGGAGGGCTTGACCCAGGGTGCAGTGCATCCGGCCACCCACTCGCTGCTATCCAAATGGGCGCCAGCCAACGAACGCGGCATGCTGGCCACAATTTGCTACTCGGGCGCACAGTTTGGTACCATCATGATGTTGGCTACGAGTGGATTTATCGCCGACTCCTTTGCTGGCTGGCCCGGCATCTTCTATTTCGGCGGCATTTGCGGCTTCATTTGGGTGCTACTCTGGTGGATATTTGCGGCCAGTACGCCGGAGGAACACAAGCGTATCACACGCGAAGAGCTGAAGTTTATCGAGGAGACACGTTCGGTGGGCAAAATGCAGGATGCCCGCAAAATGGCGCCCACGCCCTGGGGCAGCATCTTCACGTCGATGCCATTCTTGTCGCTGCTGGTGGTGCACTGCACGCACATGTGGGGCTTCTGGACGCTGCTCACCCAGATTCCCAGCTACATGAAGAACATCTATAGCATCGACATCAAGTCCAGTTCGCTGCTGTCCTCGCTGCCCTACACCGTGATGATGATACTGAGCTTCTTCTTTGTCTGGCTGTCGAAGGTGCTGCAGAACAACAAGTCCATATCGACGTCCTTCAATCGGAAATTCTTCAATACGGTCGGCCACTGGATACCCATGCTGTCGCTGATCGGCCTGGGCTATGTGCCGCAAGAGAACTCCGTTCTGGCTGTGGTGCTGCTAACGCTGACGGTGGGCATTAGCGCGGCCACCTATCTGGGCTTCCAGGTCAATCACATTGATCTGTCGCCCAACTATGCCGGCACCCTGATGGGCATCACGAATGCAGCGGCTAATGTCATGAGTGGCCTGGCGCCACTCGCCGTGGGTCAAATTGTACAGCATCCGGTAAGTCTTACGGATTTGTAAATGGAATCAAACTCAGCTAACTTAATGTTAATTGCAGGAAAACGTGAGCGAATGGCGTACGGTGTTCTTTGTGGCTGCCTTCTTCTATTTCATTGGCAATCTGCTGTTTGTGGTCTTCGGACGTACGGACATCCAGAAATGGGATACACCCGACATGGTCGATGAGGAGAGCATCGAGGCGGGCCTACCTCTGGCGGGCGATAAGACTCTACAGCCAATCCCCATAGCCAATGGCAAACCCTAAGCTCTGCACTTAAGACTAAATCATGCTGAGCTCAGTTAACTTTGATGGGTGCATGATTTGTTCATAGTTGTTGTGTTTTTTTCCTAAGCTAAGCGCCTAACTTAAGACAATAGCAATTAGTTAGTTGTTAACGAAGAAACACCTTAAAATTGCCATAATGACGATCGCGTGCTTCCAATAGCGATATTAATAATAATAACATATGATAATTGTTTAGCGTGTAGGCAGCATAAATTATTATTTCCAGTATTTCTTCCATAATGTACATAAAAAACACAAACAATTAAAATTGCGAAAATCACAGCTAGTTGACAATGTAAATAGCAAAGATTGCTATCTTTAAGTAAATGTAAGCGCTGCTCTATTAATTGTTATGTTTTAAACTGAAACTATATATAATATATACACATATAAATCATATACACCTTAACTAACTTAGGTCTTTAGTCAATTAGTTAAATTAGTAATAAACAAACAACCAACTTGTGATGTACGACAAATTAAATCAACTAAATAAGGCAGAAAAGAAGACATACATACATACAAAAAAAAAACAAAGCAAAAAAAAAAAACAGAAAGAAATATAAGGCCAAATAGTTAAGGCCAAAATTGCACAAATCAAAGCAAATCGAAACGTTTGTCTTCTTATTTCGAGTACATTTTGAATTTGGCGCCCTTCGATAAGCGCCAACAATCGATTGGCAACTGTGGCGGCAGCTGTGTTTGCTGTCCGATAGTTGTGTCTGTGCTAGCGATAGTTCTGGCACGCATTATTGATATTTTCAAATGCTCCGTTTCTGCTTGCTTTTCAGCAGCAGCTGCTGATGGCGTAGAACTGCACATCGACACGTCCGAAAACTATAATAAATAATCTGCCCACATATAGGACAAATGCGGTGAGGTAGAAGACAATGCGCCATTGCTTAAGATTGGTCTGCAACACAAACAGAAAATAAATGTGGTTCACTTGCCCAGATAGCTGGCAGAAACGGCTACATCACGTAGATAACTGGTTCTATGCTTTCTATATTTACCAAAAAGCAATGGCTTTGCACAGCTGCAACAAGAGCTGTGTTTATTGACCTTATTGACCTTAAATTATTATCAATTTTCATTCAAGTCTTTAGAACCTACACACCTGAGCAACACAACGGTGTCAATTAGGCCAAAATTGCATAAATCAAAGCAAACAAAAATGTTCATCTCTTTGTTTCGAGTTATTTTTTTCAAGCTGGCGCGCAAGTCTGCGTTTGTTGTTCGATAGTTTTTTCTTGCTTGCGATGGCTGTGGCCATCGCACATCGTGCACAAGTATCGTCGTTAGAAAATAAACACAGCTGCAACAGTGTTTGCTGGACGATAGTTGCAGCTATCGTACGGAAGCAGCTGGCGCAACAGCTGAGCTGTGTTTACTGGCCACAACGACGTAGAAAAAATAACAAATCGCAACGTAAGCAGCAGCAGCAGCAGCAACAACAGCCGCAGAAAAGTTGGCGTTGTATTCTATTTTTTTTTCAGTGCAGCGTTAGCTTATCAGCTGCGCAAAATGTTTAGACACTCGAACACCGCCATTGCGAACACAACAAAGCAACGGCTTCAGAACTAATCAACAAACATGGTATTAGGTTGTTCGGACTGCTGCAGCCACACGGGCTACGACGCCATTGGAAATACAGGTAAGCGCAGCGCTCCGCTAGGCAATTCGATGCAGTTCCGGAACAGTGATTCATTCGATCTGGTTTTTATGTTTTCGACAGGTCCCCGTTTCGGCGTGCGTCATCTGCAATGCATTTTAGTATTCTTCGGCTTGGCCGTGGCCTACGCCTTACGTGTAAATCTCTCTGTGGCCATCGTGGCCATGACGGACAGCAATCATACGAATCCAGCATTTCCCGAGTTCCCGTGGGACGAGAGCATCAAATCGTATTTGCTAAGCAGCTTCTTTTGGGGCTATGTCGTCACTCAAGTGCCCGGCGGCTACCTCTCAGCCATAATTGGCGCTAAGTATATGCTTTTCTTCGGCGTGCTCATCTGCTCGTGCTTGGCGCTGCTGACTCCCTTCTGTGCAATTACTGGAGGCTGGAAGTTGGTCGTTGTACTGCGCGCCATCCAGGGACTCTGTCAGGGCGTCATCTTTCCATCCACACACACATTCCTGTCCAAATGGGCGCCCGCTGAAGAGCGCGGCCGCCTTGTGGGCTACTGCTATTCGGGCTCTCAGTTTGGCACTGTGATCATGCTGTCGGTGAGCGGATATATTGCATCCTCATCGCTGGGCTGGCCAAGCATATTCTACATATCCGGCTGCGCCGGCATTGTCTGGTCTTTGATCTGGATCTACTTGTGCGCTAGCACGCCCGCACAGCATTCCACAATAACTCCCAACGAGCGTCGCTACATTGAGACCTCGGGGCAGCTGCGTCGCCCATCGGATGCGGGACGCGAAGAATTCGCGGCACATCAAAAGCTACGCACGCCCTGGCTCCGCATCTTTACTTCGCTGCCATTCCTGTCGCTTCTGTTGGCTCATTGCGCGAACAACTGGGGCTTCTGGACGCTGCTCACCCAGATTCCGACGTTCATGAAGAGTGTGCTGGGCATGGACATCAAGCACAACGGTCCGCTCTCTGCGCTGCCCTACTTTGCCATGATTCTGCTCACCTGTTTCTTCATCTGGCTATCGGATATGTTGAAACGTAATGGAAGCAGGATGTCGCTGAGTTTCTCGCGCAAGCTCTTCAACTCGATTGGTCTGTGGCTGCCGATGCTGGCACTTCTGGGCTTGGGCTTCATCACGCAAGGCAGTGCCAATGCCAAGCTGGCTATTGGCCTGCTCACGCTGGCGGTGGCCACCAATTCGGCCAGCTATTTGGGCTTCCATGTTAACCACATCGATTTGTCGCCCAATTTCGCTGGCACTTTGATGGGCATCACCAATTGTGCTGCGAATGTGATGAGCATATTGGCGCCACTCATTGTGGGCCTCATTGTTACGGATGAGGTGAGTTGGCCCGTAAGACATGAAGATGAAGAAGAAGAAGAAAGCGCTAATCATTTGTGTTTCTCTTGCAGACCAATCCCACGCAATGGCGCATTGTCTTCTACTTCACCGCCTTTGTCTACTTCGTTGGCAATTTAGTTTTTATAGTATTTGGACGTTTCACTGTCCAGCCATGGAACAGTCCGAGCTCTCGACAGGCGCGCTCTCTGCCAGTCGATGAGCATGGTGAAGCGGAACGCGCGCCCTTAATTGATTCCTAAATATGGATATACTTTTGCTTTGAATTGATTCCTATGCTATTCGAATTTACATTCTGGGGTGAGTCTTAGCAAGAAACTGATGTACCTTATCGTAGGGTATTATAATATTGGAATTGATCGCCGCTATTTTATGTTAGCTCATAGACAACTTTTACAACAACTAGTTACGTATGACATATGATATATACAAGTTATTTAATAAATATATTAAAATGGATTTTATGTAAACTAAAATATATGTATATTTATATATGAATCTTTCTGATGCTATGCATTCCTATTCTAGGCATTCATCATTTAATTTATCTCTGACTGTTTAAGTCTTTAATTTCTATTCTATTTTATAGTATTTTTATTACTTCCAGCCAACTAGCTTATCTGTAAGGAAATAGTTTTTATAGTTAATTTATTATCTTAGTTATGTTTTGCTGCCAGCAACATACTTTATCTCTTAGACGTCTGAGCGCAGTTGCCTTGACGAAGAGCTACGTCAGCGCTAATGTCTGAGAGTTGCAATTACTATATATTTCTATGTCGTGTCTGCTTTCTATACTTTAGTTCTTATCTGCAAGGGATTGCGTTTCAATTTCCCAGTTTGTAATGTTTGCTTTAGGTGGGAATTCGATTACAAGCGAAACATTCGAAACTTTATCTTTTGGAGTTTCAGTTGCAGTTGCCTTGAAATATAGGTATATATATAGTTGAAGTTTATCTTAATGTAATAAAAACTTGCTCCGTTAATGGGGTTTACCAGGGGCACGTATCTATAGATATATATATATATATATATATATATATATATATATATATATATATATATAGCTGAAATGTAATGCCTTTGGTCTTAGACGAATGCGGGCGCTGATTGTTGTAATTGCTTTGTGCTCGCCATAAAGTTGATAATAGAAATATTATTTAATATATATTATCGATTTTGATTCTTTATTTATGTTAGTTCTTCAATCATTCAATTATTGTACAAAACTTATGCTGCCTAAGTGGTATTAAGTTTATTCTAGTCAACTAAATATTTTAACTACTATATTTACTAAATGGTTCGAAGCGATTCGATTAGAATATAGACAGAATACGACATATATATTTACGCATATATATATGTTTATATATATATATATATATATATATATATATATATATATATATATATATATATATATATATATTTATAGCTCTCTATATACGCTTAATTCATAAAAACATATATTCGTAATTTAAAGCTAATTGCAAGCGGCTCGGGGTGAATTTAGTGCCGAATATCCGAACTCGTACTGCCCTATCGTATCGCTTGGCCTTATCGTATTTACATGTGAAGCCCGTTGCGCTTCAATTTCGCTCAGTGTAGCTTGTGGTTGGCGGGCAAATCCTCGGAGCGTATGCAACGGCCGCGATAACAGATCTCTGTCTCGGAGGTAACTTTGGTCGATGTGGATGTCGCATAGACGACATGCTGCATCAGATCCTTGTGGAAGTTGTCCTCCTGGCCGCCAGATGGCGTTGCCAGCGTCGTGATGGCCAACACATCGGCGGGCGGCTCTGTCGCCGCCACTGTACTGCTCTCGACGGGCTTTGTCCGTCTGATGCTTGTGTAATCCTGACGACGTTTGCCCACAGCTGCCAGCGCAGCGGTGACCGCCTGATCCTCGTTCTCATCGATGGCAAACAGATCGTGCAGCTGCTGTCGCACCTCTGAGAAAATGCTTGGCTGCGTGTCCAGATCATCCACATCGGCTGCCGTATCCATGCGCCGTGTTGCGCTCTCATCGCTCATCGCCAACGTGGTGGCCATTGTGGTTGTTGCCTCTGGTTCTGGCGTCTTGGCGGTGGTCACTTCGTACTCCGCTGGCGTTGTGGGCGCAGCAGCTGTGGTGGTGATCAGCTCAGCCGTGCTGCTGGTCGCTAGTGCCTCAGTAGCTGGTGTCATGGGCGTTGTGGTGGTCATTGATGTCTTTAGCTCCAGCTCCGCCTTTTGGTCCTTGCCAGCATATAGCGAATTGTAAAGCTGTGGTCCCAGATTCTGAGATTCGGCTGTCTCAAAATTCTCGCCATTCTCGGAGCCGCCTGAGATGCGCGATTTCTTCCACTTGCCACGTCTGTTGAGGCGACTAAGGGTGCTGCTGGTGGGCGTCTCAGTAGCCAGTTCCTCGGGTGCCTTGCCCATGACCTCCTCTAACAGCTCCGCAAAGGACTTCTCGGGCCTGCAAATGATAGAAAGAGAGAGAGAGAGAGATTAATAAAGAGTCTTTTGCAGTTTCTCTAGAACTCGACAGCTTACTTGAGATTGGGTTCCTTGAGCGCCGGTGTGGTGCGCTGTGCACCACTAGATCCACCAAGATTGGCACCTACGTTAAACTCGTAGGTCTCTGGCTGATCTGTGGGTCCCGCCGTCACAATCTCTGGCTCATTGTCGAAATTGTGTGTCTCGCTCTTGCTGCCATATTTGGGATTGAGCGGCTTGAAGCTGTTGCTGTTGGTATTGCTGTTGCTCGTTTCGGAGGCGGGTGACCATTGGGACTCTTGACCCTCCAGCTGGAACGGTTGCTTGTAACGACGACGTGGTGTGTGTGGCGTTGTCTGCTGCAGTTTGATTGTTATTAGTTAACGTATAGATCTCTAGTTGCATCACTTCACTTACCGGCTTCTGCTCATTCTGTTCCTGATTATAGCGGCTCAGCTTGCGCAGATTCTGTCGCTGGGTAACGGGTTCCGCTTCCTCCTCCGGCGCAGCTGTCGACGAGGAGGCGGGATGCGCGGGACGACGCTGACGTTGACGCACCTTGACAACGCGACGCGGCGGCTGGCGAGAGCGTAGCTATAAATAAAATATATGTTAAGCTGGATGATCTCAAAGCATTATCAAATACCTACAGATGGGCGCTCTTCGGCAGCTGGAGTGGTGCTGGCCACTGAGGCTTCAGTTGTTGTTGTCGTTCTGACTCGTGGATAGTTGCGACGTATGAAGGGCGAGCGACGTGTTGTTGTTGTCACAGGTGCCTCAGTTGTTGTTCTCATTGTTGTTGTTGTTGTCGTGGTCGTTGGCGGCGTTGTTGTGGCCAAAGTTGTATAGATGGGACTCACCTCGTTGCGCACAATGGCTTCTGTGGGATTCAGATCTTCCTGATTGGGAAAATAGCCAGGTCCATAGTTGTCCTTGGAGAACTCATTGTAATGCTGTGCTATTTGCATGGGCTCCAGCAGGCCGGGCACATAGACACCCTGGTCGCCCTGATCAATGCTATTGCTGGGCGTTACCGTGTACACCTGCTGGGTTTCCGAGGCGGGGCCTTCGGTATTGCCCACATCATAGGAGCTGGGTATGGCTGTGGGACTGGTTGGGCGACGTGAGGGCGCCTTGAACACGGGATAGTTTTGCTTGAGCACATCACGCTGATAATCCAGATCCTGATCTTCACTTGGCTTGCCATTCTTCGAGCCCTTGTAGTGCTTCTTCTTGGTCTTGAGTGTCTGACGTTCCTCTGTGGTGGGCTGATAGCGTATGCGATTGGGATTGCGCAGCAACGGATTACGCGACGTGGCTGGACGACGTGTTGTGCTGGGCTGTTCCTCGGCAGCATTGTCGGCTGCAGTGCCCCGACTGCCATAGGGACGTCTGATGCGATGCGTAGGCAACTTGGCATTACTGTCCGACTCGGAGTAGGACACCGAGGAGGTGGTCACGACCTTTGAAATGGCTGGCTTACGCGTACGCAACACCGGACGACGTGTGGGTCGTGTCTCTGGCTCTGGTTCACTAATTGGTGTGGTGCTTGCGGGCAGCTTATCCTTCTCCTGCAAATTGTTGACCAGACCGGGTATATCAGGTGTTAGCGGCGGCAGCTCGGACGGCACATGATACGGGTTCGGCTCGTACTCCACACTGACCTCATTCTGATTGTAGCTGGGACGATGGTTCAGCGGCGGCTGTCCCTGTGGATCCACATTGTAGCCCACATCGGAGGTGGTCACTGGCACTGCAGCTGGCGTATAGATATTGACACGCTGCTTGGTCCGCTGCGTCGTTGTGGGCTGTGGTGGCTCGTAGTCCAGGGAGGATTGTGTATACTGTACCGACTGCTCAAAGGGTGGATTGGTTGTTTGTGGACGCTGACGGAACGCATCCTGTTGACGGAAATACTGCTTCATGCGCAACTCCTCCTCCTCGGCTGTGGTTGACGTGGGCGGCCGTGTGGTGAGGCGTGGCAGCTGCTCCTGCACCGCCGGCTGCAGCTGTGCTGCGCTATCGAATTGTGGATATAGTTGACCATTCGAGCTGGGGAACTCCACCTGCGGCCTTGAGCTGTAGGTGAACAGAGTTTGTGGTGTGGCCGTCGTGGAGGTAGTCGAACTCGTAGTTGATGTAGAAGTCGAAGTGGAGCTAGTGGTTGAAGTGCTGCTGGGCTTGGTGCTGAGTGTATGGAAGAAATCATCGCCGCCAATTTGATTCAGCGTATCGAAGGGATTCGGTGTCTTGGCTGGCGCACGATAAACTGGCTGCTCCACGGCCACGTGCTGTGGTCGCTTCTTCTTGTGTCGCTCCTGCTTGGCGGGCTTCGGCGAATGGACCTCCTGCTGCTGGTTGCCATCCTGCACGTAATAGTAGCTGAACTTGTTGCCACGCGTCGGCGCTTGACTGGCAATGCCACGCTGTGGCTGTGTGGTGCTCTCGAAGGGATTGCGTGTGGTGGTTGGACGCTGTGAACGCACGGGCTGAGGCTGCACGAGCTCCTGTACGGCAGCGTTGTCCTTGGCTCGATTGATCACAATGGAGCCCACATGCGGCTCGGGCAGCAAAATCTTATTGAAACCATTTGGCGTGCGATAGCTGAGCGGTGCCACGAAAAAGGAGACGTCCTGCAGATCGCGACTGTGCGCCAGCTGCGATAGATATGGCAGATCGAACTTGACGTAGCCATCGGGTATGGGCATGCCAGCGGGTCCAACAAAAATCTCTGGCGTCTGTTTGGTGGGCGCATCGATAACAGAAATGGCGCGTGCATTGCGCAGCGCAGCAACCACATCCGATTGAGTGGGTCGTGCGTTCGGGCGCAGCAAGAACATGGCCAACGGTGGCTGATGCGCCTTTGGCTTCGGCTTGGCTGTCGTGAACTGTGGCTGCGATTGAACCTGAGCTTGCGGCTGGCCAAAGCTCTGGAAGATGTGCTGTGGCTGTGTTGTGGTGGTGCTGGGTCGTGTCGTGGTGCCAGAGCTAAAGAAATCGCTGCCTACGCTCGGATCTTGTGTGTAGAACTGATTGATCTGATAGGGATTGACAGCGGGTAGGCCGGCGTTCACATTGAACTTGTTCACCTCAAAGTTACTGTTCGAACCGAGACCTGCCGAGCCCTGAGATTGCCGCTGTTGATTGTAGAGCGTGTCATAGGGCACATAGAGCAGTTGAACTTCCTGCTGCTGCTGTTGCTGCTGATTGGCAGCGTTGCTAGCAGACGAGGGACCAGCTGGCTTGTTCAAGCCAAACACATTTTCCGGCTCGGGATCTACGGGAAACACTTGTGGCGTCACGCTCTGTAGCGAAGCCTGAGTGGGTATGGGCTTGGCATGGGACTTCAGCGGAAAATTATCCTGTATGAAGTTCTGCTGATGCAAGGGCTTGCTCAGCGCCTGGGCGAGTGGCTTCTGAAAATCAGAAAACTGTTGCGGCTGCTGGCCAAACAGCGACGGTGGACTGAATAGCGAGGATGGTGCAGGCAACGAACCACCGCCAAACGAATGCTGTATCTGATAGCCCGTCTGTAGCGTGGGCGGCGCATTTGGCTGATTGGCCTCATTGTGGAAGGGCATCTCGAACTTGAAGAACGACTGTGAGGTGGGCTCCTGGGCGGCGCTAGTCTTCAGTGGCGGCGGTGGTCCCTGATGCCGCAGCGGTGCAGCATTGGGAAAACGCTGAAACTGATATGGATAGTCGAATGGCTTGCTTAGATCGCCGAAACGTCCACTGGGCGGAAAGGATTGCGAATAGGTGAGCACACGTCCATTGCCCGAGCGATCTTTGCCGCTTTCATCCAGCGGCTGTGCAAGTGGCACCCAGTCCAGCGCATCGCCCGTATCGGCAGTGCCCACAGACTCCAGTTGTCGCGACCACTTGGCAGACGATTCCTTCTGCGTTTGTGCATAGCTGGCTGAGGCCAAAAGGCCCAGCCAAACGGCAATGAGTTGCATGCGTCGTTTCATAGTCAAAGTGCCTAAGAACGAGAAGAGAAGTAGAGCGTGAATGAGTTGTATTTGAGTTGAGGAAGGACAATTGTGGTGTTCAAATGAGGATGTTGAGTAAGTCCTGGTTGAATATCAAACTGAATATGAATATGCCCTGAATTGCTGTTCTCTGAAACTCTTTAAATAGTTTCTATTTTAAGAAGTTTCTATCTTCAACAGCTGAGTAGCACCAAGTCGAACTTCAAGTCCACAATGTCTGTAGACTGCCTGCTTAGTAATAGAAATGATTCAGAACTCCTGTACAGATTAGACTTCTTTAAGCTTCTTCCTTCCTTCAATCCTCTTATTTAAGTTGTGTCAATGGAAATTACCATATTCTGCTTCGATAATGTACCTAGAGCTTACTTCACTATCTATAGCTATTGTTTCAACAAATCAACTACTGTTCGCTAGCAAATCAAATTCGTGACACAATAATAATAACAGACTAGAGCAAAGCTCTAGAAGAACCTCGTCACGCTACGTGCAGAGAGCAAAAAGCACAAAGCAAGGTCAGTGGGCTGCGATTCTATTGATTTGCATTTGAAGGAATGTTAAACCTGTTCGTAGGCTGGGACAGGTGAAAGGTTGCTCTAACCACAACGGCAACCGCAACCGCAACCGCAACCACAACTACCATTGATAATTGCCGGCTATAGCCGGCTCTTGGACTTGGCCAAAGCCAGTCGACAGCTCTGTCTCGGCCTAACGGTCCATAAATGCCAACCAATTGCCATAATTGTAGCAGTTGCATTTGGTCATTGCGAGAAATTGCATTTAGTATAAACAGTGTCTATAATTTGTCATTATGGACGATGTGATCGCTGATCGCTCAGCTGTCCAATGATTTCCTTATTGCTGACTGATTTTGCATATGGATAATATGTTAATTCATCATGGCTGGGCTGGCCTGGCCTTTAATTGCATCATCATTATCAAGGTGCACACACACATGCAGAGAGTGGAGATTCCGAAACGAAAGTCAACTGACCGGAGTTGGCTGGATGGTTCAGCATGCGAGCAACTGATCAGCTAACTGGATAACTGCAGCTCTGATCACTTTCGTTTTCACTTTTCCACTGCATTAAAGGCGAACATGCACATGTGTGTGTCTTTCTATACGTGTCTGTCTGTGTGTGTGTGTGTTGTTATTGTTAGCGTTGAAATGAAAAATGCACATGCTTATAACGGATGCCAGACCCGACCCGACCAGACCAGACAACAGCCAACAGCGAACAGCCAACAGACCGACCAACCGACCGGACCAGACCCGCATTAAATGGGTTAAACGAAAGCAAAAGCTGCAAAAATCAAAAAAAAATAAATGCGAAATATCGTAACAGCCGCCAAAACGGAACTCAAACCCAGAGCAGGAGCCAGGCTAGACCCATTCGTGGAGGTCTACAGGTGGCACAGTGAAAGAAGAAAGTTCAACTAACGCAAGAGAGAGAAAGAGAGAGAGAGAGAGGCAGCGAGAGAGAGAGAGGGAGAGCGAGCTAGTAAATTATAGAAATTAAACACACTTGCGGTCACTTTGAATAGGCTGGCTGCATATAGGGGCGGGGCGGCGCGGCGCGGGGAGCGGACAGGCGGTGCCTGGCCAAACCCGTTGTCACACCCGACTGACTTCAGCTCTGCCAGAGACATTGGCCTGCACTTGAAATGATTGTCCATATGCACTTATTGTACGCGATGCTATAGCTATGTATATGTGTGCATCTTTCTGTCTTTGTATCTGCATCTTTTTGTTTTTTCTTTGTATCTGTATCGGTATATATGACTCTTGGTATCTGTATCTGTACAGATGTCTCTTTGTATCTCATCTTTGTAGCTGTATGTGCTTATCGTTCTAGCTTTGTATCTTTATCTGTATCTTTCTGTTAGTTTTTGTATCTACATATGTGTATCTTTGGATCGCTATGTATCTATGGATATCTATCTTTATGTATCTTTGTATTTGTATCTGCATGTGTTTACTTGTCTGCATCTTTGTATCTGCATCTTTGTACCAGTATTTGTGTATATGTATATTTGTATATGTATATTTGTATCTGTAACTTCATATTAGTTTTTACCTATATTTATCCTTTGTATATTTCCATCTGTATGTATGCATCTGTATCTTTGTATCTTTCTATCTCTGTATCTATATTTCCGTATCTTTCTACCTTTCCGTACAATGAAAGTGAAATGTGACAATGCCCTCAGCTGGGCAACTGTCGTAACTTTGTTATTGTTTTGTTTTTTTTTTTTTGCGGTACGTTGCAAGTGAATTTCCCTTTCATCTTGTAGTCTTTAAGAAAGTTGAACAACATTGTGTGGGCGTCTCTTTAACGAGCATGTGGTTTCTGTTAGCCTTGAATTAATTGCAGCTGGTCAGCTTAATGCCTGAGGCTGCGGTTGGGCAGCCAACCCAGCCGGATGTGTGTTTGAACTGTTAACCAAAAAACCAAACAACATATATGGCATACTCTGTGTATATATATAGATCTATATGTGTAGATACATAAGCAGCTTACAATCTGTTCCAGCCTCAAAACCTATGCTCAATCGGCTTTCAATTTGTGCGTAATTGCAACAATTGCTGTGGCATTGACATTGCCTCATCGACTGCCAGCCGCCATGATTAACTGGGTGTGGGCTCCAGTGTCGCTGGCACGCCCACACAGAGTCGCGCCCAAAATAACAAAATTTAATTATGAAGCGATAAAAAGCTGTACTCACCATAAACAGCAGCAGCAAAACAGCAACAATGCAAATCTGAAGTAGCCAAATGAGCTTCGTTTTGTTTCTTAATGGGATTTTTGCGAAACTGCAAAGAGAAATATGCAAATAATGTTGAAAAAGGTGTTGAAGATATTACAAAATAATGAGGCCCCAAGTGCTGCAAGTGTTATTAGCCAAGTAAATACTCTAAGCAGAAGTTGGTCTAGAGATCTTACATAGATCTGACAGTTATTTAATGTTTTATTAACAGATAATGAAAATATTCTAATGAATTTCCGAAAACTTTTTTGAAATCTTTTAAAGATATTAAAGACAATATATTTTTAATAATCTTGTGATTGTTTCAAACGCTTCGATATGACAATTCATGAGATTAAAAAATCATTCAGAACATTTTTTAAAATAAATTTTTAAAATAAAAATAAAAAAGTTTACAGTTTAAAAAATATATATTAATTTTTTTAAATAAATAAAACTATTTATTTAATAAATTTATATTTAAATTTTAAAATATATTTAAACTTTTTACTCGCGCAATTACTTGCCAAGTCTCTAACACTTCAGTTCTTCTTAGAGTATCTTTGGACAAAAGTACTATAAATATTTTGCACATAATGACAGACCTGAACGCTTAATGTACAATAAGTAGTTAGCAGAGGTCTCACTGTCTCGCTGTCATGTTGCAATGCATCACAAACAATATACACAGATACGAATACAGAGCTACAGATACAAAATATACAAAAATCTCAAAGGCGAGCTAAGACTTTAATTGCATTTGGCTGGCAAAATCAACGCCTCGTTGCTGGCCACGCTTTGTTGGCTTCAACACCAAATGTGACGCGACTTGGGTGTGGGTTAGATACTTGTAGCAACGCCTGCAGCTCAAGATAAAGATACTAATGTGCTCACAAAAAAAGTAAAAAAAAGCCCACAAAGTGCAGCGTACACAATTATCAGAGCACATCGAACGCATTGCGCCTCGGAGGCTGCACGTTTGGCAATGGAACCGAAAATAAAAGATTTCAAACACAAAAATGTAAGTTTGAATCTGCTGTCAGTTGTTAGTTGTTGTTTGTTGCTTGCTGCTTGTTGCTTGCTGGGGGCAGCATTTGGCTCACAATTTATGAGTCAACAGTTGCCAATTTCGCATTGCCAAAATTGACGGCCAGCAAACTAATTGAAATGCAACGCAGCCAATTACCAAAAGCTCATAGCAAAATTATTGTCAAGCTGAAATTGATCTATGATAAATGCAGGAATTCGAAACTTAGATACTCTTATGTATACATATAGTATAAATATGTGAGATATATATATGTAGAATTTGTTTATCTAGTAAAAAGGGTATTTTACTTCATCTTAACTTGTTCTTGGTTGTTAATTCTATATCTGTTTGCTTATCTTCTCTACTCTAAGTCTAGTAATCATATGATTGAGTAAGCAGCTGCTTATCAAAACAAACATACAACTGCGTATGACAGGAGGGTTTCAGTTTTTTTTTTTCACTTAAAAAATAATAAGCGAACAAGTTTTGCAAATCGACAAAAAACAAGTCTCATCTCGGCTGCAGCTCATCTCCTCTGTGGCTAAGTTGTCTAAGTGAACTTGCCATTTCAGCAATTTGCTTGTGTTTGTGGTGTTGGAACGAAAGCCTTGACAGTGTCATATGAAAATACTTTGCTAGTTTGACAGATAGTTGTCTATCTATATGTCTACCATATATATAATATAAATATTTTTTACAATGTTTAAAAGTAAATAAAATTTGAACTTGTTTTCCATTGGCAAATATTAAAGTCAAAGTCGTCTAGCATTTCCATTGATGCTATCTCGTTTTGATTATAAAGCTGTCTAGCTTTCTATGCATAAGTATCTGTATAGGCTGGAAAACTGATTAGAAATGTGCTTTTCGTTAGAATATTTGTGTTCACAATATGCAAATACGAACTTAGCTTAAGAGATACTTTAAGCTCTTCTCAGATGTTTAGGACAACATTTATGTATTAAAACAGCAGTTCCAATATAAATTTTAATGAGCAAAGAATGTAGCGTCTCTTGTACATGAAAATAAGTTTGGTTTTCCATATTTTCAGTCGATCGAGCGCATAGAACTAAATACAAATTGGATAACTATATATATGTATTGATGCAAAAACTATGCTACCCTGTTGCAAAAGTGTATCATAAATCAAAGAGTTGGCCTAATGAGGGCTTTTGCACAACAAGCAGCTGCTGCGGCTGCACATTAAGTGGGAGCTGTGAGCTGTGAGCTGTGAGTTGCACGTGTGACTAACTAAATGACAGACAAGTATAACTAATTGTCTAACTGTCTCATATATTATGAAGAAACTGATGTATATATATATATATATATATATATATCTTGTAATTGAATGAATGTGTAACGGAAAGATAGATATCTGCATACTATATACACATATATATATATTTTTTATATTTGCCGTTACACATTTTGGGTTCGCACAGATCACAGTTCAAAGATACTCAACAAAAATTTGCAATCTCTAGCCAATTATAGAGACGGTGCTGTCACTGCGCTGGGTGCAGGCAAATTTATGGCTAAAATATTGAGCGCCCCTCGTCGCGACGTCGCCGTCGTTTTGGGGCCAAAGGCGTTCAACGACAATGCAAAATTTATGCGCCGCGTGCTTGGGACATTGAACTCCAATGAAAACGAAAGCGACAATGAAATGCATTTTATGGCTTTGACTGCCGCTCAAAAGACCAGCAACAACAGCAACAGCAACAGCAGCAGCAAAAATTGCCTGGCCAGTGCCCCAAAGCAGCAGCATTGAAGCTTGTTTTTGGCTGCCGGAAAATTCAAATGCATTAAAAAAATTTTCTTACCGTTGCCGCCTGCCACAGGCCACAGGCGTACTGCAGACAGGCCCAATTTTGGGCGCCTAAAAAATTTAATTTCGATTTCTGGTTTGCTGGGCGTCACCAGACTAATTCCTCAAATTTTATGCCGCAACGCACATGAGGGGCGAAACGTGAAATGCTTCAAATTATTAAACGAAATGTAAATTTCACGCCGCTTGCGGGCTTAAAAACAACATCAACAACAACTGAAAAGAAGAAGAAAACTTTCATTTTTGTTTGCTTTCCAAATGAGCCCAGGCACCTGCTCAGAAATCAAATCGAATCAAATATGCCGCCTCGTTAAGCAAGGGCTTGCGCAATCTCAAGAATTTATGACAACCCTCGTTAGGTAAGCGATTTAGAAAGTTTTTCTCTCTCTCTCTCTCTTTCTCTCTCTTCCTCTTCGGATATTATGCCATGGAATGCGTAGCGCGTTATTGCATTTCATTTTTAATTTTAATTATTATTTTATTTATGCAGCCACAAATTTGTATTCGATCTTTATCAGACTTTAATGAACTGCCTGTCCACTCTATATATATACATGGCAGTTGCTTTTGCATATTTCAGTGTGTTAAGTACACGAAGCGGGCAGAGGAAATACATTTTGATTTGTTAAAAGTCTGAGCTGAGCATGGTGTCATCAAAGAGTAAGAGTGCACACAGAGTACATGTCCGCATTCCAGTTAAATGATTTTCACTTTGGTTTATACCATCACTAAGTCGTCACTTTGATGGCCTAGAGATAGGTCAATAGAATTGGACAAGCAAGAATCAGAGTGATACTTAAGATATAAAAATATAGTAAAATAAATATATATATATATATATATAAATAATTCAATCTAGTTCATTTACTTTTAAATCTGCAGAAACTTACACAGTCACAGCTTTTCGTAGCTAAAACTAGTTTGACATTTAGTTTCTTGCGAAATAAATTTGTATTTATAAATTCTGCTGGTATTTGAAATATTTTATAGAATTTTCTTTGCTCTGTTGATTGAGAAATTTCATTGTAAATTATAATTATCTGTTGATTTAATCTGTAAAATTTCTTAATTGAACTTCTTATTGAACTGAATAAAAAAAAAATTGAGTAAATAATTTAAAAAAATATAAATTTTATCTGGAATTTAATCTAAAATTATTTCAAATTCTTTTCAAGTAAAACTCATTTTGTATTCAAGAGCTTGTTATATTAAACCATAAAAAAACATGTAAAAGTTCGAATTGCCCAGCTAGAAGACAGAGGAGACAGAGTCTTGTGCCAAGCAATTTGCCAATTTTGAAAGACAAGGAAGGTCTCCAGAAAAGTATTATATCTGGATATATCTAAATACCTTTGTTTATTTTTTAAGAATTTATATATCATTTGATGAGTCTGGCTTTCAAATAAGTCAAATTTCAATTGATTTCATGAATGTCAGAAAAGTTGCTCGCTGATTCGAAACTAACTGTGGCTGCAAGAGCCGTGTGGGAACTTATGTTAAACAGTTTAAAGATCTTATACTTTAAAAGAGAGTCGAATATACGAATACAGAAAGTGATGGATGCACAGATCTTTATTTCTCACCTATTGCTGCTTATTAGAAACATTTATACTTTATGGGCTCAGCCACGCCTGCTTCTGCCAAGCAATATACTCTAATTTCCCATTTTCTATGGATATATAAATTCTTTTACTTCAAATATTATTCAGTTTTAAAGTTTACATATTTTTCTAAATTATCTATTCAGTTTTGCAAACAACATTTAGTTTCTTTGCCATGCGCACTGCAAAAGAAGTCAAGAAATTTCTTTTTATACATTAACATTCATTAAAATAAAAAAAAAAATTAAGTGCTGACTCATGCTCAGAGTTTTGCATTTGAAAGCGAAAGTGTTTTGCGTGAAAGTGCGTGCAAGTATGTGACCACTGTACAGTGGCACCCAGCTACTGAACGACTAGCTGACTGCCGGACATGCTCAATTGAGCAAGAATTGGAAATAGCCCAAGCCTTAATCACGTTTGCTTTGGCCTTAGCGTTTAACAAATATGTTTTGCCCAAGCTTAAGTATCGACAAATTATAAATATATATTCGTATATATATATATATATGATTGGAATTGCGCAAGAGTCAAAGCGGATGCCTGCGGCTTAACGAGTCAAAAGCACAGTTAAATGGTTAAAATTGTTAAAATTGTATTTTTGGGTTTTTATCGGCTGACCTGATTGATTTCGCAGCTTATTGCGTAAGGATGCGCAACACGCTAATTACATAGAGCCAATTGCAAAGAGCTAAAACAATGTGACAATTGCAAAAGTTAACTAAGCCACAATAACTAAAAGTTGACAAAACAAAAGCCGCAGCGTCAGCCAAGTGTGGCCCCCAAGTCAACTGAAGCAGGCAGCGCAAAGAAAGCAAAAGTTGTGTGTGTGATGCATAAGTATCATCCATATATATATACGAGTACTATAGATATATATGTATATATACATTCTCGCAGTGAGCTTGTGCAATAAGCTGCTCGAAATTTACATAAACGAGTGCATTTAGATATATAGATGCTGCTTTATAGATGCACTTTAGCAATCAATTCAGAGACACGATATATGGAGTGGATACCAACACGTTGCTCGGACTGTGAGAAAATATTGCACTGAATGACAAATATATGTAGAAACACACAAAGACATATAAACACACACACACACACACACACACACACACACAGATGTCTAGCAACAACACAAACTGGCTAACAAATAGCTGTGGCTAGCTAGCCTTAACTTGTTTTTTTCTCTATTTTCTAGACTCCGGTCTAGAAACGAAATTGTACGCCTTGCTTGACACGGCTGACTAATCAACTGTCGAAGCTTTGATCTGGCACAGCGCATGCACCCAGGGGGCAGCTGCAACTTGCAACTGCAGCAGCAACTGCACCAGCACCAACAGCAGCAGCTCACGATTTATGCGACAGCAACAACAAACAATATTTGCTTTTATTTGCTTTAGCCTTTTGATCTGTGCGGTATTTATGCAGTATTTTCTTGCGCTGTTGGTATATACCAAACAAAGTTGTAGTTTTGGTCTTAAGCATATTTACGCAGCTCTTTAGTTGATTTTCCAATTTGAATTTTCGGTTTTGTGTTGTTTGCTTAACAAGTTTTTGTCTTAAGTCTTTTGTTTTTGTGTGAAATTCAGCTGAATCGCAAAGTGTTTTTGATGTTTGTTGAATAAAAGATGAGAGACTAATCAACAGCAGGAGAGAGTTAAGGATTGGCTTTGGCTTAAGTTGACGCTAATCGCAGTTGGGTAATGAAAAAAAAAGAAGAAAAATTGAGAAACAAATCAAACAAATAGCAAAAGCTTGTTAGTTGCGCTTATCTAAGTGAACAAAGCCAGGCAGAAGTCATTGAAGTCATTGCCGCTAAATGGCCAGTCTTAACCTTGCTATAGCTGCGCATCGTAAAATTTATGATAACAATTAACCAAATGTTTTGGCAGCTAATAATGATTGCAGATTTGATAGTCTACCAGGTGTCGAAATTTATTAAATATATATTTTTTTCACATAATTAAACAAGAAATATTTAAAGTATGAAAAATATATTATAAATATATATTTTTTTGTGGAAATTCTATTTTATTTCAAAATTAGTTCAATATTATCTCAGATAAATCTAGTAAAACGAAAATCTTTAAAGAGACTTGAGAGTTGATTGTTTATTATATTTAAATATTATTTAAAGATTTTTAAAACATTTTCGTAAATTTTATTATTATAGCAGTTTTTTATGCTCAACAAATTTGTATAGCTTAGCATAGGTTGTACTAAAGCAGCCTGTAGCTATTTGCAATATCTTTTATACTTTAGCTATTCAAGATATTCTCTGGCTGTAAGATCTTTGCTGCTTATAGGTTTCATCAAAATGCACAGCTGTCCTTCGGCAAACTTGGCTGTTTAACTCAAGCAAACAAAAAATATTTCCATTAATATCCGACAAAACTTCTAGTTATATAAAAGAGTAATAAATGTCTATGCATAACATAATCTGTTGTCTAAGAGAGATCTACTGAGGCCATTTCATATCACAAAAAAAACCAATTCTAATGACAACTGAAAAACCTTTCTTTATTATGCTTTAAGCCACATAAAACTTGGCAACAAAGAAAAGTGGAGTTTTTATAGCTTCCGTTGGTTAAGACAAAATCTTTTTTTTTCATGCATAAAAGAGTTGTAATACCTGTTGAGAGAGCACTAAAATGAGCCTCAATAAACAAGGCAAAGGCAAAGAAAAGAAAAAACAATTCAAATAAATTGGCCCACAAATTGCTGCCGTTTGTGGCGGCTGTCGAAGTTTCTGGCTGAGACCGCACAGGGCGGTTGGCACGTGCAATGGCATAGCTTCTGGGCATTTGGGCAATCCAAAGGTATGTGTGTGTACATGTGTGTGTGTGTGTGTGTAGGTATTTGCACGTTTCACTTTCGTTCGCACAACAAAACAATTGTGGCACGCGACGTGCAGCGTGCTGGGCGTGGAGGGGCAAGAAGAGCTGATGAAGCGTACCATGTGTTACATTTATGGTTTTTTTTTCGTTTTCGTTTATTTTTTGGACTGTCAATAAACACGGCTAAGAGCCAAATAGGTAAACATGAAGCGCCACATACACACACACATGAAGTACATATATATATATATATATATATATATATATATTATGACAATAAAGAAAAAGTGAGTTTTGGTTGGTTTTTGCTTTTGTTTTTGTTTTCTTGACACTTTCGCGACTTTGTTGGCCAATGCGTCGGCTACGTGATTTTAGCCACAGCCAAAGGCTAAGAAAAAACGCTGAACGGACACTGCCTGCGTTTATTGTAATTAGAAAGTATTTAATTTCGCAGACGAACAAAAGGAAATCAGAAATGATATAAATATATATAAACAATATATACATCTATATAAATAAAGTAAATTCCATATAAATATGTGTGAGGCAAGTTTCGCTTTCATGTTTTGATTTTTGCCAAAATGACAACAAAATGCGGCGCATTAGTTTCGTTATGGTCATATGCCACACTCATGGCTTGATGGATTGTTGCCCATGCTGATGATGGCCCATTGAAAGCGAAAAGCGAGTTGCCAACATTTGTCATAAGCAGCACCAGCAGCAGCACCAGCAGCAGCAGTAACAACAGCAACAGCAGCAGCTCTGCTCTAGTCTGCTCCACTGTCTCGCTGTCTATGTAAATAGATAAACCAGGTTATTTTTTTTTTTCTTGTTAGCCGAAAATTTCACTGAAGTGAAAATTGGGTTGAGTTGGTCTTGTTAAGATCTTTATCTAGATGGCTCTTTGTGTCAATGGGTCGACTGCAGAGCATCCGCTGTGCTGCACAATAAATCGCTTAAACATTATCGACAGACGTCTCTCTAGCGCCTATCTCTCTATCTCAAGCTCAAATTGCATGCCACTTGATGAAGATGAAAACAAAAATCAAATTTCCAAATAATTAGAGCATGAAAATAAACAGCAAATTGCGCTCGATGTGTATGTGCTCTGTGTGTGTGTGCGTGTGTGTGTGTGTGTGTGTGTGTGTGTGTTTGTTGGCTGATGAATTTCTATTTGCCTTTTTTGGCAGCTGCTACTCACCTTTACAGCTTCGGCTGCTGCTGCAAGTGGGCAGCACTATAACTTATATATCTTCCGCTCCCTCTCTCTCTAGTGTTTTAATTTTGGTTTTAATTTGCGGAATTAGCAGGCGCCACTCGCGTATGGGGGCCAAAGGGGGGCGTGTCTGGCAGTGCAATGAACGCGTATAAAAATTTCACTTGCTGCTATTTTTACAAAAAATATCTCCCGCTTTGATGGCACAACAAAATGCAGCAGCAGCAGTAGCAGCAGCAGCAGCAGCAACAACAACTACAAACACAAACAACTCGTTCAGGAAGCGCACGCACTTTCAATCCGCTCTGGTACCACTGTGCACTAGTTTAAACAGTTTACAATTTACAGTTAACAGTGAAGCTTGGCTGATGTGGAAGTTAGTTGTTTCTCTTAGCCGGAGCTAACGCGTCTGCATCGCTGGCGTGCCGTTAACAGACTGAAGAAATGAAAAGCGTCTGTGGCCAAAAGTAAGTAAGAGTGGTTTGCGGTTTGCTTTTCAGCCAGCGGCGCCGGCGTTGGCTGCGCTGTCGGCAGCGACGCGGCGCGGCGCGACGCGACGCTTAAAGCGGCTTTTAAGCATTTGTATAGCTGTAGCTGCAGCGTTTTAGCCAGGCCACAAAAACTGTACCAGCACGCACACACATACATAAATACAGACACACACATACGACACAAATACACACACACACACACACACACACACACACACACACACACACACACACACACACACACACACACACTCACATATGAATCGTAGCAAACAAAAGACTTAGGCAAGAAACTTGCTCGCTCTTCAACTGTTCTTCTGCCACAGGAATTTGCTGTTGTTATTGTTGTTGTCGACCGGAAAATTAGTTCAAAGCTATAAATGTCGCCTCAACTTAGTTGGCGACTAACTGCTGCAGCTCTGAGTTCAGTTTTTGAGTGTAATTTCGCAACTGTCGCTAAATCGATTATTGCAGTTGGCTCGAAATCAACTCTTGCTGCAGTTGGAGCTATGCATGAATCATGTGCTGAGACCCCGTCTGAAACATATTTCTCTCTATATATATATTGACTCATTGCCACGTCTTAGATCCGTATATCAAGCTTTAATGGGATTTAGCTGCTGGCATGTGGTACTCAAGGTCGTCGCGCGATTCAATTCTCTGTTACATAAATTCCATTGTATTTAATTAGGTTGTTTGTTAGCTGTACTCTCTGTACTTTGTTTCTGTTGTGCGGGCAGCCCTTGTGTGGCGCACAAGAAGTTGGCTTTGAAGTTGGCTTAACTTAAAGATATTGTTCAGAATTAGCTTCAAATTAAATTGCAATTTAATTGCGCTCAGCTTGTAGAAGTTGATCTTGAAGCAGTAGCTGATGGTTGAAGTTGAAGTTGAAGATGTTTTCTCTTTATTAAAAGTATTCAGTTTTTTTCTTGTCGAGTCATATATATGGAAATCAAAGAGCTTCCCTTAGCTCAGAGCTCTAACTTATTTAGCATTTTTAGATTAGGTTCTTAAATCTTGGAATTAAGCAAAAAAAAACATAAAGATAATTAGGAATGTGCTTTAAATATAAAGAGGATCTAAATATAAAATATTTAAATTAAAAAAGAAGTTAATAAATATTAATATAAAAAAAATGATTTTGCATCTCAAAATTGTTTTTATTTAATAACTATTTTTATTCTATTTCTCTATTTTATATATATTTTTTTATTTTATTATATATATTGTTTTAATATATATTTACACTATACCGCAAGAAGTATTGATACGACGTCATATTGCAATATAAAACAAGGCAGAATGATATATAATAATTATAAAAAATTATATATAAAAGTTATGTTATAGAAATAATAATAAATTATAATGATAGTAAGTAGTCATAAAAATATAAAATAATAACATATTAATTATGTTTTTATATAAAAGACTTCATAAAATCCTCAACAAATGAAACGCTTTTTAGAACTAGCTAAAAATTTATTTGAACTGCTTCAAAATTCCCCACATAAACTAGAAATAAATTCTCTAAAATAAACCCACATAAATCTAATAAAATATTTCCGCTATATAATGCCAAATGAAAACAGAATTTGTAATAAAATCTATAAACAGATTATGATGTATAAATTTGCCAAGGCATTGCCAGAAGTGATATGTCTACTATATAGTTCGATTAATTGTGTGTCCGAAACTGTAAAACCTTCTAAGCAGCCTTAACAGCCTTCGTTTATAATGTGGCTTTGTCTTGTCACGAATTTTGGCCTCAGGCAGTTGTTGTACTTCTTTTTCTTCGCTCTTGTTGTTGCCGAAGATTTTTCTATAAAGCAATTAAAATATTCTCAGAGCAAAGTTTTGTCTTAATTTCCGCTATCCAAGCAGCTGCAATTGTTTTGCTAGACTTTTATAGATCGTGGAAATTAAGTTAATTAGCATATGCATACATGCATATACATAGATATAGATATATATATATATATATGCGCTACAGTCTATGCAAATTGTGTGTACATTAGGTAACGACTCGAAGCTGTTTCTGCAACTTGTCAAAAATTGTGTTGGTCAAAGACGAAAACCATCAACGGAGCTGCGGCTTGCGGCCTGTAGCATGTGGCAAGCTATGCGTTATGCATGTAATTCATTTACGGTTTTTCTTCTTCTCTTTTAGACTCTGAAAGCATTGAAAATGGTTAAATGAGGGTATATTGGCTTTGTGCAGGTGTATGTAACAGGCGGAGCAGAGATGTGCCGGACACATCCAGATGAGGAGGACGAATTCCAAACTCTCTCATACTGTTTGTCTCTTAACGTTTATGACTCTCTGCATCTCTATATCTCTTTATTCCACTGTTTCTCTATGCCTTGGTTCCTATCACTAACTATCTTTATCTATGTCTCACTGTTTCTTTCAGTTAGTTTGTTTTTCTCACATATTGTCTCCCTGTCACTGTCTCCCTCTTTCTTCTTCTCTCTTCACATCTGTTTCTTTATCTCTATCTCTATCTCTATCTCTATCTCTATCTCTATCTCTATCTCTATCTCTATCTCTATCTCTATCTCTATCTCTATCTCTATCTCTATTTCTATCTCTATCTCTATCTCTATCTCTATCTCTATCTCTATCTCTATCTCTATCTCTATCTCTATCTCTATCTCTATCTCTATCTCTATCTCTATCTCTATCTCTCTCTCTCTCTCTCTCTCTGCCTCTCTCTGTCCCTCTCTTTCTCTCTCTCTCGATATATCGTCTTGCTTTTAGTAGCACAATAGTGTACTCTTCTTTAAAAAAAAGGTTTCTGCTGATTTCAGGGTATCTACTAGTCAGACACTCCCCCACTTGACAACTGTTACCTGTTTGATAATAGACTTGAACTACGTGGCGTGCATTGAAGCGTAACGGCACTTCCGCTCTGCAGCTTTGAGTCCATTGTCTAGAAGCAGAACGAAACACTTTCGTTTTTATAGCTCAACGAGCACCAGCAGCAGCAGCAGCAATTGAAGCCAATTGACGATGCATTTGTTGACCTTTTCGCAGGTGTTTGTTGCCGTGGCAAATGGCGCTCACACGCCCAAATGCCAACAATGACAACAACAACAACAACAACAACAGCGACAATAGCGACCTTCAGTCTTCGTTTATGTATTTTATGTTTAACTCATTTATTTCTTTGCTATTTTTCCCAAGCATTTTCCACGACGTATGCGGAAAAGCTTAGCAAATAAATTTGCATAAAATGCGAGTCAAAATGCTCCAATTCAGCTGCAAAATCTTTTCCCACAGTTAATTGAGTTATGTGTCGCATTTAATTCGGCGTAGAATTTTGTCTAAGTATACTTAAAATAATCTGTTGCTTTTCGCATAATGATGGCTGGTTGGTGTGTTGCGGCAGCTGATGCAACAGTGACATGCCTGACGACGGCTTGCCAATTATTATGCAACATCCCAACTGGCTAGCAGACCAGATTTGGCCAGGAGACGCATCGACGCATCGAGGCGACGAGGCAGCGAGCCATCGTGAATGCCGTCAGCCATTTCTCGAAACTAAAACAACTTTTTTGATTTCATTTTCGTTTTCCTTTTTTTTTTTTTGTACACCTGCAACTCCCCCTCCAGCTCCCCATTGTCCTCAACTCTCTGTCTAACTTTGGCTTGGTGCCAAAATGCCTTGCGCTCGCCATATATAGAGTATGTGGGACTCTGTGAAAAACACTTCCTGCTGCTGCCGCCTGTGGTCAACTATGCTTGAGATCTGGTCGTAAAATGGATTACAAGTGCGCCCCAGAGACACCACACAAGGCACACACAGACAGACACACACACACACACACACATGGCACACATGTGTCTGTGGTTAAGTTTGGTTTCCTTCCTTATGTCTTGGATTTGGGTTAGCTACACATTTATTCAAGTCTTTGTGCTTGTTGTTGTTGTTGTTGTTGTTGTGGCACTCTAATATGGGGCATGCCTGGCACACGCTGCGGCTTTGCTACCAGTTTTTCTTTAAGTGTATTCCTTTTAAAGGTGCTCTTTTAGAGTATTTGCTTCCTAAAGTCTTGGGCTGAAAGTTGCTAGCTATTAAAGAGAAAACATTGAAGAGAAATTAGCAGAAGTTATGAAATATATTTTGATATGGACAGTTCAAAATACATAAAATCATTAAGGAACAAATAAAAATATTATAATATACAAAAGCAAAAAAAAAGGTTAGAAAATATATAAATATCTTGAATAATACAAGAAATATGCATAAATTATAGGCGCATAGATATGTATATGTAAAATATGTGTTTCAAAGCGCTCTTTTTTATATTGGCAAATTAATACATATAATGAAAATTGCTTGAGATATGTATTTATATTCAGCAGTTAGGTTCGATGTTTTTACTACTTTTATAATGAAAAATCTTTCAGCTTGCAGCTTTTTTACCTCTATTTAGTATTTAGCTCGAAAGTTTACTATAAGTTTATCTAAGAAAGTTTTTAATATATAGAAAACTACTTAAAAATCAATTTGAAGCTCTGGGCTTAAATCTTTCAAATTTTTCAACTATGAAAATATATATAAAATGCATTGTTTTTATATTTTCTATAAGTTCCTGTTCTACATACATTCGTAACTTATGTATCTGCTTAAAAATTGTCTACCAAGTTTAGAGTTGAACGAAAGGACTTTAGTATTTTGTTATCTGTTCAGTCAGCAGTTGGAACTTCTTTGCGAGCGTTATAGAAATATATTTTTTATTGGGATGTAAAATTGTATAACAAGTTTCAAGTACCATAAACTTAGTCTACACTATAAATATAGTACACACTAGTAGTCTGTACTATAAGTATATTTCACCAGTTTACCATAACTCGCTACATTTCTGGAGCAATAATCTCTAAATAGGCTAAAGTTTGGCTTATCTCAAATTTATTTCACTTTTTAATGGAATAAATACTATTTGGACTTAATATAAATAATATTTTTATATGTTTATGTATTTCTTAAAATATTTTTACTAAAATTACCTTAACTACAGCTTTATATATCTACAGACACTTAAAAGAAATGTTAATATAAATTCTTTATAGAGTATTTTGAATATATTCCCCAAACAAATACCTTAAATTATTCCTAAAATCACATGTGCTAATCAGATTTCCCATTAAAACAATCTTCACAAATTGTTTCATTTCAAAATTATGCCCAGCGTAATTAGTTAACGGCCAACATGCCATTTGCCAAATTCGCTCAGTTCTTAACGAGATTTTGATGTCAAAGTCTTTAAAAATTCTTGGCCAAGATTTGTAAGAAAAAACGCAACTTAAAAACCGATACGTATCGCTCAGGAGGGTATTCCATTTACCATAATCGCCCATTTCTGGTCAGTTTTGTTTGTTTGCTGTTTCTCGAGTCGGACTGCAATTAAAATTTTGTAATATGTCGAGCAGCGGCAACAAATAAAATTGTGGCAAAACATTTGCTTTGAGCAAAAACTGCTGTGGCATGGAATGTTGTTGGCAGCAAATAATTGAAGCGCTTTCAAAATCATTTTTTCAATTTCACTAAATGAGAGCGACAGAGAGAGAGAGAGAGAGAGCGAGAGAGAGAGAGAGGGAGAGAGATATGTATATACTCCATTTAGTAAAGGCCTTGCAACGCCAATTTGTTTAACAAATAATTATGCATGCGGCGTCTTAGAAACATTCGAACTATCCAAATGAAATTGAAAACAAATCGAAGGGGGCCCAGCAACAACAACAACAACACATGATATATATGTATATATATATATATATATATGTATATAATATATATATATGTTTGTATATCGCTGTTTTCACTTTCCTTTCCCTAGTTGGTGCAGCGACGACTGCACTGCATTTCAATTTTATTTCTATTATTCATTTTTTTTCTCTTTCGTTTCGTTTTTCATTTCTTTTTGAGTTTTTCCATATATTTTTGGAGTGCTCTTTATGTTAATTGCTGTGCGGACAGGCACAGGTGTGAATCAAGTGGATATGGAACTGCTAGCTGGGAACTGTTCAACAGGCCCTCCACTTACAGCGAAAGCTAATAATGTTTTGACTAATTAAAACCCGATGGGAAGCATTAAAAGTTATTGCCGAGCACAAATTTCACTGCCAAAAAAAAGCAACAAAAAGAGTTTAAGTGTAATTTCGAATTACGTGCCAGCCGGAAATCGAAATCCGCAAAAACAATAACAAAAAAAAAAAAAAAAAAAAACAGCAGCTAACCAAAATGACAATCACAGTCCGCTCGTCTTTCTGGCTGTCTGTCTGCCTGACTGTCTGACTGCCTGTTGCAATCTGTGCCAATAGCTCGAGCTTGTTATATGGCATTTGTATAGATCAGCATTGCGGCATGCGCAGGCGTAGTGAAAACTCACGCAAATTCATTAACATCAGTGCGATAAAAATTCGTGATCGGGTCAAGAAACTGTTTGCTCATCTCGGCAATATATATATATATAATGTGGGCTTGGCATGCGCAGACAGTGCTGTAGCGCTGTAGCGCTGTAGCTCTAATCGTAGCCGAACTCACTTATAATTTCAATTTGTACTTCAATCTGGGCAGCTCCTTGTCGCTGTCAATCTCAAGTGCATTGCGCGTTGCGCTGTGCTGCCTTTGGCTATGTGAGTGAAATTTTGTTTGCAGCTGTTTTGACATTATGGTTGCATGGAAATTAGCAACAACAAAAGCTGTAACAACAGTAACAACAGCAACAAGTACGACAAGCCACTCGCTTGGACTCGCCTAATGAGCAGCGCACAACGTGGCGTATACTCGATGCGATGCGATCCAGTGCGATCCAATGCGATGCGATCTAATGTGGAGCACAGACGATGCGACGTTTGGCCAAGCGCACCTTTTGCTATGGTCATATGGCGGCGGCGCACTTCATGCTCATGGGTTTCTTTACGCTATAATGAGGTGCTTTTGTTAAATGTATATGCATACCCTGTAATTGTGTGGGGTATGTAGGACTATGACTGCAGACGTCTCGCATTGGCTTTTAGATAGAAAAGTGGAGTTGTCTTTTGTTTTAAATGGTCTCTTGTATATTTTCTGAATATATATGCCCTGTAAGTGTTTTCTAAAGGGTATATAAGACTAGTGTTGAAGGGAAATTCACTTCATTTTGATTACAGATTTATCTTGTGATCTTCTAACAAAAACTTACACTTACTTTATGTGAGGAAATCATAAGAAAGTCTGGTACTTCTTGACCTTTTATAAGTCGCTGATAGCTGAAAATAAAATACTTTGCTTTGTTACTTACTTTGGTTAGGAAATTATAAGAATTTGGAATTTTACTTGATTATTTGAAATTCTTTAAATAGTATATATAACCCATAAATGCCTTGGGCGCTATATGAAGCAGAGAACATGCTTTTGCTTTAAGTTTCTGGAGAAAGCGTATTAAGACAACTTTCTCCATTTCAGTTTTTCGTAATACTTCTAACTAGAATTCTGGATTTAATTAATTTTATTTTATTAATTTTACTTAATTTTGATTGATTTCTATGTCACAAGAATTCGATGTATTCCATAAAAAATATATTTAATTTACTATATATTGGAGATTATAATACCATTAAGTTAAATAACTTTAGTTAAGCTATAGATGTACTTGCATGTCTTAAAGCTATGGGTAATATCAACTGTACAGCTCAACAACAACTCTTCTCCACTCCACAATTTTACAGGGTAACCGCTGGTCGTTGCTCATCTGTTGCAATCATTTTTAATTGTTGATGTTTGTTGGGTGTAAATTGTTTAAAAACGCGCTCTCACTCGGTCATTTGCTGTTGCTGTAGCTGCTGATGTCGATGTTAATGTGAATGTTGTTGTTTGGTGTTGTTAATGTTGCTGTTGCTGCTGTATTTGTTGTTGCTGCTAATGTTAATCATACGCTGAATTGCACTTTATATGTTAGATAAGAAGGTGTTGTGGCTGTGGCTGTAGCTGTAGCTGTTGCTGTTGCTGTTGTCAACTATTCGACAAGCGCTTGGCTCTTATGTAAAGTGATTTCTATTATTATTGAAACGTTGGGCAGATGTCCTCGTTTTCTGATGTGTTTGCTGTCTGCTGTAACCCGAAACACACACCTCAATCGAAACGCACTTATCCCGCACCAAACTGCCCACATATGTACCTGCAGCCGATGCTGCAGACGCGCTGACACAGATATCAGTAAAATAATGACAATGTAATTGCCAGATCGGTTCCGTGGCAGACTCCTCGCTGCCAGCTGGTTCTCTGCGCTAACGAAAGCATAACGACGCCAGCAGAGACGCCAGCGGCGACGTCGACAGAGACGTTGCATAAGCAGCAGCACATAAAATGGTCGAAATTTGCGAAACGCAGACCCAGTTGCAATTTCATGCATGCCAAAATGACTGACAAAAAAACGGCAACAGCAGCAATAACAACAACAGCAACAACAGCAGCAGTTAAGTGATCCCAACATCTGGTGGGAAAGTTATCAGCGAAGATATGAAATATGATATGCGCAATATTTTTTTGTATTTCTATTTATAAATATGTTCAGTTATAATTTGCAAAGGCAACAAGCAATTGGGCAAAGCATGAAGGGCGAATATTGGCAACGAAAGTGAGCGGGGCGTACAAATAGATTTGGAAATTTCGCGTGCGTTTACAGTTATGCACGAAATTTGCCGCAATTGGAAGACGCAAGCAAAGGAAAACAACAGAATGGAATGGAATAAGATAAACAAGGCGAATTAGTTCAAGTTCAAGTGATAAAATTAAATAGTTGGCAGCCATATAAACACAGCGAATTGGAAGCAAGATAAGCCAAAATCACAGCAATAACAACATGCATACATATGTATATAATTGTAGGAAGAATAACAAAAAAAAACACAATCAGCTGCCAAGCGACATAAAAGCTGCGTACAGTTTGAGCAGCGCTGACTGCGCAGCTTTCGCATATACATACGTATGCATGTATATACACACACATACACACTCACGCCCACTTTATGCCATGCCCACAAGCATCAGACGATGTCTGCGTAGCCGCAAGATAAGTCGCCAGCGCGTGTGTGCCTCACTAATAGAAGAATAAATAAAAATAAACTTCCAGTGCTCAAGAGAGAGATAGAGAGCGCGCCAAAGCTAACAAGCTGGAACTTCTAGTGGCGTGAGAGAGTAAGCGTTTGAGAGAGCGAGCGCGAGAGTGGATCTAGCAGGGTTGCCAGCACGCCGAAGCCGGTTGGGCAGCCGATTTAGCTGCGCAGTTGCCGCAGCGTTGGCAAGCCTGGCGCTGGAAAGAAGCCGCATTACGTGACCAGCCAACGACGACCGGTTGGTGCGAGTGTGTGCTCAGTGTGCTTTTGGCAGTGGTCCGATCGTGTAGAACCTTTTTAGCAGCTATCACTTGTTGTTCGCTTCGAGTTTAATACAGGTGGGTGTGTTCTTTCAAGCAGAGGGGAGGCAGGCTACAACCACATATATAGCAAAACTCTTACATAACTAAAAAAAATCTTCCACAAACAGTTTTTTATCATGTCGCTACGCATTGTGTCACAGTCCGTGCTGAGTGCCTGGAACCAGACTCTGGTCCGTGGCATGTCCACCCAGGGCGGCTCCAAGAACATCGGCTTTGTCGGTCTGGGCAACATGGGCGGTCACATGGCCAGCAACCTGATCAAGGCGGGCCACAAGCTCCATGTCTTTGACATCTCGAAGCCAGCGTGTGACAGCCTGAAGGCCAAGGGCGCCACAGTGTACTCGAAGACCGCTGAGTTGGCACAGAATTCCGACTTTGTGTTCACCATGCTGCCCAACAATGATATTGTGGATGCCTCCTACGAGGAGATGACCGCCAATGGCGTCAACAAGAACACCATCTTCATTGACTCGTCCACAATTGATCCCACGCTCGTGAAGTCCCTGCAGAAGCGCATCAGCGCCAAGGGCGCCCGCTTTATTGATGCCCCCGTCTCTGGCGGTGTTCCCGGTGCCGAGCAGGCCACGTTGACCTTCATGGTTGGCGGCACTGAGGCGGAGTACAATGCGGTCAAAGCTGTGCTGGAGTGCATGGGCAAGCGTATCACCCACTGTGGTGACTATGGCATGGGCCAGGCTGCCAAATTGGCCAACAACATGATGCTGGCCATTTCCATGATTGGCGTCTCCGAAGCCATGAATCTGGCCATTCGTCTGGGTCTCAATCCCAAGACTTTTGCCGAGATTATCAACTCGTCGACTGGTCGCTGCTGGGCCTCCGAGCTGTACAATCCGGTGCCCGGCGTAACGCCCACTGCTCCGGCTAACAACTCCTACAAGGGTGGCTTCTCCACGGACTTGATTACCAAGGATCTGGGCTTGGCCTCGGGTGTGGCCACCTCCTCCAATACGCCCATTCCCATGGGTGCTCTGGCCCACCAGATCTATCGCACACTCAAGTCTCAGGGATTGGGCAGCAAGGACTTCTCCATCGTCTATGACTTCATGAAGAACGAGAAATACTAATCAGATTGCCACGCGGGCGGCATCTCTTATTGGACTTCCATACAACATCCAGTTTTGCATTTATTGCGCATTATGTTAAAATCCCAATTGGGTTTTCGTTGCGCTGGCGACTTTTAAGGCTTCCTTCCCATTTTGATATATGTGCTAAAAATATATATTAAAGTTGTATTTATATACACCAAAATCTGTTTATCTAATTCGATTTTCGCACCGATTGCATAATAGCTGCCAAGTTCAAGTGGAATTGTGGTCTGATAAGCATATGAGAATACAACCACTTCGAGTCTAGTTGGATTCTAGTTGGTTTTAATTTATGCTCAAACAGTTGATTTCCAGCACGCGTTGAAAGCTTTCGCACTTCCAGTGCCCAGCATGTGTGTTTAATTAACTTATTGAAAAAAATATAAATAAAAACTGAAAGTAATTTGAAGCTTTTGCAAGTAAACAGAAATTCGAGCAAAACAAACGGCAATAAAAAAAAAACAATGTAAGCGAAAAGCTCACAGTTTGAGAGTGAGCCAACCCAACCGACAGTTTGAGAGGCGCGTTGAGAAGAAAAAGCTTTTACTCTGTTTTTAGTTTTTGAGCGAAATCCAAAAATATTTTGTATTATTTTGTTTTGTTTTTTTTTGTTTTTATAATAATATTTGGTTGTCATATTTTTGAAAAATAATTAACAAACTTAACTTAGGTGCTATTTAATTAATAATTAAATTAATTAATTAGGATTTGTATATGTAAAAAACGTTGCTTGTTGCGGGAATATAAAATAGTTTTCGACTATCTAATTGATTTTGTTGCTTTGTTTTTGTTTTTGTTTTCTTGTGGATCGCAATTCATATGGCATCCACACACATATATTTCAATTAGGTATTTGTTGTTGCTTGATGAGTTAATTACAGTAATTAATTGAATAGTTGCAGCCATATGGTTAGTTAGTTATAGTATATATATATATATATATATATATATATATATATATATATACGTATATATAAGTATTGGGTATGCATATAAAAAGCCTTAAATTAAATCGAGGGGCAATGAAATATATATGTGTATATATAAAGTATATATAAATACATATCGTAGGGTAACTTCAGAAGTAAAGGTATTCAAATATCTGTATATATATATATATATTTATGTTTATATATATATTTTGGATAAGCCACATAGTACGTCTAGTTGCAATTCTTTGAAAAATATCACAAATTGAAATATACAATAAATAATTAAATTTAATATTCATACGATTGCAAAGGAATTGCTCGATTAGCATTTTGTTCTGGTAGATTTCTGCTTCTTCTCCTGCTTCTTCTTCTTCTTCTGTTTGGTAAATACACATAGATGTTTAAAAATAATTTTAAGGTACACGCACTGGTTCTATATATGTATGTACTATATATACATTAAGTATATATATATATATATATAGTGTTTAGGTAAAGTTCAATATGCTTTCGGTGTATTTACAACGCTGAACAGCAAATCGTTTCGCTCAGTGTATTTATATATATATGTGTATATGTGTAAAGTAGTGTAAATAGTTTGATTCGATTTTGAACTGAGAGAGAGAGAGAAAGAGATAAAGAGCGAATAAAATTGCCTGAATTTCATTTAGATACTCGTTCACATTGTCAATAAAGGGGCATATTAGCTTGGCTATTAAGTGGTAAAAATGGGGTATATTGGCTTTGATATGCTGGTTTAGAAAGTAAAGAGCAGTATATTCGCTTTGTTATGTTTGTTTATAATGTCAAAATGGGGTATATTGGCATTTTTATGCTTGTTCAGAAAGTAAAGTGAGGTATATTGGTTTTCATATGCTCATTCAGAAGATTTAGAGGAGTATATTGATTTAGTTAGGCTTGTTGACAAGCTGAAAGTCAGGTGTATTAGTTATGTTATACCTGTTAACAGTTTGTTGTACTCATATAAACATAGAGGTGCTTCTTAAGTTTGCTTACAAAGTGAAAGCAGTGGCTATGTTTGCTTTGAAATGCTCGCTTGTAGAGTATAAAAGAGCATATTAGTTTTATAATACTGGTTCGGAGAGTAAAAGGAGTTAAAAATGCTTTTTCTATTGTTAGTCCACTTTGTTTAACACATGAAACTTCAGATATACATGCACAAGTATAGCTGAGACAGTGTTACGCACAGCCACGCCCATTGTGGGCACGTGGCTAATCGGATAAGCTTAACTGCCCATAGTCATAGAGTTAGATTAAGCAAATTTGGAATGCAGATTACTAATGATCCCTTCTCTATGCTGTTGAACTGTGAACGAGTATCGCACAGTCGATGCCAGCCGACCGTCATAGTTCTTACTTGTTATTTGGTTTGTTTTGTTTGTTTAAGTACTTAGGTTAAGCATAAAAACTGTTGGTGCATTTAGTTAAAGTTGCGTCTTGGATTCTGTGTGCCATCAATTGAATACTTGCTAATGGACTAATCGGCTAATCGCCTTGGCTTAGACTAAGGCTCTTGGCCTGGCTAAATTTGTGCTTCAGTTGGCTGGTGTTGGCGCGGAAGCGCTGCATCAAATGCTGTGTACCAGTTGCGCTGTGCTGCAGCGGCCCGATTACCGCATCAGCGCTGGTTATAGACTATGAGCCCTTCAATTTCTTTTTGGGATTATTTCGTGCCAGATCTGTGGTAGCCGATGGCGGCAGCTCCCTAAATTGATTCTGCAAAAAGAGAAAGAGAGAGAGAGAGAGAGTTGAGACTTGATTTGATTTCGAAAGTTTCTTTTGCTTACGATCTCCTCATTGTCGGGCACACGGGACAGAAAGTCCAGCAGCTCGTTGTTTGGTATCGTGTTTGGACGCAGAATGCGTCGGGAGAACTTCATGAAGCCCCAGAAGAGCAGCAGCCAACGCAGCGGCACGAAATGCAGCACAAATATGGCACCCAGCAGCAGCACCACCGCCAGCCAGGTCAATTCGGGGACGGAAAAGTTAAATGTGCTGGCCAAGCAAGAATACATTACAAATTGGGTATTACTTCTGCTCAATGAGCAGACTCACTTGATGGTGCTCTCGCCTAGTGAGGCCAAATATCCGATCGTATTCTGTACGGTCTGTGAGACCTCCTGTATGGCCTGTAGGCGTTCTTTAATTGACTTCTTCTCCTCCTTCTCCTTATCATCGTCATCATCCTCATCGTACTCGTAATCATAGTGACCCGCATTGGCATCTGTGGTGCCGGTGATCAAGCGTATGAGCCACTTTCTGTAAAGCAAATTCAGTTAAGTCTCTAGCTAAGTTTTGACATTGTCTGTCACCTACTTCAATATGATGAGTAGCAGCACGAGCGGCACAGTCTCTAGATCACCATAGACACAGCCAACGATCCAGAGCACAAAGGCAATGCTGGAACGCACCGGAGACTCCCACTCAAAGCAGCTTCTGTAGAACGAAAGGAGAAGATGAACTGAAGTTATCTTTTAAGTATCCATCTCTACTTACTGAACATAGCGTGCTGCCTCTAGTATATCCATAATGATCTCCTTGAGCCGATTCACGTTGCGCAGAAAGAGTTGCCGCTTGAACTTTGCCTCCTGCTGTATAAGTTTCTCTTCCTTGGGCTGCAGCGCGCGACAGACAGCGCGCACCTCATTCCAGACCACGGTCAGCTCGAGTTGTATTTGTGGAGAATTGCCTTTGGCACGCACACACAGATTCTTATCCTTCAGCGTATACCAGCGCTTGACTCCGCTCTTGATGCGCAGCAGCGGAATCACAAGTTTGCCCAGGAACTCAACGCGATGATCGCGATCCTCGTCATAAACTGTGATCTCCAGCACTTGAGTAATGTCTTTGATGTTGCTAAAGAGCGAGAAATGTTTGAAGGATAACCAAGAAAACTCATCTAACTGCTACCTACAA
This sequence comes from Drosophila anceps, assembly GCA_035045945.1. NCBI lineage: Eukaryota > Metazoa > Arthropoda > Insecta > Diptera > Drosophilidae > Drosophila > Drosophila anceps. The sequence continues at coordinate 4,282,238 of JAWNON010000073.1, forward strand.
GGTAAATATCTTATTCCAGTTGGGCGTTAGCGTCTTGTACTCTGTCTGCGTTTGCAGTCGCGCATTGCCTAGCTCCAGCACGCAGAAGGGATCCGATTTGCCGCCTATATCAGCAGCTGCCAGTCCCGTGGCGCCAAATACCTTAACTGTTAGATGTCCGACATCGCGTAGATTCTGCAGACTGCGCAAAAAACGGTAGCGATCTCTAATCAACTGCGTCTCACGTGGATCCTCTTTGAAGGCCTTCAAGTCGCTGATCGTCTCCAGAGCCGTCGTGCCACTGATCGTCAGCATGAGAAAGACCTCGCCAGAACAATCCTCTAAAGGTTTCCATATGCCGTGTGTCGTCTCGCGCTGAAACACGCTCAGATCGATGTTGGCCTTGCCATAGAGTGTGTTCCGATTCCAAAGGGCCAACTCCAGGCTCTGATCCTCATCGAACAGATGCAAATCGAATTGCTCTAGCCAGCGTTCCGTCCATGAAGTTTTCGTTTTGTACTTCTCGTTGCCCAGCCTAAAGAGAGTATTCAAAACGGCTTAAACTTTCTACACAATTTCCATTGACTTACCTAAATTTAAAGTGTATGTCAATGAGCTTGCTGCCGTCTTCGGCTAGCGGCAGATCTTTGGCCTTGACCAGCAAAATTGTCACTACGGAGCTCCAGATTTGTGATTTGAGACGTTTCGATGACTCAGCCAATTTGGAATTACGTTGAAAGTGCTGTAAGTTGGCAAGCAAAACAAATCTCAATTGAGACACAAATCAAAATTACAGCAAGAGTTAAGTTTCAAGTTGACCTCCTTTAGCTCCTCGCAGCCCAGCTCCAGCTGCTCGCGGAACTCGCTGTGCTGCTGTCGCAGACGCTTGAGCAACATGCGCGGCGCTACACGGTAAATGGGACCAGGCCAATCCATAATCCGAACACAACTCAAACGGTTCAAACAGTTCCACTTCGCAAGCGAAGCGGCGCGCAATGACTAAAGCAACAATTGGCTTTAGCTATACGCTCTCTCAGCACATGAGTCTAAGATAACCTTGGGCCGGGCATATACACTAAAACATACACTCTGCCACAGCTGATAGCTCGCTGCGCCGACTGAGTCGCTGATAAGCACCGACTGTCTTTAATTGGTGTCAAGCGACCTTTGTACAATGAATCCAACTGTCCCCCTAACTGCGCACACCCCTCTGCCTGTGGATTACACGAGTAGTATCCATAATTAATTTCGAGCACAAACTTTAAAAACTTTTATGCCCAATGGATTACTTAACCTGCGGCTAAGTAATGAGAAAAGTCTAGCAAAGGCACTACATGTATTGAGGTCTAATGCGAGATAAAGGTAAATTGTATAGGTGGTTGAAACATATCTAAGGGAGGGAATAAGAAGACTTAAGGGAGGCTAATAGAGTGAATGAAAGACAGTCAATAGATAGTTATATAGTCAAAGACAGAACACACTTGCAAGCATTATGGGCTGTAAAAATCTCAGTTGACTTTATGAAACCGCATAGAAAGGCCATATTCAGACAGTCAAGAGAGAGAGAGAGAGGGAGAGAAAATGAAAGACAGAGGGATAATCACAGAGTAAGAGAGAGAGAGAGAGAGAGAGAGAGAACGGGGATAATGCGATAAATTGAGAGGGATAATAAGATAGAGAGAAAGAGATACTGAGAGAAAAAAAAGATAGATGGAGACAGAAAGAGAGAGAAAGAAAGAAATATATACAAGGAGAGACAGAGAGAAATGTAGAGATCGAGAGAACAGTAGAGAAAGAAAACTTGTTATATCATTCATTTACCAACATGACATAAATGAGAATCGCATAGAAAGGTATACACACATAAACACTCACACTCAAAATTATAGAGTATACAATTGTTTCCATAGCGTGACTAGCTCGACACTCAGTTTTACTGCTGTTTACTTTCAACAACATTTCGGGGTATTTTCCCTTTGTCATTGTTGATTGTTGGGGTTTTTGTTGCTGTTGTTGTTGTTGCCCAAGTTGAGCGGTTTACGTCTACTTGTAATGAGCAGTCGAACAGCAGCGATCAAAGCAGGCGAAGCAAAGCACAAAGTTAATGTGCGAGAGGGTGTGGAAGGTCGCGGTTGAGTTTGTAGCACCTACATACATACATATATGTAACTAGACCCACACGAGTGCTGTTTGAGTTGCTTAGGCCGTGAGTGCGTTTTGAGGTTGCTAATTGAGCGACTTGGCAAGCGTCAAGAGTTTGAGTCATAAATCTGAAGAGAGTTGCGATTGCCAAAGAATGACAGAACAATAAGGTAATTGACGATTATGTAAAGTGAATGGGCGCAAAGAGAAAGGACGGAAGTTGGCTAAATGTTGATGGATGAGCTACAAACAGTAGCTAAATCGAGGCGCTATTGTTGCTAGAGTAATGTGAGATGCATGCGTGACTTTCGCTTTGGCTGACTGATAAGTGATATTAGGCGATTATCGAAATTGAATGAATGGGGAAAAGGAAAGGTAGCTAGAAAGTAGCTAAATGTGAGCTTCTGGCGAGCAAAGTATTTGTATCTTTCAGATACTCTGTATCTAAGGCAAATATACCTATATATTTTATGGTTACATATATATATATATAGATCTAGTAAGAAGTAAATAAAAGATCTAAGTCTAGAGTTCCTTGGCCAGTAGACTAAAGTATCTCTATCTTTAAGATACATTGCAGAATCAAGCCACGCCTGCCAGTAGCAAAGTATCTTATTCAATACAAAACTTTAGCCTTTGCTCAGAGTAAGGGACTAAGAGACATGCCGGTAGCAGCTAAAAGAGGAAAGGGGCTAAGAGTCATGTCGAGCGTAGCTTAACCTGCAGCTCTAAACAATAGCCTAATCAAAGCGCATTTGCCAGTAGCAGCACGTATCTCTATCTCCAAGATACATGATATCTTATGCTTGACTTTCACCTTGGGACTTGGTAGGATTTGGCAAATTGATTGGCGCTGAACAAATTGTTTATTGCATTTATTGTGACAGCCACGTACCATTTCCTTGTCCTCCTGACTGCGCGGCCAGAGCGTCAAATTGATGAGTATCTCGCCCATGCTGAGGCCCGGCTCGCCGTTGCTCGTGTCGCTCAGCTGCATATTGATATCTTCCGCTTTGCCCAGCTCCAGTTGAGTGAGATCAATTTTCGCCGAGCCCATAAAATCATCCTGCAGCCCCCAATCGTAGTCGAAGACCTGTGGGGAATTGTTCGATTGATTTTCGGTTAACTGTTTCTGCAGCGAGCATCGCATCCGAACCAATTTGCCAAATTGAATCTCATGCTGCATGCAATTATTTTCGTCGTTTGCTGCTGTTGTTGCTGCTGCTATTGGCAAATTGATTTTCATCTGTTTGCTGTGTAACAATTTACCATTTTCTATTGCCGTTTTGCTGTCTGCAGCAGCAGGCTAGATTGCCGCTAAGCTGTTATCATTCACAGCTTAAAGCTTTATTATTCAGCAATAGTTCTTGAATGAGTCCTTGATGAGTTCTTTCTGCATCTTTCTTAGTTGTTTTTGTTAGTGAGCTAGCTTAAGTATTTCCCTTGAATACTTACTCTATCCTTGACTTGATTTTAGACTGTGTTACTTTGCCTTTACATTAATGTGACTTAAAACTCTGCTAACAGACAGCAGCTTTTAGATATGATAATCCTTAACTTTCTTCTAAGCTTCTTTTTAAAGTTTTTACTTATTTAAAGTTCATACCTTAAGTATAATTTGAATGGCTTAAAACTTTATTGAAAATAAAAAGCTCTTCAAGTTAAAGATAGGCTTTTACCTTTTATCATTTCATCATCATTTAATCTTTTTCATATATTTCATTTGTATTTCTATATATATTCTGTATCGAGTGCATTTAGCAAGTTTAATTGCCTTAAAGCCTTCATTTCTCTTTTCACTGAAAACTTTAAGCTTAGCTTCACTTTGACTTTACGACTTACATTTGTCTTCAGCTTAAAAGCTTGCTAATTGAAAGCTTAAAGCTCATACCTTATGTATCCGCGGCTCAGTTTCGCTTAAGTCCTCGACTGAGCTACCCTAGCTCGGCTTACCTTAACAATAATCGGCTGAAATGGGTCCTCCACGGGCACAATGAACACCTCGTCCCACACGGGATTGAGGTCGCGGTGTATGGTGCGCGACTTGTGCAGCAGTCGTCCGCCCACCTTGAATTTGACATAAGGATCACTCAGTCCTGACGCAGAGGAAAACACAAAGGAAACATAAGTGACTGACGGACAGGGCGTGTTGGAGTGTGGTTCTGGCAGTCTTCGTATGCGTGTGCGTACGTGCGTCTGTGTGTGTATGCGTGTGTTTGTGTGTCTTGGTTTGTCGAGTCCTTTTTTTTGGCCAGAGGCAAGAGTGGCTAGTGACGTGTGGCTTGTGGCTTGAGGCTTACCGTTCTTGTCCATGGCCACCAGGTCGCAGCCGGATTTGAGATGGACGCGCAGCTGAAAGAAGACGAATTGTCGTAATTGTGTCTCCCGCTTGCGACGCAGCTCGTCGGCCTGCAGTTGTGGTCGTTAGTGATGGGCATTTTGCAATTTGTTATCGTTTATCGATCAACGACAATTTGCCGTTTTTAGCGTGCGTCAAGTTTTGCAGAAAAAAGCATCAAATGAATTTCGAAAAGAATTTCGTGTTTTTAGTGGACATAGAAAAACAAATCCAATTGAAATATTTGCAACTCAAAACACACAAAAAAGAAATCAAATCGAAAATTATAAGAAAAAGCTGCTGCACTAAGACTCACCTGCAGTGCGTCTAGCTGCTGTTGCTGCTGTTGCTGAGCTGTTGACGCCGCGCCGTGCGCATTGCCATTCTCGGGCTGCTCATCGATGCGGCCCTCCATGGAGCCGCCGAAACGTTGAATCACCTGCGCCATTTTCGCCGTGGCGCGAAAGTCGCGCGCCAACGGCGAACCGCCGACAATGGTGGTGGCTCGATGTCGTGGACTCTGGGTTACGGAGCTGCTCTCCGAGCTGTAGTCGGCGGCATAGTCGGTGCTCTCTTCGAGAAAGTCGCTGGGTGACTTGCGACCGATGCGATCTTTGCTCTTGGCCCGGCTCCAGCGATGCTTCAGATTGTTGAAGAAGCCGTGCGTCTTCTGCAGCACGCCCACACCGCTGGCCACGCCTCCAACGCTACTGCTGCCGCCGACGAGCTGCTGGGAGGCGGCGCTCTTGGCGCGCTTCGGCGACAAATGCGGCGACTCGTTGCTGTGATGGCAATCGTGTCCGTTCAGCTCTGAAGCGGATTTGCTCAGATGTTTGCCCAGGCGCTGCTGCAGCTGGGGCGAGCCTTGCGGCGAGATACCAACTCCACTCGGTGGCGAGACGCTGGCGACGCTGGCATCGATGCTGCCCTCGTTGCCCAGGCGGCTGCTGCTGCTGCTCGGACGCTGCTCCTCACGCTCCAAGTAGTGGATGCGAGCTGCAAGAGAGCCAGAGACAGAACAAGGGAGAAAGAGAGAGAGAGAGGGAGAGAGAGAGAGAGAGTGTGTGTGGATTAAGTACTTGTGCGTAGTAACTCAAGAATCGATTTAACAACAAAATTTTTTGAATGCGTTGCGTTTTGGCGCACGAATCATACACGACTAAATGCCACACAGCTGCCGCATGACATCATTTGGATGCCGTTAGAGGAAGAGAGAGACAGTGTGGGGGCGCGAGAGACAGAAACAGAGACAGAGTGAGAGAGAGGCTAGAGTTCTTTTGACTGACCGCAGCTGGCTTATATCACAGTCGCCGAATCACAACATTGCGACCCAGCCCACTGAAACAAAGCCAAAATACTTGAATACGCTGTAGCTAAGTTGAAACGGGTATATCAGTTAGCCGTTAAAGAGTCAGTCTTGTGCAGCATCAGCAAGAATCAGTGAAAACCCATTTCAAATTTACTTCTATATGTAGAAGCCGAATATACTGGAGTCAAGTAGCTAGAGGGTATATAAGTTATAGTTATATGTATGTAAGTTGCCATATTTGGAGAGATGGAGGCTTTAGCTAAGGTTTTATAACTTCTTTAAGAAGTCAAGAGCTGTAAAATGACTTTGCCATAGGCTGTAATCAGGTAGATATAGGGTACATTGGCTTAACACAAAGCTTAGCCACACTCAAGAAACACCGCTAAGAGTTTGTGCTCCAAGTTACTTTCAGAGACTTGCAAATTGCTTACTCTGCAAATAAATTTGTAGAGAATTTATGCGCTGAGCCACAGTAAAAGTTTGTTAGGTCACTCTAAAGATAACAGTCTTAGAGTCACATATAAAAGTAAACCGATTTGTTGCATACATTGTAAACAAAACAGTAAGTGGGTATATTAGCTTATATATAACTGGCAGCTATCAAAATAAACTATGAGAGTTTAAGTAAAACAGCTACAGTTATAGAGTCACAACTGCCTTTTACAGTTTTAGAGTCAACAAATATAATTTATTTTATATTCATGCTAATTTACTTTTAATTATTAATTTTTTTTTATAATTATTCGTTTCACACACTATTTCTGCTTCTCCAGCTCCGCTACTCTTGGAGATGCACACTTAAAGTCACAGTTTTAGAGCCGCCGCACTGCAATGCCTATCTGATTTTCGCACACACATGCACTATACTTAGGGCATTGCACAGTCGGCTACTGCCGCACGGCTGCAACTATTTGCTTTACCTGCAATTGGAAAGATTTTGTTTAACTTGTGGCACAGCGCAAAGGTTGCATGCTTCTGCTGCTGCTGCTGCTGCTGCTTCTTGTGCAACTTGGGCTGCAGTTCCATCGGGCGCGCCGTGAATAACTAAGCACACGTTGATCAAGCCCATGTCCCGCCCACACTAAGCCAAACTGCCCGCCCTCAGGCAAATAGAGAAAATTAAATTTTGCATAACTTGAGCAGCGGCACAAAAAAAAAAATAGTTTAGTTGAGAAAAAAGGCGGAGAATTGCGCGAGGCGCCACGCGTTGCGGCACGAACTGCACGGCAGCAGTGCTCCTAAAAGACTGCCACAGCGGATTATGTGAACTACAGAGCACAGAGCACAGCACTTGCCATTTGCGAGCGCCATCTATAGGCTGGCAGCGCAAACACACAAACACAATGTCGACTAGTTAGACTCTGCCCGCGTGTGTGTGTGTGTTTGTGTCTGTTTATTGTTTGGCATTGAATGGAAGCACAAGACGCGATTGTAACTGTTTGTGTGTACTCGACTGTGTGTGTGTGTGTGTGTGTGTGTGTGTGTGTGAGGGTGTACGTGATATTATTGCGGCGTTGGCTGTTGCATTATTAATGCCGTATGCTGCGCGGCTGCTGCTGCCGCTGTTGCCGCTGCTGCTGCTGCTGCTGCATCACAAATTGGAGAGGGCGCTCATAAAATGCAAATGGAGGCGCTGATAAAGTTAAGTATAAATGTGTTTGTGTGTGTGTGTGTGGGTGTGGGTGTTGCGTAGCAAGCTTTACGCACTCAACAAGGGAAAAAGCTTAAGCTGCCACACACCCAGCCAAGCGCCCGCTGGCAATAGCTGTTATGAATGAAATTTTGTGAAAAATCAGACACAAGATTTTACATATATTCAACATCCAAATAAAGCATAAAATGTATATTTTTATATTAATATAGGTGTATATATATAGATATATATATATATACATATATTTCGTCGGCACTCAAGGACAAGCAGAGGGCAGGAATACGAGCAGCGCCAGATTTTTATATAAGCAAATGCCAAAATAACATGGCAGCAAGGACAACGTTTAATTATATTTAAGCGCTTCCACAAACAAACAGCTTTGTTGTTTTATTCTACGCGCGTTCATTAACTTAAAGGAGTATATTAGTTGGCTGCATATGCAAGCGAGAGATTTTTGATATTTTGAGTATATATAGTACACTCTCGTCTCTTAGAGTGATGAGATTTGAGTTGAAATTTCATAGATATACTTGCAAAAGAGAATGAATGGCAAGACTATAAAGCTCATATAGCAATTGGAGGCGTGGCAAAACAAACAAATATCAATAACTTCCACAGCTTTACGGCCAAGATTAACAAGCTTTGAGTGTAGACTCCCTCTACATAGTCTGCTCTTTATTCCAACGGAAAGCATAAATTATGGATTTTATAATGAATTTGTTTTGCTTTCGGCACATAAGCGAGCATCAAGCAGTCAGTTGCGCGGGAGACTACAAAGTTCTTGGTTGTTTTTTGGTTACTCGACATTTTAATTAATTTAATGCAAGGGGCGGGCAAAGAAGGTGTGTGTGTGTGTGTGTGTGTGTGGGCGTACTCTAGGGCTCACATACTTATAGTAATTATTATTTGCACTCTTGCTGCCCGCTCATAAAGCGCTCCCCGGTGTAGTCAACTGGCATTTGGGGAATTGTTAGCAACTTGCGCCGCGCAGCAGCGCATTAAAAATATATTCAATTGGACGACAATTGACCGCAAGTTTTTAGTTTTGTGACACCTGCTCGAATATTTACGACGCCAGTGTAAATAATTAAGCAAATATGCTCGAATGCCTAATGGAAACGTTATTTATGCAAGATGAGCGCACGGGAGCCAAACTCAATAAAGTGCTCGACCAGCTCAACAAAAGCATATGTGTGTGTAAGTGTGCGTATATGTATACATATGTATGTATGCATGTATGTTTGTATGTGACATATATGTGTGCATAGGTAAGGCTAACATATATATATATATCATTGTTTGGTTAAAATGTAAATATTGAATTATGTTGCTACAGGTAAATCAACAGGGGAGTACAGCATGAAGTTGATGAAGTAACTACACGATTCACGAGTTTCTGCACTCACTGAGCTGGCAAAACTAGTTGAACAGAAAAGTTAAAGTATGGAATACATAAGTGACTCAGATATCCTTTCGTTTTAAACGTTGCTGATTATTTTCTTTTAGAAGCTTCGAGTTAATGTCCAACTTTATCTGGAATTTGAAAGGAAGAAAGAGTCCCCACACAGCTTCAGTCCTACTACTCTACAATAACGACCTATATCTACAACTTGATATCTTCCTTACTAATCAGCTGGAACTTTGGCATATCCTTATCTATTTGCAAACACCATCATGTCTTAGGCTGACAAGGACCAGCCTACATATCTCCATAAAAACATTAGCAGCTTCACTAAAAAACTAAGCGTCAAACGACGCCAGAAAATCCTTAATTATTCAGAAGCCCAAAGGACGATTCGGATGTCCTTTGACCACAAAATACCTTAGATTAAAACAAATGTATCAACAAATAACTCGACAGGATATGCAAGGTTGTAGAAGAGTATGAGCAATTATTTTATTAACGAATATTCCTTGATCCTTAGATGACCCCATAAACTTTTGCATCATATCGAAGCGGCTGCTTTGTGCGATCCTTACGCAACATGTTCTGTGAAAATCCATTGAGATTTGCCTGGGTTAGAGCTATTTTTCCAAAAAAGGACATTGTTTACATAGCCATAACTCAACCATATCCCCAGGCATCCCGAAAGGACATACCATTTTGAGCTCATGGATAGCAGGACTATCGATTGGCATTCAAGGATTTCCAGGATTCAACCAAAAAAAATTCTCAAATTTTTGCAAGGGGTTAGTCAAAAACTGGCCAAGGTGCTCCTTAACTCGGCCATTTGAAGGACTATCAACATGTCCTTTAGACTAAAAATACTCCTCATGCTGCTGATGAATAACTAGCAATTCTAAGGACGAAAGTCCTGCAAAAAGCTGAGATATAAGGACTTCTGTCTTAAGTGAAAAACCCTCATAGCTCAGCCGCATCCTGGCATATTCTGGCGTGTAAGGTGTCATCGTGTAACGGGTCACCAGGACTACCAATATGCCAAAGGACATCAGAATCGTGCCTGTGGTTACCGAGATATTCAGGATTTTGTGTGTTTTGCCTGATTTGCTCGGCTGCCGCAGGCGACTCGAGCGGAAAAAATGACAAGTGCTGGATTCTTAGATGAGCCCCAGATTTTTTGATGACGATCGTTAGCGTCGGTGCTCACGATACTAACGCAACAGGTCCTTGCGTCCTGCGCAAGGATATGACCGAGTTATGTATGTGTTGTTACGTTTGTTGTTCTTCTACAATATTGATATATTCGTTCATTATCTTTTCAGATTAAACAATGAATGCTACAGATTGCCAGGAGTCCTTGGAGCTATAGTTATCTGACATCGACCGTTATATACCCCAGATATGGCCATATATTTAAAATTAAACTTGTGTTTGTTGCATTTTGATATATTTTTAAAAGAATTTATATAATAAAAGACAATTTATAAAAATAACAATGAAAGTGTTTGTTTGTTTGAAATGGGCAGAAAGTAACCGCAAGAAACCAAAATCGTTGCATAGCCTTCAGGGACGACCGTCAGCAGCAGCCGATTAGCGTCGAAATTTGTATGAAAAATCGACTGAAGTAACAGGCGAACAGAAATCGCTAAAAGCAAACAAAATCTTTGCCAATCAAAATTCTGTTGCATACCAAACAGGGGCAAAGTTGCAGGCGGAATTTGTTACATAGATTTCAGGTTTAAAACTTGGAAATCCGAAAATCCTTGAATGTCATTCGATAGCCCTGCGGCGCCTGAGCTTGAAATCGCCTGTGCCTTCACGATCCTGAAGGATATGGCTGAGTTATGGCTAACTAAAGTTAGTCCTTGTTTAGAAAACTAGCTACTGTTTAGCCAAATCCTTGCGCCATTTGGCAGGACGTGGTGTGTTGGGATCATGGGAAACTGCTGTATTGATCAGCAATAAAAGATTTGGGGATTATCTAAGAATAGGGCACAGAGCCAAAAGACTGTTTATTTTGCCAGCCAAGTTGTGATTTACGCCCAGCCCCAAAAGTATGCAACGTGAATTTTTCTAAATGAAACTCGCATTTATTTGGTTTTTGCTTTGCATCTATAATTGAATAAGAAATTTACATTGAAACTAATATATGAACAATAAAGTTTTTAACATATTTAACAAATCAACAAATTATGCGACAAACAATAATTCAAATAAAATTTACAATTCATAGAAAGCAGTTAGTTTTCTTTTTCTCATTGCGTATCACAAAAGTAGCTTCTCGTTCGATCTTAACCAGTTCAGTTAGTACGGTAAGTTTGCAGGGTATCTATAAGCCAATGTCCAATGATTGTGTGAAAAATGCTAAAAAGGTATTTTAAAAAAGATATTTAATAAAAAATACTCCAAAAGAAATAAACTAAATACTAAACTAATTACTCTTAGATATAAGCACAACTTGCTACAGGGTATCGCAGTGTCAGTCTGAGTTTAGCTGCCACACGCGACTATAATTAGGCTGCTCTAGACACTCAACGTGAAACTTTTTAAGCATGATTCTGCTTTTGTTGGCCATTAAAAGTTTGGCTTGGCCAAGCGAAAGACCCGTCTCGAATAACACACACACGCAACGTTGCCAGCCAGGATATGCGGCTACTGGGGCTGCTGGCAAACGTTGCAAGTGGCATGTGACATGTGGCATGTGGCGAGGGCATGTGCCATGTGGTCCTTTTTATGACCGTTAGCCAAATAATGTCAATACGCAGCAGCATTTTTGCCAATTTAATGACTTCCTTTTTTATTGCCTTTTGTACTTGATTTTGGGTGAATTTAGGTAAGCAGAAAAACGGAAGAAAGTTGCAAAGTGATTGACTAGGTAATACCCGTTATGTTTATATTGATACAGATGTGCTATAGAGGCGTCATAGATCCATCGTGAATGGATGAGAGAGTTAGAGTTGTTGTAGTTGTTACTATGATGATATTCACAACTTTGAATAGTTGCAAAAATTTATCATAAATTATAATTCAGCAAATTCAACTATCAGGTATACATATAAAACAATATATCTTATTTATAATATATAGAAATATACATCAAATACCCAAATATACAGACCATTACTAATTATACAAAAGTAATTTCTATTTTTCTCATGAACTAAAGAAAATTTCGTATATCAAAGTACTGGGTATGTTGGAAATCATACATTTATTTTTAATTAAATGGAAACATATAAAATATATACCAAAATATTAGAAGTTGGAGCATAAGTTAAGACTTTTAAGACTTTAATGATTTCAATATTTTACTATTTCAGTGTTTCTTACATCGACTAAGTTAGTTGAACTATTTATCGATGCAAAGCTTAATGTTAAAAACAAAACAGAATAGGGCAGTCTGAAGAGATTTCCAAGTCTAGCGTAAAGCTTATCTCCAGAGATATGTAAAACATAATAAAATCAATTCCTATAAATTATTAAATTTATTAAACATGCGAAATTTCTCACTTTAACTTGAAACTTATTTTAGCAGAAAAGTTGAAAAAATTATAATAAACTTTTTTTAACTAGGCTAAATGCTCATATCTTTGTTATAAACTCATATGTTTATTATAAACTGATATTTGTGTACTTAAAATACCCCACAGCACACGTTCAATGTTTATAGGGCATCAATGAAATTGCTATTAGCATTTTTATTGGTTTCCGGAAATGCGTATGTGGCATGCCGTTGCCGTTGCTTCTTGTTGTTGTTGTTGTTTGTTGTTTGTTGTTGTTGTTGTTATTGCTGTAAGGCAATTTCAGCTTGCATTAACGTAAATGACATGAAGCATTATTGCGTCGGTCATATCATTACAGGAGTGGATCAAATCTAAATCGAAATATTGTCAAAGCAATCAGGCAAATGCAACTGAGCAAATGACACTCCAAATGCCACACAGGCGAGCAGCAGGGGCATATCAATTATGAATATGAATTAGAGGCATGTGCAATCTATATATACTTATATATATATATACATATATATCTCTATTTGTATGTGATATAAGTATATATAATATTTGTAGTTCAATGTTTGGTTTTAGCCAATAAATCAAGCTCGAGGTCAATTATCAATTATTTAACAGCTGATAGCTGGAGGCAATATGCAGATATACACTCATACATATGCATGTGTGTGTGTGTGTGTATGTGTGTGTGTGAGTCTGCATGTGTGTGCGTGTGTTGTATATGAGCCAAAAAAGTCTTATTGTTATTTTCGTTAACTGCTGCTTGCTGCCTGCTGCCTGCTGTCTGCTGCTCACCTGTTGAGGCAAATACTGCTGACATTTTCAATATACTATTCGCGTTCGTGTTGTTGTTATATTCAGGGGCTGTCAGGTGGGCTGTGGCTGAGCTGTATTGTTGGTCTGTTGTATTCAGTGAGCAATGCTGCTTAGCTTCTGGCTGTTTATATGCCCTTTTGTTGTTTTCTATGCTTAAAGTTCGTTTCATTTCGTTTTCCTTTGGCCTGCGCTCGTGTTGTTTGTGATTTGTTGTTATTGTTGTTGTTGTTGCCCGGCAGCAGCGCGAGCAGCAGATGACGTCATCTGCCGCCGCTTGGCTGTGATTGTTGTTGCCTCAAACTGCGAATCATAGTTGGCGTCATGCGGCTGTCTAGCGACGAGCAGTGAGCAACGAGCTCGAGTAACGTGCCACGCATAACGCCCGTCGCGATGGTAGTTAAAGTTGCTATTGTAGCTAATGATACTGAGTATACCCTGTATTATGTGTGTGCCGAAGGAAAGGGTATACTGAACTAAGGCATGTGTAAGTAGCAGCTATGTAGAAGTTGTCTTTGTCTGAACTTTTAATATGACTTTGCTGGCATTTGATCTCTGTGCCCGGTGTGAGTTATACCCTGTAGTCTAGTGTGCTAAGAGAGTGGGTATGTTGAGCTAATGCATACATCTATATCTATCCATCTTTATCTATATAACAGCTACTAAGTTATTTCTATCATTTGTATACTAATTTTAGGCTTGTCAATCGAAGCAATACATAGCGTATAACAGTTTTGGTATCCATTTAAATGTGATAATTGGCAATACATTCATAGAGAAACCTGTTGGAATGCAACATGCATAACATAGATCGAGTATAACGTATAACAGTCTCATAAAAGAACTTTTATACCAGAGCTGTCGAAGCTTTGCAGCCTGAAACCAGTCAAGACCTGGGGTACATAGCGTATAACAGTTCAGTTACATGAGTAACAGCTGTTATAAGTAAGCTATGTGCTTGAAAACTATTTAAAACTAATTCATAACCTTATAAAGGACAAATAAATGTCGTATAACAGTTGAGCTTTGTATAACAGTTGAGTTGTGCATATAACAGTTGTTATATATTAAAGTAATTGTATTACTAAAAACAATATTAAATGATATATTATCTGTTATATTGGAATAATGTAAATCTAGCTTGGTAGTACAGTTCTGAATCCATATAACAACTGTTATATGTCATTTAATGTGCTGAACAGGTAACAAACTCCACTTATTATAGTTATGCAATCATATGTCACAACGCTTATATTATTATAGTTATTAGAATCATACTCAGCATAGCCAACAACTATGACGTATAACAGTTCTTTTATTGCCATTTGACAGCTATACTAATTGCTCAATGAAAGCAATTCTTTAATTGAAAAATATTTCGTTTCACTTTAGTGGATATCTCTTTTGTCTAAATGCATAATCAAGAGCCCGACAGCCCGACAGCCCGATAGCCAGAAGCTAAATCATACCCTCGCCATTTTAGGCACAGTATTGTTATGGTTATTCTAGCAGTTGTTGTTGTTGTTGTTGTTGTTGCTGTTGCTGGTGGTGGTGGCGGTGGTGGTGTTGTTGCCGTTGTTGATGTGGATTATAGTGGTTTTAGTGTTTTTAGTGTTTTAATTCGCATGTTCGGCTAACACGCGAGCCTCGTTGGTGGTCGCTTATCAAAAGCCAAAGATTTTTCACAGAAATTTTAAGCGTTTTTTGCGGTTTTCTTTTGACATTGAAATTTGATTGTGGCAACCTGAGCGTTCATTGTGAATGGTTCACAATTCATGCCAGAATTAAGATATTCAGCTGTGATAAATTTCACATTTGATAAACAAATTGCGAAAGCTTTTTCCATACAGCTGTTAGCCAGATGAAGCTATTCCCATTTATGATGATATATACTATATATATATATAGATATATATATATATATGTATATATATATATATATATATTTGTTTATACATGTATGTACGTATGTGTTTCTTTGTATAACTTAACACATTGTGCTGTGGCCCGCAAAACTTTTTTGGCTAAGGCGAAAAGTTAACAAAATTTCTTGCTTGGGATAAAAGTCAAATTCCACCTGCTCAAGTCAAGTACTGCGCAAATGAGTCTCCCTTTAGCTACTACTTCTTCTGCTTTTTCTTCTTCTGCTTCTTCTTTAGCTTTGAATAATTCATGCAACATTTTGTTGCTCTTTAGACTTGGCATGCGGCGTACAGCTGTTGCCCAGACGCTTCAATTTATTGGACCTTTTTCTGCTTTTCCATTTCTGTCCACATTTCATGCCAAAATGATTGGGGCACAAATTGCTTGACAATTCGATGCGTGCAACACAGTTTTAGGGGGCAAGTAGAGAGATCACACTTTGCTACTGCAACACAGCATACAAGTGGAAGGAATAGCGTGCTAAGGGCAATTAGTGAGCAACTGCGTTGCCAGGTAGCTTCAGCTTAAGCTGCAGCGAGGCGTGTGCTATGCGGCGTATACGTAATGCGAAGGTAAGAGCAACGCGCTGCTCTACGGCGTATACGTAATGTGAATTGCCGTGCATTCTTTTCTGCTCGAAGGGGCAATCATTCACACAGCACACCGAGCGCTAAAAGAAAAGAAAAACAAAACAACAAAAAAAAACGGGTTTAATCAAAGGCAATCAAGGCAGTGAACCAAGCCAACTGAAACGCTCTGCTGCAGTTGTATGAAAACACAAATCAAATGCGATTAAATAAGAAAATCGATTTTCTATGAATGAGAACTCGAAATGGAAATTCGGGTTCGGTTCGCTGAGTTAGCATGAGCTAGCATTTATTATATGTTAATCAATTTATAAAATAAATAATTTTTCCCTATTGAATACATTTTTGATATGTAAACATTTATGAAAGCTGCCATGAAAATGCATTTCAATTGCTGTTAAATTAAAGAGATTCGCTGCGAAATTATTTAGAACTGCTGCAAAGTATAGAGAAAGCATTTTATAAGCATCTTAAAGCATTTCTCGAATCAGAAATTTACTTGTAAAATTCTTTTTCGACGACTTTGAAAGTATTTAAAAGTTGTTAGCAAAGTTGCTAAGGAATAAGCATTAAAAGTATTAAGATTATGTAGTAAAAGGAGCTTTTGGGTTTACTTTGAAGACACATAAAAGTAGTTTAGATATTTTAAAAACAGCTTAAAGCTTATGAAATTATATGAAAGCTTCTTCAAACTATAGTAAAGCTGTTGGATGAGTCTTGAAAACTATCAGATAAATTAAAAAAATACTAAGAAAATCCTTACACCACCTTAAAAGCACAAAAAAGTAGTTTAAATATCTTTTAAGCAGCTTCAAGTTAGTAAAATTGTAAAAGCTACTTAAAGTGCAGCTCATTATAGTAAAGTTTTAAGTTGAATCTTAAAAAATTTCTGATTAATTTGATAAATTAAGAAAATATTTACGAAATTAGTTTAAAACAGCTTTAAGAGTATCTAAAACCTTGCAGCAGAGCTTGGATTATGGCAACATTACAATTAGCTTTACACCTTGAAAAGGGTTTTCATATAATTAACCTTTAGCACGCTAAAATACATGTAAAAAGCTCTAAAAAACTGTTGACTTGAAACGAAATACTATGCCATAAAATAAGTTAAGACTTAAAAAGCTTCAAGCAAACCTCTTTGAAGTTATACAAATTTAATAATTGAAAGATAATAAGAGAGAATTATGTAAAATTCAAGAATGTCATTAAAAGTCAGCATAATGAAGTAGCATAAACAATGCAGCTTAACGCCTAAGCCAACATTTAACACACACTCACACCCACACTCACACCCACACTCACTCACACTCACACCCACCCAGGCACACATCTATCAAACTGAGCTCAACTTTTATGACAAGCTCTTGATAAGCTGCCCAAAGCAAAGCAAACTTGGCAGACTGCATGCGTAATTTCTGCCAGTGTAGCTGTGCGCGCTAATCACCCATCAAATCAGGCCGTTTATGACGTGGCACAAGCTGCAGAGCTAAGTCCAGGCCATAAAAGTCCATCATATGAATGCGAAAGCATAATCGCTGCATTGTTGATCGACTGCAGGCGTTTGGCGTTAATTAATGCGGGTCACTCATGAAAATTGATGCTTTAATTAGATGAAAGTGGAGCGAAGAGCGAGAAAGAGCGAGAGAGAGAGAGAGAAAGAGTAGGAGATGGGTGTGAGAGTGAGAGGCAACTGCACTCAAGTTGGCCTTGGCTCCTATTTTAATTAACTCTTTGCGCTTTGTAGCTAAAATGTCACGGGCAAGTGATTAAAAGTTTTGCACACAAAACAGCCGAGTGGCATGCGGCATGTGGCAAAGTGGCAAGTATCATGTTGCAACAGCACAACAAATGTCCTCTGTGCGGCAGCAACAAATAAATCTCTCTCGCTCTCCCTCTCTCTCTCTCTCTCTCTTTTTCTCTCTGTCTGTCTATTCCCTTGTAAGGTCATGTTGCAGCCACATTATTTCGGTGGCAGCTGCCACCTGGCAAATGAAGCAACAACACAAAGCCGATTTCCACTGTTAACATTCGCAGTTTACATCGAATTTCATGTAGCCAATTTGCGAATGGGGCTGCAAATTTCAATCAGGCGAAGCGTCGCCTGTCTCTGCCTCTGCTTCTGCCTCTGCCTGATCTTGCGGCATGCTGCGGCACACAGCGGGGCAGCGACTGTGGGGCAGAGACATCATATGACAAGTCGAGGCCACAGGCGGCGGCGTCAGCCACGCCCCTGCACGCCCAGCCGCACGGCGCCGCGCCCAAGATGCTGACAAGTCAAATGAGCGTCTAATTGGGAGGCAACTTTGAGCGGGAAGAGAGAGAGAGAGAGAGAGAGAGAGAGGGAGAGAGGGAGAGGAAGAGGATAGAGAGACAGCTAAATATTGCCGGCCAACTAATGCCACAATTTATCAGCGGCAAAGACCGCGCAGCAATAATTAAAAAAAAAAAGAAGAAAAATATAGAATCGAATGACACGCGACAGCCAAGAGAAATTCGAGGGACAATCGAGGCGGCTGCGGGCATTTGTAAATATGTTGCAAGCAATTGTACACTAGCCACAAGTGATGTCCAAAAGGCGGCACGTAAGCTGCGGCAAGTGACGTTGCACTGCTAACATTCATATACTATACATGTGTGTGTGTGTGTGTGTGTGTCTCTGTGTGTGTGTGCGTGTAGCGGAAGTGCTGCGGCATGCTAAGGCGCCATAACCCCATGACGAATAACATCCGTGTGACGGTGCGTGGAATCGCCAGAGCGGCTAACCCATTGAAAAACATGAAAAAAATATAGAGCGAGGAGCGATTGAAAAGTTGTGGATATAGCGAAAAACAAAAGGAAGCTCAGAACAAGAGAAGAACAAAAGCAACAAGCCAATGCAGTTTAAAGTAAAGAGAAGTAGCATGCTCTCTATCTCCTCCTCTCTCTATCTACTTCTCCTTCTGTCTAACTTTCTTCATTACTTCCCCTTTACTCTCTTCGTCTTTTGCTTTTTCTTCTTCTGTCTTACTTCGTCTTTTCCTCGAACTGTTCCGTTAGCTCTCTCTTTTTTTCGTTCTTTATCTATGCTCTTACGCAGTTGCTCTTGCCTCCTCTCTCTTTATCATGGATCGTCTCCTCGTCCCGCTGTTTATTCTTCTCCCCATCTTATCTACAATATAGAGATATGGGCAGCAGAGGATAAAGAAATAGATAGAAAGAGACTTTTCATATCTCTCTCCCGTTCTCTCTGTTTCAATCTTTCTCTCTCTCTCTCTTCCTCCCTCTGCATTTCTTTCAGCTTGTCTCTCTCTCTCTCACTTTCGTTCTATATCTCCCTCCTTCACTCGCTTTGTATCTATTGAGCTGTCACTTGATCTCTATCTTCATCACTCTTTATCTCTCTTTCTCTCTATCTTCATCTTTCTCTCTATCCTTCTCATACTCTCTCAGTTTGTATTTGGCTTTTTGTCTCCCTCTACACTACTACCTTCCTCTCTGTCCATCTCTCCTTTTCCTTCTACCCAACTTTCTTACTTTTCGCTTTCATCTGCATTCTCATACTTTATCTGTATCTACATTCATTTCTCTCTCTCTCTCTCTCTTTATTTCTCTCTATTCCTTTTCTAAATTTTGCCTATTTTACAAAAATTTGGAGTCCCTCTCGTTCCACAAATTTATGCGCCAACTAATTTTTACCCGAACAGCGTATAAAAATAGCACACAGTAATGGCTGTAGCTGTAGCTGTGGCTGTGGCTGTGGCTGTGGCAGAGCATGCTAAACATGCCCCACTCTCGAGTGGGGCTCAAAGTTGTCGAGCTTAGCTGGCGCAAGCCGGGGCCAAGTGTGGAAGCGAGTCAAGCGAGTGCCTAAAGGATAACGCATTACAGCGTGCCACCGCTTTAAGCTGCTTTAAAATATTCGCAAACTGGGGGCGGGGGCGGGGGCAGGTGACAGAGTGCAAGCGATGAACCCGTTACCTTTGCCAGGCTGCCCACTGTGCCAACATCTTTATATCAATTTTGGCAAAAGCAGAAAACCATTTTTTGTATATTTCATGAGACGTGTGTACGTGTGTGTGTGTGTGTGTGTGTGTGTGTGTGTGTGTGTGTGTGTGTGTGTGTGTGTGTGTGTGTGTGTGTGTGTGTGTGTGTGTGTGTGTGTGTGTGTGTGTGTGTGTGTGTGTGTGTGTGTGTGTGAGTGTGTGTATTTTGTTTTTTTTTTTACTTATTACTTACGCATGTTTAGTGGCCAAGCGTATGCGTGTGTGAGTGTGTGTGAGTCTGTATGTGTGTGTGTCTCACAGGCACGCGACTCGGCACCAATACAAATGAACTATAATTTCTGAAGGTTTTGGTATGGATGGGCGCCTCAGTTGCCAGCGCGTTGATTCGTTTGTTGCTGGTTACATCGACACATTGCGGAGGCGCCACCGCCTGATGCTGCTGCTGCTGCTGCTGCCGCAACTCCTTCTACTTTTTTGTTCACTTATAAAAACAAGGTTTGATTTCCCTTTGGCTTCATTCACTGCACACACACACACACACACATACACTCGGAGACTAATTGCAGTTGCTGCCCCTTTATACTGCAGCTGTGGAACACACACGCGAGATGAATTGAATGACGCTTGGGCTTGAGTGCTATTAGACTGCGTAAGTCGCCTGTACAGCATAAAACGCGCGCTCTTCACTGCGCTTCGCTGTGCTTTGCTATGCTGGACAACGTTCCGTTTCGCCGCGTCGCTGCGTTGCTGCGTCCGGCAACGTGGAGAGTTTTTGCGCAACTGAATTTTCGCTGAGAGCTTTTTGTCGCTCGCACTAGGTCGGAAAGCTCATGAAATTCTTGTTTGCGCTCAGCGCAGCGACAATTGAGTGTAGTCGTAGCAGTAGTAGTAACAGGCCTTGTTGAGTTGTTATTTGTGTTTTTTTTTCTTTTTTGTGGGTGTCTATTATGGGCGGCTCCTGTAAACAGGATAATAAATTGGCGGTTCAATGGGATGAGCCAAAGCTCATACACTTGACTAGCCAAATAAATAGCTATGCTGTGTGCACACATATTATTGAATGTGACAAATGGCAATGCATCTCAATTTCAATTTAGTACGTCGCTGTTATCATTTTGTTTGTGCTAGCACCTGTCTAACTTGTGCTTAAATGTGCGCACACTTTCAAGCAGCCACTCGAGCTTTGTGTGGCGGCGACACTGCTTTGTGCATTCCACTCAGCCCAAGGGCTCTGCTTTGCTCTGCTCGGCTCGGCTCTAACCGCGCTCCAATTCACGCCGAGTGTAAATGCACGCAACTTCAAGCGACTCAAAGTTTACAGTTATATCCTTACAGCAAGCATAGCTTAAAATAGCTGCAATTCGTCTCTCTTTTGCGCTGAGTGTTGAGTGCTGAGCGCAGCTCATGCTCTTCGCCGCGCTGTGCTCTTCTGATAACGGCAATCGGCAATTGCCGATCGTATCGCTGGACTCGCGGTTGCTCGGCGCTCGGCTGGCGCTGCCTTGGTCAGTCACACGGGAGTTGTGCAGCCGTTCGTTGGGTCCATTTGCCAGTCGATTGCCTCAGTGCCTTTTCCAAATCAACTATACAAATATTTTTTTTTTTAAATAAATACTAAAATTATTTGTATATAGATAGATATATTTGTGTATATACGTTTGGCTGGCACACGCATGTTTTAAAGAAGAGCCCAAGGCAAAGCCCAGAAATTTGCCGGAAAGAAGAAAAAGCTGCAACAAGTGCAAGTGCAAAAGAAAGACCGGTAAGTCCATGCTGTAATCGGCTGTACGCTTTGTTAGGCTGTTTCTTGTGCGCCATTTAATCGACAGTGACCGTTATCTCAATGCGTAGGTGGGTGAGAGGAGTGAAGTCGAAGGCAACTGGAGTTCAAACTCTTTCCCTCTCTGTCTCTCTCTGAACGTCGCAGTTAGTTTTTGCACTTTTCGCAATTTCTACTTTCGCTATGCCTGCATTGTTGCTTTACATTCCCATGCAGCTGTCTCTCTCACTTTGCCTCGATCCATGTATGCTTGACTATGTGTGTGTATGTGTGTGTGTGTGTGTGTGTATGAGCGACTTTGTGTATGTGTGTGCGTGTGCAGTCGTTGCTTTTGCATACAGTTTTCGATACACTTTGATCCCGCCAATACATTTTTGATAATTTTATTATATTTGTTATTTAATTTGTTCATCTTTTTTTTTGTCGTTTTTCGTTAATTTTTTTCGCACTGCCTTTTTTCTCTTATTGGGCGATGCAATAAGCGCTATAAATATCAAATTAAACGCCATGCATAAATGCTTATAATAAATATTTGTGTTTGGAAATGATTTAGGCTCGTTGGGAATGTGAGCGAAATTTCGCAGATTAGAAAAGTGTCTATAGCTAAAAATGATGAACTATTAATATTTACCTATTATTCACACTAATTAGGAGATTAGCTATGGCTATGAGTGGGCCGTACCCTATACATATAAAGACTCTGTTAAGGGGTATATTGTGTTGTTCATCAAATGTGACGCATTGTGGCAAGTATAATCACTATATAGCAGAGCTACATACTTGTTAGCCCAAAATTTAGTGTTCAGTCGCACTACTATTTTAATGAACACAGCTATATATATGGTCTAGTTTTTACCTTAATTATATATTTCTAATACATCATATATATATATATATATATATATTTATTTATATATTAAGAGTATTCTATAATTCTCATACTATCACATCTCACTTATCGCCAACTATTCAGAGCATTCCCGGTTTTGGAACAAAGTTCAACTTTTTGTACCCACACACACACACACACACACACATATATATATATATATATGTATGTACATCTGTCTATATGTATATATTTATTACTTAATTTGTTTTGATTTTTGTTGTTAGTCACTGAGCCGGAAAGCTGCAGATCTCTATAGCTATTGATAGCTCCCATTAGTTTTGCCAGACAGCCAACAAATACAAAATAAAAGCAACAAATTTCTCTTTTTTTTCCATTTTTTTTGCATTTGAGTGTATTAAATGTGCGATGCGACACGCTGCTGCGTGCTGATAATGCGAATATGAATACGAATATGAATATTCAATATAGCGCGCTCTGGCCATGAGCCGAGAGACGCGATGTCAGACGGTGTCAGTTATACCTACCGATTTACTTATAGAGGTAGTACAGGTCGCTTTTGGGGTTGGCAGCATCCCATGCTGTCACAGCTCGAATTGGATCATTTAGGATTAGCAGCACAAATAGTGATAGTATACAAATGTATATATATATGTATATTAAATGATATATATGATAGAGTATATATGAGAGAAAAGTTAATATAGAGTACAGTTATCGTAGGTAATATTGAAAGTTAAAATATAATATAATTGAGAGAAGTCTGATAAGTAAATACACCACATCGCAGCTGCCAAAAGTCAGGCATATATAGTTTAAATTGCGAACTATCGTTATGGAGCAACTATCGGCATTAAAAGTAATATCAATATGAACCAACTCAGCGAACAAATACCTTTTCTGCATATGTGACATGATGGCAACATAAAATGAAATTTGACTACAGTAAAGCCTGCCTCAAACGTACTTTTGAAAGTCTTAAATAATTATAATTAAACAAAAAAAGAATTAATAAAAATATTTTTCGAAATTAAAATTAAATTAAAAAAAAATCAAAAATATTTCTATTTCTATTTTAATATCAAGTTTATAAATATATGATATGATTTCTAGAATCTTTACTGTATTTACAATTTTACAATTAAATTTACTATTTTTCTATGGAAGCTATTATATTTAGCTAAGCTGCTTCAATAAGAATCTCTAGTCTTTATATAATGCGGACAAGAAAGCTTCAATCCATTTTCAAATATACCCAAACCAAAAGTTGTTGGTATCTGATAACAAAGCTAAGATATATATATATATATAGATACGATTCTTTCTAGACAAAGTTGATTCAACTAGACATAGAAACTATATGCTGCTGGTATGCGGCTATATGCTGTTGACATTGATCAAAAATATATATTTATGAAGAGAGTTTATGACTTCAAAATCTACCTATTTGCTTGAGCCATATAAATTTACTGACTCGTCTATTAATACTGATCATTGAACACATCTTGACTCAATTGAAACGACCCCCTGCGAGAGCATTTAGTACATATACTCAATATATATTTACCTATATATTATACAAAATATGCCATTAATCATAGCAGAAGCAGAGCAGAGCAGAGCGGAACAGAGCAGAGCAGCAGCATCCGCAGCATGGCACAGGAGACAACGATGGGGGTTAAAGATCAGCATACGCAGCACGAAGCGATCGGTGATGATGAAGTCAGCGAACTGCAGCGACCGCCCAGCTTCTATCAGAAGGTGCGTGAGCAGGCGGAACGCTTTGCCAGCACTCGACTGGGCCAGTTCGTTATTGAGAGGGCCGATCGTGGCCTAAAGCTGATCGAAGATACAACCAAATGGAGTCTGCCACAGGGTAAGATCATACAAACAGTTAGCCAATAGATAAACTAAACTCTAACTGCTCTACTCTGCGCCCCCCCTGTCTCTCTCTCTCTCTCTCTGTATCTCTTTCTCTGTTTCTGTCTCTGTCTAGATAAGAACTCGAGCTCTGTTGTGCTGGAACGTCCTTTGCCCTGGGCTCCGTTTCTGCTGTTGATCATTGCGCTGCGCCTGGTGCGTATCTGGCTGTCACTTGGCGCCTTGATGATAGGCAATGGGCCAGTGTCGCCAACGGATATGATTTACTTTATACAAACGCGTCGCCGCAAGCTGCGCGCCATACGCGTCCAAGGCCTGAGGACAATGCGTAACAGGCAGCAGGAGTCCTCGAGCAGAACGAACAGCAGCAGCTATGCTCAAAAGCTCAGCCAATGGCTGTCACGTGCCATCTGTCGACCAGGTGTGCAGCGTGCCAATAGCGGCAGGGTGTTCAATATACCTGCCATGGCAACGAAACAGCAACAGGTGAGAACAGGTGCAATCTTCGAAGGGTTGTGAAGCCAAATCAAACTAAATTCGATTCAATTCATTTCCGTAGAGCAAGCAACAGAATGAAAGCGTTGCTAAGCGTCCGCGCGATGACGACCTGAATGCCGATCATAATCTAACTATTGATGAAATGCTCTCCAAATATGCCAATGAGAACTCTGAGGATGATTCGGATTTCGTGCCGAATGCAGAGGATGAGAACACGAGCAGCGGCACCAGCAGCGACAGCGAAAGTGAATCCCACAGCAGCGAGCAGATCAGCAGCAATGAAGAGCGCGAGCAGACAGAACAGGTAGACCACCAGATGATGCATAGATGCAGTTATAAGTAACGCCCTCTCTCTCTCTCTAGCACAAGGAGAGCATCAAAGTCATAAATAAAGCCACTTCAAATCATGTGCAGAAGCCAATGGAACCAAAGGCCACACTTAATGGCAATGGCAATGGCAATGGCAACGAAAGGGAACCGATGGAAGTTGGTAATGGATATTGAACCTCCTCTCTAACTCTCTGTTGTTTATTAGAAACACGCACACACACACACACACACGCATACACGCACACCCTCACCTGCACACACACACACACACACGCGCGCAAAAGTCAACAGACAGACCCCCTTCAGCACACATAGACACAACTAAGTCTAAGTCCTAGTTTAATTGCAAGTATCGATTAACGATTAACGTTTATCGATTAACGATTTAAGCCTAAGATTTTTTTTTTGAAGTTCTCTTTTTTTGATAGTTGAAACGATAAACTGAAATACAGAATAATAATTGTGCCCAGAAACAAGTTCTTCATTTGCTTAACCCCAATCGAATAAGAGAGAGAAAAAAAAAAAGAAATACCCTGCCCTGACATACCCTATCTTTCTACTCAACTCTAGCTGCCCTGAAGGAGGAGCAGTGGAAATCCTCGCCCGGACACTTGAGCGCCGCCTTGCTGAACACGCGTCTGTACAATAATACAGCAGCTGCAGGTAATTTCTAGCATTCCCAATCATGGAGTTTGGGTTAACATTTTAAACTTTAGTATTTTGCTTTTGTTTTTGTTATTCTGTGCATGTGTTCAAACACAATAGCCAACACTGAATCCACAAGCAGCAACAGCTCCCACACTGATATTGAACCCCATGAGCCTGATCCTGTACCCGATCCCATTAGCATCAACTCCAACTCCAACTCCAACTCCAACTCCAACTCCAACTCTAACACCAACTCCAACACCAACACCAACTCCGATACGGATAGCAGCAGCACAAGTACTGTCTGTCCGCAGCAGCAGCAAGACGTTGATAGCTCCTACTCGGCTGATGCCGCTGAGCTCACAGAACAAGCCACTAAGATCCCAACGCCAGTCAATCCACATCCATCCACTGTAGAGATCGCAAAGCCTGTCAATCCAGCCAGTCAATCCACTAAGATCCCAACGCCCGTCCAGCCAGCTTATCCGACCCTATTGCCTGCCCATCCAGATCAATCCACTGAGAGTCTAGATCCACCCACCATTGAGACCCTAACGCCTGCCACCTCCTCCGAAGATATTTTCTATAGTCCGATTGGTTTGTTTGCCTAGCCGCCTGCTATTCATAGTGTAATATATCTATATATATTCACTATTTCACAGGTTCACCCGACACCTTCAATGCCGATTTCGTCAATCAGTCCGTGTTGCGCAATGTCATTATAAATGCGGTGCCCAGTAAGTAGTCTCTCGCCCAATACCATTAGCTGTGCAATAACTCTCACACACACGCAGCTCACTCGACGCCCAACTCTGAGCTGGACGAAATACATTCAGCTGGCTCCGATTTGGAGGAGGCCACCAGACAGTGCATTGCTCTAGCCCACTCCCACGAACAACAGGACACGCCGCCCACCACCAAGCAGCCTCCACACAAGCAACCACAGCAGCAGCATCAGCAGCAGCAGCAGCGGCAGTTCAATCATCCCCATCAGCGTTATCGCGGGCGCAATCGACGCTAAGCGAATACAGCTCTATGTAGCCTATATAGCCTAGCCCATACCGCAAGATCCTCTACCCTAAATCCTTGTTCTAAATAGTTTCCTTACACCTTCCATATTGTTAGCCTTATACGAGAAAAGTAAATATCAAGAACTTACCACAGTTTTGTTGATTCACTTCGCTAATCGGAATGCGGGTCGAACTTGAAGCGTATGTCGCCATGGGGCGAGAGTATTATGGTGCTTTCGTACTGCAGCGGCGTCTCGGCCAGCCAGCTGATCTTGTAGTGACGCAGCAGCCGGGCCAGCAGCGTCTCCATTTCCAGCTCCGCGATGCGTTTGCCTATGCAAGTGCGTGGCCCGAAGCCAAAGGGTAAATAAACAAACGGATTGCGACTACGTGCCTCCGGACACGCCTTCGTCTCCACATTCGGATCGGCTTTGAGCCAACGTTCGGGCACGAATTGTGCACTGCTCGCAAAGTATTCATCGCTATTGGAGAGCTCCAGTACGCCCATGAGTACGCCCGTGCCGCGTGGCACCTGATAGCCGGATAGCACCAGATCCCGGGTGGTTATGCGAAAGTTGCCCGGCGTTATGGACGTGATCCTGAGACCCTCCTTAATGCAGGCGCGCAAATAAGGCATATTTTTGGTGTTCTCCAAGGTTAAAGCGTCGTCGGAGCTGGGCAACGTGCGCTGCAGTTCGCGATGCAGCTCCGCTTGCTTCTCGGGATTACAAGCGAGGTGATACAGAACAGTTACAAAGGCTGAAGAGGTCTGTAATTGGAGTAGGTTTATAAAGGATTTCCAGTGAAGATTGCATATGACAGCCGCACCGTATCTATGCCAGCCATTAGCATATCCATGGCCATGACCACAGCCACCTGTTTGTTGAGAGCCAACAGTTGCTGCAGTACGCATTTATTGTCCGATGGCGCTTCATGCTCGAATCGCTTGATAGCCGCCTCTATGTAGTTGGTCGTAATCTCAGTGATGTGATCGTAGGTCTTCAAGAATTTCCTGAACTCAGCCGTCTTGTAATACGGCCAAATCGATGGCTGAACATCATACTTGAAGCTGTAGTTGAAGAACTCCGACATATGATAGGCTAAGCGTGCGGCATTCGGATCTGGCTGATCGCTCAGTAAACCCATCCGTGTATTGAGCGCCACAAAACTAATCGCCTCAAAGGCCCACATCTTGAGCTGATCATGAAAGTCAGCGTTGAGTGTGTGCGTTGCGGGATTACGCAGCGTTTCCAATCTACAGGGGAAGTTCGCTGAGCTTAATATCTAGATCTAGCTGTGAATTAGTTTACCTACTTGTCTATGAACTCTTTGGATATTTGATCGATTTGCGGCAGATTCTGTCGGACATTTTGCACCTTCATCAGCACCGGATTTACCTTATTGCGTATGTCTGCCCAGGACTTGCCTTGCCTGTCGAGTGAAGCGAATATAAGTACATATAATATAAATAAATATATAGGCATTGCTTACTCGGATACTAGTCCGCCAATGCCGCCAAAAATATCGGGTCGAATCACTTTGCGATAGTAGGTAAAAGTCTCTAGACCGATGCGTATTGGCCACAAGCCTTCATTTCGGTACGTCAACTCAAAGTCTTTTGGATTGTACGTGAATACAACATCGGTTTTGCCCATTAGACCTGGCAGACGATATATATCGCCATACCACTCACGCATGCGACGATTCATTTGCACCAGATTCATGTTGTACAGTTTGCCTGAAATGGGCATAGAAAAGTGAACTTTTAACTTTAATATTTCACATGATTATGCTTACCGCCTGGCAGAAAGTAGGATAGCAGACGAAAAGCACTTGGTCCAGGTAGCGCTGCATAGGGTTTCGCCTGCATCCATTCCTCATCGCTGCGCGTTGGCGTTGTCTCCAACAGCCCTTCCCAGTGGTTCTGCAGTGCA
The DNA here is from genome assembly GCA_035045945.1 of Drosophila anceps. Lineage (NCBI taxonomy): Eukaryota > Metazoa > Arthropoda > Insecta > Diptera > Drosophilidae > Drosophila > Drosophila anceps. The sequence goes on from JAWNON010000073.1 coordinate 4,310,814, forward strand.
GTAAATTTCCAAGCGGGTCTGATTGTTTGTTTGCAAAGCTTACTCAAGCAGTTGCTCTCTCTCTCTCACACACACACGCTCTCTCTCACACACACTCACGCTCTCTTCAGCGCTCAGCTGTGTTACTCACCTGCTGCTGCTGCTGCTGCTGCTGCTGCTGCTGCTGCTGCAGCTGGTGCTGCTGCTGCAGCGCACTGCCCCCAGTTAATTGCCGCTCTTTGATCAGCTGATGCGTAAAGCCGAGCTGTTGGCTAGGCACTTTGAACTTCCACATATCAAATGCACTTAACGAACAGGTCTAACAAGTTTCAATTGTCAAAGTATTAAAAAATCTAAAAACGTAATATCCTCAAATTTAGCAAAAATCTCTAACAAACCGCACTCGAGCACAGGCGAGCTAAAACTAAATTCTTTTATTAAGCTTTACACTCACTTTGCTTACAGTTCTAATTCGCTTTGAAACGTGCTTTTCGCCGTAGAACTTTGCTATGGTTTGTGCATTGGCTAAGCACTCAAATCGCGAGTTTTCAGTTCAAAAACTTGAAGACTTGGCCCGTACGTTAAAAAGAAATATAAATAAAAACACAACATGCACACATGCTCGCTTTGAAATAGTTTAGGTTTAAGTATTAGATTTAAGCCTTGGCCAGGTAAAATGCTCTAAAATTTCACATGAAATCGAAACAGATTTTGCGTTGCACCTGGTTTGTGTATTGACTAATGCTTTAACCCTTGGCCAGGCCGCGTGTGCTAAAATGCTTCCAATGCTGCGTGTTTGAACTAGATTGTGTATTGGCTAATGTTTAAGGCGAGTGCTAAAGTTCTCTCATTGTAAAATGCATTGTGTTGGAACTGGTTTGGGTATTGGCTAATTCTGTAGCGGTTAGCCCCTGGCGCGTGCTTAAATGCCAACATTATAGAACATACGCATTGTCTTGGAACTGGTTTGTGTATTAACTAATACTTTAACCCTTAACTAGGCAGCGTGCGTAAAAGTACCCAATCACATATAAAATTTGCGATTCTTTTTAATACATTTATTCATTGCATGCGTAAAATTGTTTTTGGTTTTTGGTTTTTGGTTTTTGTTTTGTTTTTTAAATTTTAAAATGTTGATTTTCTGTTTAAGTTGTCACACAATTTGCATAATATCTTTGTTGTTTATTGAATGATCGCTTGCGGTTTGCTGATATGTTTCGTATCGTATCGTATCGTATGTTCTTTATGTCATGTACATTGAAAATTTGAATAAGAGTCAAGAGAGTTGAAAGTTTAAGAAATATACATAGTTGTTTTTTGCTTTTGTTTTAAGGTACATTATAGATTAGATTTTGTTTTTTTTTTTCTTTTTTTGTTTTCGTTTCCTTTTCTTGTTATGTAAATACACATACATATTTAAGTTTTCTTTAAGTAAACAATACATCAATATATATATATATATATATGAGTGTATATATATATAGAGGATATATATCAATGTCGATTGGAGGCTTTAGAGTTGAGTTAAACATTTGATATTTATGTACTATGGTATTTAGTTGGCATAGTTCAAAGGATAAAGGTTAAACTACATATACATCAACTATATATGTATGTTTGATATACATACGTATGTATGTATGTATGTATGTATGTATATATTTACTAAATTCAGCACACAAAAACAAATTTGTTGGTATTTTTGTCTGGTATTTTGTTTTGGTTTCTCTTTCATTTCATTTGTTGTATAAAAATATAAACTAAATTATAAACGTTGTTCGTTGTTCGCTGCTACCTATGTATATGTATATTTTGGTTGATTGGTATTTGTTGCTGGTATTTTTATGGTATTATTTGGTATTATTCGAAACGTAAGTAATTGAGAAAACATTCTGCGGAGGACCTTCAGTCTTGTTCTTATTTTTTGTTTTTGTTGCTGTTATATTTTGACTTGATATTGCTTATGTGATTTCATTGGAAATTATTTTTGTCTTCTTTCTTTATAGAATTCTCTTTGGTATCATTTCAGGTGTTATCAACTCACCTGGATTGCGTGTGTCTCTGTGTATGTGTTTGGATTGTTTTGAACAATGCTAAATGTCTATAGAGTGTGTGTCTGTGTGTGTCTCTGTGTGTGCTTCGCTGAGTTCTCTGTGCTGAAGATCCCTTAAAAACTAGCACTTAGGTGTATTGGAACTAACTAAAAATAGAATTAACTTAAAAATTAAACCATTACGTTGGGTCATTACAGTAGATGATTATTAGTTGTAATACAAACACACACATATATGCATCTATATGCATGTGTATATGTATGTAAGGATAGTGTTTTCCTTTAGCTTAATTTAAATTGCTCACATTGAGTTGATATGCATTAAGTATTTTTTGGGGTATTTTTCACAATTAGTTTCGAAAGTACATGAAATTTATAATATATATATATATATGTATATCTTAAACAGTTTGCAGTACTTTATTTGATCTAGTATACATATTTTTAGGCTAAATAAATAATTACAAATAAACTTTTGCTAAAAAATTTTGTTTTAAAAAATCTTAAAATTTTATTACATTGGTGCACAATTTATATATATATATATATATAGTTTTTTTTTCAGGCAGTGCATTTAACTAGTTAAATTTGTCTAAGGACTTGGTATTTTTGTTTGGTTTAGGTATTTTCATTTAAAGCTAAAAAACTAGTTGACAAATTTGACTCAAATGGAATTTGCTGCTAAACAATATGCGATAACAATTAACAAATTGAATACAAACTTAAGCCTCTAATCCATAATCCATATAATATTAATTCATATAATATATAATTATATTATTTATATAAATATTTTGTATATATATATATATATATATATATCTATATATATGATGTATGTATATTATCTTATTTAGTAGAATTGTTAGCTTTTCGCTGATATGTTTTGAGTTCATGGTTGATTTTTCATCTCTTTTTGATATGTTACGTTTGACTAATCTTTAATACTTAAATATATATCTATATACGGTATATATATGCACATACTTAAGGTTGAGTAGCTCCGATATGTTTGCGATTTAGCTATATTTATGTATAATTTATATATTAAATTAGTTTTTTTTTTTACTTTAACTTTTACTTTTACTTTTCTGCACACTTTTAATTCAGCCGACGGTTTTTCTTTTCTTTTTTAAATCAATTTTTTATTTTTGGTTTTTCTTTTTGAATTGAATTTCAAATTAATTTGCATTTTTTTAACGCTTATATGCTATAAAATCACATTTAGTTGCTTAAATAATTTTAATCCACACACACACACTCTTTCTCTCTCTCTCTTTCTTTCTCTTTCACACACCCACATTCATGCACTTCAGCTCGCTACAGCTACTTCTCTCTCTCTCTCTCTATTTTTGTTTCTGTCTCGCCTTTAGACAGTTTCCATACATCATGTAGATATTGCTTTTATATATATATTATTTTTTCCCATTTTCCAATGCATTTTCATGCCTTGCTGCACCTCATTCTCTCCCTCTCACTCACTCACGCTCTCTCTCTCTCTCTCTCTCTCTCTCTTTCAGCTTGTGCTGCTGAAAATCTGCGTTTGCTGCTGCTCTTTTTCGCATAAAGCATTTTCGTGGGCGCCAAAGTTCGCATAATTGAACTGTCAGCCTGGTTGGCAGGCAGGCAGCCAGACAGAGAGGCAGCGAGGCAGCGCGGCAGAGAGAAGGAAAGATGTGCGCATTGCTGCGTGTTCCCAGCTACTGCACGCAGCATATATTTTGGTTTTTTTTTTGCTTTATAATTAAAGTGCAGTCAGGAAAATGTTGTTGGTGTTTGCCATCTCCATTTCCATTTCCATTACCATTTCCATTTCCATATCGTTTCAGTCCATGTTTCTCGCTGTTACTATTCAGTTTTACTCCTCGGGCCAGCCAAGATCCTCACCAACCAGCTCATAGAAGCGCTGATTGTATTCGGCAAAGAATTTGCGTAAGCGCGACACCACCACAGGATTCACGTGCGGATGCTTGCGTCCTTTGGTCTCGCGCAAACAACGATCGCCATTATCGTAGCGCAGGCAATAGAAACCTTTTGTCTCATTGAAATAGAAATGTTCGCTGCGCACGCGATGCTCAATGCCTGCAAAGATCACAACAAATATATAAAGTAAGCTATAGCAAGAGAGATAGAGTTAAGGAGCTCACCTAGAAATGCCTCGATGCGCTTGAGCTGAGAGAGCGGATCTTCGATCAAGCGATCGCCGTTGACCACCAGCAGCTGCTCGCGCGGAAACACCTCCAGCCAGCGATGCAAGTGCACGTGATACATGGATATGCTCAGGGGACGATAGGCTTCATTAACAGTGCCATTCGGAAATATGGCCAGCTCCTCAAAGGATCTACGAGATCAAGTAAAGAATTATTTGAATCATGTTAACGTTGTCTCTCTCTCTCTCTCTACTTACTTTGCCGCCAACTGCGCTGCACTAGGCGTAGTTGTGGGCGTGCTCATGGTCGTTACGGCAGCTGGAGCTGCACGTCTTTTGGCTGCAGTTGCTCTCAGTTTGGTTTCCTTGGCGCCTGCACCGCTGCCCAAGGCATTGTCGTAGGGGCCATGCGCCGACTGCAGTTTGGCATAGAGCGACGCTGTTGTTGGCGGCATCTTGGCGCCATAGCCCGAGCCAGGTGCATTGCTCTCGGCCAGCGGCAATATCGCCGTTGCCGCATGACTACGCAGCTGTGTGTAGTCCGAGATGGCACGGGTCACCGGCTCTCGCACAATCAAAAGCAATTTGATGCTGGCATTCATGGCACGCACACGTTCCGGCACCTGTAAAATGCCAAAGAAAAACATTTATTTTCCAATTGCTGATACTTTAAGCTGAGCACTTACACATATACTATATTTATATAAATATATATATATATATATATATATATATATATATAGATTGTATATGGTATATATCGTGCATAATGCCAAGTTATGTTGGCGAGCAGTTAAGCGACTAATGAATTTACAGGCTGCCAACAGCCTCCGCTCGGTGCGCCGAGAACAATAAAATTTAAACGGAAAACATGGCCGTAGAACGTCGTCGTCGATGCCAAAGCGCTGGCATTGAGGCGCCAATATACATATATATATATATATATATATATAATTTACATATGCAATATTCATAGACTAACAAATACCCTGTAGTACAGATCCTTAAACAATCACAAGATATGCAGCTCAGCATAGCATTGCATAGTGAAGATAGTGAATTGATGACAGTTTTAAGAGCTAAAAGCACTCGAACTTAGCAAAGAAACAACGAATGGCTTGAGCTATGGGATATAGACATATTATGTTGTGTCGACCTGAATAGAACGGTTTCAAAGCCAGGCAGAGTATTGTTAGACTACGACTTTAGCAAATGAAATGAGTTGAGTTCTAAGATTAAAGTGGGAATGTTGCTTTGCGTTCATAGTTCACTGTTAAATACCCTAACCAAAAGTTGTTTATGCAGTTCAATAGTAGCAGAGTTATGGTAGTAGAGTGGTAATAGTAGAATAGAAGTAGAGTAGTAATAGGATAGTGGTAGAATAGTAGTAGAAAAGTGGTAGCATGGTAGTAGAATAGTAGAGTAGTAGAACAATAGTAGAAAAGTAGTAGAATGGTAGTAGAATAGTAGAGTAGAATTTGAATAGATGTAGAGTAAGTAGTATCAGCAAGATAGTAGTTAAGTAGAATAGTAGTAGAGTAGTAGTAGTAGAATAGTAGTATTCGTAGAATAGTAGTATTAGTAGAATAGTAAATAGTAGTAAAAACGTAGTAGATCACTTTTAAAGTATATTTCACAAACTACTCTAACTCATCTGGCACATCCCATCACACATACTTATATGTGTACAGGGTATTAATTAAATAGCCAACGAGCCAAGCTAAATAAAGTTAATCAATTTCAATGAGGGGGAGGGGCGGGCGATAGGGCTGTGTGGAAGGAGATGTCGTCCATGAAGTATGCAACAAGTGCAAGCGACGGGCAAAGTTTCATCTAGATGAACCAGAAAAGCAGACCGCAGCGGCCTTTTGTTAAAACTCTGCCAGCACACACACAAAAGGAATAAACGACTACATCAACTCTCTTTATGTATATATATATATATATATATATAAATATTTGTACATATTTGTGTGTGTGTGTGTGTGTGTGTGTGTGTGTGTGTGTGTGTGTGTTTGTATATATGTATGCAATTTATAAAGTAGCCAGGGCAAATATTAACGCTTTCATGACTGCATGACTCCAACTCGACTCACTGACTGCCTACCTGCCCTACCTCTGTCTACTCCATTCCTCTTTCCCTCTCTATTTTTCTCTCTTCCCCACGCTCTATCTCTTGCTCTCGCTCATGCTGTTTGAAGGCGCAAGCACACCGTTGGGAGCTGCATTATTTATGGACGCGTGGCTAATTTTATACTGCAAATGCGACGAGTCGCTTTAAATGTGCACAAATTTAAATAAAATACAATTATCTAGAGAGAGAGAGAGAGAGAGAGAGAGAGAGAGAGAGAGAGAGAGAGATAAATAGAAAGAGAGAGCTAGCTTGGGCAGCGGGTCATTCTCAAAGGACAGCCAACAGTCAGTTTATATTTCACTCTCCCTCTCTCTCTCTCCTTTGCGCCCCCCCCAGAGAGATGTCAATAAATATTAATCATGACATTAATGAAGATTTAACAAATGGAACGTAATGGAATGGAACATAGGAATGAGGTTATGTGCGAGAGCAGCTGCAAACTGCCAACTGTAAACTGCATTTCCAGCTACAAATTGAAAGCATAAACTGAATGAATTATTGCATTGCCATGACACCAACCAAATCCCAGTTTCCCAGCAACGGCGACCCCGATTGCCACCCACCAACTGGTTGCCCTGGCTATCAGCTAGCCCCTCGGCTTCCCTAGCTGAAGGCTTCAATTTCACTGACACATGGAACTTCCGGCTCGACCAGCAAATTGCATCAGCATCAGCATCAACTGCAACAGCAGCAAGAGCAGCAGCAGCAGCAACAGAGGCACTCTGCGGGCAACAGGCAACACAGCAATAAGAACAAAAAACGCTGCACCAAGAAAAAAGGCTAAGACTTGTTTGTGTGCAACTAGGCGACTGCCTGTTACCCTGTACAGAAAGTGAAGTTCCAGTCAGCTATGAAATGTGTACTTATATATATAAAATATATGTTCCTGATGAGGAGGAGAAGTTAAAAATGGGTCTGTCCATCCGTCTGTCTGTCATTGGAGATTGCAAATGGAAAGTGAAATATAGTAGATGCTGCAAGACAGTAGGCATACTCAGACAGATAGATATATAATAGATGGTAGACAATAGATAGAAGATAAAAGATGGAAGATGACCGATGGAAGGTAGAAGACGGAAGATGGTGGCTGGAAACTGCAAGATGAATGATGGAGGATAGACGATGCAAGATAGAAGACCTAAGATAGAAGATGCAAGATAGAAAATAGAAGATGGAAGATAAAATATAGAACATAGAAGATGGCACATAGAAAATATAACAAGGAACATGGAAGACCAAAGATTGAAGGCAGAAGATAAATCATGGAAAATAGAAGAAATAATCATGGAAAATAAAAGATAGAATATGCAAGATGGAAAACAGAAGACAAAACTGTAGATAGAATAAAGAAGATAGACAATATAATATAGAAGATAGAAGCTAGGAGTTAGGATATAGAAGATACATGATATATGATAGAAAGCAGGCGATAAATGATAGAAATTGAAAGAAACAAGATAGTAGATAACAGATAAAAGATTCGAGATTTAAGATTAATGGTATATAATAGATGGTAGCTATTATATGTATGCTAGATACATACTAGACTGTTGACAAGAGATAATTAAAATACCCTGCTAGCATACACGCTGATATAGTCAACTCTATTTAGCTCTCGTTTCGAATAATTAAATATTTACGCTTCGAAATTGTTTGTTTGTTATCAAAAAATTAAAAGCGTAAAAGTTGAAATAACTCTTGACACCCATTCGGCAGTTGTGCAGGGTATTAGAAACAATAATAAAACAGACAGACTGCAGCTCTAAACCACCTGAACCAGTTTGTGGGCGTATGGCTATCGTGCAGAGGCACCCCCCCCAAAAAAAGGGGGGCGGGGCACGATGTGTGTTAGATGACGCCGCTTGGCAAATGAATTTGCAAACATTTCCGCTGCCAAAATTGGTTGGATACGGACACGGACACGAGAGTGGAATACGGAAATTGGCAAAGAGACAAGCTACATAGAAAGAGAGAGAGAGAGAGAGAGAGAGAGGGAGGGGAAGTGAACATTGACTGCGTTTCGCTTTAATTTGATAGATGTCGATGCAATCTGTGGTTCCCAGATACTATCTAAATATATATATATATATACTTATATACACTATGTATACGTATGTATATAGGTAGAGATATTTTGTGTGTACTCTAGCTAGTGCCGTGGCCAGTTAATTAATAATTAGAGTCGGTCATGTGCAGCGGACGGGCCTAATTGCCAATTAGGACATCAAAGTGAGTGCAAAAATGTTTGAACACGAGACTCACCTCCGGCGAGACAAAGTAGCTGGGACTCTTCTCGATGGTTATTTGGCCTCGAAACGAATGGGGCATCTTCTTGCGATACCATTCCAAGCCGCGCAGATAGTTTTCATCGCGGTCGAAGAAGTGCACCTCGCCGCCCGCCTTCTGGATGCGCGGATGCAGATAGAGCATCTCGAGCAGGGCTCGAGTGCCGCACTTGCGCACGCCAATTATCAGGGCCTGCAAATTGAAGTGCAAATGCAAATTGCAGCAATTATCAGTGTTCGGGTAATTCGACACACACACTTGAGGGGCTGCACTTACCTGGGGCAGGCGTCGACTGGTCTTGGGGAAGTGTACACGGCTGGAGGGAAATACCATGGGATGACTCAGCTGATTCGAACTGGCCACTGGCTTGACAAACACTGGCAAATGATTGGCATTCGATGCGGTATAGGCGGCTGCCGATGCGGATGCGGATGCGGATGCTGCCAGTGAGAGGCGATGCCGTTCGTGCACCGCCTGTGCTGCCTGTATATTGTAGACGGCGCTGTCGTACAGCACGTGAAACGTGAGAAACAATGAGATTAGCATGACCGTTAGAAAGACAACGGCCAGCTTTGGACGGGAGACACCAACGACCAGAATGCAGTCCGTGTGCGAGGCATCAGTGCCAACGGGACGCATCGCCGACTTGGGCAGCCAGCTAGAAAATGAGATGGGATTAAGGAAATTAGAAGGAAACATGATAGAGTTAATTAGATATAGCTATAGAGTTATAGATTATGTATACTTACATAAAGTATTAGCTAGTTACAATGTAATTTGATTCAATTTGATTGGGTGTATCCCTGAAGACTGAATAATGGGAAGCCTGCATACGAAATTTGATGAACGGACGGACAGACAGATAGGCAGACGGATGGACAATCGGACGGACGGTCGAACAGAAGGACGGGCGAACAGATTGATAGACGGTCGGACAAACATGTAGACAGACAGACAGATAGACGAAAACAACTACATATATCGACGCAGCTTGTCGTCCTGATCCATAATGTAAATAGTTTATAGGCTCACATCTCACATCTCCTTCTACCTTTCACCCTTACACATTCCATTTCCATTTTCAATTAGTTCTGGGTATAAAAGAATCAAACGCACAATCAAAAAGGAAACATATTTCAGATGCTGCTGCCTTGATTCTATTGTTTAAACAGAAGTAGAAAACTTTTCACTGCTGTTTGCCACTTCAGTTTTATCTCAGCTTCTCTTTGCTCACCTGAAAAATCTATAATATTGATTGACTTACAGAGATTCCGTTAGTTTCAATTGCAAAATTCATGCTCTCTCATCCCAACGCCAATTGCATTAATATTTAAAAAGGTATTCACTCTGTGTATATACAGGTAAAACACGTGAAAGCTATACTCAGGCTCGATTTACTCGAAAATGATTACATCTATATAATATTTGGATATCAATTATTCATAGTTGAGGAACATTTGCTGCTACGTATGCATAAATCATCAAACAAAGATAAACTCTTTCTCGAAAGTACTTTTAGCTGTTTTGCATTGACAACTCGATTAGCTCTAATGTCAAATGCTACGTACGGCATTGATTTTTTTGTTATTTTCGGTTAGGGTTATTCCCGGAATTCAAAGCCTGCCTCTGGTTATTCATTTGAATGCCCTTTCCTTTAGCAATTTGCAATGACTGAACACAAATTGTAGCTTCGATATGCAATTAGAATTGAAATATATATACATATATATATATATAAATATCTGTGTTAATGGATCGCTGTGCAACTCGAATGAAACTAAGTGTAAAAGTATCGAAAAGTATCGCCTCGTGGCACAATTAATCTAATGGACGACGTTCGCTTTCAATGGCAGACGCCTTGTCGCTAAGCTAATTAGATTCCCGCCTCAACTGCCGCTGAGTAATTAAAGTGCTGGCCGAGGCGACAGACTCCTGCCCTCAAAGTGTTCAACTCCGAATGCCGATGACTCACTAAGTGCTAACCGAAAAACTGCTTGCAGAAATTAGCAAGAGGTGACATCGGCATCACGGTGCCAGGTGTCCCAACTACCACCTGCCAGCTGTCACCTGTCTGTAAGACACTTCATGTGCTAGCCACTAATACCGTTGCTGCTGCTGCTGCTGCTGCTGTATCAAAAGGCTCGCTTGTCAGCGCTTAAGCGAATTCCATTATAAACGTTTCCGCTTAGACCGCAGCAAAAACACGGCTCGCATTATGACTTTGCTGCCATACGTCGCGTATACGTAACGTTCACTGTGCTCGTCTAATGGATGACTTCATTTGCAGTAGCAGCAGCAACAGCAGCAGCAGCAGCAGTAGACGCCGCCGCTGGCAGTCAGTCGACGGCTGGCTAAGTGCATTTATATATAGCCAGCTTTAAAAGGTGGCTTTGATGTTTAGAGTTCGGTATGGAGGGGGAAGCATGGCAACAGGCAGTTGGCAGCTTATAGCTGGTAGCTGGCGTTCCATCCTGTTGGCCGAGTTTTGCCTGCGACACCTCGTTAAAAGTAACGACACAGCGTGTGCTGTGCTGTGCTGTGCTGTCGTGTGGTGTGGTGTGGTGTGCTGCAGCCCACAAGGCGTCACTTCACACATTTTCAAACTTCTGTCTACTTCAACTCCTCTCTCTTTCTTTCTTTTTCTCCACACACACACAGACGTCGCGACGTCTCGCGGCTGTAGCATGCTTTAAGTTCTCTCTCTACACACACACACACACACTCTGTTGGACGGCGCCTGGCCTCGTTTCGGGTAGGCGTGGCTGGCTACCCACTTGAGTTGGCATCTGCATAAACGCAACGCTTCCCTTTCGACTCTCCCGTTATTGTTGTTGCTCCGGTAGCTTGTGTTATTATAGCTGCAGCTGCTGCTTGTTGTGGTTGCTACTGCTGCCACTGCTGCCACTGGTGCTGCTAGTGCTGCTGGTGCTGCAGCTGCTGTCACGCATTCGAGTTGACAGCCCAGTTCCAACTTCATTCCCTCCTTTGTCCTTTGTCCTTTGACCGCCGCCCGCAGCCCGCAGGCAGCTTAAACAACTTAAATCCGAGCCAAGTTGACTTTGTTTTAAACGAGCTCAAACATTCCCAGCAATTCGCTAGAAAGCGGCTTAAAGACTTAGCCAAAAACCTCGACACGAACTCAACAATTGCAGTGCAGCTCGTGCAATTAATATTGCCAACTTTTTACATTTATCCATTCGATTCTACACACAGATATGATTTGTGATGGCTTCTTAATTAAAAGCGAATTTAAAGCTCGCAGCTTTGTGGCAACAATGGCGTGTGAAATAGGGACAATTTAACTAGGCTCAAGCAGCAATTGAGCTGCTTAGCTGGTGTATGAATTGTTGGCCAAAAAGGCTTCGTGAATGGCATATGAAAGTCTTTACATGATGTAACTTGTGCTATATAAAGATATAATATGCCTGTAGCTGAGAGTTTCTTTAACTGCAACAAACAAATTGCAAAGCCTTAAACTGTTTAGGAAATTAAGCCTGCACAACATTTAGAAATAAAGAAAGCTTTAATTTCAAGACGCTAAACTTAAATCAAAATTTTCTAAGAATATCCTCTGTTAGCTCTATGCTGGCTTCTGTTTTCGATTCATCATGACTGACAGCTTAGCCCGACTTAGTTGCTTAGTAAATTGAATTAGTCTATAAATAACATTAGATCTACGCGATTCATTCTTTGCTTCTGTTAAGCATTGATAACTAACTATTTAGCACTCTTTTTGTTCAAAGATTTAGATTCCTGTGGATGTATCTTAAATCTGTTAAGTCTCTAGTAGCTACCTAGTCTGAATGCTCATATATTTATACATTGCACTTTTGATGTTTACTTAGCTAAAGCCAATTTGCCTTTAGAAATGCTCACATAAATTTTACGTTCAACTTTTTCGGGCATAAAAACTTCGAGTGCTGCCGCCTTAAGTATCTTCATCTTCCATCATCTAATCCAAGTTCCTGCCGCAGCGTTTCAGTTATGCTTTCAGTAAGCCTTCGATTTTATGCATTCCCCAAAATTAGCTCCACTTGATTACAACCAGTTCATTGAGCTATATATGATTTTATCCCTATATCCTTTCAACTCTGGTATCTTAGATTGGGCACATGCAATTTCAAAAATTAATTGGCGCTCAACAAAGTGTTTATCGAAAAAAGCAGCATATGTATGTATGTATATATACATATGTATCTATATAGCACAGCTGTTGAAATTGACTTCGAAAATTGTTGTCCAGCCATTAGCATGAATGCAATTTTCATTCGAGTCGTTCAAATGTAAATTTTATGAAAGCATGAGACGTGCTTACATTGACTTTTTCTCTTTGGCATTGCTATTTCTAACAGGGGAAGTAAAGCTGCCTTTAATGACTCAGAGTTACCCTGTAATTTAAATGCAACTTGGAATATTGGGATAAGCACAAATCTTCAAAGATTTCTGAAACTCAAAATATATTTTATCTCATCTTTTCTTATTTAATGAATAAATTATATATGGGGAATATAACACATATTACTCCACAAATCATTTAATATATATTTTTGCCTACATTGTGACCGAAATCGTCTTCAGTTTAGTTAATCGAACTACCCCTTAGCTTCGACGATTTACAGGACATAAGTTATTTATTAAGTCTCATGGTCGAGGGAGCGTCTGAATCAGCATTAGCCCAAGGGGAATATGCAGCTCTAATCTAGGCGAGATACCCCACTCAGACCCTTAATGACAGATAGCTCAGCCAACAGCTCAGCTCAGTGCCGAGAATACTCACAGGATGTCCAGCGGCAATTTGACAGAACAATCGCGCAGTGTCGCCGTTGCTGATGCGGATGCCTGATGCTGTTGATGTTGATGATGATGTTGCTGCTGCTGCTGGTGCTGGTGCTGGTGGTGCTGCTGGTGCTGCTGCTGTTGTCTCTGGTGGTATTGCTGTGCATGATGATGTTGCTGCAGCTGGTGCTGTTGCTGCTGATGTTGATGTTGCTGCTGATGTTGCTGCTGGTGTTGGTTATGGCCATGATGTTGATTCTGCAACAGCTGCTGGTACTCGTGCGCCTGCTGATCCGCATCCTGATGCGACTGATGATGATTATGATGATGATGATTGTGATTGTGATGATGCTGTTGCAATGGCTGCTGCTCGCTGTTGATGTTGCTGTTGCTGTTGCTGCTGCTGCTGCTACTGCTGCCAGTTGCTGCACGTCTCTTGGCGGCAGTCATCAGGCTGACGTTCAATGGAGCCAAAATTATTACCGCTGGCTGTTCGGAGGCGGCGACTAATTGGCCAGCTGCTGGCCGCACGTACGCGGCAGGAAAGCGACCCAAACGTCTGTTCGCTGCTTTTAGGGTCGTTGGCTGGCCTACGTTGAACTTCAATGAAAGGCTGCCTCCGCTACTTCGCCTCCCCTACCAGCAGTGGCTGATTTATGGCCACTGCCGCGCCCACGCCTACTTTTTTCCTCTTCTTCTTCTTTTTTTTTTTTGTTGAGCTCGCTTTTGTGCGCTTAATTAAATTCTCAGTAGCTGCAGTTGCAGTTGCAAGCAATTGCTATTTCTGTTGCACCTCTTGAGGCAGCTTCTTTCAACTTAAATTTTACTGCATTCGCTTATGCAAAAGCCAGCACAGACAGCCAATTAGATTTAGATTGATCATCAGCATTGTTGCGAGTGTTGGCCCAGCAGCTGTTGCAGTTGCTGATGCAGTTGCTGTCGCAGTTGCAGTTGCTGTTGCTGTTGCTGTTGCTGCTACAGTTGCTGTTGCTCTTGTTGTCCATCGCAGCCCCAACAGCTGTAAAGAAAAGAGGTCATAGAACATTAAACATTGTCATTTGGTTTTGTTTCAATCAAGTACTTATTCAATAGTTTAATTCATGTATTTATGCAGAGACGTGGCCACACATTAACATAAACATCAAACCGGGAACTGAGACAGACAAAAAGACTAAAAAACAACTTGTCTAGCTCATAAAATCGACGAATTTGTGCAATTTAGTCGCATTTAGTACTCGGATATGCACGCATCGAATTCAACGTTCTTCAATATGTTTGAGTTCTGGCGAGAAGGCAAGGACACTGGCAGACCTAACACTTGGATATACATATACAGCTGTGTTCATTAAAATAATAGTGCGACTGAAATATTTTGGAAACAATTTAAATGTGTATAAATATGTTAAATTTCAATTGTTTTCAATATGTTATGTTTATCACAAAATTTCACTGTCCAACATTTCAGTCGCACTACTATTTTAATGAACACAACTGTACTAATCATATACTCTCTATATAGATCCCTGGACAGCTCAAGTGTATTTGCTGAACTCGCCATGGCCCGTTTTATGCATCTGTTCGGCATATTTACTTTTTGTCTATAGAATCGGGCCACGATTCATGCAGCATCGCAAACCGTATAATTTGACGAACATAATACGCATCTATAACGTCTGCCAGATGATCTATAATGCAACAATGTTTCTTTTCGCAAGTATCAAAAGCTCAACAATTCAGTTCAAGCTTAACAACAACTTTCACTTTTCTTTAAAGATGTTCTATTACCTTTGGATCGTTAATATATACGATATATGGTGCATGGAGACCCTTAAGCTAGACAATCCAAATAAGTCGGTGGAACGCTGGGTCAGCTATGCATTCTTCATCAATAAGCTATTCGATCTGCTGGATACGATATTCTTTGTGCTGCGCAAGAGCTACAAACAGATCACAGTGCTCCACGTGTATCATCATGCCATGATGGTCTACTGCATGTACTGGGTAATACGACTCTACGGTGTCGGTGGCCAGTACTCAATAATGGGATTCTGCAATTCGCTTGTACACTTCATTATGTACTTCTACTACTTCATGTCGAGCCTGCGACCTGAGCTGAAGACGAGCTTCTGGTGGAAGAAGTACATAACTATCGCCCAGCTCATACAATTTATGATATACTTAGTGCAAAGCATTTTAGTTTTAACCTTTAGTCCCAGCTGCCAGTTTCCTCTGTTTATGCAATGGCAACAGATATTTCAGGCAACTGTCATGATTCTGATGTTCAGCAACTTCTACTATAAAGCGTATATTAAACCAAAGCAAAGAACTGA
Organism: Drosophila anceps; assembly: GCA_035045945.1. Taxonomy (NCBI): domain Eukaryota; kingdom Metazoa; phylum Arthropoda; class Insecta; order Diptera; family Drosophilidae; genus Drosophila; species Drosophila anceps. The sequence goes on from JAWNON010000073.1 coordinate 4,326,521, forward strand.
ATAAATCTGTGTAAATTTTGTAGCAAATTTCTTTCTCGTTTTGAATTTATATATTTTTATAAATACCTTATCTAGTTAGAAATTGAACTTATCAATTGAATACATTACTTTCTACATGAATCATAATTTAACAAAAGTCTTATTCAATAGACGTTGAGCTCCAGAACAAGAGTTCAGAGTCCAGCCCTGAAACTTATTGCATGTATTTTACTTGGAGCCTACCTTATAAACTTTTCTTTTAAGTTCATATATTTTTTATATTTTATAAATGAAACTTGACCTTGAAGTAAACTATTTGTAAACTAAATTAGCCTTTGGTCCGCCTATTCAACCATGAATTCACGCGTTTCTTAGTAGAGCTGTCGGAAATTACAAAAACTACAGAATATACATCTCAAATCTATATTCATATTCATCTGGAATATCAATTCTGCCAATTAAAGATGTTGACAAGTTCCGGTTATCTTCTAGTCGTGCACTCCCCATTACCACGTGCAATTTTCCATTAATTCTTCTGCGCTCTCTCCAAACCAATTAAAACTATTTCGACAATGAAAGCTCTTAATGAAATCGTTTACATAATTCTAAAAACCTTGAACGAAATCGTGCGTTCGATATATACGAAATCAAAAATGTATTTTTAGGTGTGGGAAATTTTTAGCATCGTGCTGACAATAAGTCCAAAAGTCAGATAAAGATAAGTCAGATTTGATCTAATTTCATTTTTGATTGTTTTAGAAACAGATTTTAGTGTGGCCTTGCTATTCATTGGACACGTTTTTGATTTGTTTACCACGTGGCATAAAAATGTCAAGTCGTGCCGTAAAAAAGTCAATAATAAGAATCCGATTTCTAATTTCATTTATATGTATGTACACCACTGAATGTATATACAAATAAACAGAAATGTAAAGTGTTGTTCGACCTCAACATTAAAATACTTAAGCTATACAAGAATCTAAAATCGTATGAAACTGTTTTATTTATATATTCTTGAAAATTGTAGAACACATTTTGTGGGCAAGGTACATTCAATTTTCGGCGCATTCATTTATGAACGTGATATAGAAATTTCCTGCTGCTTGCGACTTTGAAATGTGAACAGTCTTGAGTCGGGTTCTGATCTAATCGGAGCTTCGTCGAAAAAAATAACTGCAGTACACGATGGGATTCTTTGATAGGCTTGAACTGCCACGGGCAGGTAAAAATGATGTCTAACGAAGTCCATATGGCAAGGATCTTATACAGTACTATTTATACCAGATCCTGGGACAAAGGAATTTCCATTGTTGGACTCGCCATGGCCATCAACTCTTATTTGCTTGGGATATTTACTATTCGTATTAAAGCTCGGCCCAATGCTCATGAAGAATCGCCAGCCGTATAACGTGAAACCCCTAATGCTTGTCTACAATATCGTTCAAGTGATCTACAATGGATTAATGTTCTTTTATGTAAGTATTTACAATATTACGATTTACATTTGAACATTTGCTAATCATTTCCTTAAAGGGGATTTACCGAATGTTCATTAATCCGGTGTATGATATTAAATGCATGGAAACCCTTCCGCTTGAGCATCCGCTGAAGCCAACAGAACGCTGGATAACATATGTCTTCTTCTTGAATAAGTTGCTTGATCTGCTGGACACCGTGTTCTTTGTTTTGCGAAAAAGCTTTAAGCAAATAACTTCACTACATCTATACCACCATGTCATTATGTTCTATGGCATGTACTGGGGATTGAGAATGTACGGAACCGGCGGCCAATACTCAATGATGGGATTCCTCAACTCCTTCGTGCACACTGTCATGTACTCCTACTACTTTATATCTGCGCTTTATCCGGAACTCAAGGGCAGTATCTGGTGGAAGAAGTATATCACTCGACTGCAATTGCTACAATTTGTTTTGCTATTCTTCCAATCGATGCATGTGCTCATATTCAATCCGACTTGCGGATTTCCCATCGTATTGCATATGATACAGCTAGCGCTGGCTGTAGCTTTCACTGTCATGTTTAGCAACTTTTATTACCACGCTTACATTAAGCCCAAACAATTGAAAACGCAGTGAAAAATTTCAAAAAATTTTCGTTTCAATTGAAGAGTTTTATTTGCCGATCCAAATAACATTTTCGTTGCTTTTAAGACCTCAACATTAAAATACTTGAGCACTGCTAGAATATAAGAAATGGAATTGCAAAATACAAACCAAACGTACTATGTATGAGCAAAAGATTACAGAATAACTTTATGTAATATGTATAAGTAAAAGCAATACACAAGATAAATAAATATATAAAAGTTTTCAGACAAACCATATTTTGAATTTGGACTTGTATTCATTGTTGATTCAGCTATTCGACTAATTGCATTTTGGAATCTGAATGAAATAAAGTGCCCAACAGTCATTCTTATTTATCATTCTAGCTTTGCTTTCTGCTTCGCCAAAAATGGGCCTAGCCTTGAGCCCTATGATACGAAAGTTTACGAAAATATTTTATGTGAATCGTCTTCAATATCACTTATTTTTGCCTTGTTCATACTTTCTATTTTTTCATTTATGTGATCGAGCAACAAATTGCATGCATCATAGAAGTCTTAAAAGCTGCGGCACGTTTAATATGTAAAATGTATGCATGTTTGACTTGTGTTGAGCGAGACTGCTTGAACAGGAAATCCAAAGCGAATGCAAAAAAAAAACTTTAAATATAACACACGCTCGAAACTACAAAATAATTGAGTCATGAGTTTATGTCAGCTAAGCCCAAACATGAACAGAAATGAATGAGCATAAAGTAAGAGCGCTCTAGGCAAGAGTGCCCCACTGGGACATACCTGAGCCTGAAATTAAATATGTTACAATCAGAAAAAAAGAGAACATTGTGCAAGGCTACTGACTTAGAGGGAAACAATATCTGTGCAATTATATTGTGAAACTGCAGAACTTGTACAATTTTGTGTGTAAGCAGCAAAAGCAGCCATGTCAGGCCCCATAGAGTGTATGTTTGATCTATACCTATCCGTATAGCTGTCTAACCGTCCGTTCAACGCACTTTCCCGATAAATATGAACAACAGTTGGAAACTATAACTGAAATCGAACAGCTACATTATCGAAGTTCACTTAAATAATCACATCTTGAATGTTTTTAGAAAAAGTTTCTGGTTTTTATAAATAAGTTTGTTTTTATTCTATTTTTGATTTGGTTTTGTAGGCGCAATTCAACAAACCAATTGCATTAGAATTCAGTTGTAAATACAGAAAAAAAATTGCACTTATCTCACTACGCACATGCGTGATCTTCATTCATTCATCTAGCCCACGTACCTCTCAGAAAGGAGGTTTTAAGGTTTTCTTTTGTAAAATGAAACCCAAATAAACAATGTTTGTCACATCGAACAAAAAAACATTTAAAAGAATTTGAATTTTTTGGGAATTATTTCATATTTAAAGCATTTCGAAATCCGTTAGATAATACAGCCAATTGTCTGGCCATATAATCTAATACAATCAGCGCCCAGCTTGGTCAATTTACCTGTGCTTGAACCGTGAACGAGTATCACGAAGTCAGTTGCATTCGAAGCAGCATGCTTACTTGATATATTTTGAATAATCACAAGTCTGAGGCTATATAGATGTGTATTGCTTGCAATCCGAATCCAAATGAGCGGAACTATATATGCGTATATAGATAATATATATATATGTATATATATATATATATATATATATATATATATATATATATATATATATATATATATATATATATATATATATATATATATATATATATATATATATATATATTATCTATATATTTTATATATATATATATATATATATATATATATATATATAGTATCTATATATTATATATATATATACATACTATATATATATATATACATACTATATATATATATATATATATATATATATATATATATATATAGTAGTATGTATAGATTTGTGTGCAGACCTTGAATGACCGTGTTGCACTCGCTTATAGAAACCTGTTGCAGAACTTTCATTGTGCCTATGACTTTCCAAATGGATTAGTCTTTAATTGGATTCTGATTAAGTCACAACTAAGTCGGGAAAAATAGGAAATTTAGAGCACGATGTCAATTCTTAGTTACTTTGAGTTTTCACGCCAAGGTAAAAATTACTTCAAATGGAACACTGGTCAACATAATTTGATGAAGTTTACTAACCAGAAATGCTTCTGATTTGCAGAAGCCGAATCTGAAAATCTTAACAGCTTAAAACGTCTAGTCAAACTCTTGTATGGGGCAACCCCATTCTGTTGGCCAGTGTAATTCATACAAATGATACGCATTCTAAACAGTTCACTTTTGCAGATCCTGGAACAAAGGAATTCTATTTGCTGAACTCGCCATGGCCATGTTTTCTAATTTCGTTTGGATATTTACTATTCGTATTAAAGCTCGGCCCAATGTTCATGAAGAATCGCCAGCCGTATAACGTGAAACCCCTAATGCTTGTCTACAATATCATTCAAGTGATCTACAATGGATTAATGTTCTTTTATGTAAGTATTTACAATATTACGATTTACATTTGAACATTTGCTAAGCATTTCCTTTAAGGGGATTTACCGAATATTCATTAATCCGGCGTATGATATTAAATGCATGCATCACTTTCCGTTAGACCATCCGTTGAAGCCTGCCGAACGCTGGATAACATACGTCTTCTTTTTGAATAAATTGCTCGACCTGCTGGACACCGTGTTCTTCGTATTACGAAAAAGCTATAAACAAATAACCTTACTACATACGTACCATCATGTCAACATGTTCTTTGGTATGTATTGGGTAGTAAGAATCTATGGAACCGGCGGCCAATACGCAATGATGGGATTCCTCAACTCCTTCGTGCACACTGTCATGTACTCCTACTACTTTATATCTGCGCTTTATCCGGAGCTCAAGGGCAGTCTCTGGTGGAAGAAGTATATCACTCGACTACAATTGCTACAATTTGTCTTGCTATTCTTCCAACCGCTACATGTGCTCATATTCAATCCGACTTGCAACTTTCCAACTATAATGCAATATTTGCAGTTAGCGCAGTCTGCAGTTTTTATTGTCTTGTTTGGCAAGTTTTATTATCATACTTACAACAAACCCAAACTGCAAAAAAAACAGTGAACAGAAAGTTAAAGTTTCTGTAATTGTGTTTCACAACGCCAATATTCGATGTATAATTACGAAATATAATTACAAATAGATTGTGTCCAAAATGATTGGTACAATCTAAGAACTAACATAAATAATAAAATTGTTCACATTTTCCAACACTGTAAATCGTTTTTAATGGTTCGACTTAAGCGAATACTTTTAAAGGTTAGTAGGCCTGTCAAATCTAAAGACCTGCAATTCAAGATGCAGGTACTCGCATAAAAAATAGTAGCGCTTTCAGAAAAATATCTTGACTTGGAGAGTTTTTTTTATTTGAATTTATTTAGTGTTGAGTCCATGCCCTTCAAATTTGGCATCTTAACAGCACAATTGACGTTGTAATAGACGAAACCTCTTCATTCAATAAGAGAGATATGTTTGAATGACTGCAGTATATCTCTGATTATTTAAAGAACTACAAACTCTTAATTATACCCTGCAACCTTTGAAAATGGGAAATCAGGGTATAATAGTTTGGTTAAAATGTATGTAACGGGCAGTAGGAGGCGTAGCAGACCCAGGCAGACAGGAAGACGAGCTGATTCCATTTTGCCTCGTCCGTCCGTCTGTCCGGCCGCCTGTCCGTTCGTCCGTATGTATGAACGCGTCGATCTTAGAGGTAGAGTGATTTTTTACAGGTGCGTGTATAACACGCGCAGATCGAGTTTGTTAGAAAAATTCGATTTTGGTTATATTTTGGATATCACGGGCCCTTTCCCCCCAAATTGGCAACGTATTTCAGGTACTAGAGACTTGAGCTTTGGCGATTACGTATAAATGAATGTCATTATTAAGCTCTAAATTTGATTACGAAAGTTCATCTACAAAAAAACTTATTCAACAATTAAGTTCCTATAATATAGCCCAAGCGCAGTCGCTGCGTTAACTGCGCAGTTGGCAGAGCGCGTGCCCATGCACATGCGTTGCTTGGATATGCATATATATATTTGTATATGATAAATAAGCATAGAATGTTTGGAATATTGGCTCTTCGCAGGGTTCAGGTGATCTCCAAGTCGATTAGAGTACTCTTACTTGCTTTTAATTCCAATTTATGTAAATCAATGGCATTCTATGCTTGGATGATGAAACACACAGAAGTTATCCAAGAAATCTTATAGTCATATTATCCCAAATTAACTAGCACCAAATTAGGTTATTCTCCATGCACATCCATTGAAATGAGTGTTTTAGATATGCAATTCTGTGAACAGAATTAGAATTTCAATTCTTTAGCAATGGCGTTTGCTGCGATTTCATTCGCAATTGGTATAAATGCAATCTAGTAAATCTGGCACGGTGGCTGATGTGTACTCTACTTGAAGAAGAAGAGATCCGATTCCCTTACGTCCCTTACTTCAGTATTCGAGTACTCATATCAGGGTATAATGGTTTTGTGACAATATATGTAACAGACAGCAGGAGGCATGGCAGATCCCATAAAGTATTCTTGATCAGGACGACGAGCTGAGCTGTTATAGTTATGACAGTCCGCATAAACGAATCGATCTCGTAAATCACAAAAGCTATAGACGTGAAATTTTAAATATATCCTCAAAACTCATCCCAGAGTGAGCATAAACCGTAAAAGCTGGCACTTTTAGATTTACTGTGTAAGCACGTGTACTGAATACAGAGATTATATTTTTATTTTTTTTTTTTTTATATTTTGAATACTTGAGACTTGTGCTTTGGCGAATAGACACACATAAGTGTAATTATCAAGCTGTGAAAGCTTGATTATGAAAGTCCATCTACAAGAAAAGTTACTCAACAATTAGTTTGCCATAGTATAGACCATTCTGCAGCCCAGGCGCAGTCGCAGAGCAGAGCGCGTGAGTGCGTATGTATGCGTGATTAGCTGTGTTCACAAAAATAGTAGTGCAACTGAAGTGTTGGATACAAAATTTTGCAGTCCACCATTTCGGTTTCTTATGCTTAGGTATATATATCAGCGTGTTTATATTGACATTCCCATTTGAGTATGTATATTAATATATCTGATTTGATTCATTTATTAGCAATTATATCCTTTTTCAATTTTATAGGGTATTCAGCATTGAAGCCTGCACGCAACATGTTAATTAATGCAAGACTTAATTTATTTTCTATTTGAATATCAATTATACCTTATAATACTGGGGTATATCAATTAGCTAACTAAAGTTGTTAAGCATAAATGAAGACATATATAAAATCATTGATAACATACCTAATAGATAGATATATCTATATTTATAATTCAAGTAGATAGCTTAATAGATATGCCATCATAATCTATAATCTATGATCGTAATCAATTTCTTGAGTAGAGTATTCATTAGTCGGCATATTATTATTTGCTAACATTGTCCATTGCAAATTTATTTCTCATTTTTAGCATTTAAGTCGCGGTTGTTTGGTGTTTTTATTCTATTTTAGAGTCGCACTTGAAGCTCACAAGTCACTGAGTTTACTAAAAGCAAGGAATTGAGCAAAGAAAGAAGAAATAGTTCAGCAAAATGGGCGTCGACATAATCGAACTTTTTAGTAGACCTGCAGCAGGTACAATGTCCAATTTCGTTTCAGTGCATAATTTAGCAATTTAAAGACTGTTTTCTTTTTGCCTGTTTCTTTGAATAGATCCTGTTATGGCAAGCTCTTTTCCATTGATGAACTCGGGATGGACAGTGACATTCATTTTGGTCGCCTATTCAGTATTTGTGCTGAAAGTGGGCCAAAACTTTATGCAACACCGCAATCCGTACAATGTAAAGAGCCTAATGCTAATCTATAACGCGGTGCAGGTGATCTACAATGGCATTTTGTTCTTTTATGTACGTATGTGTTGAGTTTTATCAAAATGTGATCAGTTATTAATGAATTGTCTGTTGCAGGGCCTCGATTTGCTTGTCATCCATCCCGTGTATAATATACGTTGCATAGAGCTGCTGCCATTAGATCATCCCGTTAAGTCGACTGAGCGCATGTTGGGCTATTTATACTTGTTGAACAAAATATTCGATCTGATGGATACGGTGTTCTTTGTGCTGCGCAAGAGCTACAAACAGATCACATTTCTGCATGTCTATCATCATCTGATGATGGTTTACTCCACATACTGGGTAATACGTATCTATGGCGGCAATGGGCAGTACCATGTGATGGGCACATTGAATACCTTGGTGCATACCATTATGTACACCTATTACTTTATGTCCGCCATGAATCCGAATCTCAAGGGCAGTCTCTGGTGGAAGAAGTACATTACCGAAATTCAATTAATCCAATTTGTCATATTGGTCGCTCAATCGCTGATTGTTCTTATATTCAATCCCAGCTGCCAGTTTCCCATCTTTATGCAGTATATGCAACTGTTCCAGGCAACGGTCATGTTAATTCTGTTTGGCAAGTTTTACATCAAGTCTTACATAAAGCCAAAACCGAATAAAACTTCTTAGAAATATTTTTAATTTTTTTTTTAAATGTGAATTTGAAATGAAATTAAAGTGTTATTAAAAAAAAAATTAATAAATAAACTTGCTTTAACGTTTCATTGTTCAGTCCTTTGACAACCATATATATATATATATATATATATATATATATATATATAACATTATATATTATTGAATGAGCTAATTATCATCAATATATGTCCGACTATCTATGGCTTGCACTTAAGGTCACCTTGAGCCCGAACTTGAACTCGACTATATAGAAGTATATTACGTCTATGACGGGTTTACTAAGTGCTTAATTGGGTTAGCTGAATATCTAATTGCACTTAGATGTTTGGACGCATCTTATAAATATCAATGATCCGTACTCGCATAAAGCTTTCGTTAAAATTTCTGTAATTTTCTATAGCTTTTTCCGAGAGCTTTTAATTATTCTCATTCTGTTCCAATTCTGTTTCGTTTTTCCAAGTACAATGCCGCGAGCTCGATATCAATATCTAAACAATTTAATTAGATATGAAACCCATTTGACATTCGCGTTCATTCGCAAATCGTATTTCGAGCTTAATCGACGAAAAGTGCTTTTCAATCATGCTCAGCATTTTCAATATACCGTCACCAGGTAAAGTAAATAATATATATATGTATATATATATATATATATATATATATATATATATATATATATATATATATATATATATATATATATATATATATATATATATATATATATATATATATATATATATATATATATATATATATATATATATATATATATATATATATATATATATATATATATATATATATATATATATATATATATATATATATATATATATATACGGAGTATACAACAAATCGAACTGACTATATCAACATGATCTTTTTACGCAGATCCCGATCCATTGCCATTGACAAATTCACCGTGGCCCATCATTCTGATCTTCACAAGTTATTTGATATTTGTACTCAAAGTTGGTAAGATCTTTATGCGAAACCGAGATCCGTACGACCTGACGAAAGTGTTACGCGTCTACAATCTTAGCCAGGTGGCATACAATCTCATCGTCTTTGGTGCTGTCAGTAACTCAAGAATAGCTTTCAATTGAATTTACTGCAAGCTTGTTTAATATTCTTCTTTTCTGTTTTCGCATTCTAGACATTCTACTTTTTGATCATTGAGGGAATTTGCAATCTGCACTGCATGGAAACCTTTCCCTTCGGTCATCGGCACAAAAACGTGGAGCGTTATATACACTATGCCTACTATATCAATAAGATCATCGATCTGCTGGATACGATATTCTTTGTGCTGCGCAAGAGCTACAAGCAGATCACATTTCTGCATGTCTATCATCACGGAATAATGTTCATTGGCTGCTATTTGGTGATGCGCCTCTATGGCACCGGTGGTCACTTCAATTGCCTCGGCCTGTTTAACACTTTTGTGCATGTGATCATGTATTTCTACTACTTCCTGTCAGCCCATTATCCAGGCCTCAAGGCCAATATCTGGTGGAAGAAGTATATAACGATAGCACAGCTCGTACAGTTTGTATTGCTCTTCTCTTATTCCGCTTATGTGCTGATCTTTGCCGAGAACTGTAACTTCCCCAAAGGTTTGGTAATGCTACTTGGCTTTCAGGCCATGGTCATGATGTATATGTTTGGTAATTTCTATATCAAGACTTATACAAAGATCCAGAAGAACTTCAAACAAGACTAAGTACAATAAACAAAATTTGATTTTTGTTTTCATTCGAAATGCAAATAAAGTAAAATGGAAATGAAATGAGCATTTTATTGTGTCGTGCTTTAGTTACCTAATGACCAAAGGCCCGTTCTGTGATCTAGATTCTAAATACACAATGATTTGCAATTCATGTGTACACCACACACACACGTGGCAGTGGGGCAATCAATGGGGGCCAGCTAGGGGCGCCTGATTCGCAATTTATTAAGACGCCGCCACGTTACAAATCGCTGAGAAAAGTAGCAGAAAATGCTGTAGATGTGGCAGCAACAGCTTGAAAAATAGAAATTGCTAGCCGGAAAAACAGCTGTAGGCAATCAAACACACACACGCACACACACACATGCACACACAGAGAGAAAGAGCACATTGTTAGCTACACTTGATAAGCATGATTCAAGTCGAGTGGGAAATCCAAAAAACACTCGCAAAATAACGATGTGCAGTGAATTTCTGCACACGCACACACACACATACACTTCAGCTGACATGCATACACACACACAGTTATATATACACTCATATGCACACACACACACACGTTGCAAGCTGACAGTTTCCGCCTGATTTTCGAAATGCTAAGGGAAGAGAGCTTTAAGCGAAACTGCTTGACTACAAAATACCCTGTCTACAGCTCATAGAGTGATAAGGCTTAGGCTGTGATTTTTTTCATTTCTGATATAACAAAAGAAGGCAAAAAGCTTGATTGCAAGATACCCTGCTAACAGCTCATAGACAAATACGGTATAACAAGTGATTCAGTTGATGCACCAAATAGAATTTATGGCTACTGCTTGACAGCTTAAGAGTAAAATCTGACTTCTACTTGCATAAAATATGGACGCCCATCGATAGCTGGAACTGTCTATGTGACCCTGGTTATTAGACAGCTGAATAAATATGCTGATTCATAGCTTTGTCTAGACTTTTAGCCAAAGAATACCTAAGCTCACACCATAAACAGATAACAAATGCAAGGCAAAGCCTAAATTCCCATCAAGTCTTCAACAGCTCCCAGCTGAGTGCATAAAAACCAATCGATCCCAACACTTAACGTCAACAGGGTATAAATAGCAACTGATAAGACAGCCGGCAGTGTTATAACTGCAGCTCTATCCGAACTGTGCTATGTGGCACGCCAAGCTAAGCTAAGCCAAGACAAGCTGCATTTGTTGCCCAGGCCAAGTCGAACACTTTGAAGTGGGTTTGTGTGTTTGTCTTTTCTTTTTTCTTTTTTTTTTTGCTCTGCTAACAACAGCTGCAACAATTGTGGCAAATATGGCAAATGGCAATTGAAAAACAAAAGTCTCTTGGGACAGCAACAGAAATCCTTTTCCATGTACTTTCACACTTTATGCGCTTAACAAAGACGCGATGACAAGATGAAAAAGAAACAGCTAGAGAAGCGGGGAGAAGAGAAGCACACACACACACAGAGAGAGAGAGTCGAACCGCAACGAGGTCAGGAGCATGCACAAGGATAAAGAAAATGGACAGGCTTGTTAAATAGTGGAGAGGGAGACAAGGGAGCTCTCTAAGAAGCACAAAATTGGCTATAAAATGAACGACGCACTGAGAGAGGGTTACGCGAAAGACAGGGCGACTGGGTTTCCACTAAGTTTTATCTTTTGTCTCTCTCTGTGTGTGTGTGTGTGTGTGTGTGTGTGTGTGTGTGCACATTTGAGACAAAGTCAAATGGAAATCTGCATAAAACCCTTCAGGCTGCATTGATACAAGCAGCCGGCGAGGCATTCGATTGCACACACAGACTTGAACGAGCGCTGGGGCAAAGCCATAGAAAAGTTTCCTTTCAATTGCACAAGCAAAACGCGCGCATCCACAGCAACTGCACAAGTATATATATATATATATATATATTATATATATATATTTAGATATATATATAGATATATATATTTAGATATATATATATATATATATATATGGATTTAAATGCGCTTTTCAGCTCCTTAAACTTAATAGGATTTTGCTTAACAAAAATAAACTTCAAAAAGCAAAACATTAGCAGCAAAAAGACAGCAAACAGGGTGAGAGTGTGAGAGAGAGTGACCGAGAGAGAGAGAGAGAGACTGCAGCATAATTGAAATTAATATGCAGCCACATAAATTCCATTTAGAGCTCAACTAGCTGGCTCAATTAGGATTTTTGCAAGCATATATGCTGACACATACACACACAGAGACACCCACACATATGCATATTTGTGTGACCCGTTAGCTTTGCTTGCGCCCGACTTGCAACGACGCTTGGCAACTTGTGCCATAATTTACACTCTATCGAACGATAACAAACAACCTGCATAATGTATGGCGCTTTATAAACTCCCAACAGCGAATCCAGCAGAGGAGGCGTGGTCAATGGGACGGAGCGAGCAGGAGCGAGTGTGTGAGAGAGAGAGAGCGGGTATCAGAGGATACAGAGAGGAGGGGTTTAGCTATTGAAGCACAATGTTGTTATTGAACGATGGGGTCACAAAGTGGCACAAACAGCGCTTGAAGATGTGCGGCGTTGGTGTGTGTGTTTGCGAGTGTGTGTGTGCGTGTGTGTGGGTGTATAGCACAAACTATAAAATACTTGCACACTCGCTGCTGCATTATCCTTGAATGCCAGCCAAAAGTGCATGAAAAACGCTGTCACTAACAGGTATACAGGTGTGTGTGTGTGTGTGTGAGTTTGTTGCAAGGACACTGCGAGGGCACATCTTGATTGTTGTGTGAATTATTAATGAAACGTGAAAAGCTTAAAGCCAAGTTTAAGTTGTCTTACTATTCAAAAGCTAGCTAAAAATGTACATACAGCTGTGTTCATAAAAATAGTAGTGTGACTGAGACATCATATTCTTAAAAATAATGTTTATATAATACATATCTTGATCTTATCTTAGTATTGGTTTCACATTATTGTCACAATATTTCAGTCGCACTACTATTTTTATGAACACAGCTGTATATACTGTAAGAAGTTTACCTTTGTATTAACAAATATAGTTAGTTAAGCCAAAACACAGACTAAAACTAAGAGATGACTTTGCCATATTATGCAGATATTCATCAAATCTACATCTGGCTTCACTTGAATTCTGCTTTGCAGTCAACGACTTATAGGAACTCTCCTATCAAGCGAATATGCCAAACAAAGATTTCATTTTATGTATACATACATATACATGCTTGTAACAACAACAACTTCAAAAGCAACCCTCCACAGCATAATTCTTGCTAAAGAACTTTAATGTTATGTGGCTATTACAAACCTTAATAGACTTGATCTCAGCTTGCGCCTTTCGACTAGTCTCAATTGCCATCAACCTTAAGTGTTACCCTCGCTAGCTAACGTTAGCTGTCCAAGCCAACCTTTAGGACTTGCTCGCTGCAGGTTAGTGCTCCATGTGTTTTGCAGTTAATTTGCGCATTCACGCTTCATTGTCGTTGGCCTTCGTGGCAGCTGTGAGCGTGTTAGACTAAGAGTATTAGTGAGAGTATTAGTAAAATAGTCTACTGGCATTTAATGACCGGTTCGACTCGGCTCGCCTTAGCTCGCCTTAGCTCGACCTTACGGCTCAAGCTCAAGCAATTGGTTATTCATGCTGATGGCAGCCGCAAACATTTTAAAAGGCAAGCATTTGCATTTAAATGTTCATTGAAGCGCTAAATGTGAAACGTATACGTAATGTGTGTATTACGCATACGCTGCGCATGCATGTGCAGTCGTCTTTCGTCTTTCGCCATTCGTGCTGCGCGCTGCGTGCTGGCATAATAAAATTTTAATTCGCAACGATTGATGGGCTGCACACGCATCAATGGCTGATCCTAAATCCGAAATGACAACAGCAACAAACAGCAAAAGTCGCCAAGAGAGCGGGCCAAGTCTGAGGCAGGCAACACATTAAATTTTATATGCCATCCAGCGCTTATTTGCATACACACACACACACACACACCCACACATCAACACACGCACACCCACACTTATTGGTTGTGTGTATAAAGCTGTAACATTGATTGGATTTGTTTGAGCTTTGCAATGGCAACAGCAAAAAGGGAGACACGACGAGGCGGCGGCGTGCCACATGGGTTAAGTTTAAGTGCCTGGCATTTGGCAAATGCCATAGAAGCTCTCATGCAGCCTGTAGCTTACACACACACACACACACACACACACACACACACACACACACTCAGATTCTGTGTAATATTTTCTCATTTGCTCGACCAAAATTGCGGCTGCATCGTTTAATTTAATGCCCCTTAATTACGCTCCTATATATTCATCTCTCACACTAGACCATGTCTTTTGCGTAATGAAATGGAATTGAGCATTGAGCAGCTGCTCCTCCTGCTGCTCCTCCTACGCCCGCTTACCCCCAGCAGAGCTCTAACTAAAGTTAAATTAAAGCTAAAGCAAATGGCAAAAGTCGTGCAGCTTAATTATTTAGAATTGTAAATAAGTGCAGCATGTGCGCTTAATTGACAGCAAACATTTGTAGCTTCAACTTAGCTTAATAGACAACCATCGACTGCTTCACTTTCAACAGACTTAAATGCTTAATGACCTTTGCATGTGCCCTTTAAAGTTGCTAACGAAACGAATCGATTACTAATTAAGATATTTTCATTAATGAGTAAAACCAAGAAATAAATTTAACATAAATTGAAGCTGAGTATCATATCCTATGCAAAATGTCTTTGCCTTGCTTTAATTTATGAAAATCGCATAGAAAGGCTACAATAAAAACTTAGAGAGCGACCCTTAAATGAAAGACTCAGAGCGAGAGGTGAAACAGAGAGAAAGAGATAAAGCGAAAAATGAGTAAAAGAAGAAGTAAGGCAGAAAAGAATGGCAGAGAGTAAAAGTGCAAAAGAGAAACGAACGAGTAAAGTGTGAGGAGAGAAATTAAAAAGCAAAGACTAAGCAAGAAGCAGAGTGCGAGAGTAACGCAATGTGATAGAATTAAAAAATAAAAAAGAAAGCGAGCGCGCAGCTATAAAAAAGAATAGCTAAAGAACACGCGCGTCGAGCTAGATGGAATATATATAAAATAAAAAAAAATATGTATCTCATTATATTTTTCCAGTTAAAAGCTAGCAAGATTCACATTCAACTTGTATAAACAAACGCCTTCGCCTTTTTCTGTGCCGCACATTAAGTAATTGACGTCATAGACTCAATTAAACAAAACTTAAATGACTTAAACTCAATTAAATTGAAGTTGATGAAAATCGCATAGAAGAGCAGTTAACTGCACTTAGCCATAAATTCAATTCAATTATGCAGTTATTACTGCATAAAAACAAAAGAGAAATAAAAAAATAAAAAACAATGCGCAAAACAATTTAACGATGTGTATCATGGTCAACATCCCTTGGCCCTCAACTATATAATTCAGTGAGAAACAGAAACAGCAACAGCAACAGAAACCTCAACGAATCAACAGTTTTTTCTTTGCTTTTTTTCATTTTGTGTTGTTTATGCTATAAACATGTGACTAAATAATGTTCTTGGTTGACTATTTGTGAAATGTAAATATTGCATGCGAGTAAATAAACAAATAGACAACAAGTAAAGCTAGCAGCTAGGCAATGGAGAGCGACCTTGCGGTACCCTACAAGTGAATAGGTTTACAATATACATAAGGCAAAGGAAGAGAGTCGAAGAGCTGAGCAACCTCTTTTGTTATACAATAGATATATAACACTTGGACAGAGTGGAAGATCTAAAAGCAGCTATAGCTATATTGCTATATATATATATATACGATGTGTAAATTAATACACATTACATTATCATACATAGAATAATGGCATTCCCTCTAACATAAACTACAATTAACAAAGTATTCCTTCTTCATTATAGATGTTAAGGCCTAAGCCCATTGAAAAAGCTAGTTCATGGTATAATGCGCTTACAAAAATGTATATAATAGGCGGAGGGAGGCGTGGCAGACCACATAGAGTGATGCTTGATCAGAACGATAAGCTAAGTCCGTCAGTCCAACTGCCCGCCATACCGTGATTGGCATGGCTTTTCGCAGTATTCACGGTATCTCCTAGTCAGGCACTCCCGACAATAACAATCTTACTTGTTAAGATTAGGTGAAAATACACAAACAGACAAAAATAAATTGTAATATATATACATATACAAGTAGAATGTTCATATAGTACATAGTACAGTAAACAGCCCATCACATTAACCACAAATTTACATGGTATACCCGTCCACATTATGGTATCAGAATAGACTCATACACACGCGCGCGCACACATAGAGACAACTGCAAATTGTAATTAATCAGTGTTGTTTTAAGTACTGGCATGATTAAACACAATAAAATGATTAATTAAATGCCATAGATGTCGACAATAAAGCTGAACTCCTTGTTTCGCTGACTTTTAAAGTAGATTTTGGCGAAATTGGCATTCGGCCCGCCAGCCTCGAGGCGCGCATAGCCGCCGTTGCCATTCCTGATCTGATCGGTGACCACAATTTGCGTAATGAGCCGCTGCGTGCCCTAGTGAAAGATCAAATTACAAATGAAAATCAAAAAAAAAAAAAAAGTAAAAGAAGAATATCAGCATAGGCAACGCACAACTTGTTGGAATTTGTAGGTGCGCGTGACAATGCGTAAGAATTTCGATTTCTCCGATATGATGACTCGTTCCAGATGCATATCCCGAAAGACACGACTGCCCCACGTGACACTGTGGCTCTGATTGCTGCCAGCGCCACGGCCGACCGCAACCAGCGACAGGTTGACCAACAATGCTAAGTAAACGACTTTCATGTTGTTAAGCACAATTAATTATCACATTTACGTATGAATTTGATCGCATTTATATACGTCTCACAAACAATGGGGCCAAAAAATTGTTTGCATTGTAAGCAAGCTTCAGTTGTTGTCAGATTCTCATTAATGGTCACAGCTGGCGTGCCAATCCACAAAACAAAAACCCCATAACGCAC
Source organism: Drosophila anceps (assembly GCA_035045945.1). NCBI lineage: Eukaryota > Metazoa > Arthropoda > Insecta > Diptera > Drosophilidae > Drosophila > Drosophila anceps. The sequence continues at coordinate 4,343,919 of JAWNON010000073.1, forward strand.
CTGTGCGACGATACATACATATAAAAACAGAGACAGAGAGAGAGATGGAGATGGAGAGATGGAGAGAGTGAGAGATATGGAAGTACAACTGTCTCTTTGCATATGCAATTTGAGGAAAAGTTTAGGCGCACAGACAAACAATGTACGCTGCAAAGTCAATGAGAATGTCAGGGACAGCTAGCTAAATTTATCTATCAAGCAGCAAAGCAAAAATAAAAAAAAAAATTGAAAATAAAAAATGAAGGAAGCAAAAAAGAAAGAAAAAAAAACGAAACGAAACGAAACGAGAATTCCTCACAGCACATTAAACATGCAAATTTCGAAATGGATTACACATGAATACCTAAAATGTTTAGCTGGGGTCCATGGGGCCAACTCAGGGATCACAGCAAACAGAACGAGTGAGTTGCACAGAGAGAGAGTGAGAGAGAGAGTGAGAGAGAGAGCGAGAGAGGGAGAGTGATGGAGACGTTTTTGCTTACAGCTGTGGGCGTGTTGCTTTAAACTTGCTTTAAGCAAAATATTTATTTAATTTTTGTTAACTACCCCTCGCACACACACACACACCCACACACACCCACACACACCCACACACACTCATACACCCACACACCCACACACCCACACACACCCACGCACACTCATACACCCACTCATACACACATTGCACAGATCCAATTTACTCAAGTACAAAGACCCTGTCGCGTATATTGTTGAAATTTTATTGTGCAAACATGAGAGTGTACAAAATTTATGTGTGTGTGTGAGTGGGTGTGTGTGTGTGTGTGTGAGTGGGTGTATGCGTGTGTGTGTGTGGGTGTGTGGTTCAGCTTTATGGTTGCCACGTTGGTTTTGTTTCTCATTTGCGTGCGTGTATGTGTGAGTGCATAAACAAACTCTAAGCTTGCGAAGCGTTGTTAAGTTGTGGCAATACACACACATACACACACACACACACACACACACACATATATACACATATATACATACATACATAGATACAAAAATATTTATGCATGTTGCTCTGCACCGCAAAAATAAAAACGATTTTTGGCAAACAAATCAACTAGACAACAGCGCAGCCATAACAAATCGCAAGCACGAAATCATTAAATTAAACCAAGAAAAAAATAACAGCTGAGATACGCTTTACGATAATTGGATTTCACAGAACTTTAGAGGAATACCTGGTACTCTTAGTTGGAGTGAGAGTGAGAGCGAGAGAGGGCGAGAAAGAGAGAGAGAGAGTCAGAGTCTGACACAGTTTTTATAAGTGTAAGTAATACTCAATCAACAGCTGCGAGTGCTAGAGGCGCCTTTATATGCTTAGCCACAGCTAGAGCTGGTTGGGAATTCTAAGAACAGCTGAATTTTTTTCTAGGCATAAGTTTTATGCTTATTCAAGTTTGAAAACTCTATTAATTGTAAGCAAATTGTTTGCATGTAATTATATTATATTATATATGTTTTATTGGCTCACATATAAGAAACTGAACATGTTTTCTTGAACAAATTTCTAAAAATCATAAAAAAAATGAAACTTAGCAGGCCACAAACTTTTCTTCATCATAACTAATTTATTGTTTTATATAACAAAATTGATTACATTCAAATCGGAGTTTCCTTTGAAGAGATAAAACATTTCGAACTTTTAAAAAAGTCAAACCTATTCAGCTGATCGGCACTTTATAAGCAAAACAGTTAACAATATGCTTTAAGCTTATGCATTTAATAACCAATCACAATTACCAATAGCAGCTTAAAGCCACAAAAAAATTCAATTAGTCTGTGAAAGGTACAGCTTTATGGTTTGACCACTTAGGTCAGGCTTAGAGCGACAAGTGCTACAACTTAAATTCAAGTTAACAACAAACGTGTTGGCATAGTTGTTGAATCCGACACACACACCCACACCCACACACCCACACCCACACACCCACACACACACACACACACACACACACACACATACAGTGGCAATCTGCCACATACAAAAGCAATTTTGTGCATAGGTGGACAATAAAAAGGACAGAAATCGTAACAAGAGCGAACGACCACAGGCGGGGGTCATAAATATTTGTGTTGTCCGCTGTCTGCTGTCCGCTTGTTGTTGTTGTTGTTGTTGTTGTTGTTGTTATTTATATATGTTATGTAGCTCTAGATAAGAGAAATAAGAAATTGCTATGTGTGTCTCATTTGAATGATGCATGGATGCAAGCAACTGACATCTGAAACCACAAACATATATTGATAACATATTTATTTTATATTCGCTTTGAGATTTGACACATGTCTCTATCTCCCTCTCTCCCCCTCTCTCTCTATCTCTCTCTCTCTCTCTATTAGCTTTGTTAGCTTTAAATGGGCTGTGGCACTTATGCCTCAAGCGATTTAAATAAATTTTAATTAAAGCAAATGGCACTTGAAACAAAACACGCATGGCCAACACACAAGACAGAGACAGCAACAGTAATTACAGATTGAAATTGAGTGGAAGTGAGAGGCAGACAGCGGGGCATGTATGCGAGAAAGAGAGGGAGAGAGAGAGAGCGCGAGAGCGAGAGAGACGGTGGGTGAGTTACGTGTTGTTTGTGCATGAAATCAAGTGCTGTTGCTTTAGGTTGTTGTTTTTGTTGTTGTTGTTGTACCACACACACGCACACACACACCTAAATTAACAGCCATTGCACAAACACACACACGCACACACATTCGCCATGCTCGTGACAAGCTGAGACAAAATAAACAAACAAACAGGACACAACTTCATTTGATTAGGTTAGCAACAGGCGAGCAGAAGCCATAGACTACGAGCGAGAGCGAGAGAGAGAGAGGAGAGAGCGCCAAGCTAGGTAGATATAAAACACTATCGCGCCCGCAGCAGTTTTCACGCTAGGAAATTGGCTATACATACAGACGCAGAGAGAGAGAGAGAGAGAGTGAGCGCGAGCGTGAGCGATAGGCACTTCAGGCTTAGAGCGAGATAGACACAGCAGACTATTAACAAACTGAGAAGCAGCATACAGAATGTGACGCTGGACAAATGAATAAAAGTTGCTTCTACTGAATTGTAATTAGATAGCAGACCCTACTCAGCAGCAAGCACATCCGTTCACCTACGCCTCACACACACACACATACATCTATATGTATGTGTGTATGTATTTCATAGAATCCTGCTTTAATAACAGTTATTAGCCACAAATGTGGCTTTTGGGCAGCTAAGCAGCACGAAATTAGACGGCTTTCGTTTCTATAATCTGTGTGGTATTTGTCATATTTGTTGGTTTTTTACAAAGCGTGCCACATGCCACATGCCACACACACACACACATACGCATACACGAAGAGTCGTGCAGGCTTTTGATAAAATCCACTTGTTTCAGGCGACTCATCGCCATCTCCCAGCTAAAAGCAAATACCCTCTTCAATGCCATTAGACGTCATTGTATTTAGCAGTGGTTGGGCAGCAGCCACGTCTTTAACAATATCCGAAACTTGAGCGACACTTGCCACTAGCATCGAGATAGAGAGAGAGAAAGAGAGAGAGAGAGAGAGGGTGTGGGCGTGTGGCACTGGCGGAGCGCGTTAGCTGTGCTGCAAATAAATGCCATTTAAGGCCTTAGCATGCTAAACGACATTAACGTGGCACCCAAGTGTCAGTTAACGCCTGTCACATACAACATACAACAACAACAACAACAGCAGAAGCAACAACAGCAGCAACAGCAACAACAACCACAAAGTTGTGTACGCAACGCCAAGTTTTTGCCACTTCACACAGCATTACGCATACGCCGCATGAGCCGCAGCCAAAAAAAAAAAAAAAAGATAAAAACAGATTCAAGAACAATTACGCTACACATTTGTTAGATTTGTGGCTTTTGTACCAGAAAATATGACTGACTAACAAATGCGCTGTTTATTGTAGTTGTCTATTTATAGTAATGCGTATGCTCACATTATAAGTAAAGCTTAAACTTAAAGAATTAAGGATGGGACGATGAAAGTTGAGCGATAGAATATATATAATTACTTAAAAATATAATAAATTTATATAAATTTGAATATATATATAAATGTTATATAATAAATTCAAATTTATTTATCTTAATTTTACATCACATTTCTCAGTTAACGCATAATTTAATAATTTTTAAACATAATTTTCGATTGTTTATATAAAATAAGTAAAAGTTGTTACCATAATTTTTATTAAATTGATCGATTTTTAATTGAACCAAATTTAAACATATTTTTCAGATATTTTCATTGATTATTTTATGTATGTCTATATATATTTTATTATTATTATTATAAGCATTGCTGAGTGTCCCTCTGGCTAAATATTTATCAAATTCGTTTATAAAATATATTTAAAATTTAAAAAAATAAATAAAATGAAATATATATCAGTATATATATCAGACTTTCGTCTAAACTCTTTCAGTTTAAAAGATATTTAATAGAGAAATCATTGTTTATATATATTTTAGTACGTTTTATATATTTTAGAGTAACTGCAATTCCTCTACATTTGTGAGTTTTTCTATACTCTAGGAAAATTTATATACATTTAATATATTCTAATATATTTTGATCAAATTGAAGCGCTCTTTTGGGTCACACGTCTATATATATAATAATTTCGCTGCACATTTCACATTTGAAGCATTTTAGTTTGTCGCAATTCTCTAGAGAACTCTTGTTTGACGCGCGCGCAAATAGAAAGTTCGCATTGTAACAATTGTTGTCCAGCTCCGACCGACATCTCACTTGTGACTTTAAGAAAGTGGTTTTTATGTTCTTCTTCTGCTGCTGCTGTCACTATTTTTTGTGGTCCGAGTGGCTTTTGGCCCGCTGTCAGTGCGCATACAAATGCTGGATTGCAAGTAAATTGCAACAAATGTTGCACTTTGCACCACAGTGGTGGCCTGGTGCACTAGCCACCCACAGTCACAGTCACAGTCACAGCCACAGCCACAGCCGCGGACCCCGTTTCAATGTTTCAATGAATGCGAAATGCGAAATCACAGTTGTGCCACAAAATGTTGACAACTGCAGCAGCTACCACACTGCTGCTCGGCATGCAAATTGGCCTTTTGGCTTTCGTACTTCAGCTAGATCCAGCCATGGCACAACTGCTGCTGCCTCTTGATAAGACGGCAAATAAGTTGCCAACACTTCCGAGACAATTGTCGACTCTGCACCTTTCTCCTCTATATATATATCAAAAAAAAAAAGGAAAACAAAAAAAAAACAAAAGAAACAACGAAGAAGAAGAAGAAGAAGAAGAAAACTTGTCGGCAAACAATGAAAATTACTTTTCATATTTAATTGCCTGGCAAAGAAAGGCAAAGGAGTCGAGCAACAGTGCAAAAGAAAGCAAACAAAAGTGTCATATGATATTAAAGAGAACTTAAAGTTGAAATGGCAATTGGCATGCCACATGCCGCATGCCGCATGCCGCATGCCACATGCCAGCTGTGCCAACTGTGTGCTGCAACACAAACACGAAAAGGCGCAAGCACTTCAAACTCTTGACTTGACTTCAACTTGGCCAAAAATTAGACGTGCTAAGCAAGTAATGGAGACAGCAAATGCTTATTATTTGCATAAAACAAACACACACACACACAGGCCACACACACACACACAGGCCACACATGTGTGCAGCCATGTGACAGGTAAACTCACATAGTCTTTGGGGCGTAAAAATGCAAATTTTCGTTGCAAATTTAAATGTCACCTAACAATTCAGTTGTTAAACTCACATTAAGAGCACGAACTGCTTGTCAGCGCAGCAACAGCAGCACCAGCAGCAGCAGCATACTTGCCACATGCCACATGCAGCTGCTGAGAAAAACAACAGAATTGCATTACACATACGCAGCATGGTACGTGCCACAGTATAAACAATTTAAGGAAAACTTATGGCAATGCAGCTGCAGCTGAAAACGAATTAGAGTCGCAAATATTTATTGAGTCGCTCCACTCGACAGTCATTCGGAAGTGGCAAAACGAAGTCTAAGCTAGCGTAAAATCCAATTTTTAATAAAATAAATTTATTTTTGCTCAACGTATAAATTGATTAAACAATTTTATTTCAATTATTCTAAAAAAAAAAAAAGATTTTCTATACATTTTGTGTATTATTTAATGAAAACTATGAAAATATATGCATATGTCTAAAATCTGCTGATGGAAATGTAAAATAATATTTTGAATCGCATTTTGAATCAAATTGCATAATGAATTATGAGCTATGAATTTTCAACAAGCAACTATTTTTATGCTGCACCTAAGCTACGTTTAAAGCAATGGAAATTTTCATATAAATTGTCCAAAAATAATATGCATTAGAATATTTTTATAATATAACAAAAGTATTTAAGGGATTTTTGTGCTTTGTATTCAAATTTGGACAGAGTTTCGCTGCTTCCCATTGCTCTGTTTAATGAGCCAAAGAGAACCAACTTGAACAAAATATTTTATATTATTTTCGACGCATATCTAAAGCTAATTTAGCTAGCTGACTTCAGGCCTCGTGCTTGGCATTTGATCACATCTGAAGTAGCGCTCAATGTTGTTGACCAACAAAGTTCCAAACGTTGCCAGACTACTTGAAATATGCCTGAGCAACATATGTCGCAGAGCAATTATAGAGCTGAACTTATAGGTTAATTTATATATTAATAAATAAGAGCGCTCACACTAATAGTATTAGACTATAAGATACACTGTAACTAGCAAAGAGTAGTCTAAGCTGTTTTATATAAAGGGACGCGCCTAATGAGTTCTTTGGATCATTATATTTGAATTATATAGATATACAGATTCAAAACAATTTAACAGCAATCATTTTTAAGCCAAGTTATCTACATTGCTACATGAATAATGTACACATTATGTATATTTCAGTTCAATTAATTTTGCTTTATTTTTAACGCCGTTAAATTCATTCAAAAATAATTTCCTAAATCTAACTCAACAATTGCTAATGCATGCTTAAAGTTGCTGTTTAAATGCAGCTGCATTTGTCACTAGATCTCGTCTAATTGCTTGAACTTTGGCATAAACCACGCTGCGTATGTGCAACGTATTCTCTATAAGAGAAACCACGAGTTATATGAATATAGAATAAGCTCAAATTGAGCCTAAATAAACACCTTGCATAAGCTAGAAGCCCCACTCTTGCGAGGTGTATTGGCTAGTCCTTACGCTGCTTATCAAGACATCTTTGCTCAATAACTATTCTATATTCTATATAAAAAACCGGTGCATACCAAACATTAGGTCTCTACAGGGTATGTAACGCCTGAAGCTTATCATATTTGGGTAATTTTAGAGCGCCTACAAAGCCAAAACCAAAAAAAAAAAAAAAAGAACAAAAAGTGAAAGCTGAAAAAGTTCGAGCGCAAAACTTTTTACTTTGTCGTTGTGAATGCGAATGTGGTTACTAAAAAGGCAATGTTGTTGTTGTTGTTGTTGTTGTAGTTGTTATTGTAGTTGTTGTAGTTGTTATTGTAGTTGTAGCTGAGGCATGCGTTGCAGCCTCAGTATTGCCATTCGATGTCAATTTAAAGTTTTTTATTTTTATTTAGTTTTTTTTTCTCTTCTTCTTTTTTGCTTTACGTTGGGTCGGATAAAGTTTCAGCAGCAAAGTTTTTCGCATTGTTCGCAGCGGCTGCCGGGTAATCGGACCCAGCCGAAGGCAGCAGCAGCAGCAGCAGCAGCAGCAAAGGCAATGGCAAAGGCTAAGGCTAAGCTTGGCATAATCGATTTGCTTTTGCCTTTTCATTTTAATAACTTTTTCAGTTCTTTTTTTCGCTTTTTTTTTTTGAGCACAGGGCGTCGACGCCGCCACAAAAAACCTGGCAGCAACAAAGTGCGGCAACAATTACGTGCGGCAAACAACCAAACTGCAATCGACAATGCCAACAATGGCTGAAAGGTGCACAGAATAGAGCGGAGCAGCAGCAGCAGCAACACAAGAAGTAGCAGCAAAATAGGGATGGCAAGCAGCAGTAGCAGTAGCGGTGGCAGTAGTAGCTAGTTGCACAAGTTGCCAATGCCAAACTGGGTTAAAGACTTCGTCTTCGCTTGTGCCACTTCCCTTGACATTTGGCAGCAGCTGCAGGTGCAGATGCATTCAACTGCAAGCTTCGCCATAATTGAGGCACGCGCAAAACAAATGCTGAGAGCAGCAGCAGCAGCAGCAGCAACAGCAGCAACAGCAAAAACAATTTCGTAACTGCTCTTATTTTTTTGGGGGCACGCAGTTAGCCAACGTGCAGCGTGCAGCGTGCAACGTGCCACACGAAAATCATTATTTATAATTTACAATACGCATTTACCAGCTACAATCGCATGTAACTAATTTATTTATGCATATTCCAACTAAACCGCAAAACTGGCTTAGCTATAACAACAAAGATATATATATATATACATATATACATGATATTACATTTTATATATATGTATGTATATGTATGTATCTATATATATATATATATATTTCGCCCACCCGTTGTAGTTTAATTCAATTGAAGTTGATTAAAAATTAATTTCAAATTAAATGCGCGCTCAATGATTTTGCGCTTTCAATTGCCATGGAACACCAAGCGAGAGAGAAAGAGAGGGGGAGAGTGTGAGAGACCAAGAGAGAGTGAGCGAGATGTTAGTGGCATCATTTGGTCGTGTGTAAATGTCAGGGCTTAGCGGGGTAGTTAAAAGCTGTCAGCAAAAGTAAAAATTCGACACGTTTTCCCCAACTCACACGAGAGTCAAATGGCAAAAGTTGCCACACACACACACACACACACACACACACACACACACACACACACACACACACACACACACACACACACACACACACACATACTCACACACACACTCAGAGTCGCACACACACAACTTATACAACTTATACAATGCTGACTAATAAGTACACGAGCAGCTCAAGCGGAAACGGAAGTTGTTGCAAAGTCCGTTGAAATCAATTTTAAAGGTAAACTTGTTACAAGTTACTGAAATACAGAAACAACTACAGCAGCAACAACAACAGCAACAACAACAACTACAACTACAACAGCTACAACATTTCAGCAAAAGCAAAACTAATTGCAATGCTCATTATACCCTATATACCTTGTAAACATATGTACGCCCTTTGGGGTATATCAAGTGTCTGTGCAACGTGTTTCCTGTCTGTGGAACATGTTTACTAATAAGACGCAGTTCTGTAAAGTGCACGGCATATAGAGAAGTTGACCATAGATAGAGCTGATGCACAATATATGCTATAATATACGAGGTGTGCTCAAAAGGTATTGCGTGTTTAGGGCTGCCACAGGTTACGTATATTCGTTTTTTTTTTTTCATTTTTGTGGCGTTTTGTTAGTGCACAGGTCTCTGACGTATGGCAACATTTTCGGCCATTTTGAAAGTTCAGTTCATTGTTGACAGCTGATTTGCCTGCACGTGTCGTGACTAGTTGGCGCGAAGCTACGATTGATGAGATGAAGACGACATCGAAGGCGGAGCTGAACAAGATTACAAAAAACGACTTTACGAAGTGTTTCGAGGTGGTGAAGAAACCTTGGCACATGTGTATAATATCTAATTGGGATTACTCTGAAGGCGACTAAATTGAAATTGATGAAGAAATAACTTTCGAACAGATCTCGTACAGATACGCACATCGTTTGAACAGATCTCGTACATAATAATACAAAACATCAAAAGCTTAAAGTTATGCTTATGCTTGACTCTTGGCAAACCAATTTGAAACTTACAGAGCATCTGCCAGTCGTACACTTGTCACTTGTTGTTGTTGTTAATGGGCCTGTTGGGCAAGTTGTTGTTGTTGTTGTTGTTAGTGCGATTGAAGTTGCAGTTGCAGTTGTAGTCAAAGTTACAGTTGCTCTAGCTGTTATCGATTGTTGCACACACACACACACACACGCACTCAGACATATACACACATGCAACACTCATATATGGCACATGTACTACGTGCTCCAGATGCGCCCCATTAGCGTTTCGCATGCCCCAGCAAAAGTTTCAAAATTTATTTGCCTCATTTTGTGCACATTGTTTGGCTGGCTGGCTGGCTGGCTGACTGTTGGAATCTGCGTGTTGTGGCACGGTAAAGTTGCAACGCCTGCAGCCTGCAATTAAAAGTGAAGCAATGCCCAGCTCTTCAGCCCCTCGCCCTCCCACACTGAGCCGAACGCTTCTCTAATGCACAGCACTTTAATTAACTTCCCCAGCCCCAAACTAATGGCAATTTATGTGCGTTAATAAACGCTCAATGAAAACGAAAAGAGGCAGAGGCAGAAGCAGAAGTAGTAGAAGAAGCAGACTAGAAAAGAGTTTAAGGATTCTGCATTACCCTCAATTTCCAGTCGACGTCTGCAATCAGCGTTATCAAAGCCATTTAATTCTTAGAAATCTGGCCAAAGTAGTTAAAAACCCATTTAAAACTGTCACCATAATGAACGTTCAGCATCTTCCATCTTCCGCGCACTTGGATTTCATCTTTCCGTTCCATTCCGTTGCGTTCCGCCTTGCATTTAGCCCGGGCTGCTGCAACTGCAAAATGGCAGCTGCACGCCTTGCCAGCCTTTCACTGGGGATGTTAATTAGAAAACTCTTGAAAATGATTAAAAACTTTCGTGACTGTCAGACGACCAAAAAGAGTTGCCAACTTTTGCTTCCTGCTGTAAAAATGAGACGAAACTGAGCGAGAAGATGAAGAGAGGTAGACAGAGAGAGAGAGAGAGATAGAGAGAGAGGAATGCACTCTGTATGATGGCTGTGCTGCCAGATACTTAAAAACTTTGCCCAGATTCTAAGCTGCACTTGGAGAATCTGCGAAATATATATCTATGTCTATAGATAGCTCTTAGCGACTAGTATCAAGCTTCTGCTGTGATGTACTATTATTTATTAGGAATTATTTGAGCTACTGCTGCTAGATAAGTTTTTAAAACATTTGGGAACGAAACACTATGCTAAAGGTTATATCATTACCCTTTAGCAACATGTAGTAGTTGAATATATCAACAGATCGGCTCTTGAGACATTTGGAATAACAACACTTAGAAATTTTAAGCATATACCGTCAGAACATTTGGAATCGAAACACTAAGATATTTGAAAAATCTTTCAGAGTTATCAGAAGAAGTATGAAGCTTTTGGCATTGGAAAACTAAGACTTTTTACTTAGGGAACATTTGGAATCGGAATAGTGATATATTTTAAACATCTACCATCAGAACATTTGGAATTAAAACACTCAGATACTTGAGAGATCTAGCAGTGTTAACATTACAACATTTGGAATCGAAACACTGAGATATTTTAAGCATCTACCAACAGAACATACGGAATCGTAATGCTCGATAAATCAACTTCTAGACATTTGGAATCGTAACACTAAGATATGTTTTAGTTTTCATGAATGAATTCAATGAGATTAGAGTTCATTTGAGTTACTTTCAACTCAATTCTCTTCAGTGCCTTAACTTTAAAGCTTCTTTTTAGCACAAATGCCACACTTAATATCTATGATATTCATGTAAGAACACACGTCTTTTCCTATTCTAATTTAAAAAGTCAATTCCGCCGCTGCAATGTCAAATGACAAAATCACATAAGCCATGTTTAATGCGCCGCAATACTAGGTTTACAAGTGTAAAACAGCTCAGACTGCCGTCATTGTCTTTAAATTTCAACAGTTTAAACTGGCAATAAACATATGCATTCTAATCATCAATTTGCACATCTCTGGGCTCAGCTGCTGAACTGGGAAGCTGTGAAGCTGTGAAGCTGTGCCACCGTGTGCTGCGACACCTGCCTCCGCTACCTCACCTGTCGCACCGCCGCTCGCATAGCTTCTTTTATTAGTGCCAATTAAGTGAATTCACTACAAATAGACATTGAGATAAAGATAAACACGAGATACTGGCAGAAACCAGATAAACATGGATACACAAATTTCACAATGTCAATTGTAACTGAAATCCGCTGGAGCAATCTCAGCGGTTGCGGTTCACTTGAGCTAAATTGTTTCGATGTGTGGAATCAGTTGACAACGCGACCTCAAAGTGTGCGCAGTGTCGCAGAGCCAAAAAGATCAAAACTTTGTCGCAAAATGTCCCGGAAGCAAGCACAGCCAGTGCTCGATGAGAAGCAGAAACCGAAAGAGGAGTGGGGCAATGGCCTGGAATTTCTATTTTCGTGCATCTCCTTGTCCGTGGGCCTGGGCAACATTTGGCGCTTTCCCTACATTGCCTTTCAAAATGGCGGCGGCACCTTCGTAATACCCTATTTGATAGCGCTACTGGTGATAGGACGACCCGTCTACTACTTAGAGATATCACTGGGTCAGTTTCGTGGCGGCGGCGTTTTACGCGCCTTCGATCTGGCACCGCTGCTCAAGGGCGTCGCTGCTGGCCAGGTGCTAGCCACAGGCGCCTCCATCACCTACTATTCGAGCATCATGGCATTAACATTGCGTTTCCTGCTGGCCTCGTTCAGTGCTGAGTTGCCCTGGAGCAGCTGTCGGGAAAGCTGGGGCAGCGACTGCCACGATGGCAGCTCGGCGAATGCCAGTGGCAAAATGTCACCAGCTCAACTGTACTTTGAGTGAGTCAATTGAGAGAGAGCTGTGAATACAGTAAATTTCCTAGCTAGATTTACGATATAAATAGCTGCGTTTCTATGGTTTATGTGAAGCGACATTTGAGTCTATTGCTAAGCGAACTTTGCTTGCATGGTTTGAGCCTAATTGTGATTGCTAAAGCGTTTAGTTCAAGAGTTGTCATATTATACATGCGTGCATATTGATATATGATATTTATACACGTGTCTGTTCATAAAAATAGTAGTGCGACTAAAATGTTCGACAGTAAAATCTTCTGATAAACATAATAATTTGAAAACAATTTGAATATATATATATTCACATCAATTTCCAAATTTTGCTGTAAAACATTTCAGTCGCACTACTATTTCTATGAACACAGCTGTATGTGTATATAGAATCGTTGAATCTTGACCTTCTGAAGGCCATAATCCAGGCATAAGATGTTCAAATCGAGCCCAAATGAATTGATATGAATATTTAATTATTTTCACAAATCTTCATAGCTCTGCATTAATTTTGAAATCTTTAATTCAAGAATTTCGCTCAACTGACTTGAAAAATAATGTTCCATAATGTTCATTCATATGATAATTTAAGCATATTTTACTATGTCATTCCTTAAATGAAGTTGGACATTTGGAATACATAAAATTGGTTAACATAGCTATTAGCTACGCCTATGGCAGCTATATAACATGTTCGTATGGCAGTTCTATATATAGTAAAACTTCACAAAAACAAAATATCTAATGCATCTACATGCTACAGTAGTGTCATTAAGCTCTGTCCGATATATGTAGAAAGTGCTGACTACAACTGGCAAATCAATAACAAAATATGCCAACATATTCATTTATATATATAAATATATTTGATCTATTTATACAGATAAATATATATGTAGTCAGCATGCGAAATGTTCACTGATTCCATTCCTTCTGCCTTACAAATTAAGCTACTGCATGGCATAGAAACATTTATAGAACCTGACCAATTCGCAGTTCTGCTATATATCAGTTATATCCAATCAGTATATATATATCATATATCAGCAAATCTCAATCACTCCATCTAAATGCCATTTCTCTATTCATCCAGGCGTGAAATTCTACATGAGCTGCCCAACTTGGATGAGGGCGTGGGCGTGCCCAATTGGCAGCTGGTCGCTTGCTTAGCTGTGGCTTGGCTCATCATTGGCGCCGTTCTCATACGTGGCATCAAGAGCAGCGGCAAGGCCGCCTACTTTCTGGGCGTCTTTCCATATGTGGTGCTATTGGTGCTGCTGTTGCGTGCCGTGACGCTGCCCGGAGCCTGGGATGGCATTGTATACTTCTTCAAGCCACAATGGAAGGAGCTGCTCAATCCACTGGTGTGGTATGCAGCTGTTACCCAGGTCTTCTTCTCGCTGGCCATTTGCTTCGGCACCGTGATTACGTATGCCTCCTATAACAATTTCCATCGGAATGTGTACAAGTAGGTCACCACCTACTTGGTGGCATGCAAAGCTCACTCAACTCTGACCGGCAGCTACATTTACCAACTCCAACTCCATCACCATCTCCATATCCATTTGCAGCGACATTGTTATCATCACAACAATGGACTCGTGCTCCTCGATAATTGCTGGCTGCATTACGTTTGGCATTCTCGGCAATCTGGCCAAACAGACGGGCATCACGGACATTGGCAGCGTGGTGAAGGGCGGCACTGGCCTGGCCTTCATCTCGTATCCGGAGGCGATTGCCAAATTTGAGTATGTGCCACAGGTAAGCTATCGAGAGGAGGGCGCGCCGTGTGCGCTTTAAAGCACAACTACCTAAAGATGTTTGCGGTCCTCTTCTTTTTGATGCTATTTGTCCTAGGCATTGGCAGCACCGTCGGCATGGGCTCCTGCATCTTACGCGTCATCCGCGACCAATTTGGCAAACGTGCTGGCCCCAGCTGGGCCCTGGCTGGCGCTCTAGTTGCACTCGGCTTTGGCGTGAGCATCGTTTATGTGACACCCGGCGGCCAGTTTATAGTCAATCTGATCGATTTCTATGGCGTCTCCTTTACCGCTCTAATACTTGCCATTGGCGAGCTGCTGGCCGTGGCCTGGTTCTATGGTACGTTTGTGTGCTAACTGTGTTGTAGCATATCCTTGCACTATTCCAACTCCCCATTCTCATCCTCTAACTGCTGCACTTTTTATTCTTTCGCTCAGGCGTGCGTCGCTTCTGCGCGGATATCAAATTCATGATGGGCATTGAAACGGGCTGGTATTGGCGTTTGTGCTGGGCTTACATTACGCCCGGCCTGATGGCCGCCGTCCTGCTCTACACGCTGCTCAACATGGAGCCATTGACATACAAAGGCGTGCCATATCCACCTATAGCAAACGGTAAGATAACTCAGAGTTTACTGTCGTCAGCATAAGCTGAAAATGATTACAAAATGTAGCGTGCACTTGCGGAGTGTAGAAATTCTGCTATCTTAACTATGTGAAAAGAGTTGTAGACTAAATATTATATATAATATATACTATTATTAAGCTCATTATTCAGATATGGTTAAACACAAAATATTCTCAGTCCATAGGGTATGCATAACTAGAATTGATTGAGAATTGTACTCAAACATTGTGAAATGCAACTGCAAATAACAATTTTGAATTCATTGACCGATCTATATGTAAGATATTTCAACTTGATAGACTACAGTTGGGTTATCATTAGATTAGTAAGAATTTAGTTCCAAGAGTTAACGTATAATGATAAAAATCATATATCTAGAGAAGAGCTAAGGAGCAAGCATTCGAGCTTCAGCAAATTTGCGCTTTCAATGGAAACCATATCTTCCATATCTTTACTATTTTAGTTATATTTCAACTTATTTCATATTCCAATATAAGTTTATCTTCAACTCTTTGCACTTCAGTCTTTGGCTACATCTTGGCCGCCTTGGGTCTATTGCAATTGCCGGGCTGGGCTTGCTACGCCTACTACAAACAGCGTAAGAATGGCCACAGCTGCTGGGAGGTAACGAAACTCTGCTATAAAATACCAATACATAAACGACTATAATATTTAACTATTATTATATTGCAGCGCCTTTGCGCTGCCAGCCGGCCAGCCGAGTGCTGGACGCCAGCCATTGCACAGCTGCCGCAGCACT
Source organism: Drosophila anceps (assembly GCA_035045945.1). Classification (NCBI taxonomy): domain Eukaryota; kingdom Metazoa; phylum Arthropoda; class Insecta; order Diptera; family Drosophilidae; genus Drosophila; species Drosophila anceps. The sequence goes on from JAWNON010000073.1 coordinate 4,359,733, forward strand.
AGCGCTGGCAGTTGCCATTCGCTGACGTTGCGTACACGCAACGTGCTTAGAGTATGTGTCAAGTGCATGTGGCAGTGTTTAAAGTACCAAAAATACAATCTTTCGACACTCAAAAAGAATAGAAAAAAAAAAAAAACAAACCAAGAAAAGTCAAGCCAAACAACAAAGTTCATTGTGTGTTGGGTGTGTCAACACAGCCAGCAAATTTACTAGAAGAGACAAAAAAAAAAAAAAAAATGAAAACAAAATGAAAACTTTATATAGAGAAGAGAGACAAACACACGCACATTGAATACTCTTTGTGACATATTTTTGCCGTTGGCTGCATTTTTATGATTAATTAAATTCTTAGCTAAAAGCAAAAATTATGTTTGTTTTCCTTTTTTTTTTTTTTTTTGAAAAAGTTTTTAACAACTAAGTGAATAGAATATGTATGCAGCTGCAGCTGCAGTTTATATAGTTTCTAATGAAAGCGCTGCAGAAGTTTAAATGCTGTAACTGCGAGGGTATAGAAAATGCTGCTGTTTGCAACTAGAGCGACAGCAACAGCAACAACAACAACAACAACAGCAACAACAACAGCAACAGCAACAAGAACTGCGAACAACTCGAACAACAACAATTTGGATAAACTGAGGGAGCAGCCAACTGCAAACGCTTTTAATTACCCCAGGGCGTGCCTTGTGCCACGTCAACAGCATGCAGCATGCAGCATGCAGCATGTGGCATGCAGCAATCGTGCCCTAGCGCAGGATGTGGCATGTCAATGGGTGGGCGAAATAGCAGCTAAAGCAACTGCAGCTCTACAAATGGAAAATGAAAAGTGGAAAATGGCTAGCTGAAGCTGTGCTTTGTGTATCTCTCTCTGTGTGTGTGTGTGTGTGTGCGTTAGCTTGGAATGCCAGACATGTCGGCAATGCGGAAATGCGCAAATATCAAATGAAAACAAGCGACTAAAGTGAACGAAACGTTAAATAAAACATTTTGCCTATCCGTTGTTCAACTCATTTAGAGAGAGAGAGAGAGAGAACGAGGGATAGAGAGCGTGAGTGAGAATGATGTGACTGAGCTGCTGCTGTGACACAGGACAACAAATCAAAATGGCGCACAAATGGCCATAGCATGCACGTGTGTGTGTGTCTGTGTGTGTGTGTGACAAAAGTTGAAATGTAAATATGCAAAAGCGAGGCGTGCGAAAAACTCACAGTTCGGCATTGCAGCGCTTTTAACATATGACAGCGCATTGCTAACTCTGTGTGTGGGTGGGTGTGTGTGTGTGTGTGTGTGTGTGTGTGTGTGTGTGTGCGTGCGTGTGTGTACGCGCATCAGTTGTCAAAAAGTGACAGTGTTAAATTTTTTCGCTTCTCGTCAGCCCAACCAAAGCGCTTTTCTTGCCGCCTTCATTCACAGCGCTTGCCAGCAGCAACAACAACAACAACAAATTGAAGTGTGTGTTGACTTTGACTGACGCGTTGTTAGTCGTGAAGTGTGGGTGCCCTGCGACGTCACAACCTTCTGGCATTGCGTGCTCTCACAGCTGGCACACCCACAGCACAAGCACACACACACACACACACGCACACAGACTTGCCTACACACACACACATGCAACACAGACTTACACAACATATAAAAATGGACTGCATCAAGTTGGTAGCGTTTTTCTAATACCCTGTAAAAGTGTTGCGCATCAAGGGCATTTTAGCTTCAATGTGAATTTGTTTTAGCTTAAGACTTTACAGTTAATTTTTTAACAAGAAGATAATAGTTAGGCTAAAACTTGGGTCTTACGAAAGTGGCTTAAGAAACGCATCTATGATTATGGCTCATATATCTTCTATAGTTTCTCGAGTCTCTATAGCTTCCCTAACGTCTATAACTTCTATAATCCTCAATTTTCTGTACCTTAAAGAGTTTCTGTAGCTTCTATAACTTCTATAGCATCTACATATAGCTTCTATGGCTTCTATAGTTTCCATAGCTTATATATGTAGCTTCTATAGCGTCTCTAGTTTCTATACCTTCTTTAGCCATCTCAAATTTCTGTAGCTTCTATATCTTCTTAGCTTCCCTGACTATTATAGCATCTATAGATACCTTAGCTTCTATATCTTCTATATTTTCTGTATCTATTTTAGTTTGTCTAGTTTCCATAGCTTGTCCAGTTTGTATAACATCTCTAATTTCTATAGCTTCTATATCTTCTAAAGCAACTTTGACATTTATAGCTTGTATAGATACCATAGCTTCTATATCTTCTATATTTCTACATTTAGCTGCTCTAGTTTCTATAGCTTCTCTAACTTTTATAGCTTCTATAACTTTTATGGGTTCCCTAGTTTCTATAGCTTCTATATCCTCCATCTATAGCTTCAAGAGTTTGTACAGCTTCTATAGATCTGATAGTTCTATAACTTCTTTGGCTCGTATAAGTCTTTCAACTACTAACTATTAACAATTGTTTTGTTTGAAACAAGCAGACTCTTACGCAGTTGGAAGAAGCACATTCCAAACATCTATAGTGTAGAAAATTCATAGACCATTCAAGCCTTTTCTAGCACTTGATAAGTTTTATTAAGATAATTCTCAAACGACAGAACAAGAAACAATAATATCAAATATATATATAAAGCTGTGCTTTAAGCAATGCATTTATAGCCGTATAAATTTCCCATATTTCTGCCAATAACCTTTAAAGCTCAGCTTCCAAGTAGCCTAGATATGACTAATAAGCAGTCAACTCTTGTTATTTCAATTATAAAATTGCTAATATGCATAACAAAAGCAAAACTAACAAATAACTATGATCATTGCCTAAAATATTTAGTAAATTAACAAACTTTAATACGGTCACAACATTTTCTTTATAAACTAATAGAGCATAAGCATTTACAGGGTATAGCTGAACCAAATCACTTTACTCCGTTTTTCTTTTCTTTGTTTATTGCTTTAACGATGCGCGTAAATCTTGACATACTTTTCTGTCCAACTGGGGCGCCGCTAGCAGCCAAAGGGCGGGCATTACACACACACTGAGACACACTCACATACACACACACGCACACACACACATACACACACACACACATTTGGCCACTTGCGCGCGCTTTATTAGCAGCGCTTGTAGTTGGCAAGCCAACAGCTCATCTCAGCCATAAAGTATGCTTCATATGCCATGCAGCTGCCACGCTACCACACACACACACACACACACACACACACACATACGCACGTTCATATATTAGACAAGTGGCACAGCTGTCCACAGTTGACTGGCCATTCATTCAATTCCTGCATCCATTTATGTAAAGTGGCCCAAGCTGTTGAGAAATCTACCTGAGCTCTACCCACCTGCCCACCAGCCCATCTGCAAAACGACAAGTTTTGGACATGTTCTGGTACTTTTGATTATGAATATGAAAACGACTCCGAAAGCTGATGGCAAAAACTTGTTGATAAAACTCTGATATGCACTCTGCTTTGGTACTCCAAAAAGAACGAGCGCTTCGGTCGGATTATGCTCATGCAGCTAAAACGTTTATCGTGTAGCCACACTGAAGACTTTGTCGTACAACGTGTTGTATACTTAATGCCAGCAGCAGCAGCAGCAGCAGCAATAGCAGCAGGAATAGCAGCAGCAACAGCAGCTGAGCCATCATCAACTTTGTTGTCATGCATGCATGGTGCTTGGCCTATGCCCCCGACTTCAATGGCCAGTTAAGTGCATAGCAATTTAAATTTAATTGCATACAGCGTTCGAACACACAGTTTGAGATCGATGCGAGCCCATTTCATATGTCGTTCCTTTTTTGTGGCCTTGTCATTAGAAATTAATGGCCAACAACTTGGCTAACTGCTGTCCAATGTTCGACAGCTAGTTGGTTAGTTTGTTAGTTTGTTAATTAGCCAAAGTTCTTGTTTAAATATACATTATGCAGTGCACGATAAGTGAAACAAAATGTTTTCTCTAAAGATGTGGGGAGGTGGTGGGGAACGGCGTCTCTTTGTCAGCTGCCAATTGAATCAAACTTTACTAAAGACTTGCCACAGCTATTATTGCTGCTTAATTTGGTCTAGACAACATAAATTTTTGTTGCTGCTTGTCCTTGGTTTATTATCTAATTTACGTCTATTTACGGCGCGCGGTTGCCGCTTATCAAAGTCACAATAAATAAAGAGAAAACGCTGATGGACGCCCACACGCTACTAGCTGGTCAGATTGATAGACGGTGCCCTGGCCCTCGCCCTCGCCCTCGCCCTCGCCCTCGCCCCCTCCTTCACCCCTTGCTACTCCCCTGACAATTTTTGGGGCCTTCGCTAATGCCATTCCGATGCCAATTACGCTTATTACATAATTTAACAATAAGAACAACAGCAACTGGCATTTAGATAGCCTAAACAAATGCTGTTTAGCGATGTCAGCAAAATACATCATAATAAATTAAAAAAAAGTAGAAGTAATTCTTTTTTGTGCCTGGCCGAAAGTAAAATACCCTTTCGCATTGATTAGAACTAGAATTTTATTGTCGACTCTAGTAGAGAATTGTAGGAGAAAGGAGTAGATAGATAGCAGCTAATAGTAGCTATAGATTATCATAGTAGTAGATAGTAATAGAAGTAAACTGTAGTAATAGATAATAATAGTAGTAGATAATAGATAGTAATAGTAGTATATTGTAACAGTAGTAGATAGTATAAGTAGTAAGCAGTAATAGTAGTAGATGGAAGTAATAGATAATAGTAGTATTTAGTAATAGTAGTAAAAGTAGCAGATAGAAGCAGTATACAGTAATAGTAGTAGTAGATAGTAGTAGTATTCAATTATATAAATAAATAGTATTAGTAGTACATAGTAATAGATGTAAATTGTAATAGTAGAAGATAATGTAAGTATACAGTAATAGTAGTAGATAGACGTAGTAGATAATATTAGTATACAGTAATAGTAGTAATAGTAGTAGATAGAAGTAGTAATATTCAGTAATAGTAATAGATAGTAGTCGTATTCAGTAGTAGTACTAGCATACAGATAGTAATAGTAGCAGATAGTAGTACATAGAAGTATACAGCAATAGTAGTAGATAGTAGTCGTATTTAGTAATAGGAGTAGATAGTAGTCGTATTTAGTAATAGTAGTAGATAGTAATAGTTGTAGATTGTAATAGTAGAAGATAGTGTAAGGAGTACACAGTAACAGTAGTAGATAGAAGTAGTAGATAATAGTATACAGTTATAGAAGTAATAGTAGCAGATAGAAGTAGTACAAAGTAATAGTAGTATTAGGTAGTAGTAATATTCAGTAATAGTAGTAGATAGTTGTAGTATACAGACAGTAATAGTAGCAGATAGTAGTACATAGAAGTACACAGTAATAGTAGTAGGTAGTAGTAATAATAGTAGCAGTATTCAGTAATAGTAGTAGTACTCAATAATAGTAGCAGACAGAAATGGTATACAGTAATAGTAGTAGATAGTAGTAGACAGTAGTACTATTACTATTAGATATTAGTAGTATGGAGTGATAGTAGCAGATAATAGTAGTATAGAGTAATAGTAGTAAATAGAAATAGTAGTATAATTATATAGTCCTAGCTGATATTGTAGTCTGACTGATATTGTAGTACGCCTACCAGCGTTACGCACTTTGTGACAAAAGAAAAGTACATCTCCGAAGGGCAAACACAAAAAAAAAAGAAAAAAGTAGAAAGGAAAACATAAGGACAACCCGAAGAGTCCCAAGAGTATTTCAGCCGAGAATTGGGCCTCGTACAATTGGGAAATTTGGGCGTTTGATGAGAACGAGGGAAATCGGTAAAGTGAATAGGGATTTGAATGGCCAGAAACAGAAACAGAAACAGAAACACAAGCAGAAGACGAAGAACCAGCAGCAGCAGCAGAAGAAGGAGCAACAGCAATAGCAGCACAAAAGTAAAGTCAAACAATTAAGAAGGCCTAAAAGCCGTTAGAGCTGCCACAATTTTTAGACAAAAGCCGCACCCCATTTGCCACACCCAGGCAACTAACTAATGCCCAACCAATAGATGGCAAACAAAAAAAAAAAAAAACAAAAAGAAATGCAAGGGAATTGAAAGGAATGCGTAGAACAAGAGCAGAACGCAAAAGGAGTTGCCATGCGTGCTGACAACATAATGCGAATAATGTGGAAAATATTTTCCATGTCTGCTAATGTCTGTCTGTCTGTGTGTCTGTGTGTGTGTCTGTGTGTGTGAGGTGTTATGCTAGACTGGGGTGGCGTGGGCAGACACCAACGAAAAACAGCGACAGTGAAATCCTATTAAGAAGTTTGCTATCGCAAATTAAAATCTAAATGCGCCAACCAAATGACGGCGACGTCTGCGCCGCGGCAGGGTACTGAGACGTTGGCTCAAGCAGAACAAAAGGCGTTACGCCCACAGCAGCTGCCACGGCCACGCCCACGCTCACACACACACACACAATCATCGAGGGAGAGAGAATCGTCTGCTTACATTTTGAATTATAAGCAAGCGAAAAATTTAATAAAGGTTGTCCCAAAATATGCACGCCAAGGCGAAAAGGCAGCGGCTCAAGACAACCGCAAGACGTCGCTCAGGTGGCTGAGCGAAAGAGGCGGGCATGGGGCAGGGACAGGGGCAGGGGCAGAGGGTGGCGCTGATTGTAGGATTGACGAGGACGCGAACGTGGCACAGACTATGACAATGTCAAAGAGTTTGTGCACGCAATGTGGGCGTGGCCGCTGTGGCCGCTATGGCCCTGGCCCCACAAACAACGAACGCTGCGGACGACGGCAAAGTTTTCACTTTTATTTAAATACCCTGCACACGATTCAATTGGCTATGCAGGTATATATATATATATAAATGTATATACAAAAGAAAGTTGTGAAACTTCTTAGAGTACACAGCTACATATAAAGTGTAATATATAGAGTATATAGATATAAAACTTATCCCAATCGATATAGCTTAGAATTTCTATCTCTCTATGCCGCTTATTGAGTTTGAAACAATCGATAGAAATCTCTTTCTGCTTATATACGTAGGTTTTTTCACTTATAGATTCCAAATTAACTTTAATATACCGTCACTTTCTTCAACTAACTATAAATATCTATATAATCCTGGAACATAGATCATGCTATGCTCTCATGATATTTTCTATCCTGCTTATCGCTCGCCCATAGAATTTAGCCTAAAGTTTACACACACAGAGAGAGAGAGAGAGAGCGATACATTTCAGTTAGAGTATTTAATAGTCGTTCACTTCTTAGCTGCAAAAACTCATATTCGTTTTTCATTTTAACTGCCAAATGGCAAAAGTTTTCCATTTTTTTTCTTCTTTTCTTGGCCTTTGTTTTCTTGCGTTGCCATTCGCAACTTTAAGTCCTTATTAAATTGTCTGTGAAAGTGTATATATATGTATATATATATATGTATATATATATATGTATATATATATATGTATATATATGTATGTGTGTGTGTTTGTGTGAGCGTGTTTATATATGAGTTGTGGCTTAGCCAACAACAGCAACAATTGACAGCAAGCAAAACAAACGATTGTCATTGTCAAGTGTGTGCGTCAACCTTTGAACCCGCCTGCGAGCGTACAGCCTTAAAACGTGTCTGAGCCTTGCTCTATTGCCTGACACACACCCACACACACACACGCGCAGACACACGCACACACAGCATGCTCTGGCCCCAGTCACGCCCACCTCTGGCTTGGTGTTATCCTTTTGTGGGCTGCCAGCGAGACAGCTCGCTTTAAATTGTATTGTTAATTCTTTTGGGGTAACCCGTTTTACGTCAATCCGATTTCGGACCCCAACAAAACCGAAAAGTGCGGCAAGGGCAAAAATAAAAAGGGTAACGGCACTTTTTGTTTAGGACCTTTGTGCGCACTATGCAAACATTGCCTGCCAGTGACAACAATTGTCATTTGCCCACCCGCCACTCATCTCTGCTTTTTGGCATCCCTTGAAGGACTCAGCTTGAATTGCAACAGTTTGTGGCAATTGAAACAATGGTATGGCCATGGCACAAGTTACCTTTAACTACATTTCTCTCTCTCTCTCTCTCTCTCACTCTCTCACTCACTCACTCACTCACTATCTTTCTCTCTCTCTATCTCTAGCTCTAGCAACATCCGTTGCTATTTGTAGAATTTTTTACTCCATTTGCATATTCCTATGGAGCACAGTTTCCGGTTCCCCTGCTGCTCTTCATCTCCCCCTCCCCCACCCCCTCTCTCTATCTCTCTCTTATTCTCTTTACCTTACAGCATTGTTTACTTGGCGCTGCTCCATTCGGTACCTCAATGCGCATAAATCAAGCGCCAAGCACAAATATTTTGCCAGCGACAACAAATATATAATGACCCCACCATGCCCTCACCTCTCCCGCATACCTGTGTACAGTTGTTGCCCCCTCTTCATTTCTCCCACTCCCACACCCACTCCTCTCGTTTTTTTTTTTTTTTTTTGCCTCAGTAATCTATGCGCTGGCTGCTGAGTTTGTCCGCCGCATTGACTGCATTCACAGTTATCGCATTTCCTCTTATAAATACTCTTATTTGTAAGATAATACAAAGTTGTCATGGCGCTCATTGAAGTTAAATCAAAAGATTTATTATTAAATTGAGTTCCTTATAAATGTGTTTCCATTTACTATTATTATATTTATTTTTGTTTTTTTTTTTCAATTAATTTTTCAATTTATTTCAATTATTGCTTTGCTCAATACGAATAGTTCGCTTTTATGTTTTTTCGCTTTATTGCTTTGTGTTATAGAATTATTTGGAAATCGTTTTTCATTTGGCTTCACATTCATTCATTGAATATGTATTTTCCATGTTTGTCTTCTTCTTCTTATTTTACTCATAAGTTCAATCAATAATACTGTGGAGTACTATTTTTTACAAATTTCATATCTTTTACTATCATCTTGTTCAATTCATTTTTTTTGTTTGAGGTAAGTCAATGACTTTGTCGCATGGAATTCATTATAAATCGAATATCATTTGTCATCAAACGTTCGAATATTTTATTTTTACTTTGAATCTTATTCATAGGAATTTATTATACTATACATTTATCCACAATTCTATTTTAAGGCTCTTTTACCTTCTTTTTTCTATCTGTTATCTTCAAATTTTATATATTGTATCTCATATTTTAGATTTTATATTATATAATTTATTTTTTATATTTTATATTTTATTTTTTATATTATATATACATAAATACATATTATTAATATAAATTAATAAAATATAAAATATATAAAATAAAAAAAATGTAAAATATAAATTATAAAATAACAAACATAAAAAATAAAATTATATTTCTTATTTTATATTCTATAATTTATATTTATATCTTATATTTTTTTATTTTTTATATTTTTTTTTTATATTTTATAATTTATATTTTATATTCTATATTTTATATTTTATAATTTATATTTTATATTTTATTTTTTATATTTGATATTTTATAATTAATTATTTATAGTTTATATTTTATTTATTATATTTTATATTTTATAATTTATATTTTATATTTTATAATTTATATTTTACATTTTATTTTTTATATTTGATATTTTATAATTAATTATTTATAATTTATATTTTATATTTTATAACTTATATTTTATTTATTATATTTTATATTTTATAATTTATGTTTTATATTTTATAATTTACTTTTTATATTTTATATTTAATCTTTGATTTTCCATAATCTATATTTAATCTTCTTTCTTTTTTTTTTGCCTTTAAAGTCTTTAATATTTTTTCTCTTTTTACTCATTTACTTCACTTCACTTAGAGTATTCCCTGGTCTGCTTGTCCTTCTATAGCCTCATTTTCGCACCATTATTTGTCGCTGCGGCTGCTTTAGTTTTATTTTCTTCTTTTTTCTATTTGCCTGCGCTTTGCTGATTTCATTTTGATTACAGCAAATTGTTTTTAGTTGCTGTCGTTTTCCGTTTTCCATTTTCCTACTCTCAATATATACATATATGTATGTATATGTAAATATACATAGATATGTATATATGTAACTATATATGTATCTATGTATTTATTTCTATTTAAGCTCTAGGTGCGCTTTTGCCATTTTCTGTGCCCATTTATTTGCATTTCTTGCATAATCACGGATTATTTATATTGCTCTCTATCAGCGATCAGCACCATAATTACCTTTTCTGGCTATAGGCTACAGGCGAGCTATGGGCATTGCCCAATAATAATATCACCGATAACTCCAATACAAATAAATATGGCGTGTGACCTTAGTGCGCGCGCGGTTTCATCAAATGTGAATAAACATTTCGTTTGTTTGCAGTGTAATTTGGGGCGAAAATAAATGAGTACAGTTAACGGTAAACGACTTATACAATGGATTATGTGTATATTGGATAATGATAGAAATAACGCAAGTTGATCGACTAGAAGCTACCGCGCAATTACTTTTGCCATAAGCCAGTGCGCTTACTGTATAATGCCGCTTATATAGGCCAGTTATTTTCTTTTTTCTGCTTTTTTTCTGTTGCCAACATTTTCTAACGCGTTTTGTTCTCCGCAAAATGCGCAAATTGCAGCCAGCAAATTTTTTTTGTTTTTGTTTTTGTTCAAACACTCACATAACAAAAGAATTGGTCGAGGTCACTAGGCACGTGCGAGAGTTTTCAAAATGGCGCCCGGAACAACAACTGCAACAACAACAACTGCAACAATAACAACTGCAACAACAACGAGAACTACTACCAAATTAGTCGCTCTGCATGCAGTTTTTTGCTCCTTTTTTTCGTTCATTTCGTTTTTCATTTCCGAATTTAAAGCTGGACTTTTTAGTGCCATTTATTGAAGCGCTCTTTAGGCTGCCGCAAGTTGCTAATGAAATCAACTTAAAAAAAAACGAAACAGTTGGCAGCAGCAAAAACCCTTTCACGTGCGGACTGCACTGTGGCAACTCTGGCAGCCCAATGACTGCCTAATGAGCAGCCAACTTCACTTTAGTTTTTCACTTCACCTTAATTTGCGTCTGGGTTTTTTTTTCTGCCATCTACACTTTGGCCATGAGTACAGGCAGTCGGCAAATTTGTGCTCTACTCTGTCTGCCTCACATGATCCTGCTCCTCCTCCTCGTCCTCGTCCTCATCCTACTACTACTGCTACTCCATCACTTCATTCGCAAACGTTGCATCGTTGTAATGCAAATTGGTTTTTGCTGCGTCTCGCATCTCGCATGTTGTCCCAGCTGTCACGTTGACATTTGACATTTCTCTATGCATTGCTGCTGGTTCAGATATCAATTTTAAAAGCTGACAAATTGCAATGAAATGCGTCGCAAATTGAAATGAAATATGATAGAGCGAACGAGAGATGGACAGAGAGACAGAAAGAGAGAGAGAGAGAGAGAGTGAGAAGGGGGAGACATAGACAGAGTGAAGTTGGGCGGCTGCGAGTGGGCGTCGTTACTATCAGGGAACAACTAAACAAATTATTGCGTGGCTCATTGCCAATGGGAATGGCTAATGTGTGTGTGTGTGTGAGCGGCAACATTAATGCGAGCTGACTTATGTCATATTCATGGCAGGCAGGCAGGCAGGCACACATGCCACACCCATCACACCCGCACACACACATGCACACGTGTGCAGTGGGCGCGCTTCGATTAAACAAACCTACTCAAATATGCAGTGACATTGAGCCAAAGACAAAAGCCAAGCGTCAAGGCAGCTCAACGTTGCCTCGCGTATGTGTGAGACAATGGCACGCATACACACACACACACCCACACGCCCCCACATACATCGTATACATATAGTGCAACAAAGGTCAGAGACAGTTGCATAACATTAAAATGGGATGTGGCTGCGGCTGCGACTGCGGCTGCTTTGTGTGTTGGCTAATTAAAAAAAAAATACATCTAAAGCCTGCTATTGCATAAGCCAAAAACAAGAGACGCTAAGCGAGCAGCTGTCTGTGACAGCTGTCCGTGTATGTGTGTGTGTGTGTATATGCTACAAATTGTCAACGCAACACATGCAACATGAACGACGCTCAAGGATATGCATACAAACAAACAAAAAATCAAGCCTCTGTATGTGTGTGTGTGTGTGTGTGTATTTGTGTGCGAGTAACGCTTGCGTAACGTAAAAGTAGCCTTGAACTGCAGCCTGTCGCTTTCAATGGATTTGCATTCCATGCGCTGCACACATACACACTCACACATACACACGCACAGACATTACCAAGGTCAACGCCAACGCCAGCCGCAAATGATAGTTGGTGTGAGCGGGAGCAAGATAGGGTTATGCTTTCAAACGGCATTAAACGCACACACACACACACACACACACACAAGCATAGCCAGTACACATGTATTTGTGTGGCTGTCAAGCCACAACCGAAATGTCAGAAAACTGTCGTAAACTTTTGCCTAATTGGCGCTCAAACAAATACAGCGAAAGAGAGTGAAAGAGAGAGAGAAAGAGAGAGAGAGAAAGAGAGAGAGAGCGAGAGCATAGTCAAATGTAACAGCAACAGCACAATGTTAAATGCAACTGTGTTAGCTAAAAGGAGCGCGCACAAATCTCGTCATTCAATGCGTTCGTGTTCTCTGCAATATAATAACGGTTAAGCACGCAGAGTCAAGCAGCAACGCGCCGCGGCGACAGCACAAAAACAAAGACTTGAAAAAAAAGCAAATGTGCAAGCAGAGCAGCAGGCAAACGAGCAAAACGAAACAACAGTTGGATAATGACGTCAAATGAAATGGCAGAGAGTTCTGGCGAGCAAACTGAAAGAGTAAGCGAGATAGACTTAGCGCAAGCTGCTAAGAGGGTTGCCAGATCAACAGCAGCAACAGCAATAATAAGAGCTGAAAAGGGTTTCTATGTTTGTTCGCTATATAAATAGAATAAATGCTTAACTATTTATTATATAAATACGCATTAGCTTTAATGTTTTTGTGTATATTATGCATATTATATTGTCTACCATTATCCCAAAAGTCAGACGCTTGCCCAATCAGTCAATTAGAGGAAATACATATACACACGCACACACGCACATGCATATATGCTAATGGCTTAAGCTGCCTTGTTATTTGAGTCACCCTCGCTCACACACATACACACACACACACACAAACACATCTATACATATACGCAGCTCTGGCATCTAAGCGGCGAGCTATTTAATAGCCTTTTCGCTCACACACATTCAAACAGCATAGCCCCTCTCTGCTCCCACCCTTTGAAATCGCTATTTGGTTATGCTGGCAGCTCTTTCACTTATATTATATTTTTTTTTTTTTCTTCTCTTTTACTCTTCTGACAGCGCGCTCGTTGTGTGCAAGTTGGTCATAAAAATGGAGTTACATTTATGACCCACATCAGGAATACACACAGAGATAGAAACGAAACGCCAAATGAGTTGGACCGTGGGTGAGAGGGGAGAGCGAGAGTGCGAGAGGACGAGAGCGAGGGCGCTGGACAAGGACAGTGTAGTATGGCGCCGCAAACATTGCGAGCGCTGCGTGTCGGTGGGCGTGTTTGGCCGCCCGTTTCGCCTGCAAGCCAGCAGCTAGCATTCATGAGAATATTTTATTTTACTGTTATTTTTGTTTGCCATTTTCTCTGTGTGCACGCTTTGTTATTGTGTGTGTTTCCCTCTTTCGATGGCCATTTACTTTTGACTCCAGTTACACCCTTTGCTCTTTTAACTGTTGTTGTTATACTTATACTTTCTACTTGCTGCTCTTTTGCCGCTCTACAACTCGTCGTTCGTCTAGAACTCGGCGTTGCCTTTGCCGCGCTCACCCGCTGTTTTTCGCCGTCAAATCGCCGCTAACTCGCCGCCGTCGCCCTCGCCCTCGCCATCGCCAGCGCCGTCGCCGTTTCAAGGTTAAAAATGCGTAACGGATTTTGTTGAGGTGTGCAATGATTTGCGTGCCAGACACAGACACACACACACACATATGTATATATGTATGTATGTGTATACGGCAGGCCACTTAAATTTGAGTTTACAGTTAACTTACCCCGTTAGTCCACTACTACTGCTATTGCTGCTGCTGCTGCTGCTGCTGCATCTTTGTACATTAAGTATTCAGCACATTTTTGCATGCACGTGCATGTGCCGCCATTTAATCTTGCGCCATTCACTCTGATACCCCCGCGCGTCTTTCGCACACTGACCCAGTTCGCTTTGTTTTGCGTGTTTATCTTGCACACGTTTCTACACTATGCGGCTGCTGTTTGCCGCCTGTTGTTGTTGCTGTTGTTGTTCTTCTTTCGCACTGCATGCAATGAGTAAAGCTCTCGCAGTAACGGCACCGTTATGCATGCCTTTGCCGTTTAAATAACAGCGTTTTTTTTTGCTCAGTAACGGAAACTGCTGCTATTGCGTGCATGTTACTACTATTGTTGTTGCTGTTGTCCTAACGGTAGCCGTAAAAATTACAGTAGGCGCACTTTGTTGGCGGCTGCCTATCAAGCTGTTTGGCTATTGCTGCTGCTGCTGTTCAGCCCAAAAGTATGCGACATTAAATTGATTACACTTTCACCGTTACGACGACCATGCTGAAGCTTTCGCTGGCTTTCAACACACTTCTTCTTAACCCGCTCGTGTGCATTTTTTATGCGCTTGTTTTCACTGTTTGTTTTTCTATTGTTGTTGCTAATTTCGTTACTTTCACTTTGTTAGGCTTTCGCCTCGCCTGCCTGTGCGTGTATGTGTGCACTTTTGTGTCGATGTTCGTGTGTCTGTGTGTGTGTATGTATGCATGTGTGTGTGAGCCCACGTGTGCGTGGCTGCAGCCAGTTTCTGTTACAGTTACTGTTTGTATGTTTGTATGTGTGTGTGTGTGTGTGTATCTGTGCGTCAGTTTTCGTTATTCGACTTTTGGTCGTGCATTGATTTTTCACTTAACTTTAATTTGTTATTGCTTAAATTAATTTCTTTAATTTTTACTTTATTTTTATTTATTTTTTTGTTTAAAATTTCTTTGCACAATTTCGCATGGAACTTCGTTTTGATTACTTTTCTTTACAGTTTTGCGCGCGCTTGCTTCACGTTTAACGTGTGCGTCTATTTCTGTGCGAGTGTGTATGTGTGTATGTGTAGCAGGTGGAAAATAAAATAGTTGCTCGATGCGGTCCACGGGCGCAGCGCACGTCCGTTCGCCACGACTCTTCACACATTTCTGAGAGAGCGCGCGCTTCATAAAATGTTTACGTTTGGCTTCCTTTCCTATCATGCCATCTCACTCGCTCACTCTCTGACTCTGTGTCTTTGCAATTGCCTTTGCTTGCTCTCTTTGTGTTTGCGCTGTATTGGCGCTGAGATAGCGGCGCCAGAATGTCTACGCATAAATAATACGCACGTGGCTCGTAGAGCAGAAGCAAAGAGGCGAAGTCTAAGAGCTACGCTCAATGCAAAGTAAATCCTTACTGATTGGTGCGTGAATGAGTAGAACTCTAGGCCAAGACGACTTGTCGAGCACCTACAAATGTTGTGTTAGTTTAGGGTTAAGGGTAAGTTAAACTATTAATAAATTTAAAAGAAATTAGTTTTGCTTATTATGTATTTATAATTAATTTTATTATTTATTTATTGAATTTTTTTTGTATATTTAATAAATAAAAGTACAAACTTTGTATATAATATCATCCTTTTTTTATGTTTTATGCATTTTATTTCTTTTTTTATCTAAACTTTATTATGTTATATTTCATTACCAACCCGATATGCCTTACGCCATACCACTCACTTCTAACTGTAAACAAATCGAAGGAGAGAAATACCGATGCAAACACACATCAATGGCCACGCTCACAGTCTCTCTCTCTCTCTCTCACACTCTGCACTAGCACTCTCTTTTGCTTTTGTTCTGACTCATGCGCTCTCTGACATACGCTCAATGCGCAGCTTCTTAATGTCTTTCTTTAGCTATCGCCCGCTGCCGCTGCGAACAAACTTATGCTGCGCTGCCGCTGCCTCTGTCTTTACTTCTGCTGCTGCTGCTGTCGCATGCGGAGCACGTGAACTTTTGTGTTTACTTTTTAATTTTCTTTCAGTTTGCACGCTTTGGTGTTGTTTTGCCTTTGTTTTTGCCTCTGCCAGCGTCTGTTGCTCGCTGCGTTTGTTTTGTTTTCTAACGGCTTGCTTATGCTTTGCATTGCATTTGCTCCATTCATGGCGTCAAAGACGAATTGCTGGTGAGGTTAGGTTGAGGCTTGGCATTTACTTAGCCAACGATCGGCATGGAAATTGGCGCAAAATATGCCCCAGTTGGCTCCCAGCGGCTGCCTGCTTATGCATCGTCTACATCTACTGACTGCTTCTACTACGGCTACATCTTTTGCTTATGCACATTTTGGGAGCCCCAATGCAGTTTGCATATGCTAAAAACCTGTTTTCACAGGTGTGTGTCTGTCTTGTTAAATCATGCATGCTGATTGTGCTGCGGTTGTGGTCTCTAGGATGCCGCAATACTGCAGCCAGCTGTGTGTTGTCTGCATGCTGATTTGCATTCATTTTTTTCCATTCCTTTCCAGTTCTGTTTCGCTCTCGCTCTCTCGCTTCCTCTTTTAAATTTGTATTAAACAGTTAGCAAAAATTGTGTGGGGCATAGTGCTGCCAATTAGCAAATGTACAAGCCGCAGCAAAGCAGATGCAAATCGTGCGGCGTTGCCAGAGTTTCTGATCCGTCCCATCCACCCAAATTATACACGTGTAAGCAAAGGCTTTGATTTTTGGGCAAACCAAGTGCATGATAAGCAAATAAACAACAAACAGGAGGGAGACAGAGAGAGAGGCAGACAGTTGATACAGTACAGCAACCCATATAGCTGTCCCCCTCTGTCCCTCACGCTGCAGCATGCTATGAGTAATTGCTCTTGTGCATGCGCCAGCGTCTATCTGTCTGGCAATGCCCAAAACGAAACTCAGACTGTGTGTGTGTGTGTGTGTTTGGTTGGTTGGTTGGTTTGCTGGCCATTTAAGCCTGGCCCACGTAGCGTCCACCACATTAAGGTAAACTGTTGATTTCCAGCAACGTTTTTGCGGTCGAGCCGAAGCAGCAAGCCAAAAATTTCAGCTGTTGACAATGCGCAGCTATGTGTACATGTGTGTGTGTGTGTGTGTGTGTATGTGTGTGTGTGCCTGCATGCTGCGGCTCATAATGGCATTAGCAGCAACTAAAAGCTGAATGCCCGAAAAAAAAGGTCAACAGTCGTGCAACAAATGCAATTGTAAAACAGAGTGAGAGAGAGAGAGAGAGGAAAGAGCAAGCCCTTCCATTAGCCACGCCGCCCTGCCACTGCCCCTGCCGCTTGCCCCTGCTCCTGCATGTGCTCCTGCCACCTTGCCACTTTCCACTTAGCTCTGGTATGCAAATTTCGTAGCATAGCTTTGAGTGCTGCCATAAAATGTGACAAAATGGAGTCGTGTCTTTTGGGCGCAGCAAAGTATGCTATGAAAAATGTAAAACACAAAACGAAGCCAAATACACACACACACACACACACACACACACACACGTACAGCTGGTATGAGTTTGAATGGTTTATTTTCGTTGAGAGTCGATAATTTAATGTATGCTCAGACACTGGGGAATAGAAAACCCCAAAAATACAAAAGCCCCAGAGACGAACCCTTTATGTGTTATATTTGCTTTTTTTTCTTTCTTTTTTTTGTTATCTTCTGTTGGCTTTTTGTGCGGGGGAACTTGGCCTAAATATAGCACGGCAAACGGCCTACAATTCATTGACCAATTCAACACACTAAATAGTGGTTAACAGTTGTTTTTGTTGTAGCTGTTGTCAGTTGTTGCTGCTGGTTGCGGTTTTCAGACTTCATCTGCTTGGTAAGCCAGGCTAAGCTGTTTCTGAGCCTTGCCAGCTGGCATACACACATATTTAAATGGATTTTGAAGATATCAAAAACGAGTATGCATAGATTTGGCCAGAGATATGGCTTGTTGTAAGTGATGAAGCCGGGCTGCAGGAAATTCTTGAAATGAAACATCCTAAAGGCTCTAATTGAGCTTGTCATCTGAAGTAGCAACAGCTGTGCGCTGGAAAGTATGCTATGCAAATGAGAGCAGCTCTAGAGGAGTTGAGAAGAGGAGGAAGAACTATATGAAGTAATACATATATATATATAATAATATATTTATGTTAATTAAGAAATGAGCTGTGCAGCTAGTTTGCGCTAAAAAGTATGCTATAAAAATGTTTTCAAACTGTGAAAACTTGCGATAATTTAGAAAAACTAATGAAATCTGTGTAAAAAAGGTTTAACTAAAGCATTTATTGAAGTATATATCTAAAAGCTGTAGAAAAGTTGAGAAAACTATGTGAGCGATAATATAAAAATAAAGATATATGATAGTTTTAAGTGCAGCTAAAAGATATTTGATAAAGTCATAGAAAATTTGCCAAAAATTGGCATATGAAAAAAAATATATATATAGAGTTATAGCTCTCTTAAATGGAATACATATATATATATACATAATATTATATACAAAAAATAACTTAATTAACTCTATAAACTTATTTATTTGTTTTGCTTTTTTTTAATTTAATGTTGTTAATTTTTTATTTCTATTTTTTTAAATGTACATAAAAAAATGTTTTTTTTTTTAAATTTTTTATTCGTTTATTATTTCATTAAAAATTTGTGTTTGCTTTTTACAAATATTTAAAATGAAATTAATTTTGTAGATAAATTTGCCAACGGCAAATTGTAAAGGTAAACATAAAATATGGCTGCAGCTCAAAAAGTTACGAAAGTAAATTACAAATTTATGGAGAATATTTGGATACCTTAAAAGCAAGCTCAATTATTCAGTATAGTTGGTTTTGCTTGCAAAAATCTAATAAAGCAAATGTAATTTGAGATACAAATTTGATGGAATTTGAGTAAAATAGAAACATATATTGCAGGAAACGTAAGTTTATATGTCTACAAGAATGCACTGTTAGATGTATGCTTTAGGCCCACTCAGAGGGCCAATAACTTGGTAAGGTTTAAGACAACATGCACTTTAAAGTCGTGAGACAATAGCTGCATTTTTACTGGAGTGCATAACAAAATATATCTATATCTATATCTATTTCTATTTCAATATTTATATCTATATACTCTATTTATATCTCTATCTATATCTATATACTCTACCTATATCTATTGTATATCTATTTCTTTATCTTTATCCACATCTATATCTATATCCATATATCTATATATCTAAATCTATATCCATATAGACATATATCCACATAATATCTATCTATCTGTAGCTGTATCTATATCTATATCTATTTCTATAACTATATCTATTTCTATATACTCTATCTATATCTGTTGTATATCTATTTCTATATCCATATCCATATCTATATCTATATCCATATCCATATCCATATCTATATCCATATCCATATCTATATCCATTTCTATATCCATAACCATATCCATATCCATATCCATATCCATATCTATATCTATATCTATATCTATATCTATATCTATATCTATATCTATATCTATATCTATATCTATATCTATATCTATATCTACATCTATATTACATGTTATTAATTACATGTTATATCTCTATCTCTGTCTATATCCATATCTATTTCTATATCTACATATATCTATATCTATCAATATCTATGCCAATAGAATTCTAGGCCTATTTTAAAGAGGTACAATTCAATCTTTGCTAACTAAATCTTGTTGGACTGTGCAATAAACTTATCCAAATAATTATATTAATGTTCTCTCAAAATATATTAAATAAATACCGCAAAAAATACTTGACAAGGACATTCCAATGAAACTTTAATTTGATTTTCATTTAAATATTGAAAGTGCATTAAATATTCGACTGTAGTTTTAATTGATAGTTTGTGTGGTTTTTGTGCCTGTGTGCCAAAGCCGCAGATTGTAATTAATTGAATTTATGTGATGTACGCTTCATATATCATGTATGCATCTATCTATCTCACTCTCTCTCTCTCTCTCTCTCTTTCTCTCTCTCTGTCTCTGTCTGTGCCGATCTGCCTCTCTCGCTTTGTGTGCGTTTGCCCATTTAGGCGAATAAACATTAATCCTATATGCAAATTGGAATCAAATGCAGATACAGTTGAAATTAGCGAGACTAATACACAGCTAACCGCAGACTAAATGTAGCAGCAGCAGCAGCACCAGCAGCAGCAGGTGAAAGATAGTTAGATATGAATACAAATATATATATATATACACGAATATATGTATATCTAAAATATATATTTGGCTATACACGGCGCTGAAAGTTGTCGCAATTCATTTTCATATAAATAGTTAGCAAATTTACTTAAACTATCAATCAAATTAGTTCCATTTGCATGTCACATAAACACAAACTTTGAGCTTAATTGCTGCCTTATTACTCAGGTAACTTGTCCAGCGGATAAGGCTAACGCTTAAAATCTTAACTTGGCTTGGCTCAACATTTTGTTGCGCATTAAATTTTAAGGCAATTTACAATTTTAATGCTCATCCGCTTTTCATTTTACACATTTTTATAGCTCTATCGCTCTCGCTCTCCATCTCTTACCATCTCTCTCACTCTCTCGCACTCGCTAGAGTTCAAGCTTAGCTGCGAGCATAAATACAGTGTACATAGCTGTGGGGCAAAGCAAATTCTGTTTTGCATGCCAAGTCATAAGTATAACAGTAAAGTTTAGCTGTTTTTTTTTTTGCAGTGTAAGCTTTATTATATGCTAATCGGGCATACTCAACCACAAGATACTCTGCAATTAAGGCCACACAGACAGAGGAAAGGATGGGCAGGCAGATGAATGGACAGATATACGGAGAGACAGACGGACAGATAGAAGAACGGACAGACGGAAGGACGGACGAACAGACAGACGGACAGGCAGACGGACGAATAGAAGAACGGACAGACAGACGGACAGATAGAAGAACGGACGGACGAACAGACAGACGGACAGATGGATGAATACACGAAAGGACAAATGGACACACAGACAGATGAATGAACATACAGACAGACGAACAGGCAAAACGGATGGACAAACGGACGGACGAACAGGCGTATAGACGATTGGACGAACGGACAGATAGATAGGTAAACGGACGGCTGAACGAATGGACGAACGCACGGACGGACAGACCGACGAATGGACAAGGCCTAATTAACTAGGCTATTGTAGCTGATCAGGAATATATCAACTTCAAAGGACCGACCACGCCTTCATTTGCCCTGTCACATATAAATGAAATATGCCCTACTTTCAAATGTTCAGTTAGTACAGGGTATCAACATGCCTAAAACCAGCAAAGCTCTACATATTTGTGACACATTTAATACTAGTTTTTTGCCTGCTTTAACTTTTGGCAAAGATTTGAATATAGATATAGATAGCTTTCAAAGTTACACAACTATTTGTTGCAGTGTACATTTATGGATGAGAATTGCTTTAAGCATTTTTTTTTTTTTTAGAGATTAGGCAATCAGCTTGTCAGCTGGCATTCCGCGCTGTTTGCTTTGCATTTGCTACGTGGCGCGGCAAGAGATTGTCTCTTAAATATTCCATGCGTGATCGAATGCACAGCGACACGCAGACTCTTGGCCTAGACAGGCAGACCGACAGCCAGACCGACTGCCAGCCAGGCAGCCAGCGTGAATTGAATACAAGACGCAGCCGCTGCCGCTGCCGCTGCCGCTGCTGCCCCACCTGTCGCAGCTGCCATGGCTTTGGGGTTGCCTTGGGGGGGCAGGATGGGGCTGTTCAACATTAATGTCAATTTTGATGCCTGATTTATGGCAAAGCATTTGGGGACGCTGTGTCACGGCCGCATGACTTCATTTCAATTCAATTGGCTCTGCTTTGCAAAAAGATGCGACACAGATTTTACGCCAAGGAATGCGACAAATATTACCCACACACACACACACACACACACTTATATATACTATGTGTGTGTATATATAGATAGCTCTGTCTTGGCTGAAGAGCACGTGACCCGCTAACCTTAAAAGCCTTTTGCCACGCCCACACCGCGCCCACAGCCAAAGGGCAACACACAAAAATTGACAGACGAAAATAAAAAAATGAAAATGAAAATGAAAAAAAAAAGAACCATTGAAGCTTAGCCGCCCGCTCACCTGTCGCCCACACCTTCGCTGACACATTTTCTGTTGACTTTTTTTTTTTTTTTTGCTTTTGTTAAGGATGCTGCTTAAGTGCAGCAGGCAGCTGCCGAAATTGCGCTGCATTTGCATTGTCGCAGTCGCAGTTGCAGGCGCTTGTGTGCCCGCAGCTGCAGCTGCTATCGTGCATAGTTTAGTGTCATTAAAGCGCCACCTAACGGCTGGCGGCGGAAGCACTCAGCTTGCACGATTTATGTGCAAAGATTTTGAGCGCATTTTGCATTTCTCTTCCTGCAGCTGATAAAACTGTTCGCACTTGCTAAACTTGAATTCTAACTCTCTGTATGTGTGTGTGCGTGTGTGTGTGTATGGGAGTGTCGGTGTGTCGGTGTGTGTGTGTGTGTTGCGCAGTGTAATTTACAGTTATGTCATGGAACGTCAACTTGTTTGGCTTTCATTTGCTGTCCACATACAGAGGGCAGCGGACACTTGACTGCGCCACTTGGCTGTAATCCCCGACAAGCGTCCAATTTTCTGTATATAATCCATTAAAATGAACAACGCAACGAGGGTGGCAACGAAAGTTGGCCGACTTTGCAGTTTGCATTTGTTTGTAAGTGGGGGAAAGAGAGAGTGAGCGGGTGAGAGAGAAAGATTCACAGACGAGAGGAGTAAGTGAAAGAGTGTGAGTGAAAGCAAAAGAGGAAGAGAATGAGTTGAGTGTAGAAGCATATATTTACTTAGTGTCTGAATCTAGCTGTTACATAGCTTTGCATAGAACCAATATACCCTATTAGTTTTGAAGAACTATAAAATATGAAATAATTAAATGGAAAATACATTCAAAATTTGCTTTAATACATATACTTTAATAACTAAAAGCACTCTGCACTACTAAGGCGCTTTGCCACGCTATACTCAACTCCATACTTGAGTTCCAACTCAACGACTCTGTACGCTAGACCCTACACAATACTCTCTTTGTTCCGCTCTCTATTGCTTTATATACTCCATTCTATAACATACTCTGTAACTTATAGTTTACTCTTTACCCTACTCTATACTCAATCCATAGCCTATGCTTTACTATATACTCAACCCTACTATATACTACTATCCATATAAGTACAGTAGAGTAGAGAAGAGGAGGGCATTGACTAGGGACTATATCTATTATTTAGAGTAGAGAATCCATCTATTATCTCCCGGTTCTACCTTCTTTACTGTACTCATATCCATCTCTATACCTTACTCTACACTTCATTCTGTGACCTATTCTACTACGATACCCTACCATACCCATAATGAACGCATATCTCCTGGCCAACTGCCAGCCTATATCTATATAGAACATATATCATGAGTAACATCTCTGCAATTTCAATGCTGCAAGCAGCTCTCACATAAACTACTTTTTCGCATTACAGCAAGTAGTCGAGCTGCCCTCGCCTTAGCTCAAAATGCTCGCAGTGCTCATCCACTTGGCTCCGCTACTCTCTAAGTGTACTCAATGCAGCACTGAAATTCATTTAACGACTTGCCGCACTTTAACAACACACACACACACACACACACCACACATACACACACACATGAAAACGTTGTTGTTCCTGTTGCGCGAGTATTTTTTTTTGGAGGGGAGGGAGGTAAAATATTTGCTGTTGGTCGGGAAGACAAAAGTCGACAATGGCTGTAAGTGTAACCTGACCTTGACACGTTCTACGCACACACACACACACACACACACACACACACATAGGCTGTCACAACTACCTACACCAGCCACGCCTCCTTTGCCGACCCGCCTACTGCTTAAGAGCTGACTTGGCTTGACTTGGGTGGGCGTCGTTATTTTATTTCACTTTTTTTTCTTTTCTTTGACATTCGCTTGGCTTACGTAAATTCAATTTTCTGTTTGATGAATGTAAACCTTGTGAGATTTCTTATGTGTGCGGTGTGTGTGTGTGTATGTGTGTGATTGTGTGTGTGTTTGTGTGTGTATTGTGCCTGCAGCTATGCAAGGGCTTAGCTTGCAGCGAAAAACGAGGCTGCGTGATTTACACAATTTTTGGCCAAAAACTTTTGCCAAAGGTCAAAATATTAATGTATTTGAAATGAGGCAATGCCAGAGCAACAACAACAGCCGCAGCAGCAGTGGCCAATGTGGCAGATGTGGCAGCCGTTACGAATGAGATACGGCACAAAAACTTTTACTTTTACTTTTACTTGAAGTTTTGGACATATCTGCGTCGGCTGCTTCGTGCTGCTTGCTCGCCTGAAAGTGGAAAACTTCTTCATGTTTATTCATTCATCTCGACATGCCCAAGAGCAGCAAGCAAGCAAGCCAACAACAATAACAACGGCATCTGTGTCCACTGGCCACAAGTGGTCGAACATGATGCACGAACGGCGCCAGCCAGAAGCGGCCAATGCGTGGGCATCGGCCTAAATGTGGGCGCTTAATGCGATTTAGAACACACAGCAACAGCAACAGCAACAGCAAGAGCAAAAAAAAAAAAAATGCTCAAACTTTACTCATCGCTGGAGGCGATGAGCTCAATGAGTAGCTTATTGCGGCTAGATTGTTGATTTACTTATCTATTGGCAATTGGCGCAGGTCTCAGAGTAAATCTTTATTAAATTGGACGTGCGTTGACCTTCCTGTAAATTAACTATAGCAATTGAGTTGTAAGCCTAAACAAAATCCACACCATTTATAAATAAACTCAATTATACACGATTGGCTGGCTATACACTTAAATATTCTTTCTGTGGCAAGCAGATAACAAAAACTGTGTCAGATTTTAATCTTCAGGTCAACATATGCGTATATATGTCTAATAAATATGTTATTTAGAATTACTTTGATTACTTTGAACTAACAAAATAACACAATTGCTAGTCTACCTTAATTGTTGCAGATTCCTATTAAATAATTTCATTTTAAGTTTTGTCACTTTTGCAATTTTCAAATTCGTTTCCAATGCGCGCACTAAGTATTTCATGGCGGCAAATCGATATATTATCGATATGGCAGCCACACAATTAACATACGTTCCACATAAAAAATTCAAAATCCAAGGCTAGGCCTTCACTTGCACATTGTTTATTTTTATATTTTATATAAAACAAATCTATGTTTTTAGCCCTGATTTGGATCCAAAACGCACAACATTGACTCGGGATCAGTTACGCAATCTGCACAAAACAAAAATAGTATAAGTATACTCATATTGCTTAATTATTGGAATTACCCGCAGCAACGTTGCAAATAGACGCAGCCAGCATCCAAGCAGCGAGCATGACAATTTTAATGATGCTTTCCATTGAGACTATATTTACAGAATGCAGGGAAAATCCTATGTGATAGCTCCGCTCACAGTTATAGAGATAAGAGCATACTGCTTATCAGCTCAAGTATGAATTGAATAGTTAAAGCAGCTGTAATCTATAGTCAATACGTCAAATGTTTTATATCACAATTATCAGTATATTATTAATATTAATATATACATATTTGTAACAATTTAACCGGTTTAATAATTTTCCAATCAGAAAGTGTCTAAGCAAGTTTTTTTTCAAATCGGACGCTATGCTTTGTGGCGGCTATTCAATATGCTATGAAAATTGCAACCATGACACACACACACACATAGGCTTACATGAATTGCGCGCTTAGAACAAATCTGGTCTACTAATCTAAGATACAGCGTTCGCAGACTTTCCACATCAGTTATACACAGCAACAACAACTTTTAATAATATTCACCCTTTTTACAGCACTCTTAACAACTTTATTTTACAAAAATACGTGACTTGACAATTAGCAAATAAGCGCACGGTATAAAGCCCGAGTCGTGACTGTGTAATCGATTGTTTGTGAAGTGGAGCCGACTGCCAGCTGTTAGTAACAGTCTAAGTGCATGTTAAGTTTTCGCTTAACAGAAACATATGTTTTTGTTTTTGGATGAATAAGAAAACCACTTGTAAATGAAAAAGTTGCTTTTGCAATGGACGAAAAAGATAATCCCTTTGATATGGATAGCTCCAGCTTCGATGCCGATCGATATTTGGAGAAACTGCTAAAGGATTGCTCACTCAAGCAGATCATGGACACAGAGGCCGCCGTCGTCAAAGACACCCAAACGCTGCACTCGGACATGCAGACACTCGTCTACGAGAATTACAACAAATTCATCTCAGCCACGGACACAATACGCAAGATGAAAGATGACTTCAAGCAGATGGAAACGGATGTGAATCTGCTCATGAATAAGATGCAATCAATAACCACATTCAGTGAACAAATCACGGGCACTCTACAAGGCACACGCTCTCAGCTCTGTCGCCTGTCCGAGAAGCATTCGCTGCTCAAGCGTTTGCAGTTCTTGTCAACGCTGCCAGCAAAGCTAAAGGCACTGATCGAGGAGCAGAACTATGCACAGGCTGTACAGGATTACTTGCATGCCCAGAAGGTGTTTGCCCAGTACGGCAGGCAGCCGTCGTTTGATGGCATAAAACGCGATTGCGATGCCATCATGGAGGATTTGAAGGAGCGACTGCGTCTGGACTTTCAGAGTGCTGGCAATACGGCGCAGTCGCTAACGGAAATAGGCGAACTGCTGCTGCAGCTGGACGAGAAGACCTCCGACCTGGCCAGCGAGATGCTGAGATGCGCTGGCAAGCGGCTGCACGAACAGATTGTGATGCTGCAAGATCAAACGGAACGGGATATGCTGGAATTTGTGGACATGGGCATTGATGGCTTTCTCAACGACTTGGCCTTGGTGGTCACCTCCTACTTTGATATGTTTGTGGCCAAGCACTACGAGCACGAACGGTAAAACCCAGCTATATATATATATATTCGGATAAGCTATATATATCATATTCATATCTGCCTTTAGGGACGACTTCCAGGAGAACGCCTTGAACGCGTTGAATGTCTTTCTCAACGAGAACATCGACAAGTATTTGACATTGGTTCAGGATCGCGTCGAATCGGACATTGGCTATGGCGATACACAGGTGATGCTGCGCGCTCTGGATCGACTGCATCGTCGGTTGCAGGCCATGCGCAACATCTGTCGTGGCTTGAAGGTGCAACGGAACACGCTGGACATCATCATTGGCGCCGCCCATCAGCTGTGCGATGCGCATAGCAAGTGCTTAAAGGATCACTTTGCCGACAGTCTGAGTGCTGTGCGTTTGTCGCTGGTGTCGGCCAAGAGCGATGTGAATCTGAGCGAACTCATTAGCAATCTGTATGTGGCCATGGTCGAGAAGATCAAGGGCGTGCTGCAGGATTTGATGATCTTTCTGCGCACCGATTGGTCCTTCAATATCAAGGCGGAAAACAAGGGCGCGCTGTGCGTGGAAGGGATTAGGGAGCATCTGCTAATCGGCTTCTTGCGTCACATCTCGAAGGTGATGTCTGGCTTTGCGGACGTCTCCAGCTCCAGTCCACCCAATCTGCTGCTGGTGCTGTCCAAGACGTGCCTCGAACTCGAACAGCAGGGCGTGCACATGCTGGTAAGGCAACTACTTGACTTATGATTATGAATCCCTGTTCATCACTTGGCGATTCACTTTGTAGATTACTTTGGTCGATGATCTGTATGAGATCGATTCGGAGAACAGCGCCACGCTGACGCATGAAACAGAGATTTGTGCCGAGATGCGCGAGACAGCGCAATCCCTTTTGGATTCCTATGTGCGTTTGCAGGGCACAAATATCTCGCAGATGCTGCGCAAGAGCGTGGAGACACGGGATTGGCTGAACTGCCTGGAGCCACGCTCGGTGCGCGCTGTAATGAAGCGCGTCGTCGAGGAACTGGGCAGCATCGAGACTGTGCTGGCCAGCCTCTATGAGAGTGCTGGCAACGCGGGCTTTCGCACCACGGCCAGCAGCGATTCGAGCCGCAAAACCTACTTCAGCAACTTCAATGCAACGAAGCCGCAATATCGTTCCAACTGGTCGAACTATACACCCTCGCAGCTGGAGTCCAGCTATGTGTCCAATATACATCGTTTGTTCTCCGAGCGCGTGGACATCTTCACCTCGGTGGAGTTCAGCAAGGCGTCCATTGTTATGGGCATCATTAAAATTGGTCTCAAGGTGGGCTATGCTCAACTCTAATTGAACTGAATTGTTGTTAACTCTTTGACAATCTGCCTCGACAGACGCTGCTGGAGTGCGTGCGTCTGCGCACCTTTAGCAAATTTGGCCTGCAGCAAATACAGGTGGATGCGCACTACTTGCAAATGAATCTCTGGCGCTTCGTCAGCGATGAGAAGTAAGTGAAGCAAACAATAAACTCTCTAATCATATAAAGCAACTTAAACCAACTTTGCTTGGCTTTGCAGCTTGGTGAACTTTCTGCTGGACGAGATTCTGGGCTCGGCGGTGCATCGTTGCTTGGAGTCTGTGCTAATGGAGCCGAATGCCGTGGAGATCATTTGCGAGCGTGGTTAGTACACTGCAAGAAATTCCACAAATCTCAATGCAACAACATTCCCGGCCTTTTGTCTATTCCTCTCTCTTTCTGTTACTCGCTGCTAGCTTAAGGATTCCATTCAAATAATATATTTATATATATACTATATATATTTACCCCAAAAAAGAAAACTGATTATGTATAAATAAGTTGTACAGTTAGTTGAGCTACTCCGCTGGCTGTGGACTGAGCGTCAGCATGTACTCAATATCTTCGCCCTTGTAGTCCTCCTCCTCGTCATCGTCCGGATGCTGTGCCGATGTCGTTGTCACCAGTATATTGTGCGTCTCCAGCTGGCCATCGCTGGCGTCTGTTGTTATTGTTATCATGCTTGTGGTCTGGCTCTTGTTATTGTTGTCGCCCATGCGATTCTGTATGCGCGCTTTGCGCGCCTCTTCAAACTCCTTGGGATGGCTCTTCTTGCGATGCGAATGCTTGTTCGCATTCGAATTGAAGGTCTTCGGGCAATGCGGACACTTGTAGAGCACCTCACCGGTATGCGTGGCCATGTGCTCCTTCAGATTGATGGCCTTTTTGAATTTCTTTTTGCACACACTGCAGCCGTGCACACGATCCGCATTGTGCACGTAACGCTGATGGCTGAGCATGGCGCTGCGATTGGGCGACACCTTGCCACAAATGTTGCAGGTGCACTCCTCCGATGAGCCATTGTGACGTCGCACATGTTTCTTTAGGCTATATTTGTTCTTATGCCACGAGCCACAGATGTCGCACTGCACCTTCGGCTCCGTGATGCCAGCATGCTCCAGCTGATGGCGCTGAAACGCAGCACGTCCACGTATGACCTGGGCACAAATGTCGCACATGGTGCCATAGTTGCCATGCACCATCTTTACGTGGGTGCACAGCATCGACATGTTGGGGAAACTAGAGGTGGAAGTAGACAAAATAAGTTGAGTTTATAAAGGGCAGACAGTTGAGTAGAACTAAAGAGCAGAGAGAAATGGCTTGGTTTACTTAGGGAAATTATAGAAACCGTCAAGTCAAAGGGGAAAACAGAGACAGTCAAGCAAAGAGAGCAGAGAGAATAACTGAGTTTACATAGAGAACATATTAAGATAGTCAAGTAGAAGGGGAAAGCAGAGAGAATAGATAACTTAGAGAGACAGTCAAGTAGAAGGGGAAAGCAGAAAGAAATGAGTTTGTTTACATAGAGAACTTATAGAGACGGTCAAGTAGTATGAGAAAGCAAACAGAATAGCTTAGTTTACAAAGGGAACTTATGAAGATAGTCAACTAGAATAAGAAAC
Source organism: Drosophila anceps (assembly GCA_035045945.1). Classification (NCBI taxonomy): domain Eukaryota; kingdom Metazoa; phylum Arthropoda; class Insecta; order Diptera; family Drosophilidae; genus Drosophila; species Drosophila anceps. The sequence goes on from JAWNON010000073.1 coordinate 4,389,693, forward strand.
CAGAAAGAATAGCTAAATTTACATAGAGAATTTACGCTGATAGTCAACAAGAATAGACTAATTCACATAAAGAACTGCCAGAGACAGTCAACTACCCTAAGACAACAGCGAGTTAAGCTTAGGTTTACACAGTGAAACAAGAAAACAAAGAGCTAATCTAAGTCTACATAGACCGCGCCTCGACTTGATCAATTAGAAGCTGTCACCATTGTCAGCTACATCACATTTTGCTACGCTCACCGCCTCTCGCATATGTCGCATGGCACATTGCGCTCCTTGTGTATGATCCTATGCTGATCCAATAAATACTGCTTGGTGTAGCGCTTCGGGCAGTGCTCGCACATGAATTTCTTTTGCTCGTCCGGCTGATGCTTCAGCAGCTCGTGATTGCGCAAACATTGCTTGTCCGCAAACGTGCGATCGCACAAGTCGCATCTAAAACAAAGATAATTAGATTAGCCAAATGTACATAATGTGAACTGCTTTTTTGGTACGATATTGTCGAGTTTACCACTCACTTGAATTTCTCGGGATTTGAGTGTCGATCGATGTGATCGGTGAGAAAGGAACGTTTGTAGAACTTCTTGTTGCAGCAGACGGCGTAGCCCTTGCGATGGTGGACCAGCATCATGTGCTTGCAGAGCGTCAGAAATGTCTCCTGTCCCTCGTGGCAAATGCTGCAGGTGAGTCGCATATGCTGAGCTATTTTCTCATCGATCTCTAGCATCGATTTCTTGTAGTCGACATAACGTTTGTTCTTCGGCAATTCTTCGTCGGCATTGGGGCTAACTTTTTCGGCTTTGGATCTGCCTCGTCGCTTGGTAGGCGTCGACTGCTCAGCAGCAGCAGTCGTAGCCGCAGCGGCAGTTGCTTCTGCTTCTGTCAGTTGCTGGGCTTTGCTCTTGGAGCGAGTGGAACGTGTTTCCCGACGCTCCTGCTGCACCGTTTCCGTGCTCGCCACTTGTTCTGCTGCACTAGCAACAGCACCAACATTAGCATCAGCATCTGGCTCTGCCTGCTGTGCTGCCAGTACATCATTGAGAAACTGCTCATTGCTGAAGGATGCAGCTGTATCGCTCTCATTGCCACTCGCATACAATGCCTCCTCGGCATCGCATTCGCTCTGCATTAGAAACTCTTTCGAATCCTCTTGCCTCTCTTGCTCTTCTTGCTTCTGTTCTGAGTTGTTGCTTCTTGGATTAAGCCTCTCCTCTCGCTCCTGCTGCTCGCCTTTGATTGAGAACCTTTCGGTGAGCAAGCGATGCGCCTTCTCCACACTTGCGTAGAACTCATTGAAATCGCTGACGCGCGTCCAACAGCCCTCGCAAATCTCCGTCGATATTGGATCATCACATTTTGGCTGTATTAAATGCATTTAGTTTACACTTTGTGGAATATGTTTTTATGCAAATGCTTTACCTCGAACCAGAAATATTTGGCCAGCACTGTGGCAACGTTCAGGGACAAGCCGACGCCTTCAAATATCTGAATGGTGTCGCTGGCGCTGTTCAGGCACAGACGGCAAATCATTTTTGTATTGATTATTCCATTTAATGCATCAATAACAAACACAAAATTCCCACAAGATTAAAAATTTAGCATCAAAACAATCTGCTGCTTCTTTTCTGGCTATCGATGAGTATGCTCTGCTATCGATAAGTGCTGTTAAATGCAGCTCTGTTAAGCAGACAACATTAGTTTGGTGCCGGCAGATGGCGCAATGCGATTAAAACGCGCGCTCGTTTTGAAACGAATTTTCTAGAGCTTTATTTTTTACATATGAAATTCAAGATAAATAAATTGTACATTTGATAATTTAATGTTTGGAGAGTTGGTAATTTATTTAAGATAAAGTTGAATTAATTATTATGTAATCATATGTATAACTAAGTTCTTTTTGTTTATTTGTTGGTTTTGTTGTTTATTTTTGTTTTTGTTTTGTTTGTATTTTGTTTTGTTTTGTTTTGTTTTTTTTTCTGAACTAAATAGTTAATTATATTTAAAATCACAGCAGTCTTTTAATAATAGATTTCTCAATTTGTGTTTAATTCAATTTGAACGCATATCGAAGGCGCCATTACTAACCATTTAACAAACGAACAAAGTTTTACTAAATACATAAACGTTTTAAAATGTTACGGAATCAAAGAGGCTTACACATATAATGCTTACGAATATCGGAGCAAAAACTGCATACTAACTACAGAAATTACCTTCTTATCATCATTATCATTAGCTATATATAGTAGAAAGTGTTTTGTTGAAATTGAAATGGTGTGAATCGTTAGCGCTATACACGTTTGCCATATCGAATTGCACAGAATTAAAAATTAAAAATTAGACTTAACTATTTACTACATATTAGTTACATATTTAATTATATATGTATATTTATGTATATGTACCACTAGAACGTCAGAAAATGTATGAAAAAAATTTAGCTACTGGAATGCATTTAAATCGTTTTCGTTTGAGTTGTTCCAAAAGAAATTAAACAAAATTTAAAAAATAATAATGAAATATATATAGTTCAAGTTGGATATAAAAACCTGCCTGTTTGGCTATGTATGTGTGTGTTTGTGTCTATATATATATAGTTGTTTGTTTTAAGCCTAGGGTGCATTATCATAGCTATATATGTATGTATATATCGTTTATGTACAGCTAAAATCGGAGCTATCAAAATTTGAAAAAAATGCATAATTATTATTCTAAATAGTTAACATTATTATGCAAATTGATAATTAAAATTTTGATTAAAGTTACAAAGTTATTTTGAGGAACAGATCTAATGAACATAATCTTCAACAATTTCCAATAACAATAAACAATTGTTTTTGTTTTTTTTTTTTTTTATAACAAAATTTAAAGTGAACAAGGAAATTTGTTGATCTTTCGTTTTCTCTTTCTCAATTGCTTATAGTATGTATTCGTACGGCTGTTTGAATTAATTGTTTGTCTCTCCTCCTCCTCCTCTTCTTCTTCTTTTTCTTTGTGGACACGTACACACACACAGTTGCAAAAACCAGTTACACATGGATATAGTTACAATTTACATATTTGTATGCACTTTTCTATGTGCATATCGGCTTAAATCACAGCTACGCAGAGTTTATAGGCAAGGCGAGTCATTTACGTTTGGGTTCTCTAAGCTACAGGACACACAGAGATACACAGGATACAGACACAGATACAAAGACACACATATACATACACAAACACACATATACACACTCACACACAGACACGCAGAAACACATACATATGGGCTGCAATCCCTCTAGCCTTAGCCCGCCACCTGTTGCATGGTTATGGTACTAATCAGCTGCTGGCATATTTTCCCATACTCGAACTGATCACCCGAGATGCGTCGCAATTTGATGCCCTTGGCAGCGCCATGATGATCCCGACTACGACCCTCGCACACCTGTAGCTCGATCTGCAGGCCACCAGAGTACTCCAGACTTAGATTCGTCGTTGGCTCGGCATAGCTGGCCGTGTTGCTGGCAGGCGCATTGCTGTTGCTAGTGTTGTTGCTGTTGTTGCTGCTGCTGCTGTTGGCTGTGGCATGCGGCATCGCTTCGCTGGAGGCATTGGAGGCGCTGCTGTGACGCGACTCGGCGCCGCTATCCTCCGAGCTAATGCTGCCCTTGTGCAGCACAAAGCCCTTGGGCGGCATGGTCGAATCAATTGTCTGCTTAACCATCTCGAGAATGCGCGTCGAGTCCAAATTGGAGCATTCGTGCGGCAACGGCACTTCGTAGCACATCTCATCAGACATGCGACGCGAATCACACATGGAGTCGGGCGTCAGATGGCCACACTCGGTGTGATCGCCCATTTCGGAATGTGAGTCGGACTTGAAGCCTGAACTGGCCGACGGCTCCTGGCAGGACGGTGACAAATTATTCGAATCATTGCTCAGCGAATCATCGGAGAAGCCCAGCGATTTATCGCTGCCACGCCTATGCGCCTCCGCTTGAGCTGAACTCTGGGCAGCATGGCCATGACTGGAGCCAACCGGCTCGCAGTCCAAGCTCGCCTTGCGTCCAATGCCACGCGTTATGGATGGCATATCGCTGCTGGCCTCCGTAATGATCAGGCCCTGTTTGGGGAAAACAGTTTAGAGATTAGTTCTAGAAATTGGCCAGGGTTGAGTATCAAAGCTTACCTGCAGCGACATAATCGGCGTGTGCGGCTCCAGCGAATCCTCGCTATCCCGGCTATTATCCGAGGAGAGCGCCACGAGCGTTATCTCGCTGCCCTGGACATCGGTTAGGCATATCTGTGGTGTGATGCCACCCGTACAGCCCGCATAGGGTGTGCCCGTGCTGATCGTATGGCACATCTGTCCATTGCCATTCTCCTCTTGGATGATGCACAAGTTGGGCGACGCCGGCGGCGTGGGCACAACACGCACTGGCTGTGCGGGCGATAGATTTAATGGCTTCAGATCATAGTACGCTGCCGTGGGCATAAACCAATTCGATGTGCTGGCATAGTCAGCCGCTTGATCCATGCTGCAGACGTCCATGGACAAGTCGAGTGGCTGCTGGGCGACGCCTTCGCTGGCAGCGGAGGTGCCGCGTGTGATCGAACCGCCGCCTGTGCTCAACCCGGAGATGCCTTTGGTGATCTGATGCAGCGGCGATGTGGACGCAGCGGCCGCATTGACATTCACACAGGGATTGAACGGTCCCGTGCCGGGTAGATACGGATTGGGATTGGGTGAGCAGCTGCCGCTAAAGCCACTGCCACTGTTGCTATTACTGTTGCTGTTCACCATGCAGCTGCTATAGACGGGCGACTGGCAGCCGCTGCTGCTGTTCGAATTGCTGGCGCCCAAATTGATGCTGCTAAACTGGCCCACCAGCTGCTGTGGCTGCAACGGCAGCGTTAGCGACAAGGCCGCACCGCCCGCTGCCGCAACACCCATCGGCGTCGTCGCCGTCGTCTGATACTGATAGCCACAGATGGGCTGACCGAACATCTGTTTGGCAGACGTGAGCGAGGCGTTGGGACCGTGCGGCAGCGTTAACGGCGACACACTGTAGCTGTGCATGGGCTGCGGCTGATGCAGATGCGACTGATCCAAATAGCCACCGCTTGCGGCTGCACCGCTCGCCGCATGCGCAGCCAGGCCCAGCTGTGGCGCCAGATCAATGGGCACCACATTCGATGAGATTATCTTTTTGGCAATTTCAAAGCTGACGCGCTGCTCCTTCACCAGCCGATCCAAAGCAGGCATCAGATTCTTAATGGCCTCCGGCGGCACCTCGATGTCGTGGCCGCGACGCAACGCCAGCTGCAAGTTTGTGGGTTTGCCATGTATGGGCGAGCCTGCCAAAAAGGAGACAGTTAGTTTAGGTATACCAATAGAGAGAGAGAGAGGGGGAGGGGGGGCGGGGTCGGTGGGAGTGGCATTGGTGTTTTTCCTAACGAGCTTTAGTTGGGATTTTAGCTTACCTGGCAGACTGATCGAATTTTCTAAAAGCGGCGGACTTGGTGCAACCAAAAAATTTCTCTGTGCGATACCTTTTTGCAGCGATTGGCATTCCTGCAGCGGTCCCTGGAACTGGGAGCGTGAGCCCTCCGAGGCGCGACGCACTGGACTGTAGCGTCCTATAATCGCTAAGCGACAGCGTGAGAGAGAGAGAGAGAGAGAGCAAATACAGAGAGAGAGAGAGCGAGATGGGAGAGAGAGAATAAATTAGTAAAAAACTCTTGACTGGAGTTGCTTGTTAAGTCGTGCGAGGAGCAACCGCTTTTGGAGCTAGACCACTTACCACCCTCCTGCACAGTGGGCAGCTTACAGTGGGCGGCGCGATAGGTGCGTCGATTGTTGGCCGCCGTTGTGGGTGCAACGACAAGCGGCACTGAGCTGCTGCCACCACAGCCGCCACCGCCGCCGCCCCCGACCCCCGCTATGCTCAATGGCAACGAATGCGGCGCGCCAGAGCCAGCCATGGCGACGCCCAAGCCAAATGTGGCCGCATTGGGCGGGGATTGGCTAAGCGATTTGAGTGTGGGCGGCAAATAGTCGCGATTCATGCGAGATTCAACTTCGCGTATTAGCTCGGGGCAAATGACTAAGGTGAGGTGAGCAAGGTGAGTGTGCGAGCGGGAGAGTCAAGCGTGCAGCAGCAGCAGCAGCGGCAGTTGATCGATTGTTTGGTGGTTGTTGTTGTTGTTGTTAGGATTGTTGTTGTTGTTGTTGCAGTTGTTGTGCAGCAGGCGATGGCGGTTTTTGGTTTTAGCGATTTACACACAAGCCAATTAACCAAAAAAATATCCAAAAAATCATAAAACGAAATACAAAAAAAAACACAAAAATAAAAATAAAAATATTGGAAAATTAAGAAAAGTATTAATTATTAAATTAAAGAAATTCAAGCGATTATAAAGAAAAAATGTATATGAAAAACTTAAAGCAAGCTAATTTAAAGGCGTGGCTAAAGCGAGGCGGCATTGCATTTATAAGTAAAGCCCATAGCTTAGGCTTATAATCTGATTTATTCCCTTCATTTTGCAGGTCAACTTGTAACTGCCCTTCTTGAATTTCCCTTCTTTTCATAAAAGTCCTTTTCATTTACTTTTATTTAATAGCTAATTATAAATTGATTGAAAATTATTATAAATTTCCCTTTCTTTTAAGTCAAATATATTTTAATCTGCCTTGAATTTGTCAATATTTCTACCTAGAAATATTTTTACAAATTTCCCTCTTATTTGTCGCCGTTCCTACTTAGTAAAAATTGTTATAAATTCCGTTTTATTATGTCATTATTCATACTTGGTAAAATGTATATCAATTTCCCTTTATTTTGTCAAATTTCTTTCCTAGCCATATTTGTACTAATTTCCCTTTATTTTTCACTGGTTTTACTTAGTCATAACTATTACAAATTTCCTTTATTTCTTATTATATATGCATTGTTAAATTATATATTATTTCCCCTTTATTTAGTCAAATTTCCTCCTTTTGTAGCATTTTTTTAAATAACCCTTTATTTTGTCAATTTTTCTATTAAACATAATCAGTATTAATTTATTCATTATTTTTCATTATTTTTCTTTAGACAAATTACTATTAATTTCCCATTATTTTGTCATAATTCCTCCTTAGTACAATTATTAAGAATTTTGCTTCATTTTAAAACCTTTTGCCGTATTTCCCTTAAATTATTCAGTTATAAATTAACTTTCATTTGATAAATATCAACAGCCAAGGCCAAAGATATAGACTGACTTTGCTTTACAGAGCCATAAGAAAGCTCTAAAACTTATTGATATATCAACCTATCTATGAACAGCTATAATAATCTATAGCCACAATTATAAAACACTTCAAAGAACATAGAGAATAAACTGAACAGCTAATTGCAACAGCTGTTATAATCCTATCCTATATGCATATATATATATATTTATATATATATATATAAATCGTACCTGGCGGTCGTTCCGTAACGGTCAGCAGACCTGTGCGTCGGGTGCGCATATTCCCACCGCCTGCACCATTGCCGCTGGGCGTTTGGGCCTGTGCACCTGGCTGGCCCACTTGCATGTGACCCAATTCGCCGGGACTATGGCTAACGGACAGATCCTCGGTGCAGCCCACGGTATGGCGCTTAACACAGCCACGCTTTTGCATGTATCTGTAAATATGTGCGAAGTGAGTTGAGTTACTTCAGTCTAGCAAATGAGCGAAAGCTCGCGTCATGCCTTTGTATTTCCTCGCTGCACTCCTCGCCGCTGTTCTCCGGACAGCAGTGCAGCTGCCCCGTCGCCTGCTCGCCGAGCGGTGATAGCTCTGATGTGCCTGGCGCAGCATTCAAATTGGCATTGATATAATAGCCCGTGGTGTCCATTTGCTGTGGATTTGCTGCCACGCCGCTGTTGCCCGCCGAAATGCTGGCGGGATAATAAATGTGCAGATTGGCGCCACCATCCGAGGCGCGTCGTCCAAACGAACCTGACGAAAGAAAGGTCAACCATGAATGGCAAGGCCCAGTGGCATACGGACAGCAGGCACTTACTGGCACCCATGACAACGGGCGGCTTGAGCAGATGCTGATCCTTGATGGTTAAGTTGTGCAGCGGCTGATTCTGCAACATGGGCAAATTTGTCGGATAGTAGAGCGTCGCTTGGCCCGCATCGTTGCACTGCGGCGCACACTTGAAGTCAATGGGCGGCATTTGTGGATTGGCCAGCGCTTGTTCGTGGGCCACATCGCCCGGTCCGACCGTATGGCGACGCGTATTGGCACCCGAAACGCCACCCGCTGTGGCGCTCAAGTGCTGCGAATTGACAGGTGGCTGAAACAAAATCAGAAATCAGTTATTGGTTATTGCTTCAAGTGATATCTGAGCATTTCTAGTTCACCTCATTGGAACGCGCCAGGCACTCGAGCTCAAAGTCGCCAAACTTCTCCAAATCTACGCCAACATCCGCACACCAGCCAAAGCCCAGCGCCGTATTGGACGCATTCACATTGCTGCTGAGCGGACTCAGACGATCAAGAGATTCCTGTTTAACGGGCTCCGAGCGATCCACAACGCCAGTGGTGATGCTTGTCTTGCGGGATCTGGAGTAGGCAAGGTTTGCGTGATGCTGCAGTCTTTGGTTTTCGCGTCGCTTCTGCAGCAGCTTGTCCTGCAGCAGATTGTATATGGCATAAATATTATCGAAACGTTGCTCATGCACCGACTGTGCAATCATATCGGCCGTCAGGCCAGGCAGCTGCAGCATGTGCGTCATGACCACAGCGTCCAGCTGAGGTGCGGCCGCCACCTCTGAGCTATCCGCGCCCGACAGCGATGTCGTCGAACTACCCAAGGAGCTGGACTGCATTTGTGGACCGGCTGGGCCAAAGGGCAACGCATTGACATCCAGACGCTCCTCCTGCTGCAGCTCCGCTTGCCAGTCGCTTAGCCAGCGATGCTTGATGATCTGTTTGATGGTATAGCGGCGATCTGGTTCGACCACGAGCATATTTCTAATCAAATGCTCACAGTCTATGAAGAAATACAAAGGATTAGATTAGGCTTCTATCGTATACTCCAATGGATTCTGCGACTCACCCTGCGACATGAAGAAGGGTATGCGAAATTTGCCCTGCACCACGCGACTTTTCAGCTCCAATATGGTCTTGCCATCGAAGGGTAAAGCGCCGCAGACAAGCGCATAGAGCACTACGCCCAAACTCCAAATATCCGACTTGGGTCCGTCGTACTCCAGGCCCTGAAACACCTCGGGCGCCGCATACGGCGGTGAGCCGCACCACGTGCGCAGCCGACTGCCCTCCTCGTAGTGGTTGCTAAAGCCAAAGTCTGCAAGCTGTAAAGGATTTTCAAATATTTGAGATCATACAGAGACAGTCTGCATCTTAGTACTCACCTTTATGTTCATGTCCTTGTCGAGCAGCACGTTCTCTGCCTTGAGATCTCGATGCACGACGCCACGCAAATGACAATAGTGCACCGCCGAGATGAGCTGTGTGAAGACACGCGCCGCCTCTGGTTCCTTCATGCGTCCATTGGCCACCAGATGATCGAAGATCTCGCCATTGGGCGCATATTCGGTAACCAGATAGATCATCGACTGCGATTCCATCACCTCGTAGAGGCGTGTTATGTGCGGATGACGCAGCGATTTGAGTATCGATATCTCGCGAAACGTCTTGCTCAGGTATTCCTCGTTGAGGCATGTCTTATCGATGATCTTGATGGCCACCTGGAATGTTAGAGTACAGGAAACAAAGCAGATCGCATTAGTCAATGTTACACTCGGGCACACAGTTTACAATAATTCACAATGGAAAACGACAACAACAACAACTACAACAACAATTTCGGATATGAATGCATAAAAGATATGTGCTTTTTGGGTTTGGCACCAGAAGGTGAACGAACCGGGACTGAAAAGCAGAATGCGACGATTGACAAGCAAGAGCGAACCGAGAGCCAGCAAGAAATTCAAGCTGTGTGTGGGCTGGCTGCTGCTGACAACATCTTGCTCTCCCAGTAACAAGAGCAGATGCCAGAAAACAAAAACAGCATAACGACTATTCAATACACTTTGAAAGTATTTTTGCCACATAATCTTATAATATTTGATACATTTTCTGGAGCGTATTCATAAAACTAGCAAATGATACTTTATTGGAATTGTATCAGCCAAAAATTCATTTTGATTTATAATCCTTAAGCAGAGTTCTATTTTCTATCAATTCTTTCGTTTTTTTTTCTAGATTTTCAGCGCAATATATTTATAGAAAATATATTTTCTGGAATATTATTATATGTTTTATAATAAAATAATTTATTTAAAAATATTTATTATATATTAAAGAAATATAGAAACAGTTTATAAATTAAAAATATATTTTGGAAGTGAAGAAAACGAAATATAATTTAATAAAATTCTTTGAATATTTTAAGGAAAATATAAAACGTTACGAAATTGGTAAAAAATTATAGAAAATATTTTAATTGACATCATACAATAAATACTTTTTATTATAGTATTTAAATAAAATTATAATAAATATAAAATAGGGAAAAAAATATAATTTGCTTGGAAAATTAAATAGATATAAATTTTTCAAATAAAATATTTAAAATATGTGCAGAAAAGATAGTAAAATAAAATAATATAAAACAAATATATATATAAAAAACATAAAAAAAACGAAGCTAAAAATATAAATTAAATTTATAAAAAAGCATAGCACAGTAGATGCTAAACTTTAAATAATAATATCTGAATCTGAACATTTGGAAAAGCTGCACAAAACGTCACATATTGCCAAGATACCCTGCACTACGTAAGAGTATTTCGAGAAAAAAGAGACAAGAAATAAACGTGTCTCGGCGGGGATAGCACCGTCGCATTTGTTGCTGGGGGTCAGGTGGTAGGTGGCGCACTGTCTGCAGCCACAGTGGCAGCACCAACAACAACAACAACAACAACAAGAGCAGCAACGGCAGCAGCAGCAAACACGACAGGCACGACGACGACGACAACAACGCCAAAGATGGCGCGAGTGTTAAGTTCTGTGCGGCTGTAGTAAGAGACGTTGATGGGAAACAGGGGAACGGGCAGCGGCGTATCGGGGGGGTTAGGGTAGACTGAAGAGGCAGAGTCAACAAAAAAAAAAAACAGAAAAATAAAAAATAAAAGCATTCTTTACACACGACTTTAGACAACGTTGTCCGTTTATTTGCTTTTGTATTTCTGCCAAGCATTTCAATAATTATTTAACAAAAAAAAACTGAAATAATTAACAATCAAGCGTATGCGATGTGTGCACGATAGAGTGAGCAATACACAAAAAGAGAGACAGAAAGTGTGTGTGTGAGAGAGAGAGAGAGAGAGAGAGAGAGTGATAGGGGCAGAGTAAGCGAGGTAGATCACTTGCTCTTATAGCAGCAACAACAATCATCATGATGAGCCCCACACCGGTTTTTCAATTTGTTTCTATTGTTTCTGCTGCTGCTGCTGCGCTGCTGCTGCTGCTGCTGCTGCTGCTGCTGCTGCGCTGCTGCTGCTGCCTCAACATTTAAACAAATTGAGTTTTGTGGCTCTTTCTTCGTTCTTCACTTTCTGCTCTTGCTCAATTCGCATGCAATAATTGAACATAACTAAATGACAAGAGACAAAAAAACGTTTACAGCAAAATTTCAAATTTATTCTACATGGCGTATGCGTAATATTTGAGTTGATTCTCTTCCAGCCGCTGCCTTTTTTATTTTAATCAATTTTATTTTTGATAATCAATAAATTAATATTGTGCCTTTAATTAAAAATCGAACATTCGTTATTGCCGCTGGCTGCTTCGGCCACTGCATCACTTGGCGTATGCGTAATATTTTCTGCATTGTCATTTGCTGAAAAAAGTTGCGATTTTTTTTGTTTGCTTTGAGCAATTGTTTGCTAATCACATGTGCCACGTGATTAATGTACTAAATATACATAAAGATATATATATATATATATATATATATATATATATATATATATATATATATATATATATATATATATATATATATATATATATATATATATATATATATATATATATATATATATATATATATATATATATATATATATATATATATATATATGTATATAAACATATATATAATGAATACATTAATAGGAATATTTGTAGATAGAGAAAATTATAGATAGATAGATTATAGATAGATATATATATGTACAGAAATGTAGATAGATGCATAGATAGGAAAATGTATAAAGAGAAGAATATAGATGTGTAAGGAAACTATGTAAATAGATAGATAAACATAAAGATAGACATATATATCTATATATTGGAAGAAATAGATAGATAGGCATACATCACACATCGATATGTAGATAGATGTATAAAGGAAACTAGATAAATAGATGGAGAAACATATATGTAGATGATATTTTAGATAAACTTTATATATATGTATAGAGAAACAGACAGATAGGTCATATAGCTGCATATATGGCTACATCGGTATGAAGATAGATGGAAAAATAGAGAATAAACTGGATGAATAGATGGATAGATGAGCATATGAGCTCATAGAAATAGATACATTGGAACACTAGATAAGCCGATAGCTAAACATATAGAAGCTTTGTATATAGATAAATAAATATCTATATATATCGAGATGTAGGCTGAAAGGATGAAAGTTTTACAGATAACTTCATATTACTTAAGTAAACAGAAAACTAGATTGATAGATGCGAAGACATATGACTTTGTAGATAGGTAGATAGACACATAGATAGATAGATAGATAGATAGATAGATAGATAGATAGACAAGTAGATAGATTGATAAACAGATAAATATATACATAGGTAAATAGATAGGGCTACAGGCTAATAGACATGTAATTAGCAAGCTCTGACTAGTTTGATAGACAATATATCCAAGGATTTTAAATAACTGGAGTGATAGATATACAGAGGCGTAGAGAAGATATACAAGGAACTTAAATAATCCGAATATACTTGACAAAGAGCTGGATCGATTGATAGACGGGAGGATATACAAAGCGAAAGCCAGTTAGATGGATACAGGTAGATTGGATAGCTGGATTATGAAAACAGTAAAGTGGATATGTAGAAAGGGTAAGATATAGGATATAAGGATATCCGAAATAGGAATGCATATTTCCAAATATGAATGAATATTCCAAGATAAGAATTTATACTATTAGATAAATGTAAAGAGATCTATTGATAAGCAACATTTTAATTAGGTAAGATTGACAGATAGAATACAACTTATTAGATAAACAGCCAAAGGGCTCTATATAGGACAGATAGGCAAACGACATCGAACTATCTGTTAATGCTGATTCAACTATACTACAGTATACATGTGTAAGCGTGGTAAACTATCATCATAATTATCCAAAATTGAAAGGTCAAGTCAATTAAAAGTTTGGGATTAATAAAATATGTTATTACAAAGCAGGTGCCCCCGTCCCCCGCCCCTGCCTCCCTCCCAGCTCTTCCTCTAGACTGCAAATGATGTGCCACACACACAATAATTGCATTTAGCCAATTGTTTTGTCAGCTGCTGATGGGCACACAAGGCAAAAATTGTATGCCGTTGCGAAATGCCATTGCCACGTGCCATTTTGACCTTTTGCCGCGAATGCGATGAACCTTAAGAACAAACGCTGTTAAATGAGACATTCAAAGTAAGCGCAACAGCAACAACAGCCACAATGTCACATTTGGATATCCTTCGCTTGGCATAACACAAAATATAAAAGGGAAAATAATGTATAGCCAAGGCAAACACAAGGCAGAAAGGTTTGCTCCTTGGCGCACATATTGATTTAAAGGCTGGAGGACTACAACAACAACAACAACAGCAACAACAATAACAACAAGAGCGAAATGCTAAATGCTATTACAAAATGTAAATTCCGTTTGATTGCCAAAGCTGTGACTCATTTGAGTCGTTCACGGTTCACAATTCAGCATTCGAATTAACTTAAAAGCTGAAACATAAATTTACATTTTGAGACGTTCTCTCGCTTGAATTGCATTGGCAAAATGGCTGGAGATATGCCACGTGGAACTAGTTCAATCAAAAAGGGCTTCTGTTGAGCTTTTGTAAGTGTCGAGCAGATCTGTTCATATGTAACCAGCTTAAAACTGAACTAGTTCTTTATATTGTTATCAACTAATAAGATGGTGGCAGATATGAGCAAATAATTAAAAAGAACTAGTTCAGTTGAATCTATTCAATTGTTTCAGAACGAATGAAGTAGTATAAACTGATCTAAATTATACAAATTATGGTTCACAAGAGCACATAATCAAAGTGAACTAGTTCATATGAACTGCTGATTTTTTTTTCATAATTAGTATAGAGTAGGATTTACTCATATTATAATTAATATATTATATATTAGGATAATAAGAAGTGGAACTTGTTCATATGAACTTTTGAATATTTGCTACATTAGTTTAAAATTGTTTTCCCAAGCTGCCCTTCCATACCGCTACAATTTATTCTCTCTTTTGCTGTTCATGAACTGGTTCAGTGAAATCTGCTCCTTGCAGAACTAGATCTTTCAAAGGGAACAACGCTGATTCAATACCATGTAAAACTTCATTTTATTATATATAAATATATAAAAGATACTCTAAGATGCTATCTCAAATGCTTCCCTTCCACACGAATTCGTTCTCGCGCTCCATTTTCGCGTACTCCTCCCGCAGCATCTCCAGCTCCTTGGCATTCTGGACACCCAAACGTTCCAGCTGGCCATTGAGCGCAATGATACGCTCTCGCACCACATTCACCGTATACAGACTGAGTCGTTCCGGCCGAAAGATATCCTCTTTCAGCGTATTCATATAATGCCACATGTCCTGCAATTGGCCACGTTTCTCGACGTGATGCTTGCGCAGCTTCTCATCCATTTCCAGCTTCAGACGATCAATGTCATTGATGAGGCCGGCGATTTTATTGCCGCTCGAAGGCCGGCGACTGGCCGACACAGACTTCTTATCCTTATCCTTGTCGACGCCGCCCTCATCGTCCTCGTGCTTCTCGTCATCTGCCTCAGGGTCGTTGTCGTCGAGAAAATTGTTGGCATTCAGCTTGACTTGATTGCATTCGAGATACTTTTGCTGCGCCTTCAAACGCATCAGTTCACACAGCAGGCTGGTGGGCGTGGCCGTTGGTTTCTTTTTGGCACGCAGTGGCTTTGCGGGCGCCGCAGGCTTGCGCCGTGTGGGCGTGGCACTTGCCTCAATATCATGCCTCACGAGCTTCGCCGACATGTGACCCGCTTGCTGCTACGAATGTTGCACAATGCAGGCGAGTGAGTCCTTGCAGCTTGTATTGTTATTGTTGCTATTGTTGTTGTTGTTGCTACTGTTGTTGTTTTTCTTGTTGTTGCTGTTTACACGCGGTAATCAAACGTGTGTTGCCAGCCCAACCACCCCGCCTCGCTACTACACCTGGCTGTGTGTTTAATCGATAGTTGAAACGCGCCCACTTTTTCTCTGTTGCGGCTGCTGCTGCTGCTGCTGCCGCTGCTGCAATTGATGCTGCTTCTTGCTCTCCCTCTCTCGCTCTTTCTCTCTCTCTCTCTCTCTCTCTCTCTCTCTCTCTCTCTCTCTCTCATTTACGCTCTTATTTAACCCTAGTGCAACACGTTTTTATGCCAAGGGTCGCTAAACTTTATGTGGGCTAACTTAGGCTTCACTTTAAACAATTTCCTCAAATGCTGAGCACCGCATGAGAAAATCGATTATTACAAATTTTCATACAGTAGTTCTGGCCTAGTTGGCGTAAGGGCAAGTGCCTGCTAGGAAATATGTGAAAAAATAACAAGGTAATGCGTAGACGGGTGGGTGGGAGGTGGGGAGGAGGGGCTTTGACATTTAATCAAGCAAAAGCGATAAATCATTTATAGAAAGTGTTGAAATACTTGAGGTTTTAATGGTTAGATGATGCGAGAGAGAGTGGGAGAGGGAGAAAGAGAGTGGAAGAATGAGAGAGAGTGAGTAAGAGAGAGAGAGAGAGAGAGAGAGACAGAAAGAGAGAGAGAGAGAGAGAGATAACGACAGTCTATGAGGTAGCTGTGCACGTGATTGATTCGCAAATTGTTGCGTTGTTTACGTTGCTTGTTGTTGCTGTTGTTGTTAATTTACGACTGGAAGCGTATTTTGATAACGCGCTTGTTATCATATGAATGCGAATGTTTATCGAGTGTGTGTGTGTGTGTGTGTGTGTGTGTGTGTGTGTGTGTGTAAGACTGTGTGTGTGTGTTGTCAGCCACAACAACAAGTTGCAGACGTAAAGCAAATTGAAGCGCGAATCAACAATAAATTAGATAGCTAAACACGAAAGCTAAACCAAAAGAATACCCTGTAAAAGTATTGAAGACGATGTGCTAAAATGCGCGTCATAATGTAAGCAGTGCGATAAAAAAGTTTAGATTAAAGAAAAGAGTAAAAAATAAATTTTTTAATGTAGGCAAAATTAAACATATTTTGAGGCAAAGAAAAGTTAAAGCAATATAAGATCTAATAAGCTTTATGTATAGAGATAGAGAGATTGTATATCTATAAAGCTACATATTTATAAATGTTTTGGAATATTTCTTCTGCTCCATTCAATTTACAACCAACAAACTTCTTATCAAACCCAAATTTACAGGGTATTTAGCTACTTGTACAAAGCCTGCGCAACAGGGACAAAACATATATATGAGAGAGAAAGAAAGAGACAAACCCCACAAAAACAAAAAAACACAACTTTTGGGTTAACAACAAAAACAAAAAGCGCCAGACAGACGCAAAAAAAAAATGAAGAAGGCAACGCAAGAAACAACAAAAGCTGCGAAATAGTTAATGAAAAAGTAAATAAAAATTGTTAAACGATTTGGGCAGCCATGCGACTGAGTCGTAAAGCCATATCATATACATATATATACACACACACACATACATATATAAACATATATACATACATATATACAAGATATATATATATATATATATATATATATATATATATATATATATGTTGTCTCTATACAATTTCAGCTGAGATCTGCGAGTGGCCAGCAAGGCAACAAGTCTGAGATCGCGAGTTGCCGTGGCCAGACAGCGTGAGCTCAAGTTAAATATTTGGCCATAGCGAATGATCAATCAATGTTGCCTGCTCAGTGCGCAACGGGAGCGCGATTATTATTATTATTATTATTATTCATATTATTTTTATTATAAAAATAATATTGCTGAGTTCGTGGGTTAGAAAACAGCAAAAATGGAAAAAGAAAAGAAAAGAAACAAAAAAAAAAAAGCAAAAAACTAAGAATAATATTACAGTCGGCTAGAACTGATTGCCGCATACTCGTTCAGCCTTGTGCAATCTGTTAAGGAATTTAACATTTTAAGCTTGAACATGGCCCAAGGGCAAGGCAAGACTATAGAATTTATAGAGCTTATTTGTAGAGTTGAGCAACAGTTATTCGCCTGGGAAAAATGTTGAGCTTCACTGTGAAACTGTGGAGGAAATAGCTTATAATATACTTATACTTATATATATATATATATATAATATATAGTTGTGTTCATAAAAATAGTAGTGCGACTGAAATGTTGAACATACATACATATATAAATAGTAATATATATTAATCTTAATATTCGCTTCATTTATATAAAATATTATGTTCATCATAAGCACATTTCAGTCGCACTACTATTTTTATGAACACAGCTATATATACAATATAATAGAGTATATATATATATCATTTTTTGGTTATAAGACTTTATCAGATAAGCGTTTACCCAACTCTTCCTATTACATATCAAATTTCAACAGAAATTACACAGAACCTATATACTCCTTTCATTACTGCTGTAACAGTTGCTATAAAAAGTAAGAATCACTCGAAATTTTCCAACAGCAAATCTAGTTCTGGCCTGTCACAATTGGAGCGTTAATCAGCGAAATGCCTCAGTTCTTGCACGCGCCATAAATTCAATTAAAATTTCCCCATGTTCAATCAGAATCAATCAATCAATCAATTAATCAGCCAAGGCACAAGGTAGCCCAATTAAAAAAAGGGCTTCAAAACAATTAGCATTTGGCTGGGGCCAGACAGCCCAAATTCCGAGTCAAAGTACAACTTGCTTTGGCAGCCGATAAAGTTCATGAATGAAGTATATATATATATACATATATACTGTATAGGGGAGAGCATATCAATTAATAATCATACTAGTAAAGGGCTTAATTAATTAGATATCTCGCTCTATAATTGATAAAGCAGCTCAACTTTTAAGTGTTGGGCAAAAGTTTTTAATTTCTTTTAGTTTTTAATTACGGCGTTTATAACGTTTTCTAAACTTAGAAATTTCTTAGGGAAACAGAAGTTTTTACTGAGTTGACAATAGCTTGAATACCCTTTCTCTGGCTGAGTGTAGGGCATTCTCTCTTTCCCCCTCTCTCTCTCTCTCTCTCTCTATATATATATATATATATATATATATATATATATATATATCTCATTCCTGTAAGCAGTAGAAAAAGTCTGTACGAATATATGAAAGTGGAATATGTATGGAAAAAAACGACTCTCTTCTACTTGACCAATTGTATTTATTTATTTGTACTGTCTCACTCTCTCTCTCTCTCTCGCTCTCTCTCTATATATATCTGTCTCCCTCTCTATATATATATATGTATGTCTTTTTCACTCTTCCTCTTTTTGTGTCTCTATCTCTTCCTCTTTCAATCTGTCTTTATGTCTCTGGCAATTTCCCATTCAATCTCTTTTTGTCTGTCTGCATTTATCTCTTTTTCTCCGTATATCCTTATCTCTCTCACTCTTTCTGTCTCTCTCTCTCTCTGTATATCTTCCTCTCGCTGCCTAATTCTTTCTCTCCTTCTCTCTCTCCCTCTATCTTAATCTAGCTCTCACTCTATCGTTCTATGTATATCTCTATCTATCGTTCTCGGGCTCCCTTTCTCTCTCTCTCTCCCTTTCTCTCTCTCTCTCTCTCTCTCTCTCTCTCTTTCAATGTTTCTTTCCCTTTCCCCATACCTCTCTCTCCCTCTCATTCTCTATGTTTGTCATCTTTCTGTTTGTCTCCAATGTTCTCTCCAATTTATACCCTCACTTATATTTTATCAAACTATTTAACAAATCAGAGCAAAACACAAAATTGATTTTGACGTAGTTTCAAGGCAAACCCCAATATATCATATCAGATGTTATATATTTATATATTAGTGAATAAACATATGCATATGCATGATTTGAACATAACAAACTCAAGTTCTTATCGATGTTGTTTACACACTGTGCACCAGAATGTCCATACATGTTTTGTCTACACTCTGCCCCATTGATAAAAGCAATAATTATTAGCGAAATGCGCTTAGCAGATAAGCCAAAGCTAGGGCCAATAATAATAATCATAATAATATAGTCAAAGTCATGTACTTAAACATTGCATTTCACACACACGCACACACACGTGCGTCTTCGTGTCCATTGTGAATGTTAAGTAAGATAAGTGAATGAGTGTGTGTGTGTGAGTGGACCTTGAAATTGACAAACAGCTGTGTACTCTCCCTCTCGCTCTTTCTCTCTCTCTCTCTCTCTCTCTCTCTCTCTCTTTGTATTACTCTTTCTCTTACTCTTTCTCCCAGTTATCAGCATATTGGAAAACAACAAATAACGAACTGTGTGTAAAAGCAAACAGAATGAAACGAAAACAAATGAAAATGGAAATCAAGTGAAATTAATCAAATATGCGCGTCATATGTAAATTGTTTTTTTTTTTGGCTTTGTTTTTGTTTTTGCTTTTGTTTTCTTTCGTGCTTTTTTACCCGTTTTCTTTCAACTGTCCAGCCGCCATTTTGAATTACAGGCACGTGCTGTTGGGATGAATCTCTACACGATGTGGAGACTAAGCACACACAGCACAGACTGTTGACAGTTTGTCTTCTTCTTCATCTTCTTCTTCTTGTTCTGCTTCTCTTCTTCTTGTTCTGCCATCGTCTCTGTTCTCTATCATTCGCATTCGTTGTCAATTATGCATAAAACGAGGCATTTTGCTGTTTGGCCTACAAATTTGCACTTATTGTTGTGATAAACTATTAAAGAGCATTCGCTTGCTGTTTTAGTTGTTGTTGTTGTTGTTGTTGTTACAGTTGTTCCAATTGTGGTTGCTGTTGTTGCAGTTGCTGTGTTGTGTTGTGTCACTTGACAGTCGAAATTATCAGCGTTGGCATGTAGTTAACAGCCACTGTGACAGCTGTGTGCTTTGTTGTTTTACTCTATGCAAACATATGTATGTCTGCACACACACACATACATAACTATCTCTCTCTCTCTCTCTCTTTCTCTCTGTGTGTTTGCCCTAAGCCCACAGCGCCCCGTTAACCAGCTGAAGGTGACTCATTATCACTTCTAGCTGCAGCAGCTGTAAAATGCATTCGGAATTTATAATATACAAAGAATGTTGAGAAACTGTCGCTCAGCTGATAGAGCGCAAATGGTAAAGGCAGATCACGAGTGTGCACGACTATTGACATACCCTGTAGAACACATATATGTATGTATTTAGTACATTATTAAAGTATATAAAGTTCGAATTCATTTGGAACCATTAGGAGCATAGAAGGCTTATGAGTACTGCAAATAAAATGGATGCACGACTCGTATATACCCCGTAAGTTAGATATTTACTACATATATAGCGCATATACCTACTTTATATTGATTGTACACATATATATTATAAATTATATTAGCTACTAACTAACTAGCATGACTATCAAATACCCTGTAAATAGTAATTTCAAGTCTAGGCACAGATTTGTTCATGAAAAATCACTCAACATATAGAAAACTTAAAGAAAACAAATGAAATTACCTAAAAATTTGGTTGCATGACTATTAAATACCCTGTAATTTATAATTAGAGTGAATGAAATAAATGATATATAATATATATAATAAATAAATAATACTAGCACTAAATGCCAACACATGTGCTTACACGACCGCTACATACCCTATAAATAATATTTAATGTAGCTTTACAATATTTTAGCTGACTTTTCATATACTTGAATGCAACTTCAAATAGAATTTCAGTAACTAACGCAGCTCATGTGCTTGCACGACTGTTCAATACCCTGTCTTTCAAATTTAATATAATTTCTAGCCTTTATTATACTTTCAAGCTAATGCACGCTTTAAGCCAACACTTTCAAAATGTGTTTAAAGCACTTAGACGAACAGGTGCGAATGTACTCACAGCTGATTACGACGTTTACTAATTAAATGCGGCATCCCAGCCATTTTAGAGATGCATTTCAGAGATAAGTTTTTACGGAAATCATTCTCGAAAATATTTGTAAATGCAAATTACATTTGACAGCAGGAAAGAAAAAAAAACCCAAAAAAAAACAACAAAATGATCTTAAGCAGAACGAAACAAAGCTTAATTGCTTCCGCAAACAGAAAGAGAGAGAGAGGGAGAGAAAGGGATTGAGATGACACGAACAGGTGTATGTGTGTGTGTGCGTGTAGGTAGGGCTCCAACGTGTCTTCTCGGTTAAAGATAGACAACAAAAAGAGAGAGAGAGAGAGAGGGCGGCAGATAGAGCGAGACAGACATGAAGTTAAATGCGTTTCAATTAGCATCATCTGATCTGAGCGTTAAGACCGACAGAGCAGCGGCGGCGTCTGTTGCTCTCAGGCCAATTGTATGCAAAAACATAAAGCAAACAAATGTCGTAGAAGAAGAAGAAGAAGTGGAGGAAGGAGGAAGGAGGAAGGAGTGTAACAACTGCCCGATCAGCCAGTACAAATATGTATTGTCAATAGGTTGGGCAAACAGTTGAGTATACTATGCGCACATATTTACGCGGCAATAAACAAAACAACAAAAGAATTATAATAACTAAAATCAATTTGATTAAGCCAAATGCGCAGCCTAACGGCAAAAATAAGAAGAGCAACAAAGACAAATAAAATATATATACGTACATAGACATACATGTATCAGATGCGTAAGTGAAATCGATATATGATCAATATCTAAAGTATATAGATCAAGAATTGTAGTAGACTTTTCTTAGATATCGCATTAGAGTAAGCCTCACATAAGCATAGATATAGCACAGATACTTTATTATCTAAGTTATCTGTTATTTAACTATCTATTATTAGCTATCTATTATTCTATTGTCTATGTTATCTACTATCTACTCAGCTGTTAATTTACTACTCAACTATCTATTATTTATTATCTATTCTCATTTATCTATGCATTTATTCACCAACAATCTATTATTAATTATCTATTATGTATTTATTAGCTATTATCTATTATTTATTATCTATTCTCATTTATCTATGCATTTATTCACCAACAATCTATTATCTAATGTATTTATTAACTATTATCTATTTTTTTATTAACTATTATCTATTTACTATCTATTCTCTATCATCTATACATTAATTCATCAATTTTCTATTATCTTTCACATACTATTTATTATCTTTTATCTATGTATCTATTCATTCATTCATCAATTATCTATTCTGCATTATTCTTTATCTTTTCTCACTTCTAATTCATTTATTATCTATGATCCCTTATCTACACGCATACACTATACATAGATATATATCTATAGTATCTATATATATATATATCTATATCTATACTATGTATGTAGAGCTCCACATGTGTTTCCTTTTATCTTTCATTAAAACACAGCTCATATAATCATAGCTATTAGTCGACTCTAAACTATGTATGTGCACACCTCATAGTTACAATATATATCTAGAGTAAAGTGTGTTCATGAAAATAGTAGTACATACATACATATATAAATACACACCTAATACAGATTATTTTGCATGTGGCAAGCGTCACTCACCTTTGTCTTGGTCACAATGTTCGTGGCCAGCTTGACTACGGCAAAGTTGCCTTTGCCGATAGTTTTCTCCAGCTCGTAGTAGCCGACGCGTAAAAGTTTATCCACAGATATTTTGCTCGTCGATGGCACTTTGTAATTTTGTGGCGTTGATGTGGAGGCGGCCATTGCACTTTGTTGTTGTTATTTGTGTTATTGTTGTTGTTGCTGCTGTTGGTTTTGGTAATTGGCTAAAGTTGCGTTGCCTGCGCCGCCTCCCTCCCACTCGTTGCCGTTGTTGTTGCTGATGATGTTGTGAACGCAGGAAGTTCACTTAAGCTGCATTTTCTTTTGTTTGCCGAGCTTGAATTCATTTGCCATACAAAGCCGCTGCTGCTGCACACATACACACGCACACTCACGTACACAAACACACATACGCACACTCACACACACACACACGCACACGCACACGCACACACCGCGGAACAGCAGCAGCGTAAAATTTTAATTCGATTCGTTGCTTTCAAAATTGAATTGTTGCAATTATTTGCGCGTTGCATTCGCTGTGTCAAAGGTCAACGGCAGCTGCTTCGTTGCAGTTGTTGTTGTTGTTGTCGCTGTGGCATCTACTCCCGTCTGGGCCATTGGACACGGCCACGTGGCCAAATGCAACGAGCACGTGAGGCGCGGCTCCTATTTGATTTAGCTTGTGGCAACTTGGGCTGCCGCACTTGCAACGTTGCTTGTTGACAGTTGTTGATAGTTGTTGCTGTTGTTTGTTGATATTTGTTATTGTTGTTGTTGTTGCTTTGACTCGTTTTCTCTTTTCACATGTTTAGCCTTGTTGTCGCCCTGCTGCATTCATTTTAAATATAAAAAAAAGCAATTAAAAATCACATTTGATATTTGACCTTCACTTTTACTGTTGCTGCTGCTGCTGCTGCTTGTTGTGGGCGTGGTTAGCAAAACAGCTGTTCTCTCTGTTATCTATGGCAGACCTACACACGAGACAACAACTTTTGGCAGACAGTGTAGCAAACCAGTGCCTGTCACTTCCTCTCCTCGCACTCTTCTCTCCCTCTCCTTCTCTCTTCATTGCTTCCTCCTCTTACTGGCTGTCGCCTACTACACAAGCTGTCGCTGTGCACTGCAAGCCACGACATAACTACTTCTCTCTCTCTCTCTCTCTCTCTCTCTCTCTCTCTCTCTCTCTCTGTCACTTCGCTCTATGTTAACTCTCACGTCGTAAGCTGATCAGCTTGGCCAAGCTGTTGCTTCTGCTTGCTGCTCCTCCTCCACCTCCTGCTACATAAGCTGCGTGCATTGCGAGCCACGACAAAACTTAATGGGTTAATGTACAGCATCAAGGTCGCGTGGCCAGACACACACACACACACACACACACACACACACACACACACACACACACACACACACACTTACACACACACACTTACACACACACACTTACACACACACACTTACACACTCACACACTGTTCGAGCGAGATGGCGCGCGTGGCCCAAGTCAAGTGGCGAATGTTTGCTGGAGCAAGCGTTCAAGTCAACAAATTCTTTTATTGAAATCAATTTAAGGCAGCAACAGCGCGAAATAGTTGTGCCAAGAGCCAGCAGCGCAGCGCAAACACAAGTACACACACACACACATGCACACACACACACACACACGCACGCAATTCTACGGCCAATTGAAGCGCGCGCTGTAATGAAATTGAGTTGTAAAGGGCTTAATGACTGTGAAATGCGCTACGGCATTAAGAGATTTATAAACAGTTTTGTCCGAAACAAGACATTATATAAATATATACTATATTATATATTTGTACAAAGCAAAATACAGTTTTGATGCATTTCCAATAACTTTTATTGTAATCAAAACGCTCTTAAAATGAAGTAAGACGAAAGGTGCTTAACCAACAAAAGCTCAGTGCTATGGGCCTCTACAACGCAGATATACATTTGTATACAGCAAACTAAATTCCTTATGTAGTTCATATGATTTACTTTACATTGAACTAAACTGTTCATCTAAACTAAAATCCAAGGTTCGCTTTGCTTAGCTAACAAAAGCTCAGTGCTATGAAGCTGCGTGCTGAAAAGAATTGAGTTGTCAAGGGCTTAGTTAACTTTTAAATGCGCTACAGTTTGCATGCGTATTAAGAGAAGCTATGAATTATTAAGAGTTATGTAAGATATAAGATATTATATAAACATTTTTACTAGCAAAAATACATTTGGTGAATACATATATTAAAATGAAATGAACTAAACTGCTCATCTAACGGAATCAAGGGCTTGCTTTGCTAAGCTACAAAAAGTTTATTGCTATGAACCACTCTAGTGCACTTCTATATAAACATTTGCATAATGCAAAATAAATTCCTTATGAAGCTCAAATAATTTACATGAAAATGAACTAAACTACTCGCTTTGCTCAAGTACAAAAGCTCATTGTTATGAGCCGCTCCAACACATAGAAAAAGACCTTCCATTTAATATTCAAATTACCTACGCAATTTCAAATGCCCTATTGTGTTTGCTTTATAGAGTATAACAGCACACACATACATACACACATACATATACACAAACACATCTATATATATATGACGTATTTTATTGTAAACAATTTGTTGGTGCGAAAGAGCAACGGCAGCTGGGGCATGGGCCAGTCAACAATGCAAAAAATATGAAGCGATTTTTAAGTGGTTTTTCTCAGCCATTTAATTTGCACATTTTCACGTTTTTCTTGCAAATGTTTTTGAAGCGAGTGCGAAGCGAATCGAATCGAAACGAATCAAATTATTAAATACCAATTGAAAATGATTTTTTGTTTGTTTATGAAACGAATAGCAAAAGACACAAAACAGTGCCAAATGGTCGCAGCAGCAGCGTCTGAGAAGAAGCAGGCGAAAACACACGCACACATACACATAACTGTAAGTCAATGTACAAAAATCAACAGACTGCGACTGCGACTGCGACTGCGACAGCGACGACGAATGCTTTAACTAAATGGATGCAGTGACGACGTTGACCTGTGCGCCTGGAAGCGCCGCATCAAAGCTGAATGAACTTCCAAAATGGAAGCAGCATTTGAAGCTGAAGCCCACCATTTGACTTGACAACTTCCAACGCAGGCACGCACGCAACACATAGATTAAGAGAGAGAGAGAGAGAGAACGGGCAAGCGAGAGTGTGAGAGCAAAAGAGAGTTGCCAAAGCGTAGCCAGCTGTAAAAGACGTCACAAGGCAGCATTTTGCGGCGAAATTAAGATGAAAAGTCATCATCATGAATTGCGGCGATGTGTGTGCGCTGTCATTCACAACTAAGGCGGGCGAATTAAGTGCCGAACGATAAAAAAAAACTTTAGTTAACTGTAAATCATTCAATTGGGATAGATCAGTTTAGACTGAACTAAGCTAATATAGGCAATGAGGCTAAACTTATGCAGAGCACTGTAAGCATATTTACATGCATGTATATGAACACACATACATATGTATGTACATATATACACACACACATACACCATATCTGTTGGGCATAGCTGATAACTAAAGGCACCGCAGTAGTTCGTGCTGTTGTGTTGTTGTTGTTCTGTTCGCACTCGTGCCCTCTGCTGGCCGACAACAACAAAGCGACAGCAAAATCAGAAAAGGCAAAATACGAGAATGATTTAAAAAACAAAACAGCAACAACAAGCATAACAAAAGAAAACCAAAAACAACAAAAGTCGCGCGCGCACGAAAGACAAAAACATTCAAGCAAAGTAAAGAGTAGGAAAAAAAAAACAAAAGCTAGAGAACGACTTCGCCGACTTACAAAACAGCAGCCAGACAGACAGACAGCAGAGACGACGATGGCGACAATAACAACAACAGTTCAGAAGCGCCAGCGCTCAGAGCAGAAGGCAAATAAAAAGCAAGAGCAAAGAGCGCGCGACGACATGTGTATGTGAGTGTATGAGTGTGTGTGTGTGTGTTTGTGTAGTCGGCGGGGGCGCAGCAACAGTTACGGGGCAGACAGGTTACGTTATGCGTCTGTGTGTGTGTGTGAGTGCTGCTGGCATATAAGTGTGCAAGTGTGTGTGTGCCTGTGGGCAGAGGTTCAAGGAGTCAAGGAAATTCGCAAAAAAACAACAGAAATTACAATATGAAGCAGCATGATGACAATTACACACACACACACACACTTGCGCTCACACATATGCATGTGTTTGTGGTGAGGCGAAAACGAAACTTGTCGAGGTCGAGCATACAAAACGTACGTACGTTCGTTCGTATGTGTGTGTGCAAGCGAGCCAAAGATAGAGAGAGAGCGAGCGAGCGAGCGAGCGAGGGAGAGAGGCAGACAGTGAAAGCACACAACGCTCACATACACACACATGGTTGATAACGGTGCGAATGAAAAAAGCAAAAAAAAAACTTTACAAACGCGCAAGGTGTCCAATTAGACCACTCAACAGCAATTAGCTTTTCTTCTCTGGCTTATTTGCGTTTTACTGGAGTTGCTATGACGTTCGCAGTCAAACAAACACACACGCACACGCACACACATGGGTTTGCGGGCGAGAGCTGCGCGCATACTCACACACACACGCACACATGTAGCTATGCAATCGAAAAACGTCACGACTTCCAATTGGAAAAGCGTACGTAGTTTTCGCCGTCATTTTGGCTGCGGACTAAACAACAACAGCAACAAAAACAACATACACCAGCATAATTGCCATTCATGAATATTTTTTGCTTCCGCATGTCGCCACACACACACACACACACACACACGCACGCATACAGTCGCAGTCGAAATCTTATAAGAAATTACATTTACACACGCACACATATATACACATGAATGTACATATTTATGTGTGTTTCGCCGCTGCTCTATAACATATTTTTGTTGTTTTTACTTTTCCAGCCGCAGCAGCAGCAACAATAACAAACACTGCCTCAAATAAGAAACACTTTGTTTAATCTGTGTCTCATTCCAATTAGCTTTTTGCTTTCTTTGCTCTTTGAGTACACATTACGAATGCCTTTTCTATCTTTTATATTATTAAATTTGGTTTCAATATTTCATTTGTCGCCAGATTTCTTTTCACGTTGAACTTGTATTACATATATAAATATACATATAGAAATATATAATTTTATATATATATTTATATATATATAAATTCTTATCACTTGTGCCTTGTTATTGCCTTTTGGCTTTTGTTGCTTGTTTTGTCGCTTGCACTGAACTTGAACGCGTGGGCGTAGCATGCGCCGCGATTTATATTATCAAGTGCCTTCGCTTTGGGCTATTGGAATTTTTTTTTTTTGTATATTGTTTAAGTGGCGATTCTTAGACGATTTGAGCGCGTAGCGCGGCCCACCTGCAGACGAAGCAAAAACTCGGCACCAACTGATTGGCAATTTCGTGCTCTTTGCACACACACACAACATGCACACATTTAACAGCGATTAATTTACGCTCTTGCTCGCACAGCGTTGCATTTGGGTTGTCATCGCTCTGTTAAATAATGACAGCAGTCTGTTAATTTAAGCAAATTTCTCTGTTAGTATTTATTGAAATAAGTTGGCAGCACACATTTGTACTTCGCGGGCATTTTAAAATAAAAATTCAAGTTTTCTCTCCACACAGCTGAATTGAATGCAATCAAAATAAATGCACCTCTATTTCTGTCTCCCCAACAACTGCAATGATTGTCAAAATTATAACGTAGCCGCACGCCGTGCCAGCGGCGGCATTGTCAAACACGGTTTCGTATATCTCTTAACAGATGCCGTCGCACGGCGTTCTTGTGGCATGCGTCGCGATTTCTCTGCCAACTTCTCGCTGAGCAACGTCTTAGGCAACTCTCGTGCCTCATACCAATGCGGATTGACGCGTTTCACCCAGAAGCTGCTACCCAAATGCATACCACTTAGCAATTTGGCAACGCAACCGACATTCACCATTCTGTTCGTTTGTTCTTTCGTATTAATTTGTTTAACAATTTGTTCTTTGTGTGTGGCTTTAATAAGCTTTTCAAATTTGGTGCGCACAGTTGTTTTATTTTCTTTTTTTGTTAATACTGAAATATCCAAAAAAAAAAAACAAATAAAATAAACTGCTATTACGGAAATTTACTGTTCACCGTTCGAAAGCCTAAGTTAAATTAACACGAATTTTACAATTCCGGGTTTCGTTTGAAAAATTCAAAATCTGAGTTTGAATCGCGCGCCTGCTTAACTGGAAGAAAACAATAACAGCTACGCGAGAGAGCACAAGAGAGAGAGAGCGAGTGCGCTCGTTTGGCCTGTGTAGACTTCCAATTGGAGTTCCAATTTGAAACCTAGCGCTGGAAGTGAAGCCGCAATGAATGAAATTTTCCATTGTGACCGGCAAAGCAAGGCGCAAAAGCGCGCATGCGACAGCCCAACGTGACGTCAGCAGCGAAAGCTCTAACTGTAAACACGTGGGCGCGCTTTCAAACCAAAAGAAAAGAAATCAACAACAACAAATAAACAGCTGAGATGCTGCGGCGCTTTGCTTAGCTCGTCACCGTTTTTTTTTTTTTTTTTTTTTTTTTTTTTTTGGGCTCGTCAAGTTGAAGCTTTGCACACGACAATTATGGCACGAGGCATAGATTCCAAATTTTAAATGTTTCAATCATACAAATTTCAAGTAAAAAATTGCATTTTCATACGTTTAGTTTAGCTATTAGCATTTGTATATCACAATGATGGTACGACGCCGTGGCATGGGTGCGGGCCTAACGTGCAGCGCCTTTCAGCAGCAGCCGCCGCAGCAGCAGCAGCAGCAACGGCTGCCGCCGCAGCAGCAGCTGGGCCAACTGAACATGGCCTGGCTGAGCGGTGGAACGCATCAGTGGACGCCACGTCGTGACACGTTCGTGTCGAGCGTTTGCAACAAAATGGTGGGCGCCGTGCCGCGTATGCCGAAGCTACGCGCGCCCGAGCCGAGCAGCCGCAAGCTCAGTCGGCTGCGGCGAAATCTAATGAACATTTCGCCGCAATTCACGGGCACAGCGAATTGGCAGCAACAGCAGCAGCCGCCCGTTCAGCGGGCACAGCCCAATCACTGGTACAATTCGAACGCCCATCTCCAGCCGAATGCGCCCATTTGGTCGCATTCGATTATGACGGCCTATGCCAAGGGGCAGCAGGAGACAATCAACGATATATCGGTGCAGTTGAGGCAACAGCTGCGCCAGCTGAGGCAGCAATGTCTGCGGAGCCAGCAGCAGCAGCAGCAGCAGCAGCGGGAGCAGCAACAACAGCAGCAACAACAGCAGCGACAACAGCAGCAGCAACAGCAGCAGCAACAGCAGCACCAACAGCAGCAGCAACAGCAACAGCAGCGGCAGCAGCAGCAACATAGACAAAACTTTGTGCCGTTCAATTTTGGCAAATGTGCAAATAATTTGATCAGTTGTCTGGAGAGCAATGCTACCTATGTGCAGAAGAAAGCGGCAATCATAAACACGAAGCAGCGTCAGCAACAGCAGCAGCAGCAACAGTTGCAACTACAGAAGCAGAAGCAGCAACAACAGCTGTTGCAGCAGCAGCAGTTGCAGTTGCAGCAGCTGCAGTTGCAACAACAGCAGCAGCAACAGCAGCAGCAACAGCAGCAGCAACAACAGCAGCAGCATCAGGAGCAACAGCAGGAGCAACAGCAGCAGCAGCAGCCGCAACTGCAACAGCAACAGCTACAGCAACAGCAACATCAGCAGCAACAGCAGTATCAGCAACAACAGCAACAGCAACAACCACAGCAGCCTCGACAGCTTTACCATCTTACGGATGCCTTTGACTATGTGCAGCTGGCCAAGCGTATGGCCAAACAGATACTGCAATCATCGGAGATAGAGCCCAAATCGCCGGTGAGCCATACAGCCGTTAATAATGAGAGCAGCACAACGTTAATTAACCAATTCATGGCACAAGTAGGTCGCCAGCAAAACGATTCCCAAATCAAAGACGACAACCTAAAGATGGATAAAGGCCTGAAGTATTTCACAGAGTTGCTATTGGCGGATTTGTTAGAGAATTTCAAGGTGAAGCAGTCCGATCAGAATTCGGATAGCAGTGTGGCAACGCTGCAGCAGCGAGAGCTTAACGCTTTAGATAACAACAGTGTGGCAACGCTCAAAGAAGATGCCACATGCTTTGGCAATAGTTCGTCAATTTCAAGGCAGACATTGCAGTCTGGCAACGATACAAGTCGATCGACCGAGCAAGGTGCAAGGCTGTCGGGCGACAGTCTGGCATCACTGCTGCGCACGGAACCGCAATTGGCACGGCGACATTCAAATGAATCTGCCAACTGTGTGGCAACACCATGCCAATCCGAAGCGAGCTTATCGCAGCCAAGCAAAAGTCTGGCAACGCTCTGGCGCGCAGGTCAAAAGCCAATGCAGTGTAGCAACTGTCTGGCAACGCCATGTCTGTCAGCCTCTGAGCTCTCGGAGCCAAACGCAATGCAACCTGAAAACAGCCTGGCAACGCCGTCGCAATCAGAACTGCACCTCTCGCCGCTAAACCCAAAGCAATCCGTCAACGATGTCAACGTCAAGTCAGTGCCGTTAGGACTGGAGCTAGCGCCGCTAAGAAGCTCTCAGCAATCGGTCAACAGTCTGGCAACGCCGTGGCAATCAGATCTGGATCATACAACTAACGCTACCAAGCAGGAAACGGTGCCGAGTGGAATCGAGGGATCGCAGAGTAGCCACGAAAAATCGAGCGATCTGGCAACGGACGATGCGGACAGCCAATGCATTCAGCATGAGTTCAATCTAACGATCGAACAACTAGAGCTATTGCAAGAGATACTACAGGCCGAAGATCAGCCAGAAAACTACATGGAATGGTCAATGACACGAAACGCAGTTGACTTTCAACTAAGTCCGCAGGAGGACGGAACATCGAATCGTTTAAGTAAATCGCTGCTGATGAAACTGGTGCTTAAGTCCGCGAAGGACGGCGAGCGTCTAACAGCCGGCGATCGCAAGGAAACTGAAACTGAAATCGATTATTCCAACTATATGATGGATACTAGCGATGAGGATGATATAGATGAGCCGGTGTATGCAACGACTCCCAAGCAAAGGCGACATAGCTCTAAGCGAAAGTCAAAGGCTAAGACTAAGAGTGTGCCCAGCGGATATAAGCATAGATCGAGATGCTTTCCGCTGCGACATCGGGATGTCGAACTAATGCGCATGACCACTCGTTGGCCATTGCACTGGCCCAGTCCGCGCATCATGCATCACATGAACAGGATCAGGAAGAAGCTGTTGTTGCGCGGTCTGCGCAGTCCGCGCTTAGGCAACTCCAAACAGCTGAATAGCTGCTCCACAGCGCTGAAGCATCGATCGCGTTCAAGCAGTTCAAAGAAATTACATCGCATGCACAAACCCCTTTTGAACCAGCCGCCCCTTACAAGAAACTATTCGGAATTTTGGTTCCACTAAGTCAGCATACTCTATAGCTATATCTATATGTATATATGTGCATGGATCGTACATAGGAACAGAGCTTAGTTATTGTAGTCTTTAACTATGATCTGCTCTTATGTACCATTCATGCACTATATGTTTATATATATAGCTATATGGATTTACATTGTTCAGATAATGAATTGCTAAAATAAAGTTTGAGTCGAACCAAGCACAGATCCATCGTTTTCTTTGCATATCTCTCGTGTATTCTTGCTATCCACTTTAGTTCAACTCTAGTCAAAACTAGGTACGCTCTAGGCAAAGCTTAGCTAGACTGAACAAAGCAGCTTTGTTTTCATTTCGAGTGTAGCCTGTCTCAGATATTATTTGTAAAATTATATGTTTATACTTGTCA
The DNA here is from genome assembly GCA_035045945.1 of Drosophila anceps. NCBI lineage: Eukaryota > Metazoa > Arthropoda > Insecta > Diptera > Drosophilidae > Drosophila > Drosophila anceps. The sequence continues at coordinate 4,422,542 of JAWNON010000073.1, forward strand.
AACACTATAGATAATGTGAGCCATACTATATAGAAGGATTCGCGTGCGCTTTGAGTAGTTAGTGCAATGGTCAAGACGGTAATGGCGCAGAGTCTGATCAGCATTAGCATTAACAGCGACCTTCGTAGAGAGCCAGTTAAAGGTCAGAAACAGTATTCCGGGCAGTATCAAAAAGCGCACCAGATGACAAACCAGAAGTCGTGTCCGGAAGAATCAACAGAGTTGTGCCAGAATAACAATCGGCAATTGTGCCAGAAGCTGGTTGATATGCCTTACCAGGAGGAGTATCAGGTATCGTTTCAGAATCAGGGCCCAAAGATATCCGAGGAGCTGTACCAGGAAATCGATCAAGAATCAAACCAGAATCCTTTTGCAAAGTTGTGCGAGGAACCGTACCAAAATGAGTATCAAGTATTATGTCAGAATTTATGCCCTGAGGAATTGCGCCCCAAGACCCATCAGCAATCATTCCAAATTTCATATCCGAAGTTGTCCGAAGAGCCATATCAGGAGGTTTACAAAGATTCATATGCCGAGCTGTCTAAAGAGCCCTACCAGGAGTTGTTATCGCCGAGAAAGTATCATAAGTTGTGCCCGCAAAAGCCGCAGAAGTCGTACGTGGTAGAGAGCCACGATCAGTATCCAAAATTGTGTAAGGAATTGTACAGAAAACCCACCCAAAAACAGTATCAAATGCCGTACCGGGAATTGTCGGAGGAGTGGAACTCACAGAAGTATCAGAAAGTGTACCACGATTTGTCGGAGCCGTCGTTTCCAGAAAAGTATCAGGAATTATGCAAAGAACAGCGTATGCTACCCATTGAGGAGCTGCCTCCGAAGCAGTCCCAAGATTCGTTGTCAGTGGCATCTAAACAAATGCATCCGCATTTATCTGAGGAGCCCTACCACGAGCTGCCTAAGTTTTCGGACCAAAGTTTCTGCGAGCTGCAGTACTCCGACTGCTTACAGAATTTTTCTATAAATTTGTACCAGGAAATGACAATGATGCAGTTTAAGTCGTACGCTATCGGCAAGCCATTGGCACCAACTCGGAAGCCCGCAGGCATGGGCTATGTCATTGCTAACGACAGCCAGAGAAGAAAGAGTGGCAATGCTGTCCCACAAATAAATCGTACAGATCAGCCGCCGAGGCGTCAATCCAGAGCTCCATGTGGAACGTGTAATGCTGTCTCGCAAACTTGTGAACGGGATGGCAATTACTGTCGTTCTCCAAAGAATGTCCAAACGCATCGTCCAGCTGCTTACCATGGTCATACACCAGGCGCTGAGCAGCTTCATCGTCCGCCAGCTAATGCTCAATTCTATGATTCAGCTCCCAAAGAACATCGACCTTTGAAACGCATTGAGCCACGACAGCAGCAGGCACCGCGATCCATACCAAACAACAATGAAACGACTTGGGATTCTTATGAAGTTGAATCAGATCAACCCAAGCATTCCACAAAGGCATCAGAGTTGTACAGTACGTCAGCGCGACCAAACACAGTTCGAATGTGCTGTGAAAATTGCGAAGGTAAGCCAAAGAGCGTCAAGTCAGCGCCAAGACCTTTCTGTAAACCGTGTGGCTCGCCGAAGCTCGTAAATCGCAATAATCAAGCTGATTCACAGAAGTTTTATGTTAGCGAGCCGCAAATGCGTGGCCAGATCGAGCCCAGATCGTACACACCAGCATCCAGCTATCGCAATCAAGCACGTGAGGAACCGCCACAGCAGCTTGGCCCATTGTCGTGTCCGAACTGTGCACCAACAGATTATCAGGACTATCGCGAGTCGTACGGTGGCAGCCCAGCTCAAGGACCTTGTAATTTACCTAAGCAAGCGTATCATGATCCAGCCCATGGAAATTTGCAGCTTTGCCAGCATTGCAAAAGTCTCTTTGAGCCCGAATCAGAATACGAATTATCAGAGCAAGTGCTGTGTCCAAGCTGTACCAAGTGCATAATCTCCGGAGCGGAAAAGCAGTTAGAGCCAGAATATTCAGACGACTATACGCAATATGTAATATCGAATCGGAATACCGTACTCTGTCCAAGCCCAGTCTGCACGAATCCTTCGTGCAGCAAGCCGACAAAAGCCGACACGCGACAAAAGTCGCAAGTAAATTATAATGTTTATGGCTATCGACCATGTCTAGCGCCACCGCGCCCCCAACAGCAGTTCACTGTAGATAACGCCAGAGTGGACTATATGGAGTTCCAATCGAAGAGCGGAAGATTTGTTCAGAATCCCTTAACCGTATCCAGTTGCAGTTGCAATATTCAAAGCCGGTTCATACCGCCAACTGCCAGAAATTACTCGGAGCCACCAATGCCATTTTGTGAGTATCAGGGCAATCGTGAGCCTGCGGAGGAAATGCGTGCCAGACAACAGCCAGACTATGGCTTACCGCCGCTCAACAACAATGCCTGTTGTGCCAATTTTGTGCCTGAGAAGTATTTCCAGGAGAAAAGTATGCCCAGAACAAACCAAAGATTCTCGTCGGGTGTAAGCATAAACTATAAAAAAAGTTAGATCAAGTTTAAGTCATTATTTTCAATTGCATTTCAGCTGGCGACAAGACCATCCAACACTACACAGAAGTCACGCTGCCAGCCCCCTAGCAGCTCTTTTGTAAGCACCTCCAGATTGAGATTGAGAATCTTTCTATAACTTCGTTAACTAACTCTTCTGTTCTGATCCGACAGGCGCGTATTATGCCAGAGAGTAGCCTGCACTTGACAAAGCGACGCTTTCAGCTGCCCAATCGACGTTTATCTGGCTGCGGTGTAAGCTTAAGCTCTAATATATATTAGTTATACATTTGATTTTAAAGTTCAATTACAGACTTCGTTGATCAGCAAAAAGTACTTACAGCTGAGCCTCCGGAATCGTCGTCTCTGCCCAAGCAAACTGCATACAAACTCAATGCCAAGTGTGAGTTTACGATCAAATTTCTATGCTAAGAGCTTAATTATTTCATTGCAGCAATTTCTCTGCACAGAATCAATCAATTTTAACGTTGAAGATTCATCGTATGCCCAGGGCTAGGCCTTGTGCATTGCGTGTGCTGAGCAGAACATTGGGAACCTCCGACTCCTTGTGCAAAGATCGGTGTCGCGGTGGAAAGTTGACGACGACTGCCAAAAGCTCGCATAGCACCAAAAACACAAGAACTTCCAGACCTAGGCTAGCGACTCAAACAGCTACCCATAGATCCAACCAAGCCACCGGCTCTAGGCCCAATCGAAGTCAGTCGACGACACTAAAGCGCGATCGGGTGTCAATTCAAACACAAACGCATGCACAGCACAAGACTTCGAGATCCGTACGGCCCCGCGAGCAGTTCTCACAGTCCACAGTCAAGCCAAAGTCGCGACCTGATCTACCGGCAAGATATCAGCTCCAGTCGCAAAATCGAATCAATCCTCGAACAACTTCGCGTCCGTTAACTCGGAATACATCTGTGTCCGCACGCGAAAGATCTGAGCGAACTACAGCTCAAAGGTCCAAGCGACAACAAAGTCGAGTAGCTGACAGGCCACAGGATCGAGAGACGGAACTGAGGCTGGATCAATCGTTAGAAGGAAGGCAAGATCGAGAGCCCGAACGAAGACTGGATCAAGAGTCGCAAGGAAGACTGCAACTGAATCAAATGGAAAACAAACGGAACGGCTCGAAACTCAACACAACATCGCGTCCTCAGCCAGTGCAGAATGACCCAGTGCAGGTGGTGCCACAATCCAATATGCAGCCACATGACAGTGCCGGATGCATGGGCACAAACATACATCATTTCTATCGCGGCAGCTTTCTGTCCATACGTCCCAATTTACGGACATCGAGTACTCAAGAAGCCAACAGGCGAGATCACTCAATTTTGACTATCGCCGAGAACATACTGAGACCAGACATGTTCCCGCCAACTCAGCGCAGAGGCTCGTCATTTGTGGTGCCCAACAAATGGCAGTGTATTCCCCACTTGAAGGCCTTAACGGGCGCCAATGCGATTGTGCAGCTGCACAGATTCAACGGATCACGAAATACCAACAAAAATGGCGGCTGGTTGCGGTCGTGGCGCAAACTCTTGCCCAATTGGCTGTTCAGTAGCAAACTAAAGACAACGAGTGCATAGCCAACGCTGTCAAAAGCAAAAAAAAAAAAAACAACAGAGCTTTTGCTACGTTTCGAAATTTTCTCAAAATATGACACGTTTCGGCTTTAGGAAATTTATAAACCACTATAGAAACTCAAAGGAGGACAGAAGTCCAGCTGAAGAGCCGAAGATTGATGATCAGTCCAATCAAACAGAGCGGGATGCCAGCAGTTGTGAGGGAATTGATTCAATGGCCGCTGAGCTAGCGATCGAATCAATGCCAAGCCAAGAGCAGCTTTATGTCGAGGATGTCACGGCATTGCAGCCAACGGCCGAGACACAATTCGCGCTGGGTAGGACACTGCGGCCAGGAGACAGCGATTATCAGTTGCAAGGAGGCAGCGAGTATCCCTTGCCAGCCAAACGTAAATATAGTAGAGAATTTCAACGAAGCAGATCACGCAGACCGAAAGCAATGAGACACCAGAACGTACAGAGGAAATCGTGTCCCATTTGCAGACAGCAAGAAATCGAAGTGGGCCTGTCATCCGACGAATGTATTTGTGATGCATGCAATTCCACGATTCGTGCGACTTTTGAGAATTATATGGATGGATGCGAACGTTTTCCGTCGGGCCAACAGACAGATATGTTTGGCGAAAGCCAGGAAACGAAATATCGAGAGCAGCAGCAACAGCCAAGTCAAGTTCAGTTTCAGCAAAGCCCGTTAACTCCAAATCAAAAGAGAGAGCCAGGCCAACAAGATAAGGCTGAACAGGCGGACCTTGGCCAAAAGAAACAACAGTCTGGTAATCAGAAAGATATGCCACCCTTCAGTATTGTCGTGCTGCAGGATTGTGAAAATAGTAACCAACTGATTGAACAGTTGACAAGTGCTTTGGCTCAAATGCTTCCACAAGTATATAACAATGCAAGCAACAACAACAACAACAACAACAGCAACAGTAGCGGATGCTGCCTTAATCACAATAATAGGAGCAACAACTACAGCAGTGGCAGTAACTTTGGCAACAGGAACTTTGAGTACAACAACAACAATAACAACAACAACAATGGTTATGGAAACGATTACATGAATCATCGGTTGGTAAAGTTTTAGATGGCTTTGGACTACCAAAGACTTGAAATCAAAACTAAGTAACGTAACTACGTAACTGAATTCACTTAGCAGACCATTGATAGATAAACTCATGGTAGACTATATGATGCAATAGCATCATTTTGGATATTGTCTGAGTATCCTTATCACATTGTATTTGCCGATAAAGTAAGCTGTGAGAGCTGAGCTATCGCCTATAGTAAGACCTTGTCAAATCCTAGCTATCTGATGTAGTAGGAACTTATTAGTAAATAACTGTCTGATGTAGTAAGACCTCATTTTATTCCAACTGTCTGATATAGATAGACGTCTTCTAATCTTTGCTATCTGATACAGTTAGACCCCATATAATCCTAGCTGTCCGATAAAGTAACTTCTTAGGTAATAACTGTCTGTTATAGTTAGACCCTGATATAGTTAGCCCTTCCCTAAACCTAACTGTCTGATATAGAACTATCTAGAATAGTCAGCCAGCTCATATAGATTTCTGTATAGGTTAGTTCCCAGGCTATTCCATGGCAAGATGTCTAATAGTAAGAGTCTGTTAGGTCCTAGCTGTCCGATAGAGTAATAAATACTACTGGGAAATACTTAGAAAGTGGAATAACATAATAGAATCCATTGAAGACTATATACTAGATTACAGCATTGCTCAGTCAAAACCTAATTGAGCCAAATGATTTTGTTTTCTGCCTAAGGCCAAAATGTATCTTTTACTGAAATGGTATAAGGCAGCTACCTATCTATATTAAAAGAAAACTATTGTCTTTAGCTGAAAATACAATTGAGAATAACTTGCAATACTTAAAAATTCTTCTATCTTGCATTTTAATAGACCTTTCAATCAAAATAATAAATGCAGTTGTTGCCCTACCACCTACTATGACAATGCCCCAACATTCACTAGCAAAGATCAGAACCATCAATATAATTTCAATCGTGAGTAAAACCCGAAATCGACTAATGAAATATTTCAGTTCAACCTGTACTGTTGGCAGCGCCTTGCCAAAGTGATTTGAATGAACGCAACCAATGTGATTGTTTAAGCAATAATGATATTATGGCACCACAACAAAGCAAGAAGCAGAAGGACAAGAGCAACAACAGCAATAACAACAAGAAAAGAAAAGCCAAGAACAAGAAAAGCAACAGCAATAGGAAGAGCAAAGCAAACGACACTGACAATAATGACGATTGCAATTGTTCGACTTACGATGATAATCATATTGATGATGATCGAAATAGCTGTTGTGCTTGTGATTGCGATAATTGTAAAAAGAATTCCGATAATGATATGCTTCTTAAATTCTTCATACAGGTATTGGAGGTGTTTTGCAAGTCGACCAGAAAAAACGAGCCACCCAAGAAGGGCAAAAAGTCCAAGAAGGGCAAAGACGGCAACGCGGCCGTTGCTGGGAAAAAAGGCAAGGAAAACAACGACAAGTCGCAGGGCAAGAAGGATATAAGGGTTAAATCAAAAGGTAACAAAAACGCCAAAGGCAATCGTCAAATTAATAATTCAAATTGGATTCTGCCTGGTTCGGATAAACAGGCCAATAGACGCACTTGTCCCGCGTGCAAAGGTTCGGCAGCGAGCAACAAGCAGCAGTTCGGCTGTGGTAGACCTGAAAGAACTAAATGCAAGTGTGCCAAGCATCCGAATCGACTGGGTGCAGGTGATGCCACAAAATGTGGCAACGCTGCCGGCACATGTGGCAACAATGGCCGGGAGCCAACAGACGTCCTTCCAGTTGCCAAGGGTCTTCAGCCTGTGGCTCACTATCGACCCGGCACGGTACAGTTTCCTGTTAGCTATTTTCTCGCCCGGAATGGCGAGTGGGTACGGCGTAGTCTGGTCCGTACAGCAGCGGGTGCCACCCTACACGAGCGGGTGTCCAGCACAGAATTTAATTCATCTACAAATCCATATGGATAATGCAAATCTGGCAGAAAGTTTCCGCGTTGAGTACAGAAAAATTACGCATTGTGTAGATCGTATATAGCGTCTGATCCATCTATATGGGAGTCTCGTTCCATTTGGCATTATACTTATATCGATCATATAATGCATAATTTTGCTCAGCCGCGTGGTGGTTTATAGAAACAAAATTGAAAAAAAAACACAAAAATTAACAGAATCAGTAAATTTCCGTACATGCTCCAGATACACTAATCAATATATAATAAATTTGGTATAACACAGGGAAAATTACACTGTCTTTACTCTCGAATAATTTTACTATCTAAGCGTTTTTTAGTACTTATACATTCTCTTCTGTTTTTCACTCTTCTCTTCGTTCTCTTTCCTCTATTCTGCACTCTACTCTCCATTCTCCACTCTATTTTCCACTCCACTCTACTCTCCATTCTCCACTCTACTTTCCACTCTACTCTATACTCTCTCCATTCTACTCACCACTCTCCACTCTACTTTCCACTCCACTCTACTCTCCATTCTCCACTCTACTTTTCACTCCACTCTACTCTCCATTCTTCACTCTACCTTCCACTCTACTCTGCATTCTCCACTCTACTTTCCACTCCACTCTATACTCTCTCCACTCTACTCTCCAATCTCCACTCTACTTTCCACTCCACTATACTCACCATTCTCTACTCTACTTTCCACTCCACTCTACTCTCTCCTCTCTTCTATCTACTCTCTACTTTCTACTCTCTCCACTCTTTACCATCTAGAAATTAGAATTGTTTAGTAATACTCTAAGCAGGAATTACGAGTCCCTGACAAGGCAACAGGCTAAAGGATTTTTGCATTTGCTGCTGCTGCTGCTGCTTCCGCTTCCGTTTCCGCTGGCCCAGATTAACTTCTTAGCGGCGCAAATCAAACGGGACACAGCTACGGGACAAACAATTAACGCCACAGGCGTTTCCTTATATCAGAGAGCCCAGACTTCTGCGCACCAGGCGCAAAGTCACTAATCACCAACAATATTTGGTGTCGGACAATGGGTTTTTGGCTGCTGCGAGCGTAGGAAGTAGTATATGGCAAGATGTACCTGTACTACGATATTTTGGTCTGTGTTCGGGACGTGAGCATACAATGGGCGCGTCGAGCTGTTTCCTGCGCTGCATTTCACACTGCAAGACGAGCATCTAATTGCCCACTGGCCACATGTCCTGCTGTGTGCGGACAACAGTAAACAGCCAACGCGAAAGGAAAATGTTAATTGCAGCTACCCAAACGCACTTTTCCACATTGGTAGCTGAGGCCAATGCCAATGCGCAGCGGATAGCAGGACATCCTTTTCCTTGTTTTTGTTGTTTGCCAACATTTGTTTTTACAAGCACGCAGCGCTACCTCTCTTTCACTCCAATCATCCACCCTCTCTTTCTACATATTTTATTGTTTTTTTTTTTTTTGTTTGTGTACAAAGTGCGCGCCTTCACAGCATTTCCGCTCATCATTCGTAAAATTTTTGTCGGGCCACGCAGCAACAGATGATGATGAACCCATCCCTGCTCGTCCTCTCTCGCACTCTCTGCCTGCGTTTCCTTTTGCTTAAGCCCATGTGCCGCTGTAAGTAATACAGGATGCATTTTGTGCAGGAAGTGCAATTGTTCAATGTTTGCCTCAAATTTGAGCAAATGTTTGCGAAACGTGTTCGTGCGCGTACAAAATTGAATGTAAATCGATTTGCTGCCTTCCAGCGAGGGGAGCTCGCCAAGACTAGCAGCTCAATCGGAGGGCAGCTTGAAGTGCATAAGAAATTGTATATAAATAGCAATAAATATAGTAAAGAGTTGGAGGTTCGAATTGCTGTGTACCTAACTATTTGCTTAGGTTTGCCTTGGCATTTATTTAGCTTTAATTTAACATGAATATAGAATGGCAATGGAAGAGCTGTGGTTACCTTAGTAAAATTTGGTTGGGTGGGGTATGAGCCCATGCCTTACTATTTGAATTGAATCATGTAGTACGCTCTGTGAGGCTTACTAAACAGATGGCCACTATTATATATAAGAAATTTTAGGAGAATAAGAATATGTATGACTGGCATTAAAAACTCTATGCAAAATCATTATTCGAGGTTCGAATCCACAGTCGCCTCTTGATATACTCATGGTATATAAAGCTTAGTACGGGCAGATAAAACATATGCTATACTAAAAGCAATTCATAAGTTGACTTTAGTTCAGGTTTTGAAATGTATTGAATGTCTGCTTAAATTGAAAGATATATTAGATCACATAACTTCAATATAAAAGAGTAGTAAAGTATTTATAAACGAAGCTTCAATGCAAATAAGTTAATGTGAGTCTAGTAGGCAATGCCTGACTAAGAGCTACCAAAAGCCCTGCCCTAGGTGTAGCTACTATTCCAGACTGCTTCTATATATTCAGACATGATGTAGTTTTCAAAGAATTTTCCTTTGACCATTTTCACTGTGTTTAGGTTTCGAACTACGGCACAGCTACTTTAACTATTGCCGCCTTTTGAAATCACTTTAGCTAAACGCCTACAAGCTCTTAGACAAACTTTATATAAGCTGTGCTTTTTTTTATCCTTTCATCAACTTAGATACCTTATGAGGTTGCCTTCTAACTGTAGCATCATCTAGCAACATTTCCCTTTAGCCCGCAACTACGTGCTTCACTTCAGTAATCTGTTGATTTCTTTCACAAATTTCAGATCAGCTGAGCTTCAGTTCATCTGTACCCTAATCAAGCATGTATAGACTTTACCTCCTTCTAAATTACAATTTATTCAGCGTTCAAATTGATACAAATACTAAGTTTTGAAATCCCTTCACTTAGCTGTAGCTGACAAGCTTCTTCCGTTAACTTCAGATCAGCTGAGCTTGCTGATGCTATTTATATACAGTTCAACTTACATTGCGACAATTGTCAAACAATGGATGCTCAGTTCTCTCTCTCTCCCTCTCTCTCTCTCCTTTGTTGGACAGCAATTGGTGAGCTTTGCTTCAGTTGCAGTTGTTGTTGCCGCACGTTGATTGTTCTTGGGCATGTTGCGGGTTTACTTGGGAAACAAACCATTTTACGTGACACATTTCCGAGTCGCTGGTACACGTTGTAGTTGCCGTTAATCAGATTCATGGCGCATTTCTACACAAAGCTCTTAAGGTTTTTATACTGTTTTTTTTTTTTCTTTCAGTCTTTTGCTTCTCGCTTTATTTATTTTCATTGTTATCATTTGAAAATGCCTTAATCCGAATTTATGAAATGAAAGCGGAAGTCTGTGCGGCTTGTTTCCCATTCTTGTGCCCACGAGCATTTGCTTTTGCCATCTATCTCTTTCTCTTTTTACAAATCTACCTTGCTCTGTCTGTTTTGAGGTGGGATTTTTTTCTCAACGTTTACGTTTACGTTTTGTGTGTGTGGCATTTGAATGTCTCTTGGCATCTGTTCTGTTTGGTTTTACGATCGCTTTTTATTCCCCTCTCTGTATATATCTGTCCATATAGTTACTTCTGGGCTTTAAGTTCTGCTCGGCTCCACAAAAATTGGTGTTAATGATCGTTTTTCTGCTGCTGCTGCTTCTTCTTCTTCTTCTTCTTTACTTTATTTTATTTCTTATGAGCGGGGGCAGCTGCCAACACGAAATGACAAACGATTCCACGCCTATTTATGATGAGCCAACAAAATTACCGCAAGTCTGAAAAAAAACCTAGTCAAATTTTAAGCAACTCCCCTCTGGAACAACTAAATAGTTCCAGCTGAAAAGTTTATGGGACGACTGTTTATTGATTTATAGTTCGGGAAAGTGCCAATAAAATGGCAGTCCACGAGCCTGTCTAGGATTAGCTATGGCCATGTGGGCGGGTGGTTTATGTTTTCTCTGTCTCTCTCTCTCTCTCTCTCTCTCTAGCTCTGCTTGCCTTACCCCTCAGCGCAGATCATAAAATTCACTTTTCTGTATATTTTTGGTGCCGTTTTAATGTCTCAGACCGAGCCTCAACAGTTTTTAGCCATTAATCGTTTAGTCGAGGGTGGCTACACAGCTATATAACTGTATATATATATATATATGTATATGGCTATATATAGCGGCACATTTGGTACTTGTGATAACATTTGATTAGCAGCGTCTGCTCTCGCCGTCTATGGGGTTTTCCCTAACAGTATTTGGTCACTAATTTTGGAACTTGATATATGAACGGCACACGCCCCTGACTGCCTGACTGACTGCCTGCATCCCTCCCTCGTCGAAGTCGCTGCCAGCTGTAAGATCTCAGATTGGAAAAGACCTATTAGAAATTATCATCATTTTACTTACTATTGTATAGCTATTGAAAGTACTTTATAAATAGGGTATGTAGGGTAGGTAGGTTGATCAAGTTTTACGGATACGCCTCTTGCTGTATACCATTTGAAAATTGTTTTTTTAAATAGGGTATTCTTTTGTTGTTGAAGTATCTTGAAATCATCGACTATAGCTTAGATAAACATACATCTCTCTGATCTGTATATATTTATTCACACACAGAAAGATCGCATTCAAGCTGAACACTAGGGTATCTCTACTTTGTTTAGGTTGGGTTATAAAAATTGTACAAAAAACGCATATAGACGTTCAAACCCCAAAGCATCAACTGTCTGAGAGCTTTAACAGTGAAACAGAGTATTCTGATCTACACGTATCTGTAGCTTGTTGAAGAATAGCTGTTTTATATCCATTTGATTTGGATATTCTAATGTTAAGTAGTTGTAGTATATCTGCTATATATCTATCTTATCTGAGTATTCAAATGTAAGCATAATCGCAACGCCTTCGAAGGCATCAAATTACATTTAGCCAAGAGACTATAACTAAGGAAATAATGATACCCTATCATCTTGTTGAATGATTTTTAACAGGCATAAGAAAGTATCTGTTGCACAAAAGAAGCGAGTATCTATCTGATCCGAAATATTGTGAGCTTAAAAGAAATATAGGTTGTATAAATGCATTGCTTTAAGAGGAAAGGAAGTGTACTAAGAATTAGAGAGAGAGAGAGAGATAGTGATATTGAGATAAAGATAAAGAGAAGAGAGAGAGAGAGAGAGAAAAACAAAAGCCTTGCTTGATATCGATAAATATCGAAAGTTTATACAAATTGCTAGAGCCCATAAGAGATATATATCAAATTAGATGTATCGGAGGGTAAAACGTGCAGCTTTTCATAAAACAGAAGCCAGCTCACCAAAAATGTAAGCGTAATAATATAATACAGATCTAAACGCATTGACAACTTTTAAGCTATACAAAATTTCACAACTGTTGCCCAATAAGCATATCAATCTAAAACATATATATGTATATCAATAACTATATATTTGTCTGCATATATAGATATATAAAACGAGAATCAATCTCTGCAATTGCTTAAAGGATATCTAGTAGTCGATCAGCATTGACTACAGTACTTGTTATTACCTGTCAAGCGTTTACTTCCTTGTGCTTTACGCATTTATTGTAATTATGCGTGAGCACAAATACCTGTAATTGAAAATAAACAGGCTAAGCAAATAGGTACGGAATCACAAATATAGAAAATATAGAAAAACACACATATATATGTACATATGTATATGCATGTCCGTACATAGTCGTCTATATATGCGGAATATTAACGCACAAGCCATAGAAAGTCACGTACCAGCAGGCATGTATTAGTTTGCTGAGCCTAAGCAAACATCCTTTGCCTTTGTCTGTGGGCTTCCTGTCCGATGCTTATCATGTGTGTGAGCGTTCCACCATGCATTGTGTGGGCCAAGAGAAAACGTTGGCAAGATGTGGAAAAACAATGGCAAAATGCAATTGGAGGCAGCCAGAGAGTGAGGCAGCTGGACAGGATGCCTACTAGGCTAGAGGCGGATTAACGGCAGTTAACTATTTTTTCTTTTTTTTTTGGCAGGATGTGTGCAGCTCAGACCAAATCGGATCACAGCGAGTTGGTTCCATAAGTAGCGCTTAGCGCAAGGAACTAATCACGCATCATCGTCTGGGCCCAGAGAGACAGAGATAGACAGAGAGACAAGAGGCGACGCCTGCTATCAATTAGGCAGCCAATTAAAGCACTTAATTTATTTGGTCTACGATCGATGTGAGCGATAAACAAGCCATTAGATGTGGACACAAGAGGGCTCTACATTTAACTCTCTATCTCGCTCTATCTCTCTCTCTCTCTCCCTCAATCTGTTTACCTTGGCTGCCTGCGCGCTCAGCGAAACGCGAGCAGGCTTCAAACGTAGGCGGCGACAGGACGAGGCTCACGCAGCCAGAGAACAGCTTGAGATACGTTCGATAATTAGAGATACTTTGTACAGCTAGAGATGATATTCGGCAGATATAGATACATTTAACAGATGCATCTGAATAGCTTCAGATACATTGTATAGTTAGAGTAACAGAAGCAGATACATTAGACAGGTAGAGATACAGATGCATATATAGCTACAGATACAGATGCAGATACATTTTATATCTGCAGCTATAGTTACATTCGTTAACTACAGATACATTCGAGAGCTATATATATTGAGATTCATTATAAGGGACTAGCCACAGATACATTGAACAGATGCAGATACATTTTATACCTGCAGCTACAGATACAGATACATTCGTAAGCTACAGATACATTCGACAGCTGCAGATACATTTTATATCTACAGTTACAGATACATTCGACCGTTATAGATACATTGTATAGCTACGGCTACAGATGCACTGAACAGCTGCAGATACATTCCATAGTAACAGCTACAGCTACAGCTACAGTTACAGATACATTCTATAGCTACACAGATTATTGTATAGCTGCAGATAGAGATAGGAAGCCAGACAAAGGTGCAATCTTAAGTGAAAAACCCAATAGCTATAATTGCGTCGTTCGTGTTTAGATAATTTCTTTGGAATTGCCTGCTGCAGCAAAGGAGCAGCAGCTGCTGCTGTCGGTTGCTGCTGCTGCCTTTGCTGTTGCAATTTGAACTCACGCACAGGACGCGCGTCCTCGTGCCTCGAGCAGGGGAGGGCGCGTCTCGGGCATTGGTTATTCCAATGAAGTGAACGGCAAGCCAAAAGGCCGCGTAACTCGAGTATTCCACTTCACGCTTGTCTATAAATTCGATGAAAGGATTCTGGCACTTATGTAGCTGGCCCAAAACATATGCGCAGCATGCTAGCAGGATCAAATAGAAATGCCACCCGAATGATCCTTTTTCTATTCCATTCCGTATTCGTTTCGTTTGGCTGTCAGTTTGAAAAGGAAGTCGACACCGCAAAGCGCGCATTCAAATGTGCTGTTGCTGTGCAACCAAAAGGATTTCCTGTAATTACAGAACGTCGTCTAGGCAGCATAATTAGTCAACATATATACATACATACATACATATATGTATGTATGTATGTATGTATGTGTATAATGTATGTGGCACGTGATGGCCACCGTATTTGTTGGCTTCTGAAATCGTTTATTAATATGTACAAGAAAAAGATATTTCAATAAAGAATTAAATTGATAAATTGAACGCTGTCAACGTCGTAGGAACAGGAAGAGTAGAGAGAGATTAATAGTAATTTCGAATGGTAGCTGAAAGAGGTTTCAGATAGAGATGTATATGAACGTCTATTTCTATAGCTCTTACTTTTAAGATAATGTATCTTTAATATGCCCAATTCGTAAGGAAAAGAAACTCAAAAACCAATTGTCTCCAAGTCTTTAACTACGCTAAAAATCGATTGCCCATGACAACGATTTGCTATCTCAATCTGCGAGAGTTATTGTTGCCAATACAAATCTTTATTTTGTTAAACTAACGTTCCATGCGTTAATCGATTTAATGCTGCACAAAGCGAGCCCTACATTCTGTGAATGAAAAACCAAACGCTTGGTATTTGTGCGCCGCTCAAACACAATGGCACTACAAATTTGTCCACTGCTGTCAGGTAAGCGTCTTATCAATAGCGCTCGACAGCAAGTGCACTGCAACATCATAAATGAAAAGTAAAATAACAAAATAAAAAAAGATATTAAATAAATAAAATTTTCAAATTAATAATAAAAGATTATTTTGGGGAAGTGTAATAAGAAATGTTATAAGAGATAATAAATATATATAAACAAATTTAATATGAAAATAAATTGTATAAAAAAACTTTTTTAATACTCAAGTTGAAATAAATGTTTTAAAATAAAAACTTGTAATTAAAGTAAAAATAAATAAAAATAAATAATAAATAAGTATATTTTATGCAAGAAATTCATTTAATTAATTATTTATTTTATATATATATTATAAATATTTATTAGCTCTTATAACATTTCTTATTATATTTTCCTCAAATATAATTTTATTAAAATAAATAATTAATAAACAAAATATTAATTGGCTTACAAAATGAACATTATTTATAACACATTTATAACAAAGAAATCAATCCACTTTTTAAAATATATCAAAAATAATATTATAACTTGCAGCTATTTATTTACTTTTATATAGATTTATGCAAACTTTTTTTTGCCTTAAATTTTTGTTTTAATAATTATTTTAGTTAATTACAATTAACAAAATTAGTTAAAAAATATATTTGACAAAATTAATTAGGAAAATTATACAGAACTTAATAAATTTTTGTTTATAAAAGGAAGAAATATAATTAATAAATATAATATAATATATATAACAAAATAAACAAAACTTAAATGCAACAAAAATCATTTATAAATTATTTATTTTTTATATTTTCTTTTTTTTTATAAGTTTTTTTGTAGCTTTATTAATTAAATACTACGAAACGTATTCAAATTTTTGCCAGTGTAACAGAGAGCGACGCTCGCAGTCAGTGAAGAGAGCGGGAGAGCGTTTATCTGATGAGTGAGAGTGTGTGTATAGCTTAGAAAGAGAGAGAGAGAGTGAGAGAGAGAGGGCGAGCGAGCGAGCTCGTGCCCCGGCTGAGGCAACAAAACCCGCTGCACAGCGACGATCGCAATCAGTTGAGAACGTGAAGTGCGCGTGAACAGAACGTAGATAGAGCAAGCAAACACACACCACACAGCAAACACAGACACACGCATCCGACAGATACAAAAAAAAAAAACAACAACAACAACAACTAGCTGAAATACGCAGATACTCGTACGCAATAACAACAGCAAAAAGCGAATTGCAGCTGCAAACTGGAATTTTGTGTTAAGTGAACAAAACAGAAAAAAAAAATTAAAGAAACTCAAAGCTCAAAAAAAAGTTGCAACAATTTGAAAAAAAAAAAACAAAAACAAAAACAACAACAAAAAACTTTCGAAATTCGAGCCGATAGAAAAGTAGCTCAGCGACAGCTGCTCTGCCGTCGTCATCGTTGTTGTTATTGTAATTGTGAGATAGATTTCTTGCAAATTGTGAAAATCTGACAAATAGCTTCAGCTGCCGAACGCCCGCCCGCTCCCCGCCTCCAGTGACAGAGCAAAGCAGATAGAGAGACAAGCAAAAAGAAAAAGCTCAAGCGAAAGCGAACAAGTGCAATTTCTATTTTCGCGAAAACCAACAAAAGAAATCAGCAAAGATTTATATATATACACATGTATCTTTCGAAAATTATATATATATATATATAATAATAAATTTCGAGCGACAACAACTGAAATTGCATTCGCAATTCCGCGCAGGAAGTTCCATAAACAAAACGCAAATAAAAGAAATTCATAAACAAATTACAAATAAGCACGTAGATAACATACATCCATCTATATATATATATATAAATATATATAGATTTATATATATCTAAAGATATATCGAAACGGATATTGTCGGCGCTTTACAACTGCAAGCAGCCTTAGCAAATTTTGGATTAACTTTGAACTAGGTAAGCAGCAATACCATATATCATATAGACATATGAAACATGTTTTGATTGACTGATTGAGAGCTTTTACTGAAGCCCAAAACCTGAAACTATAATTGATGAATTGATTGATTGATTGACAGCTCTCATTTACAAGTCTACATCATATTATGAAATTGACCTTAAGCAAGCATTTAATCAGCTAAGTTAACTTAGATCTTTAGCTTGAGCTAATAGAAATTGAGCCTGATTGAACTCTCAGTCCATCATTGACTTATTGATGTTTGATATACTGAGCTTAGCGCTAGCTAGCTAACACTTCAAGAGATATTTGTAGACTTCACTTAAGACTCTCTGCGGTAGACTATGTGCTGATTGACTAAATGGTTAAGGCTAGTCAGCTAGAAGCGTTAGCCCAGCTTCTTTTAAGGAAAACTTGATTAACGTGCGCTATGATTGACTGATTGCTTGCTTGACATACGGGACAGAAGCATAATCTTTAGTACTAGCTAACATCTAGATCTATATGGTTATATGATTGATTGAATGCCTGTTAGGCTGACTGATGATTGACACATGGAGCACAGAATACGGCCTAGGCAGTTCTCACTGTTGCGAAAGCTACAAAGATGAGGATTTTAGACAGTTCAACGCAAAAGTTAGGCTTGATTACAGCCGGAAAACTCATATAAGTTTAGGCAAAGCGGATGCTATGTGCTTCGAGTCCCGCAGCAGTTTTTCCATTTTTCACACCCGCATGCTCAACAAATTATTGATTGGACCCGCACAATGCCGTTTAATATAGTTTTTCCAAAGTTAAGCTGTCGCTCATAAAACAACCAAATTGTTGGTTTCATTAACAACATTAACAGCGACAACAGTTTGTTAATATTGTTGTGGTTTTTGTAGGTCTTTTTTGTGTGCTTTCAGTGTGAGCGTCTTGCTTGACATGTTGAGGAATGCCACAATTAATTTTATACCTTTTTCCTTGTGTGCACAGTTTCGTTTTGCGTGTTTGTTTTCTTCACGCTAATTGACCTCTAAAAGGTGGACATACATAGGTATATATAGGTATATATATATTTATATATATGTGAACTGAAAGATCACTGAAATTAACATAAGTTGAACGTTTAATAGAGACAGAAAAAAATAGATTTATTGAACAAAATTGAAAGTGCCAGCGCGTTTTATTGTGTTTCATTATAAAGCTATAGGTCAGCCTCGAAGGCAAGACACAATCAATGTAGCCTTGAGTGGGGATCGTGGGCTTTCAAGAGCACAAGCTGTGGGTAAAGACTGTGATTGTTTGGGTGTACATTAGGTATAGATTGCAAGAGATCTATGAGGGAAGAGAGAGAGAGAAAGAGAGAGTAAAGTTAGCAGAAGGGCAATCCTTGAAGAGAGTTAGGAAAAGGGCATGAAAAGAGCTGAAGTGGAGACTGATATATATGAGTATATATAGAAGTACATATAAGAAAGGCAAATCGACTTCTTTTGAAAGCCACAAGCTTAAAGTAAAGGCAGCAATTGCTAGTGTTTATAAGTTGTATATGATCAAAGAGAATCAAATGACAATCTAGAAAAAAATAAAATATATGATCTTTCCATAGCAAAAAGTAGAGTCAAGACTGATATACATATAGAAATACTCTTATACAAGCTTGACCAAGAAACACGGGCTCAATTCAAATTCACTTTATCTAATAAGTTGCAAGAACTTCTGTTCAAGACCCACACCCATTGTATAGCTCTCATAGAAGAACAGTTTCTATGCTACAATAGTATTTTATGACAGTAATAGCTGAAGCACTGCCTTTGGTTGTGTTTTGAGCAAGTTTAAGCACAAACTCTTTGTACATTGTTGCCAATTCTTGTGCTAACTACAGTTATAAGCCAGGTTTTTAGCGCTAGCCCTTCTCAAAAACCGTTCACAGTTTTTTTTTGTTGCTTTTCTTTTAGACTCAATGTGCAGTTGCCATGACCGCATTCATAGTTATTTTTTTCGTTTGGTATAGCTGTGCAAAGGCAAAACTAAACCTAACAACAGAATTGTCAAAGCGGCGAACGGTTAAGGTGAGCGGCTAGGCGGGGCAGCCGCAACCGCAAGACAAAGCGACACACTCGAAATGCCAAGACGGCAGCTGCAAAAAAAAATAATAATAATAATAAGAAACCAGTAGAATCAACTTCAGTCAAGCGAGAGAGAGACAGAGAGAGAGAGAGAGAGAGAGAGAGAGAGAGCGAGTCAGAGCTCGCTGCATTTTGGGCGCTTTGTTAGCCTTTGCAGCCCGCATATTGTGAATGCGCGCGCATGCGCAAAGGATGTGGCCCAAGTGGAGAGAGAACGTTGAAACTATTGTGGCAGTCGGCTCTTTATAATCTTTGCAGCTGCTGCTGTTGCTGCTTCTGCTGTTGCCACACATATCAAAAACGCACCTGGCCACACAACAGCAGCAATAAAATAGAATGCAAACAGTGAATGAACCATGCGGAAATACCCTAAAAGCAGCTATATAATATAGAAATTTATAAATATGACTGTAGTATTATGTAAAATGATATACTTTTCATAATTATATACTCTACTAGAGTTTACAAACGAAATTTCAGCTCTATAGCTCTTATACTTCTCGAGCTATGCTCAGGGAAAACAAATTTCAGCATGCAGATCTGTTAATATTAGAGATATATCAAGACAATGCGACATATATTTTAAATTTGAAGTGTCTAATTATTAAAACTATCGAAATCAATTTGCTTATAGCGATAAGAAGCTATAAAATAAATGTTTGCCTGATAAGAAATCAAATAGAAAATTTAAATTCTACAACTTTTAGCCAGATAAGAAATTCAAAGTAAATTAAATTTCATCAAAATCAAAAATGAACGCAGATAAGCTTTGTTTTGTTACATATAACAACATACCCTATTGCAATCATTTACAGGGTATAACAACACCTAATTAAATGCCATTGCAATCTCGCTCAAGCAATTGCCTGTTCTGTCTGTCTCTCCCTCTCTCTCTCTCTCTCTCTCTCTCTCGCTTTGCTCTGATTCATCCTCATGCTTGACCCACTAAAGGAAATACCTAGCACATGACATATCCGTGCCTAATGACGTGCAAATGCAACTGCTTAGATAAGTGCCAGGTAAAACCCCCCCCAAATCAAAGAATGAAATTTGATTTGCGATAAGCATTTTGTTTGCGCATTTCCTGCTGCGCTGCTAGGGTAAAGCCCACCTGAGCTGAGCTGAGCTGCGCTGCGCTGCGCTGCACATCAGCGCAGTTAGTCGCTCGTTGGGCTTGGCGTGTCTTTGCTTTGGCGCGTGTCGCGCCACGCAGCAGCCACCGCCTTGTTGCCTTGCTGCCTTGTTGCAGGCCACGCTACATTGCCAGCGACACGTGTGGGGCGTGAAATGTTCAATGCCTGTCAGACGACGTCGTCGTCGCCATCGCCGTCGCCATCGCCGACTCGTCATCATCAAAGCATTTGCCTTACGTTCTGTTTTCATTTAATTTCCAACTAAATATTTACAGCACAGACTAACTACACGCCCCACTCGCTCTCTGCCTCCCTCCCTCTCTCTCTCTCTCTCTCTATCTCCCCCACCAAACTGCATTTGGCGCCATTTGCTTTATTTTTAAACGAGGAAAAGTCGTCACACATCCGTCCATCAACGTGCGTCCCGCGCCCCAAATGAAAATGATGAATGGCTATGCAATGGGCGCAGTTCCAACATTTCAATGTGCTCCCTACATGACCGCCGCAAGCCCCAAGCCCCAATCGCCCCTGAGGTCCAACAGCGCTACGTATTGCTGCGCTTTTGCAGACGTCAGGCAGACGCCGATGCCAATTTCACCGCCGACGCCGACGCCGACAGCGACAGCGTTACATGATTTGTAATATCAGCAAATATATATATATATATATATATATATATATATATATATATATATATATATATATATATATATATATATATACATATGTAGGAATCCGGTTTTGTTGCTGCTTGGCTGGCGAAAAAAAAAAACAACAAAAAAATGTTTATTTTTAACAATATTCAGCAGATTATCATCTGTCGTCTGCCGCTGTCTATAATTGTTGTTGCTGTATGCACTCTGTAAAATATATATTTATATATATTTGTTATTGAATGAACAAGTTTATTTGCCTTGAATTTGTAGGCAAGCAATATGAAGCAGTACTCCCCTCCCTTTCCCTCTCTCTCTCTCTCTCTCTCTCTCTCTCTCTCTGTCTCTGCCCCGTCTTTAAAACCTTTTTCACATCAACAGCTCAAAACTCCTCAGCTGGAAATTTAACTTAATTTGAGAACCCCTCAAAAAAAAAAGTGAAAAAAACTTAGAAAAACAACAGCAAATTGACTTAGGAGGAAGCGCATAATTTAGACATGCGCAAGTGTATCTATGAGATACACATTCGCAGACACAGCTACAGCTACAACTACAACTACAGCTACTACTATAGCTACAACTACTACAGCTAGAGCTTAGGATTCGTGCGCGTTCAAATTGTAATCAAATTAATGGCAGCTAGGCAAAACAAAATTTACATAGTTTGCTGTGTTTGCTATTTGTCAGACATTTGATATGTAAACCAAGCGAAAGAAAATTGCACAGAGAGCGACAGCGTGCCAGCATAGCATAGCTACAAAAATACCCTGTAAAAGGATAGTATATGAAAAACTGGAAGATGAAGAGCAAACATTGAGTTTAGTACAGCAAAAAAAAAACTAAACACACGACATTACCTATTGAGTAATTGCACTTAATAGTCAATTTATCTGCAAGCCTGGCATTAAATACTAGAAAAAATACTACATTTGTATATATTCAAAAATATGTATAAGGTATTATTTAGCTAATTACTGATATTTGAGTTTGGATTAAAATATTAGAGATTATATATGTACGTATATCCAGACAATAAGACTGCCTGCTGGGAAGCTGATTATCTAACTTCAGTAAATCAAATAATAGACTTTCTATACGTATATGTATATCTAAATATATGTATATAGTTTATGTAGATATTCCATGCGACTTCTAAGAGTACCTTAAGATTTTGTTTACACAAATTTCTATTTAAAGTAAAATAAATACTAGAAGTTGGAAACTATTCTTGCTGACACAAACCACTAACCATACAACACATGTTTGGTTAGTGCACAAACAAAACTTTGCAGTCTGCTATAGCACACATGACAGGCCTTGTTTACAGGGTATACAAAATCTATATACGAAATTGTGCAAAAGATTTTTGTGATGCCCGGCAAAATAAAAAATAAAAAAAATTCGCGGTAGATGAGTTCTTCAAAAAACGGAAGCGACCTGCAGATAAAGATGGGAGGCGTCAACAGACAAACACACAGCAAAGATTTAAGTGTAGAACAGAATGTGTGTGTGTGTGGGGAGCAAATTACGCACTTAAAGTGCTCGCCAAATGACAGGAAACGCGTCATTTTTACGAACTTCAAATTACGATTTTACGTTTCGTCGTTTTCGTTGTTGTTGTTGCTGCTGCTGTCAGAAGAAGCAGCGTGTGTATGGGTGAGTGTGTCAGTGTTTATATAGTAGCTGGCACTAAGTAGCAACAAGAACAACAAACGACAGTGCAAAGTGCAGACGTCAACGTAATTAAAACTGGCGTAAATGCATATGCATGTATGTGTATGGCATATCGCACATTTGCTCAGCTTGTGTGTGTGTGTCAGAGTTTCCTTTTGTGCATCCTGTGCGCGGGCGGAGGCGGATATGCGCACATTGCACAGACTTCCTGTCATTGACTCCAACTAGTAACAGAAAACCATTTCCTACCCATGGGCTGTGACAGACCCTGAGCTAAGGGCAAACGACGACGCGTGCTCAGCGCGTGTAGCTAAACCAAAAAGGAATGCCAATGTTGACAAATTAACAAAAAAGAAAAAACAACAGATAGACAACTTGATCGATGTGTGGGTTAATGATTATTTTGGCCCTTGGCACAACGGAAGCAGACAGCAGACACATGACATATGCAGCATTTTCTATTGAGTAATTGGTTTTGTGCGCTATCGATCCTGTTGCATCGGTCTTAATAACTGGCAGCGCCTATTGAGTAATCCTGCTGCAATTTGCCTAAAACCTGGCATTACCTATTGAGTAATTGCACTCTGCAGCAGCTTGCTCAACATTAGCACGCCCACTCAATTGCTGACAGCTTTAATGGTCAATTTATCTGTACGTCTCCCTTTTGCGCTGTGGGAAATCTGTACATATAGTTGCCGGAAATTGCCTCATGAGGTGGTCGGTCTCCGATACAAAAATTCAAACTGTTATAATTGTCTAATTTAGAGCGCCTGCTGTGTGCACTGCCTGTGGTGCGGTTGCATTTGATATGTAAATACATGTTGATCGTTTATCGAAAATGCTTATCGACAGCCGCTGCTAATGATATATGCCAGCTCAAACGCTAATATAGCGCATCAAACATTATAAAAATAAAAAAAAAATAAAGCGTATTTAAAGCGTCGTCTTGGACAAACTTAGGCATGTTTATGGCATCCGCTGTTGTCTGAGTCACCAATATAGCTTACTGATTCATGCATTTCTCGTTGCATTAGCTTCGGCCAGGGGCTTTGACAGAAAGACGGCATTCTCGAATGCCCAATTTATATGTTAATAACTTAGTTTGCTCAACATTTTCCCCGGCCCCATCCCAGACAAAACATAAATATACAAATATTGTGTGTACATACCCCAACAAGTGGTTCGGCGGGCATTGTGTGTGGCTTCCTGGCCAGCAAACAAAGAGAACAACGGCGAAAGAGTTTTCAGAGTTGATTTTTTTTTTTTGTTGATTCATTCGAATTCGAGTTCGAATTCGGTGCTCGTGGGAACACACACACACATAAACATACACTCGCGTATAATTAAAATTACGGCTGCAAGCTTCGATTCCTTGACGAATTCTCAGCTTGGTTTTACGCACTTCCTTGGGCGGAAGCAGTTGAAACGGGTTCCGGAAAACTATTAACACAGGCAAATGACAAATGGGCCAATACACAAGGGTTCTGCCGCAGTTGGCTTCCCCCTATTTTGGGTACGTTGTGTGAAATGAAATCTCGGATGGCGGTGGTCGCCGAACCGCCCGCGGCTTCCGTTGCCTTCCACACACTCATCACACACATACACAAACACACACACACGCGTGCGCGTACACCTTTTACCATTGGCTTTAGCTTTAGTTTTGCGCCGGCGGATGTTTTGCTTGTCATTGCCATTTTCATTTCCATGCCCATTCGCATTTGCCATTCTGATTACCCATGCTCGCCGCCGTCTTTAGAGTTTTTGTCGCGTTTTTGTTTTGATCAGCTCATTCGCAAGTTGGCAATTCGCCGCTGCCGCCGTTACCCCGTTTGCTAATTGTTTCCGCTTGCCGCATAGCTTCTGATTATTATCGTAATCGATGCGATTCCGGTTTGGCACTTGCCTTTCTATGTCAGCCAACACAATTGAACAAACCACTGAGCCATCAAATAATTGTCAGCAATACAAATGTGGGCCATTTATTAAAATGTGGCCATGGCTAATAACAGCAACTGCCGCTGTTGTTGCTACTGTTGCGGCGACTGTTATTTTCGCCTCATTGTAGCTGTTGTTATGTTGTTGTTATCGATATGACAGCAGCGTAGTGATTATTCAGCGCTTCCTTTCGCGTGCGACCCGCCCCTCGCTGCTCCGCCCCACATACATGCGATCGCTCAAACGTACCATTTTTTTTTTATTATTTCGATGGCAACAAGGTCAGATTTAATTTTGCGCTACAATAACAAAAAAAGATCATTGAAAGCATAACAACAGAAATGAGCAGACCACGGCGAAATTTGAATACTCTTACTTAACAGCGCTGTTAATATGCATAGCTGGTTTACATATGCATGTATGTTAGCTGTTTAGCAGTAGACATGGATTTTGTGTTATTTTTAAAAAGTTGGCGAAAATATCGAAATTTAAACAGATTTATACTTTTTTGTGGGATATATTTATAACTAGCAAATAAAGCATATGGCTTATGGAATTCATTTTGTGTGACACTTGAATTCATAATATAATTTAGGTCACCTCTATTTAGTATTATCTCAATAGCCTACAAACCTGCTGACTAAGTTTTAAGGCTCTTTGTTTGATTATTGCACGTTCAAAGCGGCGAATGCGTATTACTGTTGCCGTTGATGCGATTAAACAATTGTCCGGTTGTGAAAGCATTTCCGCCACTTGACTTCTGTCCACTCACAGTCCCTCTTTTGCCCCCTCTTTGCTAATGAATCACTTCCATTAATCAGCGTCATTTCTATCTGCCATTTACAGCTGACTGCAGCACGATGCAATTGGAGGCCATTTACCCGAAATACGCCGGACGCGTGCCGCCATTGGATCTGTCCCAGGTCAATGCCGGCCAAGATCAGTTGCAGCAGCTATGGGCGACTAATAAGCGTCATCATCCCTACCAAATGTTGGACAAGTGTCGCACTATGCTCAGCTCCGATGACATCAACAACAACAACAACAGCAGCAGCAACAACAACAACAGCAATAACAACAACAACAGCAGCAATATTCAACATCATAAGAGCAACCTGCCATATCCCATGGGCTCCGATGGTTTGCCCTTGGATCCGCGCGATTGGACACGTGCCGATGTGTGGAAATGGCTGATCAATATGACCGTTTCGGAGGGACTGGAAGTAACGCCCGAGCTGCCACAGAAGTTCCCAATGAACGGTAAAGCCCTCTGCCTGATGAGCATGGATATGTATCTGTGTCGTGTGCCCGTCGGTGGCAAGATGCTCTATCGTGATTTCCGTGTGCGTCTCGCACGCGCCATGGCGTTGCTCTCCTAAACAACAAAAAAAAAACAAAACACAAAAACTGAATACCCAAGCGAAATACCCTAAGGTTGTAAATATACCTAGTATATATAGCATACATATACATACATATACAAGTATATATACATACATATATCTATAGAGTTACCTAGTCTTAAGTCGTAGCCCTAAATGCATTTGCTTAATCGCTTAAGTGGTCGAAGTCTGCCCCGCCAGTGCCTAGGCTCTATCTCTTATTAGCCATCGGCCCAGTTGCGGGGCATACTTCAAATGCTGTCCTATTAGTCATCTAAGTAATTGCATCTAATGAAAATATAAAATGAAATTTTATGAAAAATCAAATGAAAAATTTCGTGTGTTTCTATTTGAAGTGGAGTGCATGTACTTAAGGGCAGTCAAGTTGCGATCTTAACAGATGGAAAGTATTGTCGAAGTATTGCTTATGATCTTCAAATATGGCAGATGGAATATATGAGCGAGTCTGTGTATAAATATCATATAAAAGATAAATTCTCAATAGGTTTGTATATTTAGATATGATGATTAACTGCAAGGAAATCTATTTTAGGGTGGGATTTTGACGTTCTGATATAATACTGAAGCTCCTAGAAGAAAATTTAAAGCAAATATTACTTATTTAACTGTTATACTGCTATAATGTTATACTGTTGTACTGCTGTTGTGCTGTTATCGTGTTATACAGTTATACAGCTCTAAAGTTATACAGTTATACAGTCATATACTTATACAGTTATGCAGTCATACAGTTCTATAGTTATACAGTTATGCATTATATAGGTATACAGTTATATAGGCATACAGTCATACAGTTCTATAGTTATGCAGATATACTGTAATACTGTTAGACTGTAAAACTGTTATGCTGTTAAACTGTTATACTAGTATACTGCCACACTGTTAGGCTCTTTTACTGGTACACTGTTATACTGTTATACTCTTTTACTGTTTTGCTGTTATACAGTTTTATACAGTCATAGTTGCTTTTGATATCTGTAGATAAAAGAAGATGTAGAACACTAATTGGAGGTCATTCTGTTTAGGACAGTCCATAAAGCGGTTATGGAGTTATTCGGCTGTCTAAACACTACAAGTGTTTCGTATTATTAAAAAATTTAAAGCAGTTAAAGATTCTTAATATCTCAACAATGCCATTAACAGCTATAGCTCTCTGTCTAGGTACTCTGTCTAGCTGAGCGCCTAAGATAAGTCTTATCAAAGAAATTCCGTTAAGTAGATAGGTATAAAAAAAACGCTGCAAAAAGTATTTAAAAAGAAAAACCTTCAACGTTTCCAGTTCCGGACTTCAGCTGATATGCTCAAAGTATTTATAAAAGATTAAGCTTCCACTTAAAGTATTTAAAAAAAGATTAAGCCACTCACTATTGACTGTTATCTCGCCCTTCCTCTCTCACTGTCTCCCTCTCTACCTCTTTCACTCTCTCTCTTGATTTGGATAACTTGATCTTCATAAGTTCCCAGCGTATTCTTTCTTAATCTCTGACCACTTTCTCTAAACAATTGTTGAATGGGCACAAGTTGTTGCATCTGAGTTTGGTATTTTATGTGCTGTTTATGTCTTTCACAATTTCAAATGGAACTATGCACTATATATGTCTGTATATAACTATATAGGTGGGTACTAAAGAGGAAGCATCACGCATTGACATGTTGCCCCATTAGCACATCATTAAGGAAAGAACTGAACAAAACTCGTATTCTATCTGAATGGAAGTGCAATAAACTCTTTGTTATTGTTGGCCAAGAAGTTAATGTTAACATTCGGTAGAACACCCATGAGTCTTTATTTTTAGACCAGACAGAGCGTGATTTATGCGTATGGAAAGAGCGAGAGAGGGAGGTCGAAGGGAGAGTGGGGCAAAGCAGTCTAGACTCTGGTGTTAATTGTAAAGCAACAGAAATTTTGGTTGAAACCAATCGTAAGGTTTGCCAGCTGGGTTTGCTAAGATCCATTCAAACACACATTGGTCAGTGATTCAAAAGAGCATATTGGTTTTCTACAAGCTTATAGAAGCCAGCAAGAGTCGATATAGTCCTGTCAGCATATGTGTCTGCCTTGCGGACTATCCGTCCGAGAGTCCTTTTGTCTATCTGTCTGAGTGAAGTGTCACTTATATCCGATGTTCAGTCAACTTGTTGCTGATAGTATGAGCAACTGTTGTATGTATAGAACAAGCCTAGAATGCTTATAACAGCAGCTCTGCTCAAGGTAAGGGTATCTGTTAGTCAGGCCATTACAACTAGAGCAGTCCTATTTGCTCTTTTTCTCTTGTTTTTTGCACAATTATGACAACAACAATAACTAGTCATGATAATCAGCCAAATAAAACCCAAAAAAAAACTACACTCAAAGAGAGAAAAAGAGGAACGGAGAGAGAGATAGCTAGAGACATAGAGTAAGGGAGATAGAGCTGGGTAGCGCTAGGTATAGAGCTAGTTGCTGATTCAAGCGCTTCATCCGCCCGTGCATCCGCTTCGGTTGGGTTTGCTCTATGAATGAATAGCTACAGCTACAGATACAAACTCACATCTATAGATACAGATACAGATACATGCACAATCATAGATACAGATACGCCAGCTCTTCCTGTATGTGGCTGCTGTTGTAACTTTGGAACTTTGCATTTAGTGCAGTTTTATATATTTGTCTGTCCGTCTGCTTGTTTTTTTTCTGTTTTTTTAATTCTCCTCTTTAGTTTGGCATCCGGGATGTTGTTTGTGCGCCAGTCCGAAAGGTAAAGGAAGTGAGACAAATGGGCCAACCACCGACAACAGCAGCAGCAACAGCAGCAGCAGCGGGGGCAAGTAGTTTGCTTGTACCTTTGTGCGGCTACCTTGTAATATGAAACAGATGTCGTCAAGAAGCGGCAATGACGACGACGTCGACGTCCACGACTGCCACATGCCACATGCTGCGTGCTGCATGCTGAATGCCGCATGCCACACGCAGCACAGCTGACGCAACGAAATATTTACAAACCAAAAAAATATTGATACAAGTGATGAGAGTAGAAGCACCTTACTAAAGTGAAGAGCTGTAAGAAATATATTTTGATGAATGCTAAAGCAAATGTTTGTAAATGTATAGAATCTATAGGGTCTATAAGGTCTATATAGACTATAGAGTCTATAGGGCCCATAGAGTCTATAGAGTCTTTAGAATCTATAGAGTGTATAGAGTCTAGTGGGTCTATAGAGTCTATAGGGTCTATTTGGTCTACTGAGTCTATTAGGTCTATAGTGTCTATAAAGTCTACAAAGTGTATGGCAACTATAGGGTCTATACGGTTTATAGAAACTACAGATTTTATAGGTTCTAAAGGAAAACCATCATCAAACTTCTAGCTAAGCTAAAGCTGAAATGAGAGAAAGATCTACGACAAGCATATCTGGAGTGGGGACCAAAGATGTGCTTAAAGTCTCAAAGAAGCTCATAGGAATTGGAAAATATAGGGCTTATTAGAAAAAAACTACCAAGAA
This sequence comes from Drosophila anceps, assembly GCA_035045945.1. Lineage (NCBI taxonomy): Eukaryota > Metazoa > Arthropoda > Insecta > Diptera > Drosophilidae > Drosophila > Drosophila anceps. The sequence goes on from JAWNON010000073.1 coordinate 4,451,978, forward strand.
ACTGAATCAAGCTCTTAAGGCTTTGAGTAAGCTTTAAAAGAGAATTTCCAGTGGCATAAAACTGTAGAGGCAGACAAGTAAACTAACTTAGAGAATGAGAAAACGATAAAGTCCTGGCTAGGGCTTGATCCAAAGGAAGATACTCAGAAAGTCCAGTTAGTAAGCTAGAGGCTACTCACTCTAATGACCTAATGAGCAAACAGAATAAAGAAATCTAGCTAGAATAGAGATGGTTTCAATAGTTACTCAGAAATAAGAAAGGTTTACAGACATCAATTACAAAGACTTAAATAATTTTCACGTCATTTAACCTTTCTAAAGACCTAATAGACCAATACACTCTAAGAGAACTAAGAGCTCCGCCTCTCCTAGTAGGCCGTTGGGAAATATTTAATAATAGTTTAAATTCCGTCATTTAGTTAACAAATACATTTTAAGCTCGTAGATTTCGTTTTAGTTTGTTTTTATTTTTGAATCTAAATCCAAAATGCAAGCACACTGCAACTTTTTAAAGAGGTAATAATTGCTCTAGGGTCGCATTCGCTTCAATCTATTACTAAGTCGTATATCATAGCATTATGCCCGTACAGATATACAAGTCAGTCAGTGCCATTTATATGACCTGCTTGTCGAAGCTCTCGATATCGGCCTTTGTGCCCGAATGCAATCAGAAGTTGGTTGTGGAGAAGGCAATTGTCCAAGCTCTGGATGAGAGCATCATGCCGCAGGCGTATGCCGACAGGCAGCTGGAGGCCAAGGAGCTGCTGCACCGCTCACAGACCAACTTTCGCAAGGTGCTGGCCGAGAGGTCATCGCATGTGAAAAAAGTTCAATGGGGCCGAAATTCCAGAATGTGGATCAATAACGAACAAGAAGTCGCCCTTCCCCTATCACCAGTCAAAGCTGAGCAATATGATCGCATCTATAACGAGCATTGTCGCCAATTGAGAGAGCTTCAGAATGAACCGAAACTTCAACTGGCAGCCGTGCGACTATCGACTTGTGTGTATTTTCAATTCATAATTGATAATTCGAAACTCATATGCGCTTCCCTATCTTCCGTTCCTTCCCTATTCGCAGTGGAGCTGATCAAACTTGTAATACTGATACTCGCTCTGTGCACTACAGTCTATCTGATGACCGATGTACCACAATAACTATATTTCCGTCTTGTTTTTCCGCTTGTAATTTTCTTAATGGAATGTGAAAAGGTAGAAATGTGATTTGTGAATTGTGTCTCTGTGTGCGTTCGATCAATCAATCAGGCAATGCGAATGCGCTTAGCACAACAAAGGCGCACAAACGGCGAATGAACTGAGCCCAAAGACCGGGAAAATGTTTGTAGGAAATGCCGCTTATGTAAAGTAGAATATCCGCCGGGGCGACCCGAAGTCCAAAACGGAAGCCGAGGTGCGAAAAACAATAAAAACGAACGAACGAAGCGGAAGTGGAAAGCCAACGACGTTTCCCTACAAACTACAACCACGTCAAGCGTCATCATCATCGTCACGATGAAGAGCTACAATTCTGAGTTACAGATTTTGCCAATTTACTCGAAATGACTTTTCACCCATTTTCCGGCACCCAAAAAAAGAAAACAGAAAAAAACTTTTGTGTAGCAAAGGAAATGACTTAACTAAAAAACTTTTGGTAGCCCAACATCAATAGGTTTGGCTCAAGTGTTTCGGTTTCTTGTTAATCAAGTTCTGACCGAAGTTCGTCGACTAACAAGCAGCAGAAATAACACCAGACGCTAAACGAAACAATAACAACAAACATTGGGGGCCAATAGGAGGGTGTGGAGGGTAGGGGGAGGGGGAGGGGGTTACGATTGTGCAATTGAAACTCTTCGGGGGCAGCCGCCGCTTTAATTAGTTCATTGGCAGCAAAGTGAAGGAGAAAAGGGGGAATGGGCGCGATATTTCCCACGAACTCTGAAATCGACGGGGTAAACAAATGAAATGAATCAACAAATATGGAAAAATACAACTTGAAAATTGAAGACGAGACGAGCGGGGCGATGATTGAAACGGCTGAACGGCAGCCAGATACCCTGTAGCTGAGCTGCAAGGTGTGAAATACTGGGTGGACTTGAGGGAAAAAGGGGGGGATATAGAGAGGAAGAGAGAGACAGAGACAGAGAGAGAGAGAGAGAGAGATAACAGACAGAGAGAGAAACGGAGGAAGAAAAAGAGAAGATATACAGGGTAAAAGTGAGCGACTGAGAAAAGAATATATAAAGAGAGAGATGGAAATAGAGAGGGAGAAATACAGTGGGAGAGAGATGCGCAGAGAGGGACACATACTGAGAGAAAGAGAGTGGTGCAGAGAGAAAGGAAGAACTAGCGAGAAAGATTGACAAATAGATTGGGCGAGAGAGTTGGATAAAAAAGACAGAGCTAACGAGAGAGATAGAGAAAAAGTAAGTGTTCGAGAGAGATAGATAGAGAGACAGAGGAGAACATTTGATGCCAATTCAGTTTGAGTAATTCACTTCATCTTTCCATTTGAAAACTTTTCTCTCTTCCGAATCTCTTAATTCATTTAAATAGAAGCAAAGGTACACAAAAGCTAAGTAACTCTACCTAGCTACCTTGTTTAGTTAGTATTTGCTCAACTCCCCGCAATTCCCAATATTTACGTGGTATATTTAAAGAGAGAACACAGAGGCCCCTGTCCCGCTGTGGAGCCGCATACACACACATAAGCACACACACTCGCTCACATCAAGTCGGACGCCCGCTTGGAAGCTGCCTCCAAAGAGCCACTTGTTCCGCGGCTCGTGTTTTGTTTGTTTATGTGAAGTTTTTGTTGTTGCTGTTGTTGTTCACTGAAATGTTGGAACATGCTCTGTGTGGCATTAACATATGAATTGATCGAAGCTGGGAAATTTGAGACAGCAACGAAAGAAAGAAAATGGACAAGCCCACGACACGATAAAAGCTATCTAGTTATATCTATATGTCCGTCCGTCCGTCCGTCCGTCCGTCTGTCCGTCTGTCCTCAAATGCCATTTGGTGACTCAGTTTGACGGCGGATGCCATAAAGAATGCTTAGAGTCCAGCTTAGACAAGAACCTAGATGACGCGCTGTGTGGCATGCCATTAACACTAAAAGTTCGAGCCGATTGATGAAAAATATAGAAAAAAAAAACAAAGTTTGAGCTTCGGGCGGTCTTTGGAGAGACTACTAGAGAGCTGAAGAACTAGAGAATTAATTAGTTCATTTTTTTTTTCATCAAACGCAGCGGGGACCACCACGAAGCAGCGGCAGTAAATGGGGGGCGTGGCTAGATTGACAACATCCGGTTACATTAGATGTAGCTCCCACCCCAAAAACAAAAAAAAAAAGTAATGTGGTTACAAAAGCACTTGAAGTTCAGTGGGTTTCTCACGCCCACGCTTAGAGCTCCCAATGATTGCCATGAGAAGGGAAAAGCCAAAAGCTGTGTGAAATGCTGCTCAAGAAAATGCGACAAAGACAAAGCAGAAGAAAGAGAGGGAGGCAGTGTGCTAAACTGTCGCTGACTTTTGTGAGAAAGAGAGAGAATGAGCGTGCGAGCCAGCGAGCGAGCGAGCGAGTGAGTGGGCAGAGGCATTCTGCATAAAAGAGTGAACTGATTGCCACATCTCAAGTTCATGGGAACAAATGAAACGCTGCGACTCGATGTAGTCAAGTGTAAAGAAACACTTTTAGCTCCCCCCTCACTCCCTCTCTCTCTCTCTCTCTCTCTCTCTCTCTCTGTTCACTTCTTTCCCCTCAACTTCTTTTTGGCTGCTCCGCTTTGTCAGAGTCTTTGAGAGCAATAAATAAATGCTTGTAATTTAATAACATGTGTGTGAAATGCGGGGCTGAGGTTACTTAGTCGAGGAGTGTTTGAGAGAGGGAAGAAGAGAGAGAGAGAGAGGGGGAGCGAGAGACAGTCTAAGCCAAGAGTTGACTAAGCATCGTTTATGCATTAAGTTAAGCTAGTTGTAGAATATTATAGCTGATTGGCATATATGTTTAAGTAAAATATATGCTGATTCTATGACTTAAAACTTGAGCTACTACAATAGAACCATTCAAGATTTAAGTCCTCAGCCAATCGAGAGCGAATTAGTATCGTCTATGTAGAAGCAAATATTATTTAAGAATATTAAAAGCTAAAAAGGCTATATAAAAAGATCTAAAATATGCCAAATTTTATTTTTGAAATTGACTTCTCAGTTGCAAACATTTTCTGTCGATTTTTTACATTTTTAACTTTAAAAAAAATTTAAAAAATAAAAAAATAATTGATTTAGGCTAATATATATTTTCGTACATTTTTCTGCATGTTGTAAACTAATATTAAATATTAATATTAATAGTACAGTATTATACAAAATATTAAAAATATATATATATTTACAGTTAAATACAAAATAATTGATTTACTTTCATAATGTATACACATATAAATATTTTTTTCAATTATTTTTAAATTAATAGTGGAAAAAAAACAAAATTTGTTTGAATTATGTTACACATATATGTAGATATATATTTATATTTATATTATTCATATTATTTTTATTACTTTTTAGACAATTACAAATTTGAACATATTGCCTACATTTTCAATATTTGCATGAAATACAAATTTATTTATTTATTTTATTTATTTCTTAATACAGATTTGATTATAAATTTCTTTTAAAATTCCCTTAATATTCCCCATTCAGCTGCCTGCTCAATGGAGATTATAGATTTCTTGTGCGCTCCACGCAGCTGTCATAAATAAGCCTTTCAGCTCAATTATGCTGATGGACAGGCGTGAATACATACAGGTGCACACACATAGAGAGAGAGAGAGAGATAGAGAGAGGGAGAACTAAAAACTGAGAGAGATGGCAACTATCATATATTATAGTATTTGCTGTGTGGGCGTGTCAACACTTTCAATTTTCACTGCGCTGTGGTTGCAGCTTGAGCATTTACAATTTTGAGTGACAAACGTTGAGGCTTTGTCAGCGCGCCGCCTGCATAGCCAAACGAGATGGCCAGAAATGTAGCTAGACCGAAGGCAACTGTTTGTGACATTGTCTGCGCCTTGTCTGCCAAAGACGACGACGACGACGACGACGACGTCGACGATGACGATGACGACGTCTGCTGTGCTTCCGTTTCCTGCGCGCATAAATTTTAATGAGGGAACGCAATATCAATTGAAAGCAGCACAAGCCAAAGCCTTGACTTTGAGCAAAGTCAAAGTCAGTCAAATGTTGGCCAACAACAATAACAACAATAACAACAACAACAATTCGAGGGTGAAAACGCTGAGATGCGACGCGGCTTTTACTTGGCTTTTCCCGAGCCACAGCATTTCGCAGACAGCAAACTAAATAAATATATATATATATATATATAAAAAAAAATAAATAAAAATATATATAGCTGAGCAGGAAACTAGTTTTTCAGGTTCGGCGCATGGCCTGTGATAACAACAATTGCAATTGCAGGCGGCTGAAATACCTTTAAGACTGGCCAACACTGCAAAACATGCCAGGAATGTTAATTGAGCAAAAACAAAAAAAAAAAAAAAAAAAAAAAAAAAAACGAAACGAAACAAAAAAAAAAAAGAGATAAATATAAAAAGTGCCAGCGCAGTGAGAACATATCGCGTGATGGAATATAATAGCAAAAGCTTGGCGTTACTCCGATACCATAATTATAAACTTTACTCCAGAGAAAGAACAACAACAAGAGGCTGAGGTGTAGTTGAGGCGAGAAAAATTGTACACGCCGCTCGTATTATAAGTCGTCGACATTCCTGCAGAGCGGAGCAAAATGAGCTAGCACAAATAAACATGGGCAAGCCAAATGGCATTAGAGTTTGCGTATCTGTATCTAACAAATGTATCTGTAGCTGTAGCTGTAGCTGTATCTGTATCTATGGCTGTTGCTCCATCTGTCTGTCTGTCTGTCTGTCTGTCTGTCTGTCTCGCTGTCTGCTTGGGCTGTTTGTTGACTTGGGTGTTGGGGTCTCGTGGTCGCAGTCAGTGGAGCGAGCTGGGCATACGGAAGCCATAAGCCATGCATGCTGCTGCTCTTGACTAGCCAAACGTCTGGGCAGATTTCTATGCAATGCTCATGTTTCGGCTGGGCTGTTGAACTCCAGCGCCAAGGCGCTCAAGCGAAGAGGCAGCACACACACACACGCAGCACACACACGTCTCGTACTACTCATAAACGTGCTCAAGACTGGCAACATATCAAAATCAATCATACAGATGCTCCTGATGTTGCTCCTGCTGCTGCTGCTGCAAAAAAAAAAGTAAAGATGATGCGTGCAAAATCACCTAAAATTACAGGAAGCAAAGCGCAAAGCACTTGCCGAAATGGCCAAAAATCATTCAATTATGTTGTTGGTACACGTTGCCACAGGCAGCAAACAGGCGAACTGGTAACCGCAACAACAAGGATGTGCTGTCAGAATGCACACAGCTGCAACAATATGGGGCGTGGCAGCATTGCCAAAACAATTACGCAAGCAACGTGGATTAAGACCTGTTGCTCCGCTTAAGGACAGCCAGTTGTTTATGTTTGTGAAAGGAAGTAGAACAGTCAAAAAATAAATCAGAAAATCAATAAATAAAGAGCGCTAGTAAACGGGGTCAGCGCCTCTGGGCAATTAATTTAAATTAAAATTACCTATCCAAAAGTAGTTTCAAATATTGCGCGCAACTATCGGCTGTTTTACATGGGAACAGAAACAGCAAATGTATAAATAGCAGCGTGCTATTAAATAAAAATATTAACATAGGAGCGAAGAGCTCGCTGCTATTGCCCAATCGAATAGAACGATTTGTTGTTGACACAGCTGCGTAATATTTTTGTGTGTCTGCTAAGAGAATTTATACTTTAACAAATAAACAACTGCAAATACGTTTAACCCAATTAGTTTCGTCACATATGTGTGTATACACTCAACACAAGTCTGTACAATTTATACAAAAATTAAAACTAGCTGCCCAAATTCGAATAGCGCGCTCAACTATCGACCAGTTATTAACTGCTAACTTTAGTAGCACCACTTCGAGCTTAACAGCCCCATGTTAAAAGAAAATGTTAAAAATGCCTATCGCACAATCGAATAGAACGATTAGTTATTGAACCGACGTCAGACAGCTGCGAGTCATTTTTTTGTCCCTGAAAAAAAATGCGTAAAACGTAAACAAAGTAGTTTAAAACAAAGCAAAAAACACGTCAACACACAAATACTTACGCTAAAAAAGTATCGCTCGGCCAGGCCAATGAATTACGAGACATATGTGCACACCCTGAACTCAACCCTACAGGCATTCGCCCAACAAGTTGAGCACATCTCTGGCGTCCTTCTGCAAGCCGTTGTCCAATTTTACAGCGAATTGATCGATTTCGCTGCCGACTGGCACTGGCAGTGGCAAAGTCCCATTGAGTTTACAGCATTGCAGGCAACGCTGCTAAAGGTGCTCTTCTTGCTCTTACTGGGAACAGGTGTGCTAATTGCGTGGGCGTGGGGCGTATACGGTCGAGTGATCACTGAAAAGTTTGTCAGGCCCAGTGAGTATGATTGTTATTGAAATTAAAGATTATAACTATTTATACATATATATCTATATCACATTTTCTATGATGATAGTGTATCAGGCATATCGTTAAATTTTTGGTAAAATTCTTTCTGTTTTTTTAGGCACTTTGAAGGAAATTGAAGAGCTCAAATTATCTGTAGCCAAATTGAAGTTACCAAAGGAGCATTCGCCCAGAATTTAAAATCCATTTGCGCCATGTCGAAAATCAGGCGTTTCTTTTCCAAGAAGAAGGAGGAGGCAGCCTTCAAGGTAAGCTGCGATACATACTGAAATCTTATATTCTATATTTGTTCGCTTTGCAGATGCGTTTGGGTGGTGGCATGGGTCAGGGTCATAAGCTAAATGAGCAGAAGGTCGATGCACCGTCGAGCAGTTCGTCCCGACGCTCGAGGGATGTCTATGTGCCACCTAGGCGCAATGAGCTAAGCAACGAGGCACGCGCTGCAGCAAATGCTGCGCTCTCACGCATCGATCGTAAGGATTCCAAGGATTTCAATACGTCGTTGGCGGCTATTAAGGCGCAGGCGAAGCGAGAATTGGAAGCTGAACGTAGACAGAAACAGGAGCTGTCCTCGAGCAGCTCCTCAAATTCGGGCAATGCCACCGCCAGCTCGAGGCCGCAAGAGAATCGCAATTTAGCCTGTCAGGGCGTCTTCTTTCGCTGTCCCCTAATAAGCGAAGAAGTGCTGCCCAAGCAGGCATGGAAGCTGAAAATCAAGGAGTTTCTCTACCAACAGCTGGAGTTCGAACGTGGCCTAACCGCCTGCTTGATCATACAGAATTGCAATGTTAAGGAGCGGGCGGACGAGTGCATTGCCACACTAACCAAATATTTGGAGAACATCAAACAGCATCCGAGTGAGGAGAAATTCTGTAAGATTCGTATGTCCAACAAGATCTTCAGTGAGAAGGTGCGCTATGTGGACGGCGCCTTGGATGTGCTGCATGCGGCTGGCTTCAAGGAGATGAATATCGACGATGAACCATTTCTCGTGTGGACAAGCGAACAAATGGAACCGGGTCTGGATCTGGCCACACTGCTGGAATCCTTGAAAACCTCCGAGCCTATACAGCTAGAGCTGGATCGCAATATTAAAGTGTTGCTGCCATCACAGGCTCGGCGCGTTGTCCTGCCGGACGACTTCTATCGCATCTCACCGGAAGAAATCAAGCGGGAGCAACAGCTGCGTGCCGAGGCAATCGAAAGCTCCCAAATACTAAAGACCAAGGCCATGCGAGAGCGCGAAGAGCAGCGCACTTTGCGCATGTATCGCTATGCTCTGATAAGAGTCAAATTTCCCAATGGTCTCTACATACAGGTGAGCAGCTACCCGAAAAGGTGCTTTGCTATCCATGTATATATGTATATTCATTTAATGTTTATCTTCTATATGATATATAGGGTACCTTTAATGTCTATGAAAAGATACGCGATATATTTGAGTTTGTGCAATCTTGTCTAGCGGATGAAGCTCTTGATTTCAATTTAGTATCCGCCAGCGATGGTAAATTCAGCGAGGACGACATGGAAAAGACTTTATATGACTGCAAGTGCGTATGGCAGCAACCGTATTATATACAAAACTTCTCAATAATGTATTTGTGTTGTTCTCTTCTTTATGTTCAGGCTCATCCCAAATGTAGTTTTGCTGTTTGCGGTGCCAGCAACTCAAACTCATGAGGCAGTTGATGTCAACTTCTTAAAGGAGGAACTGTTTATGCTGGTGCAGTCAATGTAAATGTCTCATTTATATATTCCATGCAAAATGTTGGGAATGCTTTATGGCAGCAGTTCAATGTCGCCAGGTTATTGGCCCGTTTTGAGTAAAAAAAAAAAACAAAAACTTGTTATTTATTCCAGAAAACTAATTATACATATGCTTAAAACTATCTTAACATACAAATGTATTCTTATTTCGATATTCCAAGTTTATCGATATAACGCTGTTATTGGCCAAAAAGGTAACTTATGACAGTAGCTAATTCTGGTACATTCTATGAAGAGATTTGTGAAATGGATTTTATGCAAGTGATGGATTAGGGTAGCAAAACAACGCGCTCAGATTATTTTGAATACACCATTTAATATTTATTGCAGAATATATTTACATAAACTTAATTAACTTAATATTTGAATTGTTTCATTTCTGTTCTTACCAAATTTCGATACTTCAAATCTATATTTATATTCTAATGCAGCGAAATGTTGGCGGTCACATTTGCGTCGCTGTTAATGCAAAATTTACTGTTTCTCTCATCGGTCCACCGCCACATTCAGCGCAACAGCTGTTTAATAATTGTAACGCTGCGGTCACACAGTGCCGAACTGGACTATTTACCGTGATATTGCAGCTAACAAATAAAAATTAGCTATAAAAAGAATAAAGAATAACTATGAGCTTAAAATACAAATTCTAACTAGTGAGTGCAAAGAGTGTATGTGACTATATATGAAATACAACAGTGATAGGTGTGATATGCAAAAATACAGGTGAGTAATGCCGCCACTCAAAAACCAAACAATAACAAAGCCTGCAGCTGCTAAGTTTGCGGTTTTGCAATGAGCTGCTTGATATTTACTTGATTGATATTCAATGTGTATGCGAGTGAGTGAATGTGTATGCGTGTGTGTGTGTGTGGGTGTGTGAGTGGTGTTATTTTTCTAAAGACCAAAGCTATTCAATAATTGTATATTGCGGGCGTGTGTGTTGCAGCTGTCTTCGCCTCTGTTGCGTGCCGCTATCGCTGCCGCTTTGCTCATTAACCAAATTTTTAATGGTTAAGCAGAAATTGTAATTTGTAATGCGTTGTTAATTAAGCCAAAAGGGCGCACAGCCATTGACTTGGGCTTGCCGATGTGGGCCGTCAAATTACGCACACACAAACACACACACACACACACACACACCAACAGAGACAGAACCTAAAACCTAGCATTTGTATTTGTGTTTAATGAATCCATTTCACCGCGCTCAGCTGCAGCGTCTATCGGCGCCGCATCAATGCAACGGTAAAAGAACAGAGAGAGAAAACATATTCGCCCTAACGAAGCTGAAATACCCTTCACTTCAAGACATTTCAGGGAGTTCTGTGTAAAGTAGAACTAAAATCAGATAAGAGAAGTTTTTAAAAATTATAATTAATCACTATATGAAAAAAAAATACGAATTATTATACGAATTATAATTATGAATTTGAGGGACTTAGAAAACTTATTTTGAAAAATGTAGTAATTATAGAATTTTATATTAAATTATTTTTATATATTTATCAGATTGAAGCACTTAGAAAACTTTGCTCTGCTTGCTGATCAACTAGATCAGGGCATGGCCTATGGCTTAACAAATTCGTAATACTCCTTTAATAAGTGTATCAAAGGTTGGCATTCAATTGCAGCTTAGACCAGACCAGGCCAGGCCTGACCAGACCTAGGCCAAGACCAAGACCAAAAACCATACAGTCAATTTGGCGCAATTCTTTTGGAGCCGCAGGCAAGTTGATCTTGGGAAAAGTAAATAGGAGAAAATCTGAAGAAGAAAAAAAAAACAGCCAAACGGAAAACTTAATGAATCTTTTGTGTGGGTTCCTTGCAGTTGCTGCTAAATTAAATCGAACGTTCGGCGCGCAATCGCGCCAAATCGAAAAGCAGCAAAAAGAAAAACAAAAAAAAATGCCAGCTTAAGACACGCAGCCGCATAAAGTTGGCCTGAAGCGTCCATTGTTGGGGGCTACTTACGGCGCTGGCCATGGGATCTGTGCCTCTTCATTAAAACGCTTGACCAAAGCTAGTCAGAGACGGATAGAGAGAGAGAGAGAGAGAGAGAGAGCTATAGAGTTAGACTCTCTCAGGTTCAAAGCTGAGGTTCAAGTGCGTGAGATATGCATTATTTATCTAAGCAATTTTTACTGAATGTTGCTGTTGCTGTTGCTGTTGTTATTATCACTTCCTGGTTGCTTGATAGAGAAATTGTTGCTTAACTATTTGGGACACATTTGCACCGACGGCTTGCACGTGCCAACCTTTTTGGCCCAATGCCTCCGGCTGGCCCAACTGATTGAACGATTTGGCAAGGCAGCGAAAGATGGTAGGTTCATCTTCAGCCTGGCCAAAGTTGATGAGGTGCAAATTGTGGCTGCCATGAAATTGCAAATCAACACATGCCAGCCAGCCAGCCAGCCAGCTACTTGGCCCCCAATTCCTCCCCTCTTGGCTTTAGCCTTGCATTTCATTCAAAATTGTTTACTCAACTCTGAAAATTGCAAATCGAATTTGGATTTTCGCGCTGACTGCCTGACTGGCTGACTGGTTGGCTGACTGGCTGCTTTCATGGTTGATTTGTTTTTGCGGTTGCTTGCTAAACCACACAGCAGCAGCAGCAGCAGCAGCAGCAGCGGCAGCGGCAGCAGCAGCCTCAATAAGCGCCTCAATTTCGAGCGCGCCCTTTAACAAGCGTTTAGACTGCAGCTCAGCTCCGCCTGCATTCACAAAATTTCAACTGCGCCACCTCGTGACCCGTTCCCAGTGCCCGAAATTGATGTTGCTGCCGCTGCCGCTGCCGCCGTTGCTGCTGCCATTGCTGTTGTTGTTGTTGCTGTGTGTAATCGCTTTAGAACCAAGAAGTAAAAGCAAATCAGACCCCCCTATAGACCCGACACGCAAGCGCCCTGCATTTACATATTTTTGCCTGCATTTGAACTCTGAACCAAGCCGAAGCCAAGCTCAATAAATGCAACAGCATTCAACTGAACTAACTGTCCCACCAGCAACAGCAGCAACAGCAGCAACAGCAGCAGCAGCAGCAACAACAGCAGCAGCAACAGCAGCAGCAGCAGCTGCGTCAACTGCAAAACGGAAATGCTGTGCGGCTTGTCACTGTGAAGGAAAACCCTTTGCTTCAATTAACACTATTGAACTTGACTTGGGAGCTATAAACTAGACACGCACACACACACACGCGCGCGTATTCAACTCTCTTGCTCTCTCTCTCTCTCTCACTATTTCTCTCCCACACAGTAATGCTCTTTCTCTACCTCGTCTCACACCATACACATACTCATGTCCACTAACTAACTAACTCTCTCTCTTTTTCTTTACCTTTCTTTCTTATACATTCTCTTTCTCTATCTTTGCCTCTCTCTCTCCCTCTCTCTATCTCTCCACACAGCTTTCCTTCTAAGATATTCTCTTCTCTGACTATCTCTTCTCTCTTTTGCTTGTACAGTCTTTTTCTTTCATGCTCTCTTTCTCTCTCTCTCTCTCTCTCTGTCTCGCTCTCTGAGATTCTTAATCTATTACTCAGACACTCTTTCATTTACTCAGATTTTCAGACTCTCACTGCCCCTCTCTATCTCTGTTTTTTTTCTGCCTGACTTTCCTTCTTATTTATTCTGTCTTTATCTATTTGTCCGAAAGAATGTTAATCTCTCTCTTTCTCTTTCTCTCTCAGTGCCTCTTTCTCGCTCTCTCTCTCTCTCTTTCAAAGACTATGTCAATCTCTCTTCTTTCTCTCTATATCTCCCTCAAGGGCTCTCAGTCACTCTCTCTCTCTCTCTCTCTCTCTCTCTCTCTCTCTCTCTCTCTCTCTCTCCCTCTCTCTTGGTTACTCTGCCTTTCTTTCTTACACATTCTCTCATTCTGCCGTTTCTCTCGCACAGACTCTCTGCCACTCTCTGTCTCTCACTGGTTCTCACATTTGTCTCACTCTCGCTCTCCCGCTCCATCTTTCTTTCTCTTTCCCCAGCCATTCTTCTCTCTCTCTCTCTCTCTCTCTCTCTCTCTCTCTCTGTTTGTTGCTCTCATTTTCACTGCATTCCTTTTTTCGCTCAGCAGCCTGCGCTTTTCTTATCCAAATTTACTATCTTGAATCAGTTCAATTCGAAAATACATTTACTTCTAACTAAACTCAAACTTCTTTAATTACACACAAATATAAAATATTGTTGGTCTATTCGATTTTTAATCCACATTACGGCAGGTGGACAAGTTTCTTATCCTGTAAGTTTGATATATTCAATATTGCTAATTTGTAATCTTTATATTATATGATGGACGCTCATTTGCAGGTCTTTCAATTACCATACAGATACTCGTTCTCTATAAAGACAGTGGCCTCTCTCTCTCTCCTCTCTCTATCTCCTCGCTCTCTTAAGGTAAGACTAGAACTTTGTTATTCCTTAACTTAAGCTTCCTTTTTTTAAGCAACTTAGTTCGTCTTTATCTTCACTGAATCTAGCAATGTATATCTCATTGTACTCCCTTTCTCTGTCTCTCTCTCTCCCTCTCGTTGTCTTTTTTTTAACTTTTGCTAGGCGAGATTTCTTGTAAGATTTCAGTTTAGCCTTTTAGAAGGCTTTAGCTTCTCTATTTCTTTTCCTTTTCTGTCTGTCTTTCTGCGAAAGCCTATATTAGTCCACTTTATCAGCCCTCTTTTATCTCCCTTTCTCTGTCTCTGTCTCGCCGTTTTCAGGTTGAGAATCGCAAAGAGGAAACAAGGATCAATAAGTTAAGTAAGACTTTATATATATACAGATATGTTGAGAGATCTTTTCTATCTCAATCTCTTGACACCCCTTTCTAAGAGCGCGCACACCCACACACATACTACGCACACACACTCGCACACTAGAATTCTCCAGCAATTAGCAATTTGCAATCAAGAATAAGAACTTCCGGTCGGTTAGCGTATTTTGTTTCTTTTATTTGTTGCCTCATTGAACGAGTTAAATATTATTTCCATTACTTTTTATGAATGAATGAAAATCTTGTCATCGTAGGAGCAGCAGCAGTTGCCGCATCATCGTCTGCTCTGTTCCCCTTTTCTGCTGCATGTATCACGCGCTGCGCCTCATCATTCGCGTCCAATTAGCGCAATCAAGTGGATGATGCTGCGGCACCAAGCGCTGTAAAGTGCGCTCTGTCGCTCGCGCGCCGCTGCCTAGACATGTAAAATATGAACAAATCTACGCAAAAGTTCACAGCTTGATAAGATTAATTGACTGCATCAATAGCAAGATTGTCTCCATCTCACTCTTAGCCTCTGCCTCCCTCCCTCTCTCTCCGTCTGTCTGTCTGTCTGTCTGTCTGTCTGTCTGTCTGTCTTTCTCTTTCGCTTGGCAGTCAATTTCAAATACATTTGCAATTTGTCAAATTTAGGTAGCGAGCAGATAAATTAATTTCGGCATCGATTTGATCGCTTGTCTTTGGCAAAAGCCAAGTGTCTGCTGCCTGCTGACTGCCTCATTTGGTTGCTTGCATGCCACCGAGGCAGAGGCACTGGCCATGCGGCGGCGGCGGCAGCAGCCACACATTGTAAATGTGCTTTAATGACCATTGGTCAGCAAATCTCATTTTTTGTGTCGTTGCTTTTGTGGCTGAACATGCTCAACATGGACCGCCTGCTGGCACACACACACACACACACACACACACACACTTGCACACACTACGCACACACCTCTCTGGTTGCCAAATAGTAGTTCGTAAGTTGTACCTGCCCCGTAACTAAAATAATGACCGCTGTCCACATGCTGCACATTTGCACATATTTTGCGCATTTTTCCATTTTCCTTACCAATTTTATCGCCATCTCTATCAATCTAACCCGCTCTCTCTCTCTCTCCCTCTCTCTCTCTGTCTCTGTCTCTTTCAACACCCCAAATATAACATTAAAAAAAAATGAAGTTTACACTTGGCTTTTCTCCAAGTTGGTCGTCGTCAGCTGATAAATGGGATTACAAATTGCGCACATTTGTCTAATTAAATCCCTGCTCCAATAACGAGATCTTAGATTACAATCTCACAGCGGTGCGTAATGGCCATTTTGGACTTTGGTCAGTTCGAGTTCAGCATCCTGCCTCCTGCCGCCTGCCCCCTCCTCTCTAGCAGCTCCTCTGATAAAGTTGGCAATTGTTCAGGTGGCAGGCAAAGTGCTTAAATTTTGATTAGTTTCCCGGGGCGGGCAAATTCAAATTTAAAGAAGCTGCTGCATAATAGCTGTTGGCTTCTCAGATAGAATGTGATATGCCAAGATGAAAGCAAATAGAAAAAGTTAATAAGTAGAAAATATTCCTATGAAAATTATATAGCAAGAAAAAATAAACTAACTATATCCTAATCCGTCTATATTCTAAGCTGTCTAAACACTAAAATCAAAATATTTTCTTTATATATATTATTTTTGTATTTCCATATATATTTACTTTATTTTATTTATTTTTATTTTTTTATATGCAACAATTTTTAATATATTTAAAAACCTTTTTTCCCTCTTTTTGTGACGTTTTATTCAACAGCTTTTGGCTCATGATGTAGAACTTATTTTTTTTAATCTTAGGAAAGCCAAAAAAAACATTTTATTCATTATTATTTATTATTTTTGTTTCAATATATGTACATATATCTTATTATATATATGTATGTGCATATGTATATCTCACAGTTAATCTGATGATACGCAGTCCAAAATGCTTTCAATTCGCTGGCAATTGCCAACTAGTTTTTGTTCTCGAATTGAGTCACTTTCGTTGAGTGTGATGTCAAGTGTTTCGTCAAGTTTTAATTAAGTTCATGTGTCTGAATCACTTGATGAATTGCTGAACAATAACAAAAGCAACATGTCTCATATTACAACTTGCAAATTGAACTAGTTCATTAGCTGTTGCTTTGGCATTTAGTATATAGTTTGTTTGCTTGCTATTAAAAGTTAAACTAGTTCACATGAGACTAGTTCTTTTGAACTGCAGCAATTGTTGTGGAGCCCCTCAATACTTTATAGATAATGCGAGTCTTTTATAATATATAATAAAGTTTACACTTCATGCATGTAACTAGTTCTTTTAAAATGCTTGAGCTGGTTCTTATATAAACAAATAAATTTTTTTAAGTAAAACTGTTATAAATTATAAAAAATATATACATATATTTTTTATATTTATCTTGTATAAATAGGAAAATACAAGTACAAAATAATTCCCTCTTTCTCTCTCGCACACACACAGTCCTCCCACATTTTAGCCCATTTTAATAACACATAATGTCGATTGATAAATTGTGCCCCCTCTCGCTCCACACATCTCGCTCATAATTCTCAAATAGGGGCTTTTGTGTTGGTTTTAAGTGGCCCGTTGTCTGGCACATAAACTGTTAGCTGCTGACCAATTAGAGCTCTGTGAGTGGCCAACGTGGCTGCTGGCCAAATGCAACCCCCAGCTGGACGAATGACCGCACACAATAACAATAACAACAGCAACAAAAAGCGCAACTGCACTGCACCAGCATCTAATGAAATTAACCAAAAACAACACACAAGGAAAATGAAATAAAATAAAATAAAATAAAATAAGCAACCCAGGCGCAGCAGCAGTTGCACTCAACTCAAACTCAACGAGCACTCAAGTGACTCCAACGAGCCGAAGTCGTTCGCTATCAGTTGCTTCCTCAGCTTTGCACTCGGTTTGTGCTTAGTTCACTCAACTGATAAGAGCACGTGTTGCTGCATGCGCCATCTCTGTCGCACATGCATGCCCATGCAAGCTGAAGAGACAAGCTCTAAGCGCCAGGCTTCCTTTAGGCTGCCTTTTCACTCAGCGCGTAAGGTTGCCAGATAGCTGATAATGTTAAGCTGTTGTTTCGAGAATTTGCACCAATATATTTTTGAGCACAGTAATAAAAGTGAAATTTTGACTCTGCATTTGTAAAATGTTCTTAAAGTAATTTACATAAAATATTTATGCATTCTACAAATGCTGATTAACTGGCAGCATCGCGCGCTCTCTTTATTTTTATTTATATTTATATTTAAATTCCTTTTGCACTTAACCGTTCTTTTGCATATTTGAAGCTGACCGGCAAAGCGCTTGTCTGTGTATTAGTGTGCGATAGCAACAGACGCATGCTAAAGCATAAGAGTGAGCGTGTGAGCGCGTGAGCAAGTGAGCATGCGAGCGTGTGAGCGAGCGCCTGAGCAAGTGAACTCAAGCGCGCTTGTGCTTAAGCCAAGAGCAAGAGAGCGCATTTGAGTGTAGGAGAGCGCAGCTGTGGCTGCATGAGTTACTTTTCGTTGTTGCCGGCGACAGCAAGCATGCGCTCTCTGTCTGACCAGTTGGCTGGGCAGTAGCAGCAGCCAGCAGCCAGCACCAACGACGACGACGACGACGCCGACGCCAATTCGACTTAGTTTTGAGCTTCAGTCACAGACTCTAGTCGCAGCGACTCAGTCCGGTTTTTGGAGCCCACGAACGTTGAGCGCGACACGCGGATTACAGTCTACTTGTTGTTGTTATTATTGTTGTTGTTGTCGCCGTTGCTGTTTGTTGTTGCCGTTGGCTAAAAACGAATAAAAAAAAACGCATTTCCCCCATAAATATCCGAGTGCGTCGCACAGTGAGAAAATTAAATAGCCGTCGGCCCATGCACAAAAGTGCATAAACTGTGCGAATTTCAAAGAAAGCCCCACACAAAAAAGAATGAACAGTAAACAGATGCAGCCCAATAAATTTAATCTATGATCAAAAGTGCCCAAAAACTGAGAACTGGAAACGAAACGTAAGTTAGGCATAAAAAAAAATATATTCCTCATCTGTTTTATTTTTTGGTTTCCAATTGAAAAGATAAGACGTCTTCTGCCTTTTCTGAAAAATTGAAAGTGACCGAAACGCATATTCGGATCTGATTTTGAATTCTGTTGCTCAAATTCTTATCGCTATACAAAAAAAAAATGATCATAAAAAATTGTTTTAAAATTCTTCATTTTTTTTTTTTTTTTAATCAGTCTTCGCTCTCGCCACTGATAAGCGATGTATATTATGTATATGTATGTATATATTCATAAATGTGTGTCCAGCATTGATTAGGATTTATTTTTGTTTTATAGAAGGGGAAACTATATATGTACATATTTTTCATATTGAATATTTGTTTAGATTACGCGTTTGGGGCTTTCCCAATGCCCCTTAGAGCATCAGTTTTCAATATTAATAATGCTTGCCACAAAAGCCGCTGGCAGCGTACAACGAAATCATGTAGAAGTGATTAAATTAATTAATGATATAGACACTGCGCAATAATGTCCACGCACACACACACGGAGTGAGAGACAGAGAAAGAGAGAGAGAGGGAGCGAGTGGGAGAGAAGATACTGGAGTCTGCCTTCTACCGTACCCATTCCCATTGCCCATTGCCCATTGCCCATGCCATGTTGATCTGCCGCTCTTCCTGCAAGTCGCTGTTCCTCGATGTTCGCATGGCACCGCATGATGCTCTGTGGCCGCAGCTCCTTTTGGCTTTCTCGAAGCTCGGAGGCGCATTGATCGTTGTCTTAACTTGTCGTACACGATGTCTTATACGTGTAGCAACAATTTATTTCACTGACCGATCCACTCGCAATCGATCGACGATCGCCGCATCGCAAACCATCGCATCGCATCGCATCGCATCGGTAACAGCGACAATCAATCAGGCAGTTTTGGCTAACCCAACTATGATCAATATTAGTTAAACTAAAAATAATACAAGAGCTCTTAAATCTGTCCATCTAACTACTAAGGCCCCGGCAAGCCTTGTGCTGATCCGCCAAGTATTAATCATAAAAGCTGATGGCCCAACAGCTCATCAAAGAAGATCACAATGCTATAAACCATGTAGATAAGGACTCTACTATTATTTTCATAAGATGTAGACACATATTTCATGTTTCAATCGATCGTAGATTTAATTAAACATATATTTTTCGATCATAAAAGATCGTCTTATAAAAATTGAGTCTGTTGCAATTTTTGGATATTATCACAAGACTTATTTCATATATACTTAGAAGATCAGTTGATCGTTGAAATATTTGAAGAGATCAGTCGATCATCAAATATTGTTAGTTCATAAATCATATCACAAATTCATCAAGTATCACCACAGAATTTTGTGTTAGATTATGTATATTTATATATATATTTATATATATATATTTACATATATATATATTCACATTTAATCTTTATATATTTTCAATATGAATCGATGGAAAACTTCGTAGAGATCAGCTGATTAGCTTGTTGTTATAAATGATAATAAAATCTCACTTTTAGGCTGCGTCTTTTGCACAATTGTCTAGTCATAGGCGCATTTCTCTACATTATTCACATTCTTGCTTTAGTTATTTATATTCATGTTTCTTCATATTTTGCATTGAATATTCTTTTTGTTTTTTTTTTTTAACGTCTGCTTTAATTCAATTTGCCTATTTGCTTTTATTGTGCTTCGAATTCGTGTTTCATCGATTCCTGCTTCATATTCACTTTTTTTTTGCTTTGTTATTAAATTTTGTATTTATATTTAATTTTTTTTTTCTGAATCAGTTTCTACTGTTCATATTTGTATTACTTTTATTATAAATACTTGAATTTTGTTAATTTTTAAATTATTTTTTCTCATTATTTATTTGAATTTTTTATTTTTTATCAATTTAACTTTCCTATTAATATTGAAATTCCTATTCCTGTTTCATTTTACGCTTACATTCAAATTCAATTTCGCTAACTCAATTTATGAGATGTTACTGATTAAGAATCTGTCATATATATGTATATATTTAAATTATTTTTTGCGCTTACATTAAAAATTATTATTGTGTAGTAAATATATTATTATTATTATTATTATATTATTATTTAATATAATAAAATGATCTTAATTTTTTTTAATTTTCTTTTTTAAATTATTACTTGTACTCTATTAGTTGTTCCCATATTGTTTAGAGATCAATTAATATTATTTTATAAAAAAAAATTATTTATAGAAAAATAATTTGAATGCTTATGGTATCTTATATATTTGACCTTTGACCTCTGACTTAGTCTATCAAGAAATCTCACTTCAATAGACTAGAAAATCATCATAGCTACTTGTGCCTAAAAGTTTCACAGTCCCCAGACCTTTTTTTTCAAGGCAATCAAACCTACAATTTCTTGAGCTTTTAATTTCTCCTAATTATAATAAATAAGCCTAGAGATTAACTACCACTTACCACCTCCACTGAATGTACAATGGAAGATAACGTTGCCAAATAGACGATAACGTTGGACAAAAAAAAAAGAGAAGAAAACATTTAGTCTATAGCCTAGCCAAAGTCTTAAAGATTTGTAACAATTGAAATTTGCTAAGCTCATAAAAAAAAAAACATTTGTGTTATTGAAAACAATATATAATGAATTATCAGCATTGTTATTTATTGTAGAAGCTTCAATTTATAAATTTTGTTGATTCATAAAAACAGCTTAAATAAATAAATAAATAAATGAATAAATAAATAAATGAATATATATATATAAATGAATATATATATAAATATATATATATATATATATATATATATATATATATATATATATATATATATATATATATATATATATATATATATATATATATATATATATATATATTTTTTATAATTAAATGTCTGTGAATATGCGAATCAAACAAAAATTTATAAATTTATGTATATAATATATAGAAATATATAATTTACTCAAGCTTATCAGTCGAGAAAGTGCCTCTTTTTCAAATATAATAAAAATATAATGTATAGAAATATGTATTTAATATATAATTCATATTATACATGTTATATATAGTCTGATCATATCTACACCTGAGTATTCTTTTGATGACTCAGTTTGTCAGGCATATACATATATGCATATATATATATAGAAATAAATAATAAAGATATGTATATATATCCATAGATATATAAACATATACACGCATGGTCTTGCGAGTATGTCTACACATAGACACTCATTTGAGTATGAATATTCAAATGTATATTAAGATATATATATATCTGTATTTATAGATCTACATTCCTCTCTCCCTATCTATATCTATCATATTAGGTAGAAAACTTTCTAGATATATATATCTATATATCTATGGTTACATATATATATATATATATATATATATATATATATATATATATATATATATATATATATATATATATATCTTATATGTCCCATAACTTAGTACAGTAAAACTCCATTAGGTAAAGCTGAGCAACACCATTTGACTCGCACTTTGGCTGAGTTTTGGGATTTGTGTTTTATTTTTATGACTTGTTCGTAATTAGTTTTTACTTTAGTCTACATTTATATGTATTTCAAAGATGTTTTATGGTGCAGCTGCCCTCGCCGCGTAGGGTTTAAGCTTTTCAGTGTTTTATGTGCCGCCAGAGATGAAGATGCTATTAAATCTCTGTGAGTAACAGTGTTTACCTCTTTTTTTTTTTTTTTTGGTTACCTTTCTGTCTTCTTTTCTACTAATATCTGTGTCCAAAGTGCTAATTGAAGCATCTCAAGTCTCTGGGCGGGTCAGCGATGTCAAAGTTCTTTGGTTTTCTGTGCTTTGCTTATGTCTACAGAGTGAGATGGCTAGGAAGACAGAGGGAGAGAGAGAGAGAGAGAGAGGGAGAGAGGAGGGCAGAGTAGCAGTTATATCTATTCAACTGACTGACGACAAGTGCCTACTATACACCTCTTTCAGGTAAACTGTCAAGCTGCAGTTTGTTGTCGAGCCATGTTTACAGTCTTCGATGTTGAATTAATTAAACTAACTTGCAACCCTCCGCACACACACACACACACACGCACACAGTTGAGTGTTGGTTGCACCTCAATTTGTACTTTTCAAAAGCAAATTCTGCCTCTTAGTCGAAATTGGTCAAATGTAACCTGAGGCCATTGACTGACCTGGCCGCAAGGCACTAGCAGCAGCAGCAGCCGTTTCAACTCATCAGTTAGTTGTCCTTTTGGATATCCAGCATAGGTATATATATATATATATACATATTTGAGAAAAGTTGAGCCATTTAATTTGAGCTCAAGTTAAATTTTATGCCGAACGCTGCTAGACAGCAATTTGTTTCTTTATGGCTTCAATTAAAACTGTACAAGTGCAGGCTGTGGTTTCTTTCAATTCATTTGATTTACATAATTTCATTGATTTGCCAAAGTCAACTAGCAGTTATATATATATATATTTATATACATATATGTATATGTATATATATAGATGTGTTCATAAAAATAGTAGTGCGATTGCAATTTTGAAAATGTTTGCTAAGGTAAAAATTTAACTTATTACAAATAAAATTGATACAGAAATATTATGAAATTCTTTTACAAATATTATAAAATTTATTTATAAATATTTATTTATTTCCTATATAGAAAATTGCTCAGCGCAGTTTCGTTTACTCAAACGTAGCTTATCTAAATAAAGTAAAATAATATTAATAAATATATACATTTAGTTCTATATTCTCGTGCATTGAGTTAAGCTTATGATATGCCCTTACAGTAAAAATATAACAGTTAATAGGATATCTACAAGTTGCTTCCATATCAAGTAGCTCAAGCTTATTTCAATATGTATATACATATTATAGAGAAGAAAAAAAACAAGTTCATATGAAACTTAATTTCCTGCATATGTAGCAGAGGTCAGTTGCTGTTGTATAAAGCTGATCAGCTTAGTCGAGCACCTACTGCCGCCTCCCACCTGCTCAGCATCCTTGTGCTGAAGGTGCGGACAAAGTGTTGTTGGTAGCCATTGATTGGAATATTCATTGAATAGTTTTTAAGCTGATTTATATGCCATTGTGTGTGTGGTGCTGGTTCCGCTGCTGCTGCTGCGGCTGCTGCTGCGGCTGCTGCTGCTGTCGACAATTTAATAAATATTTAATTTCAATGCTTCTAAATCCGCAGACACACATAAAAGATTCAATCAAGCGAAGACATGGCATGCACCTTCATCCTGCTGCAGCAGATGATGATGATGATGTTGATGATGATGATGATGATGATGTTGCACTCAGTTATTAATATTAATAACGAGTACACACACACACATACAC
Organism: Drosophila anceps; assembly: GCA_035045945.1. NCBI lineage: Eukaryota > Metazoa > Arthropoda > Insecta > Diptera > Drosophilidae > Drosophila > Drosophila anceps. The sequence continues at coordinate 4,475,484 of JAWNON010000073.1, forward strand.
ACACACACACACACAGTCTCAGACTCGCCGACATCGTTGTCGTAATTTGCAAAACGCACAATCGCTTCCTATAAATCAAGAGAGCGCAGGAGGAGAGTTGAGCTATAACTAAACCTGTTGCCCTCTCCCTCTCTCTCTGTTTGCCATGCGACCTATTCAGATCAAATGGAGCAGCATTACGTTCGCCATAATTCACCTGGCATATCATAAATGTATTCACTATTCACAGACTTTTGTCAGTGAATGCACCCAAATCCAAAGCCACAGACGTCAACTGCTATCAATCTCTCAGTTTAAACAGAGCTCCAGCTCCGCCAACTCCAACTCCAGCTTCAGCTCCAGCACCAGCTCCAGCTCTAGCCTTCTATTCATACTCCTACTGCTGCTGCTGCTGCTGCTGCTATCCGCCCGCCCCTCTACAGATTGGCTATGTACCGCTCAAAGGAAAGCGACCGTCGCAATAGATCGCACATTGCAGATAGAGGCGTGCCTGCCACTCGACTCTATGCACAGTGCAGTTGGTGGGGGCGAGGGCGGTGGGCAGGTGAGCTGCGCTTCAGCTGAGAGGGAGTTGAGCGGCAGCTGTATGAAAAGTAACAAAAGCGTTGCGATTCTGTGCGAATGCAGCGAAATTGCTATACTCTATCAATGTGAATGATAGAGGCGGGATTATTGGTTGACTTTGCACTTTTGCTTTACTTTATCCCATAACATATGGACACTATCAGCGACCTGAACGAAATATATTTATTTATTTCTATTCTAGACTTTAGATATATCAAGTATCTCTCACTCTCTCTTTTAATGTCTCTTTCTCTATGTCGCTCTCTTTATCTCTACCTCTCGCTCTTTCTATGTCTTCTTTCTCACCCGATCTCTCCCACTCGCCTACCTCTTGATCTCTCTCATTCGCCCAATTACTCTGCTTCCGCCGCACTCCCACGCGTTCTCTCGTTATCTCTCTTTTTCTATGTCTTCTTTCTCTCGCTCTCTTCCTCTCTCTCTCCCGGTCTCTCTCTCTCTCTTTATCTCTCTCGCTCTCTCTCTCTTTATCTCTCTCTCTCTTTATCTCTCTCGCTCTCTATCTCTCTCTCTCTCTCTGTCTTTGTCCCTGTCTTTTACTCTTTTACTTTCTCTCTTTGTCTTTCACTCCTACTCTCTCTTTCTTTCTCTCTATCTCTCGCTCTTTCGCCTGCTCTCTATCTCTCTCACTCTCGTCATTACTCTCCTTGCGCCTCTGTCTCGCTCATTCTCAACATTCTTATTGTAAATGTCTCGCCTTCCCCTTTTTCGATTAGAGTATACATACAAAAGACCCAAAAAATAAAAAAAAAATTAAAGAGAAATAAACTCAAACAATGCCCTGCAATTTTATCCACAAAGGATGGAACGCAGCAGCGCGTACGACTTGGAGATGCTGAATGCAGTGCGCAGATCTTGGCTCTTAGCTTTCGGCTCTCAGCGCTCAGCGCTCAGCATTTGGCAGTTGGCAGTTGGCAGTTCGCATTTTGCAGTTAGCAATTCGCTGTTTGAAGTTGGGCATTGGGCATTTCGTGGTGCGCCTTTAGGCAGTGTTATTCAGTTGTTGTTATAAATTATAGTGCCGCATGCATTGCAATGAATATGGCTGTTGTTGTGAGGCGGTCGCCATAGAGTGAAAACTTGGGCGGCTATAAAAACAACAACAACAACAACAACAAAAACCTCAGCCGCCCCCGCACGTAGCGAAATCCAAAAAAAAAAGACGAGAAAAAATATACTGACTCCTCCTCGACTGTGGTAAAATATTTTACAGTGTACCGCTATAAAATTTGGTATTCCAAGACGCCACACACTGCACAGAGGAGGCTGAGGCTATGGAGGAGGAGGCTGAGCTGCAGACTGAAGCTGAGGCTGAGGCTGAAGCTGAGACTGGGGAGCAGGCTGAAGCTTAAGAGAAGAGTTAGATGAAGGCTAAAGCTGAGGTAGAGGTTGTGGAGGAGGCTGAGCCTCAGCTAGGGGCAGAGGTAGCGACTATGAAGCAGGCTTAGGCTATGGAGGAGGAGGCGGACACTGTGGCAGAGGCTGAGGCTGAGGCTGAGTTGTAGGCTGTGGGGCTGCCATTACCACGTTGTAGGCATGTTGTAAATGCCAGTCGAACTGCTGTGCATGTTGTCTCGTGTGTGTTGTGTGCTATGTATGTGTATGTCTGTGTGTGTGTGTGTGTGTGTGTTTGTTGTCTTGGCCATAAAAACAAAAATGAGCCCACGTTTAACATGGCGCATTTTCATTTGCTGGCGGCGCATCAGACAACAAATAAAAAGCAGAAAGACAAAAAAAAACCAACATCAAATCGCTTCGCGAAATCTGCCAAAACTCTTGTCCCACTTTATGCTCATTAGAAAACTGCTTTGATTTTTATTATTATTACCCGAATTTTTAATTGCAATAAATCTGATACAATTTCGCAGCGAAAGGCACTTAGAGGGGGACCTTTGAGTTGTTTGTGTATGAAGTTTAAGCTGAGTCAATGATCTGTTAAAACTTCTCATGTTAGATTAGAAAAGTTACTGAAGACTATTATCTAAGTTAAAATTTCTTTTATTCTTGATGTTAGAATCCTTTAAGAAGTTTATTTATGAGGAATACCTAAAGTTTACTAGTTTGTAAGGGTTCCATTCATGATTACTATGTGTTTCTTGTAGCTTAACTGTTTTTTATGTTCCTAACGATATGTTATACCAAATTTCAGTTGAATTGATAGTCTTGAAAGGGTTTCTGCATAAGTTTAGATAGGTTTTTAGTGTTTTTAAGTGCTTTTATACTAGTTATAGTAAGAGATTCTCGCTACAAACTAATATTCTTGTTTAAGTCAGCATCTTGTTAGGCGCATTTCCAGAATCGCATACCAAAATCTGATTATTAAGGCTGCATTACTGAAATATAATGTATTACGGTGTGCTGATTCACTTCACAATATCACCAACTAGCTATGCTGCAAATTTCATCTAAATCGATCGTCGCTTAATAGTTCCAAGAAAAGACTGAATGGGTTGCCTAAGACTTAAGCGGACCAGCTGCTGTAGACGTTTAGCTTACAAATGCCAAATGCAGCGTGTGACAATATTTGATGAGACCAACAACCCACGCGATGGAGTGTGGGATTGGGGGGGGGGGGGGGGGGGGTATTGGGGGGCTATTCGACAGGGGCCAGCAGATGGCAGACAAACAAAGCGCCGCAGTTGTCAAGTCGCAACTGCAACAACAAAAACAACGAAAGCAGCGAAGACAAATGCGACTCTGTGCTATGCTAATTACTGGACATGACGGCAGCGAGCGCTTTTGGAATCGGCAGCAGGCAGCCGCAACCACAACAACTACAACAACAGCAGCAACAGCAACAGCAATGAACAACCTAAAACAACAACAACAAACAACGAACGTCGCACCATTGTGAACAAAAGGCGCAAAACGTTTTTACGCACACTCCACATACAAACAGCAACAGCAGCAGCAGTCGCATTTGCATTTGCATAAGCAGCCATAAACTTAGCAACCAAACAGCAACAACAGCAGCAGCAACAACAACAACCTTGTGCGATCGTTGTTGTTTATGGAAAGATATGTACTATGTGTACTTAGCGCGTTGTTTTTCTATATGCAAAACCTTTTTATTTTGTCTCCTTTCTTAGTATTGCCCTGTGTTGTTGCTGTTGCTGTTGTTGCTGTTGTTGTTGTTGTTGTTGCGGTTGTTTTTGTGTAACTTTGAAAATTGCGCTGCAAAAGCGTATTTCCTTATTGAGCGCAAGAGCAAAAGGAAAAACTCTTGTGAAATGCCCGAAAAAGGGGTTTTAAATGCTTGTAATATCATCTGTAATGTTGGGGAGATCTTTTCTAGTTTAAATGCGGTTGTATTCAATACTAAAAATAAAGTTGTTTACCAGTTTATATAGCATGCACGCCATCAACTAGAAGTCCTTCATATATCTAGAGTCTAGAAGTGTTCTTATGCTATAGCTTTAGTTACTGTTCGTGTCGAAAAGTGTCTGTAATATATAAATATCAGATTTGTTGTGGTCTTATCGCTATGAAGCTATTCATCAAAAAATACCTTATAATAACCAAAAATATAGTCAAAATTTAATTTAAAGAGACTTATTTCTGATATGTTATAGTAATTCAATACTGAACCAAAAGTTTTTAAAGTAAAAACAAAAAGTTTCAAAATGTTGTCAAAAAGTCTCTTTAGATTTTTTATAACTTAACCTTTTTTCTTTATTTATTATAAATTCCCAAATTTCTGGAATATCTCCCATAGCTATGAGCTATGCTGTACTGTTTCTTTTACATACATATGTATATTAAAGAGTTTCTTATAACTATATGATGTAGACGTACTATCAGATTCCTAAGAAAACGCTCACAAACTAGGCAAGTCATAATAAATGTTTATATGACAAGACTAGACAACATATAAACAAACAGTCAAACAGACGACAGACTAAACAGTTTTCAATAAATATTGGATATTTATCTTGATGAACTGAAATATATACACTTCATGGTGGTAATAGACACCTGTCTTATAATATTATTCATGTTAATATCCAGACTAAACACAAACTAAAATCCATTTTCCAATCAAAGCAAATATCATTGTATCATCAGCACAGTTAAGCAACAGATATCCGGTATCGAGCTTCAGACAAAGTCTATGGAAATTTTATGCATTTGCACACGCTGCAAAAGCAGCCGTAAAAAAGTCATTTAAGTAAGGGTTTATAGTTCCTGATTGACCGTTATAGTTCGTCTAATAATAGCTTAGTCGAAGCTATGACTGAAAATGCTTCTATGGTTTATTCTATGGGATAAGTATAGAATGCAATCTTATATTTCTATGGGATATATTTTTAAAACTATTTTTATTTTATGATTTTTAAGTGATCATTATTTAAAAGATAAAGTCTTTAATAAGATAAGATATATATTAAAAATATAATCAATAATAATAAGTTGTATTAAAATAATAATTTAAAATATATATTTCTATCATTCATAAAAATAGTAGTGCTAGTGAAATGTTAGAGAGCAAAATTGTGTGATAAACGTAATATTTTGAAAACAATCTGAAACGAGTATTAAGATTGGCTAGAGACTATATTCAAATTGTTTTCAAAATATTGTTCAATATATCAGTCGCACTACTATTTTTATGAACACAGCTGTATGTATTAATCGATCGTCGCTGTTCTAATTAAGTAGCCAGCGACGATTATTCGATCGCTCGTTTCGCACAATTGTGTTGCTCGGATTGATGAGAGAGAGAATATAATGAATATTTCACGTTCCGCACATCATTAATCATCGGGCGAGCGATCGGTCGGTCGACTTTAGCCGTAATTGAAGATCTTTCAATTGGACTCATCGAGCTGCGGGTGAGCATTAGCTAATGCCGCGGCAAACACCGCCCTCTGCCACAAATTGCACGAAATTCAATTCTAATTAGAGCTCATTCAATAAGCCAACGAATCTGTAAACCAGTTTTAATTGCTTCGAAGTTCAGCTCGAACAAGCTGAAAAGAAGTTGGCCAGAAATGTCGTCAATTGCAATTTCTAGTTTTGCAATAACAAATTTTATAGAGTTCAACACGAAATCGAAACTTTCGTTTGTTTTTTTTTTCTTTGTGTTTTTTTTTTACCTTTTCCAGGTAGCCAGGTAGAAATGCAGCCGAAGACTCACGATATTTGCGTGCCTTGGCAAAATTGAATGGAAGTCAATTGGCAGTCACGTTTAATACTCCTTCTATAGATAGGCTGGCATACGATCCTCTGGTCCTCTGGTCAAATTAAATTGTCAGTTGTTCGAGCCAAAAACAACAAAAACAATGCAATAACAACAACAACAACAAAAACAAAAAACGAGTCAAAGTCTGTGTAAGGAGTTTCCTTTGGAGTTTCCTTTAAAGCTGCATTTCGAAATGTTCGAAAACGTTTTTCCACAATTTCCCCCATAAAATTTAACCAAGTAGTTCACAATTTTTTGCTTTTATGGCCATGAAATGTGTACAAAACAATGACAACGACAACTGCTGCAACAACAACAACAACTGCAGCTGACAACAGCAGCCGCAACTGACAACAACAACAGCAGCAAAAGCAACAGCAACAACTGACATCGGCAGAGGACAAAACGAAAATCACGAACCCGGAAGCTGGCTTAACTTTTGTCGCTGTTTCAGCTCTCGCTCTCTGTGTCTCTCTGTTAGTCGCTCTCTCTGTCATTCTTTCTCTATGTCAGCCTCTCTCCCTTTCTCTCTCTGTCTCTCTCTCTCTCTCTCTTTCGCACTATCTCTTAATATCTGCGTCTGTAGTTGCCTTTGTAATACTCTCTCTCTCTCTCTCTCTCCCTCTCATATTCCCTTTTTAACGTTCTCTATCTGCCAGGGCGGTTTCTAATATATCTTTATATGAATTTGACATATATTGGCCATTATATTTATCATAAAATTTTGCTGTCCAATATTTCAGTCGCACTACTATTTTTATGAACAGAGGTGTATGTGTTCCTAACTCTCTATAGATCAGCTTGGCATATTGTTAGAGAACTTTCTGCTGTCCTTTAGACAAATTTCATTCATTCATTTATTCGTTTTCTGTTAATATTTTTATCTATAACAAACAGTTGTCGCTTCCTTTTCAAATTCTATAAGAAATCTATCTTAAACGACGAATGTCCTATTGGAATCTCCTATAAAAAGATTACTTAAAATTTTTCACTCAATAATAAATAATTCAAAACTCGATAAAGCTTCGCTCAAAAGTTTATTTCAGTTGGTAAATATGTTTATAAATCAAAAAGAGCTTCTATTCGCATATACATATACTTTTTGTACAACCCTCGTTGAGCTGTACTGTTTGCCTGGCTGCACGCCTGCGCTTCTAAGTACAGGGTATCACATGTGCGCCGCTTTTGTTGTTGTTGTTGCTTGTTGCTTGTTTTTGTCTTCAATTTCTTCATTTTCGAGCAAACCAAACCGCCCACCGACACCGCATGGCGAAATTTCCGCTGAAGATCAGCTGAATGGCGAGCCGTAACGGGAGGGAGGCAGCTTGGGCACCAAAAGCAGAGAACCGGTCGGTCGGTCGGTCGGTTGGTCGGTCGTTTGGTCGAAAATTTGTTCGCGCTTGTTGACAATTGTCGTGTAAGGGCCCATAAAGAATTTGAAATGTGCAGCGCGCATGTTAAGCTGGACAATGGGGACAGCGGACAGACATCAGAGAGGAATTGGAGAGACGGAGGCAGAGACAGTGACAGAGATAGAGTTAGCGGCAGCTGAGGCAGTCAGATCAGCGGCAGTTTGGGTGTAGAACATGACGCTTGGCCAACGGCAGCCGCATTGTATGTCCGGCTTTGGTGTAAATTACTTTAGCACAAACAACAACCAGTGCCACAAAGATGAACCATTCATTCGAACAGCCAGTTCCCAGTTGCTAGTTGTCCAGTTGCCAGTTGTCCAGTTGTCCAGTTGCCAGTGTTGGCCAGTTGTGGCAGGTTACAGAGTGGCAGTGTGGCAGACTGGCACTGTGGCTGTGGCAGCGAGTCGTCAAAGGGGCAATCAATCATGCGGCCAAGTGGCGGCCAAGAATGCTGATGCCAACTAAATGGAACCTGTTCCGATTGGTCCACGAGTCAGGTCTAGTCTGGCGACGGTGGCGGCGGCGGCGGCGTCGGCGCAATGCCATAGTTTATAATACTCTGTGAATATGTTGTTATAGGCGGGGTATACACTAGCTGTTTTGGAGTTCAGCTTTAACTTGAACAAGCGAAATTTATATACTCATTCCTATATATATATTTCAATTCTAAATTCCAGTAGAAGAGTCTTCCAGCTTACCAGCTTTTATAGAAGATTTCTTCAGCTTGTTAGTTTTTTTATATAAGAGTTTTCCAGCTTGTCAGCTTCTAATTTCCAGTTTACAGGTCTATCAGCTTGTTAGCTGCTATATAAGCCTTTTACAGCCTCTTAAGTTCTAGTTTCCAGTAGAAGAATCTTGCAGCTTGCCAAATTTTGTATTACACTCTTCTAGTCTTCTGGCTTCCAGTTTAAAAGTATTCCAGCTTGTCAACCTCCAAATTTCCGCTTAGAGAATCGTCCATTTAGCCTTCGAGTCTGCAGTATAAGTGTATTCCAGCTTGCCAGCTTCTGGTTTCCAATTTAGCCTTGGTCTTTTTGATATATCTCAGAAACTATATGAGCTATAGATAGTTAATTTGATTTATAGTATCTTCTCAAGCAGTTGAATAGGGTATATGACAGTGCAACTTGCTATTGCTCCATAATGATTATCAAACTGATTTAATTAGTCTGCAGTTAATTGAAATTAAAGGCAACGCCTAACTAGTTACAGGGTATATCGCAGTCGAACCTGTTTTTGTTGCATTGCCGTACTGTCCACTATGGCTATCAGTGTTAAATCTACAAGATCATTTTCTCAGCGCTGCGCGGCTCGCAAACCCATAATTTGTGATTGTTATAAAGTCGAACGGGCCAATCTCGAGCGAGTGACGGACAGATGGACGGACGGATGGACGGTCGGACGAACTGCTCCGACCAGTCAATCAGACCAGGTCCCCAGGTTTCAGCCGTCGTAATAGACTCGTCGCACGCGTAATGAATTGAAACGTTTCTGATGCTTATGATCTTTTCATATTGTTGTTGCTTGTTGCTGATGCTGTTGCTGTTGCTGTTGCTGTTTGTTGTTGTTGTTGCTGTTGTAAGTGCAGCACGTTGTCCATTGGCTGCCATCGATCATTTGTGCATTCAACTTCAGTTGAATTTCAACTTAGATACTCCTCGCGGTATCTCCTTTAGCTTCTCAGAACTCAGCTCAAAGTGGGCCATTGTCTGTGTGGCTGAGTTCAGCTTTTCACTTGATTTATTCTTGCTTCGAATTGAGCCAAAGCGTTGACAGGCGGCGACGCGCACCTCAGTCACTTAACTGTGATTCTAACTGAATGGAAGGAAGATAGGAAGGAGTCATTTCACAGTAGACGAGTGTAGCAGAGAAAGGTATGTGGTTGACATTTGAGGTGTTCAAAGAAGTTAAAATTAAAATCTAGAAGGCTGAGCCTAGCTGAAATCTGCTGGATGCTGTTGCAAAAGCTTTGCGCTGCTGGCAAACTTTGTAACTTTGAAAAATGTGTATAAGTTTTCTGCCAATGCATAAAACAAGCTGTAGTTTATCGGAATTATGGAATATAGATATGGAATATATAGCACGATATAGCTTATGAACTCAGCTTATCTAGCCATGTTAGCTTGGTCATATATCTACCACAGAGGTGGATGTTTGGCTTTTTGTCTGTGTTTCTATCTCTCTCTCTCTCTCATTATACCTATTAGTATCTTTTTTATTATCTTACTTCTCTCTCTCTCTCTCTCTCTCTCTTTCTCTGTGGAGACTTCAAATCACAAATATATCTCTTGTACATAAGACCTTCAGAGTAACTTCCACTTTCACAGTCATAGAGATAGGATCAGAGCTTCGTTTCCGTAGTCAATCGCTCTTGGCCTGCTCTACTTCTATATCCATAAATTATATAATACGTTTCTTAGTATTACTTCACTCTTGCCTCCTCTTCTTCTCCTTTTTTGCTTACAAATATATGATGCCTGATATTTATACATTATTTCCTTTGGCGCCGCTCTGTACATCTGTTTATTTAGTTTTGAAATCTAAACCTTTATTCCAAACGCCTCAGTTGTTAAATCGGCTTGCACTCAAAATTATCTAAACAAACTTTATATTTGTACAGCTGACTCAATTGAGAAGTAATCTAAACAAGCTTAAGTTTCTTATAATAATATAACTGCAGCGACTGTGAATCATATTTCTTTTCTTCATTTGAGATAATTCAATATCTTGTGATAACTGAGCTATGTATAGTTGCTTATCTCAGTGAATCATTAAATAAAATTGATTGCAATTGCAATTCTAGTCTTTAGCTGACTTTTTACTTGTAGAAAGTAGAAGCAAGAGATACAATTCTTGGAAATATATAAAATTTAGAGTTATGAAACTTATTTTAGCCACAATTTCCTAAGCAAGTTTTCATTTCATAAATATCTTCTACCCACTGAGCCTTTGAATCTGCTTTACATTAAAATATTCGACGCCGCAAGCGAAAATGTTTCGTGAATTTCATTTAATAACGCTTTCGGCTTTCTGGCCGCGATGTCAAGTCACAATTTGGCTCATCTCTCATTTGGTTAGCGACTCTCTGGCCACCTAGCGATATCAAATGAATTGAATCTGCGGAGCTGAAAGCTTGTGGCACGAATTGACTGCCAGACGAACCAAACGAACGACCGCCCGTCCAGTGGAAACATTTTTTTTTTTTGGCCAATAGCTCAGCTGATTTGGGCCTTAAGTATTTGATGGCTTATCCAACTGCAATTGTCATGAAAGTAGGGTGAGTCCATGCTGCATTAGCGTCCTTATTATAAAGTTTACTTTTAGCTGAATGTAGAGTATATATGTCTGAGGCTCCACTTTGTAATTCTCTTAAGATTTGGCCGTTTCGCTGTTTGCTTAGTTAGCTGGAATAGTAGTAGTAGTAGGGGTATTCCATATTGGAGTAGCTAGGGTATTATAAGACAGTTTTAGTTATCTATATAGAGCATATTTATGTATACTCTTTCTCCAGCTCAACTGGCTTTTCCAGCTGCAATTGCCATGAATGTAGGGCTATTCCATATTGGAAGAACCTAACTCCTATCTCTATATCTCAAAGGATCTACTCTCTCTCTCTCTTTCTCTTGCTATCACTAGATATCACTAGAACTGCCTTGATAACAAATTTTGGCTCAAATTTTCAAGGCATTCTACATACCAAAAGTAGGGGTATTCCATACATACAAATTTTGTCTTGAACTATATGTTGAGTGTATATATATATAACCCATATATCTAGGACTCGACAGTTAGTCTGAGTTGTTACTTGGCTTCAGCTGTAGGTGTCATAAGAGAGGAATTACTCCAGCCACAGTCTCACTTTGAGTTATTATAAAGCCTAACACCAGCTATATAGAGTATAGTCTATATGTCTGAGGCTCCACTCTCTAGTCATCTCAGCCCAGCCGTCCTTCCTTTATTTTCTTTTTTTTTTCGGCTAGATTGTCTACGCGCGCGCTCGCTCGCCTATCGCGAACTGTCATCATTTTCAAATTATTTCTCGTTGAATATCTAATCAAGATTCATGCATGATCGCGGCTAAATTGCTTCCAGGCTGCAACAACAACAAGCAACAGGCAACAGGCAACAACAATGCATAATGCAACAGGCGAAGCCAAGGCAAGGAACGTGCAACGTGCAACAGGCAACGCTGCAACATGCCCCCAAAAAGTCGAGACGCTGCCTTTTGCTTGCCCTCACTTGAATTTTTGTTGCTGAGCTGTGTTGCTTGTTTATTAAGCGAGAGGGAGAGTATATTAGTTTTATGAGCAATGTCTGTTCTGCTAGCTGTGTGCTGAAGCTAGCAGAGTTGTATCTTATGAAGCTCTAAGACTTTTAAGTTACTTCTAGTTTTACGAATGAATTTCTATAGACCGTTTCTACCTATCTATCGATCCATAAGGATGTAAAGAAACTCTATACACTACCGAGCTATATATACACTATCTAGATCTGCACTCTTAAAGCTTGAATCATTAAGTTGTGCAGCTGATTCATTGTTGAGCTCCACTACAGACGGTTCTACCCATCGAAGCCTGCTTTATCAGAATCATATTCCAAATCCATATTTTATCCAAATTCAGCTGCCTTTTACTTAAACGAGTATTAAGCAGTCGCTTACGCTGCACTGAAAAATTCTTACATATTTTTCGTTTTATTTATTTTTCCTTTCGGCATTGTTGGTTTTTTTTTTTTTTGTTTTTGTTCATTGGCTACTTTTAATAGTGTTGTTATTGTTGGCCAATTTCTGGTGCCTCTTGGACCAGTTTTTGTTGTTTGTTCTGTGCGCTTCTCCAGGAATTAGTTTTCTACAATTGTAATTGTAGTTGTAAATGCAACTCAAATATGATTCAGAGCTGATGCCTGGGCTTGTTTTTCAGTTGTTTGTTTTTTCCTCTCAGTTTGCACTTGAACTTTAGCTCATCTCGTATTATTTGCTTAATTGAAACTAGTCAACGTCTGGCTGTCTGTGTAGGTAAAAATATGTAACTCAATTACACAAAGTGCGCGATTGGCAGTTGACGCGTTCGAGTCCAAGCGCGAGTCCAAGTCCGAATCTCCGAGTCCGTGTCGAGTCGAGTCAATTGCCAACTACTTGACTTTTATATATATATTTTGCGAATTGCGCTTGAGCAAAATTGTTCAGCCCGCACAGGGTGACTCAAGTGTAATGCACGAGCAAACAGTGTTGACTAATGTCAGGCTTCGAGAGCTTTTTGCCGGAGGCTTGAACATATGTGTGTCTATGATCTTGAGACTTGTTTGCGAATGTTTGAGCAATGTAAGTATTGCTATCTGTCCAACCACCCACCTGTCTATCCACCTGTTCATCGATCCGTTTCTCCACCCGACCGTCCGTCTGTCTGACTGTCCGTCCGTCCGCCCGCCTGTCTATCTGTCCATCTGTCCATCCGTTTGTCTGCCTGTCTATCTGTTTGTCTGTCTATCCAGCCGTCTGTTTGTCCGTCCGTCCGTGCATCTGTCTGTTCATCGGTCCGTCCACCTGCCCGACTGTCTGCCCATTCGTACCTCCGTTTGCCCGTCCGTCTATCTGTCCGCCTGTCTATCCGTTCATCCGTCTGTCTGCTCGACCGTCCTTGTCGGTGCTCTTGCAGCTAGACTCTTTGAACGTTGTTTAGCCGCCCCAAGTGACTGCCTCTTGTTCTTCTAACATCAATTTCTCCTGGCTGTCAGCCAATCTATCTCTCTCTCTCTCTCTTTCTCTCTCTCTCTCTGTCTGTCACCCCCTCTCTCTCGCGCCCTCTCCGTCTATTTGCCAAGTGTTTGTAAATGACATTTTAATTAAATTATAGAACGTCAATCGGATCGTTAATTTGTTGTTGCTCTCATTGTGGTTGTTGCTCAGTAGCCACTTAATTCTTATTAACTTTTGTGTGACATTTGTGACTTTTGGTGTTGGCATCAATTGACGCCAACAGCGCGCTGGGGCACATGCAACCGCTTTCTTCATATACGCGGCTCGAACTAATTGTTGACCCAAAGTGTGGCCTCAAAAATTGTTTTTCTTTTCATTATTAGATTTACGTGGCATCCCTCCCTCCCCTCCCCTCCCCTCACCTCCCCTGCTGCCCCACTCTGGACAGACAAACGGAACCAATTTCGTTTATAAAGCGTATATATCAGCGAACGAAACTGAATAAACGAGCTTAATATATAATATCGCCTGCAGCACCAGCTATGACATTTTTATTTAGCATTGCAAGGGCCAGCCAAAATTTACGAGCCTGATTCTGATTGAGGCTGGTTGAGCGAGCGGGAGGGAGCAGGGGCGGGGGTGAGACCAGGTGTAGGTAGTGCTTTGAGAACGAGCTGGCAGCTCTGGTAGTGCAGCAAAGGAAACGCCCTCGAGCTGGCATACAGCTAACAGCAGCTACCCATATTTTTACATTTATTGTATGTGCTTTTTGAAGGTGGATGAGAGAGAGAGAGAGAGCGAGGGAGGGAGGGAGGCAGGCAGAGGGAGCTAGAGAGAGCGAGAGTGTATGATCATTTTCAGAGGCAGTTTGTAACGCAACTTCTTAGAGAAACAAAAAGGCAAGATGTGATCGGATCGGGAATGTACGTGTATATATTTATCGTATATTTTTGCTCTGCAACATTTCAGTCGCACTACTATTTTTATGATCACAGCTATATGCAACTGTGTTCAAAAAAATAGTAGTGTGACTGAAATGTTGCACAGCAATATATTGTAATAAGCAGAATACTTTGAAAACAATTTGAAACGAGTTTTTAAATTAACATGCATATTTATATAGCCACAAAAGTTTGCTTTAACATTTAACATTTCAGTCGCACTACTATTTTTCTGAACACAGCAGTTATCGTTTAAAAATATTATCCTTTGTATGAAAAACTTGAAAGATGACTTGGATTTTATGCTGTAAATCAAACTCAACTGGCTAACTCATGTGAGCCATATCCACCTTATCTGCATCTGCCTCTGCCTCTGCCCCACGAGCTTTTGTTAGGGTATTGCAAACGACGCCCTTTCATAGTTAGGAATTCCTGCCAGTTGTTTTTCACTGCCCTCAAAAATTATTATCAAGCATGCAAATCTTTTGGCTGCCATCTTCGTGGCGAGCTCGCATCGTAAATTGATTTTTATGCTTCTTGTTGTCTGTGGCAAACAGAAAGAGAAAGAGAAAGAGAGAGAGTGAGAGAGAGAACTACAAAAAAAAGTGCATGGAAAAAGATTGTGTTGCAAGGCAAATAATGGCCAACTGTTCGCTCTTCTCTTACAGCTGGCTGCTACTCGTCTTAAGGGGCCAAGAGAACTCGGCGTAATTGAAATTGAAGCTCTTTGGAGGCGTTAATAACTGAGACTAGAGCCGAAACAGACGGGAAACAGAATGGTGCTTGTGCTGAATGGTGTGCTGCAGGATGACTGCCCCATGGACACGAACAGCCTGTTCCTGCAGCATCCCGTCTACAGAGATTATGCCCAGCAGCTGCACTCCATACAGGCCAAGTCCGTTGGACCAGTGGGCCTGCTCTATGTGGGCCAGCGCGAGCTGGCCGCAGCGGCGCCCCATGACAAGAATATTAACATTATTGGCGCCGACGATGCCACCACCTGTATTATTGTTGTTGTGCGGCATTCAGGTGAGTCGCAGCTTGGATAAATAGAAACTTTTCATAACTAACAAAGCTGCCCGCTCTCTATCTCTCTCTCTCTCTCTCTCTGAACAGGCTCTGGTGCTGTTGCCTTGGCGCATTTCGATGGCAGCGGCGTGGATGAAGCTGTCTGCACGATGGTATCACGTGTCCAGGAGCTGGCACTTGGCTATCCCGAGGGACGCATCGAATTGCAGCTAATTGGCGGCTATCGGGACTCGCAGGGCTACGGCGAGGATGTCTTCTATAGCATTATGCGTGAGTAACTGTCTGCTTAGGCAAACTACTTCCAACTCAATTTCTCTCTCTATCTCTCTCTCCCTCTCCCTCTCTCTCTCTCTCTAGAATCATTCCACAAGCATCATCTTGAAATTGACTTGACGCAGGCCTGCGTGGGCGAGCTGAATACAATGCTGCGTGGCGAGATCAATTGCCCGATTATTTATGGCGTTGGCGTCAATATTAAGACTGGCGAAATCTTTCCAGCATCCTTTCCGGATCGAGGACCCGATCGACAGCTGCGCGATGCACGCATCTTTATGGGCTCACAAACGGTACGGCAATCGCCTTCAAGCTGTGAGCTTGAATAGAGCAGGGAAAGCGGCTGTGAAGTTTAAGTCCATATAAAAGTCGGTTGATATTAGAATCAGTGGATAGATTCAATGGCGAAGTCTGTTTCTGTTAATAGCAGCTGATGCTGTTTGATTAGCTAAATAAGTTTAATTTTACAAGTTGTTGATTAGCAGCAAAAGGCTAAATTGAACATCGCTAACGAGCCGCAGTTATGTGAGCAGATCTCATCGGTTTTTAGAGGTAGAGTTAGATTTCCTTTTATAGATTCTGCTTAGCGTTTCTCCTATATGAAAGCTTTCACTGTATCGATACCATATTCCATTTCCTCTTAAGATTGTGTGTATAGCAAATTGTGCTTTAAGAAAAGCTTGACAACTAGGTAAGGGTATCTCTAGCTGGAATGCCATAGGATCTTCAGAAATAGCTAAGGATATCTCCAAGTACTAGATGTTAGAATCAAGAGGTAGAATCAAGGGGATAGGTGCTGGGCATGATTGCCATAGCTACTTAGTTCTTGCTTGTTTATAGTTTGTAGATGTTGTAGTAAGGCTAGTTCATATTGGCTACAGTAGTAAGAAGCGGGCTTACTCTAGAGCATCTTTATATCTGCCACAAGTCTGTTGTCTGTTGCACGCCTTGCCTTTCCTCATATTCCTACAACATTTTGGG
This sequence comes from Drosophila anceps, assembly GCA_035045945.1. Classification (NCBI taxonomy): domain Eukaryota; kingdom Metazoa; phylum Arthropoda; class Insecta; order Diptera; family Drosophilidae; genus Drosophila; species Drosophila anceps. Next base: position 4,491,579 of record JAWNON010000073.1, read on the forward strand.
CGTGCAGGCTTCCGCCTTAGCACATATACGCTCAGGCAGGAAACAGTAGCACTAAATGGAGCTGAGGGTATTAGCTAGTCAGACACTCCCTGCCAGGCACTCAAGTTAGCTGTAGTCTTGCTTATGCTCTTGCAACTGCCAACTTCACATTAGTTTAAATCTTGTATACATTATTACTTTATATTAGTTTTTCAACCTTTTTCTCACCTGCCCACAGGTGCTGGACATCTATGATTCGACGCTTGGCATGCTGCGCATTGGCCCATTCAATTATGATCCGCTGCGTGGCGCCGATTTGTGGCTATCGCAAACAGATGAATTTCTGCTGCAGCATTTGTCCTCCAGCCCAGACGTGGAGCCGCCGCACTTTGCGCCCCAGGTGCGAGCGACCATACGCTTCATACAGGAAAATCAATTTCCAGCTGTCACCGTCTTCAGGGACAATCGACCGCGCTACTACAGACGCGACGATGCCACGGGCTGCTGGGCTTTGGTTAGATATTAAAAAATAAAAAAAGATTTATATATTTTTTAGCATTTAGTTTGTTACGCAAAAGTAGGCAAAAAAAAAGAAAAAAACACAAAGTGGAAAATGGACAAAAAAAAACACAACTATAAACTGGAAAATAGGAAAATTAAAAGAGTTTTCCAACCATATATATATATGTAATAGATCACATAGCTCTCAAAAAACTATTGTTTGTCAATTCAGATGTATACTATATATATGTATGTATATATATATATCTGTATATATATACATATATATGTTTATATGTCTGTGTCTCTTTTAGCTATTTTAAACTTATACTTTATAATCCTTGCTCTGCTTAAACTTTTGCAATTTAATTGTTGAGTTAATTGTATGTCATATGTCGTAAACATATATATAAATATATATATATATATATATATATATATAATTATATTTATATATATACATATTTAGCTCAAAAAAAAAAACATCTTTAGAATGCGCCTTAAAAATGGATCTGAAAACAACAAAAAAATTTATATTATTATTATTATTATTATTATTATTATAATTGTATATGCATATATGTAAATATATATATACATCTATATATATGTAATTCTTATTAAACAGAATTTAAAAAAACGATCAAAACAAAAAAAATAGCAAAATATATAATAAAAAGAAAAACATTTAAATACAATCATGTTAGTTTGTAAACATAAACTGTAATCAAATGAAAAATGGCTTGGCTATTCGTACATACATACCACACCTAAATAAACTGCAAATTTGTTTTATTGCTTAAATAAATAATTAAATAAATTTGATTTCAAATAATACTTGACCACCCAACAGTTTGCTGTTAAGTTAACATGCTTGCTCCACATTGCTGGATTTTCTCTCAAGCCCGCCTATGGTCACACTGTCGCGTTTTGTCATTTGCTATCGCTTTGGCCCAATTTATCGACAGTCGTGTCGTCGTTGTCTCGGGCTGTGTTACTGGGTGGGCAGAAAAAGTTTCAATTTTAATACTATTTCGCATTGATTAATTGCTTTATGATATAACTACGACCAACTGCAACACATACGAATTGCGGTTGCGCTTGTGCAATGCAAGCACATTTCATTTGGAGGACTACAAAACAAATCAACTGAAAAGACTGAAGAACACTCAACAATTTCTAATCACTCTCGAAAGGCTTTCTACCACGAAGTAACATCACACACACAGACACACACACACACACTGTGCTGAACAGCCACTGCGGAAAAACACACGCAGACACACATATCACACGAAAGGCAAAGAAAAAAGAAAATAAAAAGTGTGCCAAAGCCAGCGATCGCCCTGTAAGCCACACTGCCGAAATCAAACAGCATAAGAAACAAATTGGAATTTGTATACAGAATACAGAAGAGCAAAGCGTATCAGAGCCAATATACACACATACATATTAACTAATTGGCTGGCCGCTAGGCGACTGTAGTGAATATTGATGCACACAGGGGGCGCTGCTGTGCAGAGGCAAGAGGCGGCCGTGTTTTTCCGAGTTTCGCTTTGGACAACGACGACGACAAACGTAAGTGGTTTGGAATTCTGTTAATTATTTGTCTTGCTTGGCTGATGAGACAAAAAGTAGAACGTAAATTGAAGCTGTATGTGTGGCAAAAATGTTAATTTGCCGACAGAAACACACGCATACAGACACCTGTGCATATGAATTTGCAGGAAGCAGGCCATGTTTACAGTTATTTTCGCATGCATTGCGACATAGAGTTGTCAACGTGGGTCAATGCAAAAAAAATTACAGTGACTTTTAACTGTTATATGTAGTACATATATATGTATGTGCGTCTGTATGTGTGTGTGCGTGTTGAGTTTTTGCAGTGAAATTGAATTTTTGCAAATAAAATTTGTATGATAATTGCGAAAAAAAGTAGATTGTGCGCTGCATATTTAATGATTAATTTTTTTTTGTTTTATTTTTGCAGCAATAATAATAATTTTGTAGAATGAACGGCAAGTCGCCAGTAAATAGTGGCGCATCCAGCGTTGATCTATATGTAACGCACTTGGATCACGTTGGACCCTATTTGAAGCTGTATGGACAGGCCAATCGGGATGCGGCCTTTTTGATTAGCACACGCATCGAGACGCTGCTGCCCACCTGCTTTGCCATAGACCCAAGTTGGTCAAATGAACGCCAACAGGCCTTGCTTACACCTGGCACCTTTTGTGTGTTCAAGCGCACAAATGGCGCCGCACCTGGCGATGTGGAATACATGCGAACGCGTGTGCTCAGTGCCGGGCTCGATGACAAACAGTTGAACAATCGCAGCAGCAGCACCAACAGCAGTGGCAGCAGCAGTCAGATGCGCGTCGAGATTGAGTTTCTAGATTACGGCTACAAGCGAAATGTGAGCAGCCACGATGTGAGTAGCTTTTTTTCAATTGAAATACCTTGGCTAACACAATTCACTGATATCATTTGTCATTGTTGCAGCTGCTCTTTTCGAAACAGCCGCAGCTGCTGCAAAATGTGCCCGTGCTCTGCTCGCAGTACATTGTGCTGGGCATTTGCTCGGAATGGGATCAGGCTGAGCTGGATGCAGTGAAACAGCTGATGGTCAACCATGTGGTCAGCATTAAGGTGGATGCCACACAAATCTGTGGCCAAAAGTTTGCCAGCGTACGCTGGAAGGATTTTGAGCTGAACGACTTTCTGGTGCAGCAAAAGCAAATTGGTGCACCGATTGCCAAGGAGCTGATCATAGATCATTGTAAGAAATTGTGGAAGGCTCAGTCACAATCATCGCCCATCATTGAGTACAATAACAACAGCATACAGAGCACGGGCAATGGCACCAACAAAACGCCCACCGATGTGGCACGTGAACAGATTGCAGCGCGCCTCTCACTGGCCGCTCGACTGGACGTGCATCGCACGCTGGGCACAGCGCCGCCACGACCTCTGAGAGCAACAGCAGCAGTGGCAGCAACACCAGCCAATGAGTATACACCAACCAAGCAGCAGCAGCTGCCAACAAAATTGGTGATGCCTACGCCATTAGCCAACTTGGTATATAATAATCTTATACTTCAGCTATATGAATATGTAATAATCTTTGATTTTCAGACAAATGTCATGGCAAATCCCGTCCAGGCGGCAACGGCGGCTACAACTGCTCAACTAGTCAATGCTCAGAAGGCGGCCGTTTATGCAGCGGCCAATCATCCATACAATCAACATAGTGCCAATATCAATAAAACTTCCGAGCCCACTCATAATGTCTACACGCCCAAAACGAATCCACGGCCACTCAATATGTATTATAATGTGCGCCTTAATAATCCCATGCATCAGCATCGGCAACTGCAGCAGCAACAGCAGCAGCAGCAGCAGCTGCCGCCATTGCTGCAGCAGCCATCATTGAATTTTGTGCCCATACCACGTTATGCCTTAGCGCAACAGCCAAAGGCGGCTGCACAGAAGCAACAGCAGCAACAACAACAACAACAACAACAACAATTGCAGCCCATTGTGCCGGCCTTTCGCACCACTAGCTTGACCGTTGGCCTGACCTACGATGTCTACGTGAGCTTTGTGGAGAATGGTCCGCATTTGTTTTGGGTGCAGCTGAAGAGTGCCACGCGAGATCTGAATGCCATGATGGGCCAGATTGAGCATATGCGCCTGCAGGCGCTGAATCAGTATCCGGGCGTGGGTACGGCGTGCGTGGCACGCTTTTCCGAAGATGGCAATTGCTATCGTGCCTTAGTCAGCGCCGTTTACGGCCAGAGATTCCGTGTTGTCTATGTGGATTATGGCAATTCGGAGATGGTCGCTCTGACAGATCTCTATCAGATACCGCAGGAGCTGCTGCTGATCAAACCGTTCGCCTTTCGCTTTGCACTCGCTGGCGCCAAAGAGTTGGGCGCCCTCGATGAGAGCATGAAGCGTATATTCAAGAACTCAGCTTTGTATATCAATTTCCAATTGACTGTGCAGGCGGCTGAGAGCGTGGGCTCCATGCAAACCTGCCAACTGATGCACAATGTGGGTGACTTGAATTGCAATTCGGGTGCAGCTGTTAATTTGTATTCTTATTTTACAGAACAACAGCATGCTGGAGGTGCTGAAGAAGCTAAAGAACTCTCGGCAAGCCTACGCAAAGGCGGAGCAGCTGCAGAACGACGATGCTGTCGAGATACGTTACATTGATTCGCCAAGCAATTTCTATGTGCAAAAGGTCAACAACATTGAGCAATTCGAAAAGCTGATGGACGAGATGTTCGCTTACTACAATATTAATCAGCTGGTGCCCGAGCAGCTGGTGCTGGGTGCCCCGTGCGTCGTCAAGTGCGATCGCGAATGGTATCGAGCGGAGCTGTTGCGTATCGATGACTCCACAATCATTGTGCGTCACGTGGACTTTGGCTACGAACAGCATGTGAAGCGGCACTTGATTGGCAACATTGCCGAGAAGCATCTGGAGATGCCACGGCAGGCGATCAAGTGCTGTCTAAAGGGCTTTGAGAATAGCGAGCTAAGCCTGGACAAGATTACGGATCAATTTGAAATGCTTGCCGAGGAGTCAAATATCAGACGTCGCACGTTTAGCGTGCGCGTCTTTCGCATCGAACCCGACGGCCTCAACGTTGTGAATCTAATGGCCCGCAATTTAAATGTAATGAAGAAGCTTTACAAACTGTCCATGCCCTTTGAGCAGTACCTATCGCTGGAGAAGGGTCAGTTCAATGCGAATATCACGCGCGCCGAATCAACGGTTTCCGATGCAATGCCTCAGCAGCTGGAGAAGGGTCAAGTGCTGAATTCGACCACAGTCGAGAGTGAGGATCGCATGCAGCTGCAAAGGCAAAAGAAGAGCAACAACAACAACAATTCAAATGCGAATTCCAATACGAATGCCAATGTTAGCGCCAATAGCAACAATACCAACGCTAATGCTAATGAGTGGGACAAGCACAGCTCTGCCTCGACCAGCTCGAAGGATACTCAATCGCAGCAAAGCGGCGCCAAACGGCAGCTGCAGCAGGCGCGCATGGAGCGCAATGGTCCAGACTCCAATTTGGTACGCCGCAATCGTGATATACGCATCGACAATAGCTTCGAGAGCCACAGCACCAGCAGCTACACCAGCGGCATGAGCTCGCCGCGCAAAGCCAATCGTCAGAATGGACGCAATCGCATCGATTCTCCACGTCTGCAGAATGGCAAACAGGAGGCGAACAAAAATACGTGAGTGAGCGAAAACTTTTGGTATAACAATGATAGCTAATTTCGTTTTGCTTGCAGTCGCTTTAGCAACAGTCCATCGCCACGTAAGGAGGGTCAACAACTGCAGCAGTCTCAGCGTAATATGCCCAATCAACGTTCGTTGAATGCTCCACAGGGATTTGCGCAGAAACCGCAGCGTCAGAAATCTACACTGGATGGCACATCGATCAGCTCGAAGCGTTCCAGCGGCGTCGAATCTGATGCCAATTCCAATGCTGAGGTAACGGCAACGCCCAAACCTCAACCGCAGCCGCAACAACCGGAGAAATATGTGCCGCTGGATAAGGCGTACGTGCTCCAGGACATTAAAACGCCCACCAAAGAGGCAGCCAGTCTGTCCTGGTGGGTGTCGCCATTCCAATTCTACGTCGTGCCAAAGTCGCTAGCGACCAAATACGAGAGTCTGTTGCGCGAGATGCGTCAGTTCTATCGCCAGAAGCCACATCAGCCACTACAGCTGAAGGTCGGCTCCAGTGTGGTGGTGCGCCAGCGCAAAGATAATGCCATACTGCGCGGCACAGTGGTTGCCTGCAACCACATGTTGCGCAAATATCGCATCTTTTGCGTGGATGCTGGCAATTTGCTGACTGTCACCTCGGAGGATGTCTGGCAGCTGGAGCAGCGCTTTGCAGATGTGCCCTGCCTGGCGCAACGCTGCAGTTTCGATAAGATTGTGACGAACTATGATCATCTCTATATTGTGGATCGCATGGAGAAATATGTGCCAGCCAATGCAAAAGTTGAATGCGAATTCAGATCCAAACAGCCCGCGCAACAGCAACACCAGAGCAACAATAACAATAGCTGGAGCACGTATATAGTTAAGATGCTTGTGAATGGTGCGTCGTTGCGGGATACGTTGATCAATGCTCAGTTCCTGACCGAGGTAGCGGAGTGTGAGTCATGAAATTCTTTTCAAATAAGTCCAATTCTTTAGCTCTTCCATTGCCTTACAGCTGTTCGCGTTGGTCTACTGGCTGGTCAACAGGTGCGCGGCAAATTCACCTCCATTCGTGATATGACAAACTTTAAGATTCAACTGGAGAGCTGCAGCGATGTGAACTTCTTGTGCAGCTACGACGATGCCAAGTTTGTCAAGTCCAACAAAGAGTTGGCGAAGCCCTTCAAGGAGCACTACGAGGGCAAATCGTATGCTTTAAATATTAAGCATGTCTGTGAGAACAATATGTAGGCAAATCAATCAATTATCTATATCTATATGTATCTATATGACTAATTTATAATTCTGGTGTTTTAGTATACACTTGCGTCCTGTTATGCCGCTCTTCAAGGAGGAGCGCAGCGCTTACATTTGTGGCTATCCAGTTTTGGTTAACAGCTTTCAAGCCCTGGTCGTCTATACAGCTAAATCGTATCGCATCTTTGTGCAGCCCAGCGACATTGAGCCAGCCATGAAGCAGCTGCTCGATGATATGTATGGCTTTTATGCCAAGAAAGGTAAGTTAGAGTAGTGGAATAGCAATTGAAGCAATCTAATTCAACTCGATTGCATTGCAGGCAAACAGCTGCGTAAATTCGAAAAGGATCAGATTTGTGCTGCACTTGGCAGCGACGGCAATTGGTATAGAGCACGCATCTTGGCCAAGGATGCCAAGAGCTCGCGATTGGATGTGCTGTACATTGATTATGGCAATACAGAACAATTAGCTCGTGAGCAGCTGAAGCAGCTGGAAGAGAAATTCTATGTGAATAAGAGCTGCTATGCAGTTGAGATTAATTTACCTTTTGGGCGCATCAACAACGATGAGAGGCTCAAAGGTCGTCTGGCCAAGCTGCTAGAGGAGCAAGTGGTCACAGTGAAGCCCATTGAGACACGACGCAATCATCTAATTGCCGACGTTCTGCTGTCCAACAGCAAGGAGAGTGTTCTGGACACCCTGAAGGTGGAGAAACTCATTACGGGCAGAGATATTGATTATATGCGCAAGCAGCTGGACAAGGAGAAGCCACATATTTATGAGTACATTGAATGCGTGGATCTAACAACCGATGATGATGAGGAGCTGCAGCAGCGCAAGAGCAAATCGAATTCGGCGAACAGCTCGCCAAAGCCCAAGAAGCCGCAACAGGAGCCGAAGGAGCCAAAGGAAACAAAGCAGCGTAACAAGCAAGTGGAGCAAGCACCGTCACCTACTCCAGTTGTAGCTGCTGCTCCAGCGCCAGCTCCGCCCAAAGTTGAAGTGAAGCTAGTGGAGCCGGCACCAGCTGTAGCCGCTGTGCCAGAGCCCGTGGAAGCTGTGGAGCCACCGCCGGCGCTGCCAGCTACGGCCAGCGAGGAAATTGCACCTGCAGTTTCGCTTCCACCACCTGTTGCTGCACCTGTCACACCCACACCCGATCCATACAAGGATATGGAAAAGGCCGTGCTGAGCCACTGCGACAATCCGGCGCATTTCTATGTGCATCCCCTGGACGCAGTGCCCAAGCTAAAGCGTCTAACAGAGAATCTACAAATTGTCTCGCCATCGCTGCCGCAGCTGGTAGAGATTGTGAATGGGGCCGATTGCATATCAATGTACTCCATGGACAAGTCCTGGTACCGTGCCAAAATACTCGATGCTGAGCTGATGGTGCTGCAGTTCATTGATTTCGGTAATACCGATTGCGTCTCGGACGCCAAAGAGATTAAGCGCAGCATGTGCTCGCAAATGGAACCGTTCTGTCTACCCTTCGCCCTGCCCATTGCACCCAACGGCAAGCTAGAGTGGGCCGATGCAGCCAATGGAATCTTTAACGATTCGTACGAAAAGATTCTACACTATGAGTACTTGACACGCGGCGACTGCCACACGCGCAGCTATGTTAACTTGTATATCGACGGAGTCGATGTGGCCAAGAAACTGATCGCCGATGGCTTTGCCAAGCCGCTGGACTATGTCACCAGCGGCAGCAGCTGCTACATCTCGCACGCAAACAGCATCTCGGACTTCTACATACAGCTGGAGAGCGACTCTAAAGCCTTGGAACTAATTGAGCTTTATTTGGGCGACGCAGAGCAACAGTTGGAGCCGTTGCAACGTTTCGAAAAGGGCAGTATCGTGGCAGCTCTGTTCGATGATGATGGACTCTTCTATCGTGCCGAGCTGCTGCGTCAGCTACCCGATTCTCGGTACGAGGTACGTTTCATCGACTATGGCAACACTTCGACGACAGCCAAGTGTCTGTTGCTGTCGGAGCAAATAGCCAGTGCGCCGAGCTTATCGAAACGCTGTGCACTGCAGCTGCCAGAGGACTATGTGGCGTGGTCCCAGGAAGCGGAAGCCAAATTTGCGGAGCTGACGGGCGAGGGTGAGCTGGTCTTTACCACACAGCTGCTACAGCCGGGACTGGAGCTTATTATTATCAACCTGCTGCTCGATGAGGATAACGTCTTGGATCAATTGCTGCCACTGTGCACACGCAAGAAGCCAAAGCCGCAGGACGAGCCACAGGCGGAGGCAAATACCGAGTCGGAAGCCGGCGTGGACAGCATGACGGCCATTGTCACGCATGTGAATAGCCCCACTAGCTTCTATCTGCAGTTCGAGTCGAACAACGCGCAAGTGGACAACACCAGCGAACTGCTGAATGGCGAGAGTGCCAATCTGCAGCCGAAGCAACAGATCGCCCAGCTGGGCGAGCTGTGCGTCGCTCAGTTTGCCGACGACAAAGAGTTCTATCGCGCACGTATCTTGGAGCAGCTGCCGGCCAAGCAGTCGCTGCAATATCGTGTGCTCTTCATAGACTTTGGCAATCAGGCGTTGGTCGAGAAACTTTTTGAGTTGCCGGCGGAGCTAGTCCAGGTAAAACCTCTTGCCGAGCTGCACGCCCTGGAGTCGTGCGTAAACTTTATCAAATATCCGAAGGAATCGCGTGAGGCGCTCGATGCGCTCATCGACAGCTGCAATGGCGAGGTGGCCGTGGAGTTTGTCAACAAGACGGCGCAGCCGCCAGTGGTGCGACTAAAGACCATGGACAAACATGCACTCAACATATACGAGCAGCTGCAAAAGCTGCTCGAGGCCGAGCTGCAGAAGCCCCAAGCGCAGGCCAACAACAAGGAGTGCATCATCTCGCATGGCAGCTCGCCCAAGAGTTTCTATGTGCAGCTCAAAAAGAATTCCGCTGAGCTGGATCTGATTGTAAAGACACTGCAGGGCGTGTCCAGTGAGCAACTGGCGCCGCTAGCCAATCTCGCTGTGGAATCGCATGGCATTTGCTTCTCTCATGAGGATGATTGTTATTATCGCTGTTGCATCAAGCAGGTGCTGGACGCGGACAAGGGTTACGAGGTGTTCCTCATGGACTACGGCAGCAGCCTGATTACCATGCAGCTGTTTGCCTTGCCACAGGTCATTTGTGACATACCGCCGCTGGCGCTGCACTGTCAGCTAAGCGAGCTGCCCGAGGATGTGCCGGAGGCTAAGCTGGAGGAAGCGTTCGCAGCGCTGCTGGAACAGCATTTCGGCGAAGTCTACGAGCTGGTCAACGAGCCACAGGAGGACGCCACAACAACAAAGACACAGCAATCGGTGCAGCTGCGCATCAACTACAAGGACTTTGCCCAGGAGCTGGCCAGCACAGTGGCCGGTGTGCAGCAGCCGCTCGAAGTGGTGCTGCACAATTGCATTGTGGTGCAGTTTGACAATGCCAAATCGTTCTATGTGCAGATGGAACACGATGTGCCAGCGCTCGAGCAAATGACCGACAAAATGCTCGATGCGGAGCAAAACTTTGAGGTCTTCACGGAGCTGCAGGTGGGCGCTTGGTGCGTGGCCAAATTTCCCGAGGACGAGGTCTTCTATCGGGCTGAGATAGTCAAGCTGCTGGACGATGGCAAGTGTGAGGTGCATTTCGTTGATTTCGGCAATAATGCCGTCACCGATCAGTTCCGCCGGCTGCCCGACGAGTTGGCCCAGGCGCCGCGCTACAGCAAACACTGCGAGCTGGAGAGCGCCACCATGGCCAAGTGTGATGTGGCCGCATTGGGTGCATTCATCGATACGCGCTTCTCCGAAACATTCCAGCTGGAGATACTGGCCAAGAAGGATGAACGCGACACGCATGTCGTACGGCTCTTCTATCAGAACACAAACATAAGCGAGCAGCTGCGTCAGCAACAGAAGCCATAGGAACAACAGAAACAACAACAACAACAATAGCCGCAACAAAATCTGTCAAGGGAAGCCTTCAGTGAAGTCGGTTGAGATGCATACGATTTATATAGAGAGGAGTTGCTAAAAGCACTCTCACACATACAAAACTACACACACACACTCTTTACACACACACACACACTCAGCATATTTGCAATATGAATGCAAAAGATTGTGATTAGTTTTTGGCTAAAAAGAAAAAACATCCGTTGTATTACACTAATTTAGTTGGAACAAGTTAAACTTATTCAAGCTCCAGATCTTTGTTTTTGAGTGCTATATGCATATAGCCGTTAGCTTCATTGATTTTTCATGGAAAACCAACATAGAAGCTCACTATATAATTTTCTTATCAATAATCAAAAGAAAAACAAGAAAGAAAAAAAAACGAATATATATATGAAAATATTAAAAAAAAAAAAACGAACAAAAAAAAACGAAAAACTAGAAGAAAAAAAATTGCATTAAAAACTCCAAAGCGAAAAAAATGCAATAAAAAAAATTTGTGAAAAAATATATAGATGCAAATCTAAATAACGAACAGGTGTTGAGAAGGCAAAGAACGTGTAATTGCTCAACTAAAAAAAACACACACCAACACACTCACACACACACACACACATTTAAAGCAATTTTATATAATCAAAAGAGAAAGAAAGAGAGAGAGACAGCCCCTCTTTGGGTGGGGGCGGGCGGCTGTGTGTGTTAAAACATTTATGGGCGGGTTTTATTTATTATAACATTTTTGTTTTACGATTAACTCACACTCTTAATCTTCTTCTTCTTTTTATACTTATTTCTTAATTTGTGACTTTCGTTTGCTCAATTCATTTTCAACTCCAAAAAGAGAGAAAAAAAAACAAAAACAAAAACAAAACAAAACAAAAAAATTTAAAACATTTTTATAAAATACTTTACATTCAACTAATTATATTACAAAAAAGGAAACATTTTTCAAAAAAACACAAAAAAAAATTAAAAACAAATTTGAAGCAAAGACTAAAAACTAATGGAGTATGGGTTTTGATATATATTAAAAACAAAACAAAAGAACGAAAAGAAAAAAAGCCTTTAAAAAAAAACAACGCGATGTCATATTTTTCTACCATTTCTTTTTTCATGTTGTAAACAAAAAAAAAAAATAAATAAAATATATAAATAAAAAGAAAAGCTAAAGAAACGCAAAAGGATATTTGATGTGTTTGAACTTACGATTTACCTAAGCAATTGCTACCTGTGCGCAGGTAGCGCTGCGGAACATGGACAGCCATGGAAATGCCCGACATAAATCAAATTAGGGTATACGTACGAGCGCTGCATTAATGACTATTTGGTTAGGGTATTAAGGGCTAGACTTTGCTTTGTTAGCTTAAAACCAAGAAGTCTCTAATACAGTAAACGCTCGCTGAAAGGACCACTCTTCAAAGACTACACTTACCCAGCTAAAAAAAATATAAAAAATTAAAATTTAATGTTATATTTTAGAATTATTATGAATGAAAGAAAGTTTATAAATTTTAAGCTGTCCAGCTATAAATACATACATCAGGCCTTAATCAATCAATTGTTTATATAGAACTGTTCCGCCCAATCCCCCACAGCGAAGTCTTTCAATAATGAATTTTGTTTGACAACTGCCAGTTTGGGTAAGAATTGTGTTGATATATTTCATTTATTTATTACTTTTTTTTAACTAAGGTCTTAGTGAACTAGCACATTGTTGATAAGAAATTTTATGATTGCATAAGCTGAGTCGTTCCAGTCTTATCACGGAGTAAGTTTTGTAAGTAATCTGCTTCGAGTCGGAAGCAACGGAACGTGAGATTTTGATTAAGTTGAAGAAAAATGCTGTTGGTTGACATCGTCATCGATTCATCCGATCGATTTGTTAGCTATCAAGCGCTAATTGAAGCTGAAATTGAGCTGCACACACACGGTAGACATATGTACATATGTGTGTATGTATACAACAACAAAGTAAAGCTGCTGAAATCAGAGAACAAATCTATGCTCAGGCACAGTGGTCTGAAAACGCATTTAAGCGAACATTAACATATGTTATGTATATATCAGTTTCCAGTCTTATCACCGACTGGCACGAGTGCAATGCAAACAGAGCGAGAGAACGAGAGAGATAGGGAGAGAGAAAGCAGTGAGCGTAGAGCGAACAACGGTGCACAAATTTGCTCTCCCTCTTTCAATTTCGTTTTGCCCTGGCAGCCCTAGCTAATTGCTTGCATTCAGTGCTGAGCATAGAAGCGCAAAACAGCTAGATCAGCAAGCAACGAAAATAAGCTAAATTCATTGCAATTTGCTCTCCCTCTTTCAATTTCGTTTTGCCCTGGCAGCCCTAGATAATTGCTTGCATTCAGTGCTGAGCATAGAAGCGCAAAACAGCTAGATTAGGAAGCAACGAAAATAAGCTAAATTCATTGCTGACATGAGCTGAGTAACAAAGCAGCACAGCAATGAAGTATTTAAAAATGCTAGATGTATCGAGAAAAAGCTAAAACTTGAACACCATCTGCCTTGTGGGCCGCATCAGCGCCAAAGGCAGCCTAGAAAAAAGCTAAATCTGACGGTAAAAAAGGCAGCACTGCCTGCATTACCGTTTATCAGCGATTCTTTTTTCGGTTATTCAGAAAGCCGAAAGGCAGCAGACGAGCAACCGAGCAACCGAGCGAGAGATCTGTGATCGACTCTGCGTTCGCTTCAATTCCAAGTCGTCTGTCGTGTAGTGCGGTTCGGTTCCGGTGCTCGTCGCTCGTCCGTTAAACTTAAATAAAATAAAATAAAATAAAGTAGAAAACAGAATTTCGTGTTAATTGAAATACGACTGAATTTTCGGTGAAACGAAAATAAATTTTATGCAGTGTCTGGTCTGTCGCCATCTATCCACATCGACGATATACGATCACAATAAATAAAGGAAATGATCTAGCTAAAAGTGTATATAAATCATGGCAGCTCAGGATAACGCGCGTTAAATGGAAATATTCAACGTAAATCTATGGGATTACCTAAGAGGTAAGCGCGCTCTATTATCCGGGCTAAGGCTAGGGGTTATCGCTAAGTCGAAGATTACGCAGTTCCACTGGCTGGAAATTGAGTGTTTCCAAGTTTTTCTTCAGCCCGTTCAACCTTATGTTCGCCGCATACTCTGATAAAACAACAGTTAAATTGAATTCAATTGAATGAAACGGCTGTGGAAGAAGAACAAGAGCACAAACTGTGTCGCAATGAAAAGTAGAGTTGAGCACTTATCGTGCGTGGCTGAAATTGAAAAGATGTTTTCAATTATATTTTATAAGAACTTTTATCTAAATGTAAGATGAAGGATAAACAGAGCTAGATTAGATTAGCATAAGCTGAGCACATTGAAAGTAACAAGTTGGGGTACAAAGTTTGTGAGGGCGTGTGTTTGACAGGCTGTAGTAGGCGTGACCGCACCCAACTATATACACATATTCTAGATCAGGATCGGCCCGTCGAGCTGTGCAGCTGACTTGACTCAACGATAATGGACCGTATTGTATCCTTGATCAAATATCTTTCAGTTCACTCGATTACTTCTCTCATAATCATCAAATCGATTTAGTTCCTAAAGTCTAACTTTAGTTGTTTAAGCATAACTGCAATGTTTTGCTGGTGCTAGAGTCGTCACTATTTACTTTGTAGATTCCTCTCAAGTATACCCATATATGTAGCTTCAAATTTGAACGTTTTCCCCCACTATAATAATCAAAATATTGCTTTTTCTCATCTAGTTTTTCATGGTACAGTCGTTGTCAGTAGAGGTATCTCTTAGTCGGGCACTTCCGCCTTGAACTATCTTAATTGTTTAGTTGTCAAGTTTTTCCCAAATTTTTATAAGTCACAATCTAATCGTTTAATGAATTTCTGTCAAAGTAACCCCAGTTGGATGACTTGACTTTACGCATTATCAGGTTCAGTTTTATTTCAAATTGTAAAAAGCCACTTTTGACGAACCGTTAAAGAATGAAACGAATCATTTGTGCGAATTACCTGCTATAAAGCACGACACATGCCACTAACGTCCAATAGCGCCTAATCGTGCCAGTAACTCTATGAGCCACTGCTATTCCTTTAGCTATATATAATCATGATTATCTAAAATTGTGCCTGATATGTGCAGAAACCGATCTATCTTTAGCTTGTCAAGTGGCTTTTAAGAAATGTACAAGACTAAACATTTCTGTTTACTCTGATACATTTCTGAAAGTAGAACTACGTAGAACCAGTCTTATCTCTTTGAAATTCTTAATCTTCAGTCTCTATGGGAGATGCTCGGTTTTTCTAGTTGTCTTGCTAGTCAGCAATTTGTTTTTAAATCTGACCTATCATAACTTCCTATATATGTATGTACGTACATACGTAAGTGTATATAGTGTATCATCTTTTAACTCTATCGTAACTTCTTAACACAGCTTTGTATAGTCATTTTTCTCCACATTTTGTTCAATTGTCAATATTCATTTTACAATCCAATTTCTTATATATAAAAAAGTTTTTAATGTATATTTTTTAAAAATTAAATACTATAAATATACTTTTATGATCTGTTATGATCGTCATTCAAAATAAACTGAATGTTTATGACATTTTTTTGCACTGTTCTACAAGCTAAAAAAGCTTTGCTTTGGACTATAAAAACTTTACGAGTCTGTGAAACATACATTTAGACATGTATATGTCTATCTATATGTATATATACATAGATATTTGTCCATATAATCATTTTAAGGTGGCTCTTAAGCTCTTTTCATAAGAGAGCTTTACTGAAAGCATTTCCCCTATACTACATTAGAAAGGTACTTCTTTCGTTAGACTCCAGAGGGTTCTGCGGAAACTTGTACATTAAAGTTTTCTAATGTTAAGAAACTTTGTTCTACAATTAGTTAAATTATATATTTATATATATATATATATGTAAATGAGGCTGTACTGAAAGTCTTCAAAGTGTTCTGATTATAATCCTGAGGAATTCTTTCTCGCTAACTTCCTCTCTTCTAGGTATCGCATTAGTCATGCATAATATTTGATGATTTCAGTTAGCTTCCATGCCCTATGTCGTGTGTTTGCTTTGCTATGCATTCCCTAATAAGTTCTTCAATTGGATCCCATCACTGCAAGTGCCAATGGTCAGTTGTTGTTGTTGTTGTTGTTATTGTTGTTTTCTGTTTTTGCTGAAGCAGCTCGTTTATATTTTTTTTTTTGTTACTTGGAAGTTTATTGTTTTTGTTTCTGGTTATTTTTCGGTATACCGTCTCTGGGGGAAAATATGTACATATATTCTTGATTGTGTTTAATTGAAATAAATGGGCAACGTTTTTATTATACGTTGTTGCTGCTGCTCTCGTTGTTGTTGGTGCATTCAATTAATTTCATGTTGCCTCAACTTCTACTCGAGTTCTGTTTGTTTTTGCCATCGATGTTGCCCTTCTTAAGGCAACTGCCGCGATTGGCCAGCAAAAAGTATGCCAGTTGGGCGCCATCGACTGCTTAATGCTCGTTCGGCGGCCAACAAGCTAAGCTTGGGCAAATATTGATATTTGCTATAAGCCCCAATGAATAGGACTATAGAGTTTATTGATCTATTTGTAGAGCAGCTCGAGAGTGTTGCAAATGCCAAGCTTTATACTGTTGGGTTTGATTTGATTAGATTAGCTTCTTTCGTTAAGTCTGCCATGCTCCACTGGGCGCGTATGCAGAATTTAATATCAATATGTAGTCAGCGTGAAGACTAAATAATCTGCAAAGTGCTGAAGAGTTGCAGGTGTTCTGATTTGTTTTCTCTCCAATGCTCCTAACTACATAAACTTGCTATTTGAGCCTGTGTTCCATATGCTATATCTTAATATATATTTCATGCATTGCAAATGCTTTTGATTTCATTTAAATTTCCTAGTTTCTGAGGAATTCCTCATAGCATTCGATATGCGCGCGAACGGGCATAGCTACAATAATATTGAAACTTTTATCTGGCAGTGATGTATGCGAGCTTATAAATCAAATTTCAAATCTCTGCCTGCAATAGCGCCATAAATAAAACTCTTTGGATTTGTAAAAGTGAAAGTAAGTCTAGATTTGCCATGCCCACAATGGACGTAACTAAATCTGAATCTTATCCAAGTTAATCAACTGAGGAGTACACATGGGTATAGTATAGTATATATATAATATACGCATTGCGGTAAACCAATATACTCTTTTAACTTCATAGTCAGCGAGCATCGATAGAAATAAGCTACGGAAAAACAGAACTCTTTCATTATGTTGATAAGGAAAAAGCATGTAGCGTGTAGCATGTAGCATGTAGCATACGATAAGATTCAGTTACATTAAAGCATTTTGTAGTAGTTAAAGTCAAAGAGAAGAAGCAGTAACAGACGCATTGAAAGACAGGGGCGTAGCCTCGATCCCTCCTCCCTCTGCTCCAGTTCGCTACAGTCTAAGCAAATAAATCTTTATCACACAAGTTTGCTCAGTGCACAAAACTGAAAATAAATCTCTCACAAAGCGGAGGCACACACCTGTTGAGGGGTGGCAGATATAGTCATATATATATATATATATATCTATATGTATATATCTATATGTATATATCTATATGTATATATATATGTGTATATTTGGAACATCGCGTTACGCCCACAAAGTGTGACAGTGAGCATCAGCGGAGCACATAAATCCATTCACAAATGTTTAGAATGTTATTAAAATATTTGAAACTAATTTAAAGTTTTTTTCTTTATTTATTTTTTTTTTAGGTTTTTCAATTTTGGTTTTTTTTTATGGTTTTTTTTTTTGTTTTTTTTTTTTTTTGCTTTTTTACTGATCTCCCTAATCGCTTGCTTAACATCTGCCTGCTTTATATGCATATAAATAATATTTTGTACATATTTATCATGGACCATGGCCGTAATCCATACGCTGACACGGCCCCAACCCCTGCATACCTTGCGCCCCTTTATGAAATATTTTCCTCTCTTGCTTTGCATTGTTTTGGCTGTGCCCCTTGATTGAGCCACATAAATATAAATAAATATGGTACAAAGTGTTTGGTAAAAGCATAAATACGATTCAGTTTCGGATTCTGAAATTGAAATCAGAATTTTCTTTTGGCTGCGACGGGTTGGGGCTGCGGCTGGGGCTGGGGCTGGGGCTGGGGTCGAGGCGCGAATGTATTTGCCCCATTTGGTGGCACGGCTGTTTCGGATCTGTTTTTATGGCTATCGGAATAGTTTCTTTTGTGGCACTTTAGCCCTTTTCCGTTTGCCAGCTATTATATTGCCAATTCTATTGAACTTAAGTCCCCAACAAATGTCGGCCAGCAAATATTTTTGATTTTGTGGCATATTAAGGCCTGCAATGAATTAAAAATTATTTTTTATACGTTTTTCCGGCTGGCTTCTGTTTGCTTTCTTTTTCTGCTGCTCGAAATATTTTTTAAATTTAATTTAAAATTTTTGTTCAACAAAAAAAAAAAAAAAAAAAAGAAAGACAGAAAGAAGCAAAAGATAAGTATTTTTAGCTAGAGCTCATTGTTGCGGTCGCTGTTCGTGTGGAAATGTGTGGAAATCACTTTAATTTTCTTCTTTTTTTTTATATATATATATTTTTTGTTTTTGTAGATTCGACAGGCATCTCTAATGACAGAGGTACAGAGACACAGTGCCTGACAATAGTTTGCCTACCTGTTTCGAAACATGTTTTCGTGTTCTTCTGCATCAATTGCAAACGGTTAGAATCTGCCGATGCAAATCTGATTGAAGAAGCTGAGTCCATTGAGCCCTGGTCAACTGTCTTAGCTGTGTTTTTGTCCCAGTGTATTGAGCGTATTGATCTGGTCAGTTCGAAAAAGTTAGACACTTGACAATGAAGAAAAGCAGACCTGACTGAAGCTCCTCCCTCTAACAATTCTTAAAGTTTTGTATGATGAAAATAATAGTTGATTAGCTATAAACGAAATTCGTTCGTCATAAATTCTAGGAACTTTCTGAATTTTCAACCCGAGTCATACACTGTGCGTCAACTCTTTAGGCCAATTGGAGCACATCGATTTCTGGGCATTGTCCAAATGTTTCATTCTAGACTTCGCTCACGTTCGCCATGTTGCTCCTTCCCACCTTCGCAATATTTAACTTGGAAAATACGAATGAACCGCGGCTATTGTTGGCCCGTCACTTGGCCAAGATTGTTGAACATTTCAACATCTATATTTATATATATATATATATTGATATATATATGGGAATTATTGATTGGTTTATTTGCCTTTGTACGCTATCGATTAAATGGCGACATTAAAGCCCATGCATTACTGTTGCGACTCGAAATGGCTTTGGCATATGTCTTATTGCGCTCAAATATGATTTCCATACAAATAGAAGTCGACGCCGATCCATACATCATTTAGTCAGGTTAAGTTCTGTTCAAATAGGCCAATTCTGAAGTGCTCTGTGTCTGCGTTTTGGCAAATGAGCGCGTGTAAACGGTGAGCATGCTCGACTAGCTGATACCCAAGCAAGATATACACAAATTGGAATTCCCGTCAAGCTAATATGCCCCGTTTGTTTACTATTGCAGCGCATGCAATTCCTGTCAAGCCATGCATTTCTTGAACATGCATATCTCACATAAGCTGAACTTGAGACTTGAAATTATTATGAATGCCACGCGGGAGGTGGGCACTGCTGCCGCATACCCGATATTGTTTTGTAAAATTATATATATATAAACAATGAGTCTATATGTATATGTATGTGAGTGTGCCTATAGGGGACAAAGACAGCAGCAAATTAGTCATAAACACAGCTTTTTTGCAGTCACAATCCGAATCAGAATCACGCAACTGTTTTGCCACCAAAAACTTTCAAATTGGCACGTGCAACTGGGGGGTCGGCGGGCGGCGGGCGGCGGGCTTCTGATGCTTTTAACATTTGCCTATTGCATGACTTTTACCAATTGCAAATCGTAATTCAGTTTCAGTTTCCGTTCCGTTTCTTCTTCCCATCAATATCTTTCGAAAGAGCATGCGCCTCATGTGCATCAGCTTATCCCAAAGATTCGTGTTGCTTTTGGCAATCAATCAATTTACATTTGTCTGTGTTCAATAATGATTTTCTTATGCTTTTCGTTTTCTATTTTCTATTTTCTTTCGGGGCTGTGTGTTTTGACACGTTCCATAAAAGATTCTTGCGCTTCCCTGCATATGGCTATATCTATATGATTTATTGTGCGCAGCTCGCTAGCTCGCTAGCTGTTTGATGTTATATCAAAAGAGATATATAATAAATATTATTTCTAGCGATAAGATAGTTGAAATACACACGAAATAAAGACAAAAGAAATCAAAGACATTTTAATGCGGATGTCAGTGGAGGCAGGTGAGTCAGATCTAACAGGTGCTTTCTGCCCAAGAATAAAGTGAAATAAAACTTAATTAGAAATTGCATAGTGTAAATTATTTCCGGCACGACTCAGCTGCGTATTAATCACACTGAGCGATATATAGAAAAAGTTAATTTGCTTCTTCTTCTTCAGCTTCGGGATAACACAATTTACAGGGTATGCGCCAGTCATAATTGCTGTCGAATGCAGCTAGCATTGCAGTTCGGCTGGCTTGCCCCTTGACACTGAGCATTGGCCGCACAATAAACAGGTCGTATACGTAATATTCGCTTAGTACAAAGCAAACATCACTCATACGCCGCATTGACCTAGCATTTTATTTATTTGGCGCGTTGTTTGTGCTGCGGTTGACAACTAATTCAATGTATTGCCACGCCCACACACGCTAAACGCCCAGCCGAGTTCCGCTTGATCGAACGCTTTGTAAATGGGACACAACTGACCCAACCTGACGATCCTCAATGGCGCGGCATTGATCTTGTAATTTGTTAATTCGAAATTAATTGTTTGGGTTTTTTTTTCGTTGCTGTTGTTGTTGTTGTTGTTGTTGGTTCGGCTGCTGTATGCAACCACCACCCCGCAGCCAGCCACTGTAGTTTTATTTATTATTTTGATAGACAATCGGAGGGGAAATAAACAGCCAGCAATAAAAAGCTGGCGAGAGAAATAAAGATTTAGCAGGCGCTATTGATGCTCCATGGCTATGGCCAATATTTGTTTTCCCATTCAATATAATCTATCTCTATATGTTTATGTATATATATATATATATATATATATATATATATATATATATATGTATATATGTATTTGTATATGTATATATATTTATGTATATTCTATATGTTCTATTTACAGCATGGATCTGCGCTGCCTGCTACTGAACATTGTCTTCATATCCGTTGTGAATGCTATGCTGGCCTTTGGCATTGCCAGCCAGGATGAGCGCCGCTGTTCGGTTGGCCGGATTGAGAAATTGATGCGCATACGCTGCTACAACATGGATCTCAAGGAGGTGCCGCAGAACATGAAGACATCCGTCGAGGTGAGTCTGCTGCGACACCAATTAGCTGACCGACCTGCCACAAATAAGTTCAATTTCATTCAATAAAAATCTCATGACCCAAACTTAATTCAAGTCTCGCATATCCCCCATTGCACATCATAAGCAGACCCCACTCAAAATACACACACGCACACACACACACACACACAAAAGCCAAGCTCAATTGGCTTAATTAAAGCATAAAGAGAGTTCACTTGGCATAAAACATTTGACAATGTAGTCCACATGAATATGTATAGCAGAGCGAGAGCAAGAGTCTGTAGTTAAGAAATATATATATCTATAAGCATATATATATGTAAGCATATTATATGTTTCAGATTTGCTCTCTATTAAGAAAGATACATATGAAATATACATACATGTATGTATCTTTATTAATACAGAGCAAATCTGAAACATAATATGCTTACATATATGCATATACATATATATTTCTGTGTATCTGTGCATATATGGTTTTCTTAACTACAGACTCAAATATCAATTAATATTAATAAAACTTTTTTTTTAATTTTTAAATATTTTAAAAAAAATATTTTTATTATTTTAATATATAATTATTATTTTATTATTTTTTTTTTTTATTTTTTTATTTTAATATTTTATTATAATTAATTATTTTTAAACATCTTTTAAATTTTTTATATTATATTTTATATATTTATATTTTATTTAAATTTATATATATATATTATGTATTTCATATTGTTTTTAAATTTAAATTACATATTTGTTTGCTTCAAATGAAAATGGAAAATCATATTATATATATGTTAGTATTTTGATTTTGTTTAAATTACATTTTTGTAAATATTAAAAAAAAATTAAAAAAAAATTAATTATAAATTATAATTATAAAATATAATTTTCTAGATATTAAATACAAGCTTTAATCTACATTTTCCTTAAACTAACACATAAAGCCCACTGTGTGTAAAACACTTATACTATAGCAACTCTATACTCTAAACAGATCTTAACTTAACTCGTATACGTAGCTTACGCTCATATATATAACTATAGCAACTCTATACTCTAAACAGATCTTAACTTAACTCGTATACGTAGCTTACGCTCATATATGTACGTACCTACCTATAGCCATAGTCCCATTGCCTATATCTGGCATGCCCCTATCATGACTTAACAATTTCTTTGGAACAATTATAAAGCGCGATTTAAAGTCATAATTTGATGTGTTTTGTTTATTTCCAGGTACTGGACCTATCGTACAATCGCATTAGGAAGCTGAAAAGTGGCTCGTTCCAGAGGTATACCGATATTAAGTTTTTAATGCTATATGAGAACATGATCTTATCTGTGGAGCCGGGCACATTTGCACCGCTCACCGCACTCCAGGTGAGCCATAGTCATATTTAATTAAAGCTCAACAATTACCAACCACTATAATCATCGATTGATGCACAGGAAGTTGATCTGTCGAATAATGGTCTGACCACGATTCCCATGGAGCTATTCTCGTTGCCCAGGCTGCGCAATCTCTATATAGACAGCAACGAGCTGCGGGAGCTGCAGCAAGATCTCGAAACGCTGCAGCGACCGATTCGTGCACCGCTCGAATACCTCAACATGGCCAATTGTGACCTGCACGATATACCTGATCTGGGCATATTACCAAGTGAGTTGCATAATCTTCATGTCGGATATATGAAAAGTGGTAACACTGCTCTGCTCTGTTGAGCTGGCAAAAACTTTAACAGCAGCATGACATCTACTTTTAGTTTAACTGAACTATCAAACAGTCTGTTAGATTAGTCATGAATGTTGAAACTGCTTATGAAATTTAACATTAGCTTTCGTGTAACTAACATTTCCTCTGCAATGCTTTTACCTTTTTATAGATCTCTGGCAGCTAAACGTCTCGGCGAATCCATTGAACGACTTTCACATCGAGAAGCTGGCCAATTTGTGCCATTTACGAGTCATCGATCTGACGCGAACTCAGATCAATTCATGCGACTGCCAGCAGGTGACCAATCATCTAATGACGATAGGCGCCAATCCCAAATTCGTGCCCGTTTGCATGGGTAAGAAGAGAGACCAAAGAGGGAGAGAAAGCGAGAGAGCAGAAGATGCAGATGCAGCAGCTGCTGCTGCTGCTGCTGCTGCTGCTGCTGCTGCTAATTTTGGCATGTGACCAAGTTTTGAATTTTTGCATTTCACAGATTCGCTAGACAGCAGCGTGTGTCCACTGCCCTACAATCGCACCGTTAACTCGGAAACATTCCGTGGTTGTCTGGAAAGCGCGGAGTTGGCCGAAACGCGCAGCCTTTGGCTGTTTGCCGCTGGCTGCTTTGGTGGCGTCTTCTTGGTGCTGTTGGGTGAGTTGAAAAAGAAAAACACCTCAACTGCTTGTATATATAGTTTTACATTGTTTCTGTTTTGTTGCAGTGCTCAGCTACTGCATCCACAGATGCCGAAAACGGCGCGCCAATCGACGTCTTAGCCAGTCGATACAGAATCGCAAACATTTTGTGATATCGCCGCGTAATGCAACCAACAATCGGCTGGAGGACGAGCCCCTGCACTGTGATACTGCCTCAGCATGACCCTAGACCTACAATTAGCTAAGATCGATATACATAGTTAATGTCTAGTTATTTATTAGCCTAGTTCTAGTTACACTTAGTTTAGTATGCCACAGACTATCTATCGAATTGCCATATACCAACTACGTGTACCAAAAACTTTAGCAAGTGCCTCAAGAGCTCAAGCGTTTTAGGAATTGTTCTACTTATTTTATATAGATTTTTAAAGCTATTTTGTTTTTTGTTTAGTTATTTCGCATGCGATTTGAGCCAAATGAATTGTTGCCTTTTAGCATAAGCGAGCGAACCCTCCAAAAAGTAGATGTAAATATACTATTTTTTTTTTATCAAAAAATTACAATTATCTGAAGTACACATTCTAGTTAACGAATGCCAAAGCACAAAGCAAGCAAATTTAATTTTAGTCTTATCAATTAACTAAAATTTCGAGTTTCTTTGAATATCAGTTTATATTTTGTAGCATACTTTCAAGCGCAGTGAAATTTTAAGTAAATATTGCCTGCTTTTGCGCTGAGCTTAAATTCACAATTGGCAAATTTCATTGCATACTTTCGTGCATAGCAAAGTAAATGAATTCCAATAAACAAATAACTGTAAATTGGCCATTGTGTTTGGAATGGTGAAAGAGGGTAACTAAAAGGCTAGCGGTAAGTGCAGTCAAATTCTTATTTACTTTCTTTGTATGCCCAAATTCTAGGTCAAAGTAAAGTGAGCATTTATCAAAAAGAACAGCTCTTGCATAAACATGAATTATCATGCCCGCATGCAAACAAACATGCTCAAACATGTTTGCCAGCTGGGTCAAGCAAAACACTCAGATAATTATAATCTACAGATGAGCTAATAAACAGCTTATTTGATAAGCGGAACTGTAGGCAGCCTAATTAATTTCCAACAGCTTTCGTGGGTGCGATTTTCAAGGTCTTTCTTAATGCAACAAGTGCACTTGCGCTCTTAAAAAGAGCTCTTAAAGAGAGTGCGAGAGAGAGAGAGAGAGAGAGAGAGCAGCAGTTGTGACTTTTGCTGTTTGCCTTTGCATATGTTCGCACCTTTGGCGCTCGCTTTCTCTCTTTCACTCGCTCGCTCGCTCGCTCACTGCGCAGTGCGCACAGATAGCCGGCGAATATGGTTGAAACAGAAGAATACGAGAATAACAGAAATGAAATTCAAGCGCAAGCATATAATGCATAAAATTCACTTTTGGCGCCTTCCTCATCGGTTCGCTGAATGCCCTCGCCTCGTTTTGTGGTTGCTGCCTGACGGCGGCACGGCGACAACTAGGCGACGTCAAACGCAGCCCCCACGTTTAAATGCCCACGGCAGCGCAGTTGCCGTCAGTCTGCTTTGTCGTCGTTGTCCGGAGTTTGCGTTCGCTCGACACATTCAGTTTCAGTTTCTTGTCGTCGCTCGTGGTAGGCAGAACAGCCAAACGCAAATACCTCCCGCCAGGCAACTCAGACAATTCGACTCGCTCTCCGTCACTCAGTGTGTGAAAGCTCAACCAACGGGCACGCCCCACCCTCCACCAACAATTTTCAACCCCGGAAAGCAATAAATCGCGAAGGACTCGGTCCGCGAGTGTTAAAAAAAATTAAAAAAAAATAAAATAGTTAAGCAAAAAGAATAAAACAAATACAAAATGAGCAGTAAGTTTTTACCAACAACAGCAGCAGCGTTCGCAGCCAAAGAAGTGAACACAGATAAAAAAAAGTTAAAATCAAAGAGAGTCTGTGTGTGTGTGTGTGCGTGGATGTGTGTACTCTATGCATGGCTACTGCCTATCCATATCCAAGTTGCAGAGGCGCTGCTGGGCCTTCCCTTTGCAATTGCGACTGCGACGCAACTGCGACTGCAACTGCGACTGCAGCTCTTCTCTCATTCTTTTTTATCGCAATTAATAAATGCCGCAAGCAAATTGCATTCTCATATTTCATAACGCCGCATCTATGCATAAGTACATACATAGTATATATAGATTCTATATAGCTGATATGTAACAGTTAATATGAGATTGTCAACTACATGAGTTTTGAGGCCAGCAAATTGCGGCGACGACCTTTATTGACCTTCAATAGCATTTGCCTAGCTGCTGCCGCTGCCTCTGCCTCAGCCGTTGCCTGTGCGTGTATGCATGAGTATGTGTGTGTGTGTGTGTGTGTGTGTGCATGCAGAGCATTTAGCATTTCGAAAACGCAGCGCATCAGAAAAAGACGAAAAATATATAAAAATATAAAAACACAGACACACACACACACATATGTACATACATACATAAAACGTCAGTTGTTTGTTTATGAAAAGTATGCGCGAAATTGACTTAGACAAATGTTGACGCACTGATAACGTGTGTTGTGTGTTACGTGTGCTTGAGCCAGCAGCCAGAGAGTGAAGCTTAAAGTTCGTGAGAGGGCGAGCGTGAGAGAGAGAGTGAGAGAGCGAGAGACTGATTGAGAGCGTAAGCACAGCTATGCATTGAGAGAGCGTGGGCAGCGGCTTTACCGCTATTCCTTTTTGCATTGTATTGCTCTAGTCAACGTTTCTTTTGCAAAGTAAGCAAATTGTTGTTGTTTTCTACTTCTTCTTTCTTTTTGAAGAGAGAGAGAGAGGGAGAGAGCGCGTGGTGAAGGTCAGTGCCAGATTTGTTGTCACTTGTCAGCGCCCATTGATTAAAGCGAGTCGCGACCTATGTAAGTAACTGTACAAGCTAGCGCCAGGCAGCAAAGAGCAGGCAAAAATACAGTTGATTATCAGGCTGATTACGGTTTCCGCATTTAGTTGATTCGCTTAGCCCCTATCTATGCCCAGCTGCATTTGCCTTAACATTTTCACACGCGTCATGTTTGAAATTGCATGAATCGAATATATATATATATATATATATATATATATATATATGTATGTATATATAATCCATATTCTATATGCATACGCAAACGCAGCCATTTAGTTATAGATGCGGCTATTTATAGACAGCAGACATCTAGAAATTATGGCTGGCGACAGGCGCTAACAATTCTCAGTGGTATTTCACAATTTTTCGAGAAGAAAAACTTTTCCACAGCCAAAAAGAAAAAGAAAAAACGCCCACAAGAAAATTAAAAGAAAATTAAAGAAATGCCAATACATACGTACACATATTTAAATATGCATATGTGTGTGTGTGTGTGTGTGTGTGTGTGTGCATGTGTGTAACTGTATCTGTTGCCCGCATAAATCATAAGGCGCTGCCTTCTCCAGTTTGAGCAGCTCCCTTGCTGCGATTTCTAAAAATGTATCTGTATCTATGAGTGTGTGCGTATCTGTATCTGTATCTGTATCTGTGTGTGGCAGAGCATCTGCGTGTGCTGCATGCAGCTGAGTTCGCTGCTTGTCGCGCTACAATTTCATTTCACATTTTCTGGCTATTTTTAGTGGCCTCTTCACCAGATACAGATATATATATAATGTATATATACATACATATACATATATACATACGTATATCTGGCGGATACATACGCTTCTTGAGTTTTGCCGCATAACTCGTTTTGGATGCTGGCATTGCTGCACTCGCTGAATTTTTGCCGGTCTTTGCCAGTCGTCCATTGCTTTTGCCGGCTGCCACAAATGTGGCGTTCACGTTGGCATTGGCGGCGTTGCATGAACGAGTTTTCGTTGTCGGTCTGGCCATGCCCCTTGCCTCATTCACAAGCTCGTCTCATTCATAGGTCAACTGAAATGCTCTACGGCTCATTGAGCATTTGCCACGCCACTGACCTTTTGTGCTGCAAGCTAATCAGCTGATGATAAGCCAGGGGTGAGCACAGGTCGCAGGGTGCAGAGGTCAGCTTCAGCTAAGAGAGCGCTGCAGCTGCTGTGCGAGCTTTCATTTAGAGCTAAGAGAGCGACCGCGCGAGCTTTTGGTTACACTGCGCACAATTTCGAATCGTTTGCTGCTTGCACAGGCAGACAGCTGTCAGCATACCTAAATTCCTTTGATTGCTAGTTAAGCAGGTATATAGATATATATATATATATGTAGATATATAAGTATATTTTAAGATCGGTTCGTTTTTTTCGTTTCACATTTCTTGTGACATTTGGACAATTTGAACAGTTGTCTTTTCAGTTTGGACAGCCAAGTGTTGTTTATTTAATTTAAATCAAAATTTATGGATGACATTTCATTCTTTTTGATATTTTCATTTCGGTAAATATAGACATACATATATTGTTATTTATTTTATTGTTGTGACATGATATTTTTTCTCATAATTTTGTTGTTGTTTGTGCTCGCATCCGGTAAGTCACGAAGTTATTAAAAACCATTTTTAGTTTGGCCAAAAGTAAATGATTTCATTTTTATTTTAGGCACAACAGCTCATTGCACACATAAAATAATCAAAAAAAAAAAAAAAAAGAATGTCAAGAACGAACACCCAAAAAATAAAAAAAGAAATAAAACAAAATGAACAAAAAGATTTCAACAACACCCTGAAGTCGCATTATTTTGCACCCACACACATCCATTAAATCCGTCAGATACATTTTTGTATATGAGAGCGCCACCTGCCGGACGGCGGCACAGGCTGTCACCAATGCATTCAGCTGTTGTTGCTGTTGCTGCTGCTGCTGCTGCTGCTGCCGTCGCTGCTCCTCCTCTTCCTCCTCCGTCGTTTCCATTCGCTGCCGAATGCGTAGCACAGAAGGTAGTTCATGTTCTTCACTTGTTCGCATTGTTGTTGTTGTTAAAATTCACAAATATTTATCTAAATCTAAACGCTTCTCAACTACCAACTCCGGTGCGCTTTCTAATGCTAAATAAACCTTACAGATTATTTAGCCAATCGAACTACAATCAAAATAAAACCCAACAAAACGAACTAATCACGAATTTAACCCCAACTAAAGTGATTTACAGCCATCTGTACAAAGAATTCTGTTCAATTAGTAGAAATTAATGTTCCAGCCACAATTTTACCATTGTCCATAATACAAACTGAAAATAAAACTTTTAATTTTTCTATAATAACGATGATCTAATGTTGCATTTTCTTGACTTTTCTTGCATGTATATTTAGTTATTTACCTAATTAATTTACCTAAAGTTATCAAATTTATTTTTATTAATATTAAATAGGATTTTAAGTTAGTAGAGATTAGATTAAACTGTATATATTTAACTAGCTTAGACAGAGATTTCAGAAATGTTTTTTAAAACACTTTTAGGCATTTTTAAAACTATTTATTTGTATATAAAAATAAGATTTATTTACGCACAATTTAACTTTGTTGTAAATCTGAAGCATCCATTTGATATATAGATCTTTAAAAAAATACTTAAAGTGACAAGTGGCAAAGAAAAATATATATTCAAATTTTTAATTATATTTTTGTTTTAAGCAAAAAATATGAATTCAAAATTGTAGTTAAATTTACGAAGTGTAAGATATATGTTATATATATATGTATATATTATTTTTAGACTACAACTTAAGCCCAAGTCTAACCTCATATAAATTACATTTTCATAGAGCATTAAGGAGCCTGTTAAAATAATTACTCAACGCCTGCGTTAATGCTGCGTTTCCAAATAAAATTTCAATTTTATTTGGATAGCGGCGTGTACATGGCTCATTTATACAGATATATGTATATATATATATATATATATACATATATATATATATGTCTAGTTGATAGAACTAAATGCCAACAACGCAAAATATAATTTGCTGACTAAAACAGATGCGCCTGAGTAATGAGTTTTTTTTTGTTTGCTAATTTTTCTTCAGCTTCTGCTTCTTCTTCTGCTTTTTTTTTTGCATATCCAACAAAATAGCCGAAATGGGCCTCAATATAACCCGAAATAATCGAAAACATTGCCAAAAACTGCTGCATGCGATCGCCGCGTGCCCCGCCCACAAGCTGTTGACGCAGATGCTCGCTCACACTCACGCTCACACTCATTCGTCTAGATATTGTATCTATATAAACTATATTTATATAGATCTATATATATATATATATATATATATATATATATATATATATATATATATATATATATATATATATATATATATATATATATATATATATATATATATATATATATATATATATATATATATTCCTGCTGCTTGTTTTTTTATAATCCATAAAGCGCTTGCTGAATGCCAAACTAATAAAAGAACAGCAGAAAAATGAAAATGGAAAATTGAAAATGGAAAATGGAAAAAGAAACTTGTGCTAATGCCAAGCTTTTGCCTTTGTAACTGTCTATGTGTATCTGTGTGGCTTACTCTGCTAACTATGATTGCCCTCAAATCTATATAGATATATCTGTAATAAACTGACCTAACTTTTTCTTCTTCTTCTTCTTCTTCTTCTTCTTCTTCTTCGTCATTTGCCTAACAGAATTCGCCTGGGTTACCTTGACGACAAATGATAATTATGCGCTGGGCGCCTTGGTGCTGGCACATTCGCTAAAGCGTGCCGGCACCGCCCACCAGCTGGCTGTGCTGGTGACGCCCACCGTGTCGGAGGCGATGCGCGACAGACTGAAGGACGTGTACAATGTTGTACAAGAGGTGAATGTCCTTGACTCACAGGATGCTGCCAACCTGGCACTCCTCGCCCGCCCCGAACTGGGCGTCACCTTCACAAAGCTCCACTGCTGGCGCCTGGTGCAGTTCGAGAAGTGTGTCTTCCTCGATGCCGACACGCTGGTAAGTAGATCATCGGGATGAATACCTATGAATGAAGGCTAATGCTCTCTACTTTAATTTGCTACAGGTGCTGAAGAACTGCGATGAGCTGTTCGAGCGCGACGAACTCTCGGCTGCCCCAGATGTCAGCTGGCCGGACTGCTTCAACTCGGGCGTCTTTGTGTTCAAACCCAGCGTGGACACCTTCACCAAGATCACAGAGTTTGCCGTGCAGCATGGCAGCTTCGATGGCGGCGATCAGGGTCTCTTGAACCAGTACTTTGGCGAATGGGCGACCGCAGACATTAAGAAGCACTTGCCATTTGTCTACAATGTGACGGCATATGCTTCCTATTGCTATTTGCCCGCATTCAAACAGTGAGTGACCGGACGATCTGTGCATATAAAGCTGTTCTATATATATATATATATATATGTATATATCTCTATCTGCATTTGTCACATTCAGGTTCAGAGATAAGATTAAGATTTTGCATTTTGCTGGTAAAATGAAGCCGTGGCTCATACAGTTCAACTCTGAGACAAAGACCGTTGCCACGCCCAGCGAATACGCCCATGCGCAAGACCTTATCCAACACTGGTGGACCATCTTCTGTGATAATGTGCATCAGTCCCTGACCGACAATATGGTAAGTGCTCTTTCACTCCTTTCATTCGATTCACACACACACTCTGTCTCTCTCTCTCTCTCTCTCTCTATCTCTCTATCTCTCTCTTCGTATTCAAAGTGTGTGTGAAAATTGTTGTTATTCTTTAATGCTAAAACCAAGTTCTTTGAGAGTTTTGCGTTTCGTCCAAACTAAAAACTTAAAATCTAACCGAAATTCAATATCTGTCCATTTTAACCCCTAATTTGCTGCTGTGCTTAAAGCATAAAACGCCGGATAATACAGATAATGCTAGTGATAATACCGATAGAAGCGTTCCACGAGAGGTAAGCTGATCTATTGCCAGCACACGCAACATATGTATATAGAGCACAGTAGAGTTCACAGAGGCGAGGGTCACTCAAACTATTCATATTTTTGTATAGCACACATTGTATATATATATGCTCACGATATATATGTATATATAAAGATATTATTTATTGATTCATGAAATGTAAACAATAAACAAAATGTATTGCATTTACGCTGAACTACTTTGTGCTTCAACGACCTCGTTTTAGTTTTTACTTTTAGCCTTAAAACTCTTCATTTCTGCATAGTTTACTTTCGTTTGATTTAGTTCAGTTCAGTTCAGTTTAGTTTAGTTTAGTTTAGCCACGCCCCAACTTGGCCTCTTTTATTCAATTGTTAGACAGACAATTTCTCTTAGTGGAATATTTTCTTCTTCTTCTTCTATTCCTGCTAATGCCAATCTATGTATGTATGTATGTCTGTGTATGTCTGTGTGTGTGTGTGTGTATATAAGTCTACTGTATCTGTGTGCCTGTTTTTTGTGCTGCTGTTTTTTTTCTGCTTTCATTCGATGCTGCATCGATTTGGCCAGGCGCCAACGGAATGTTTAGTTGGCTACGTCAATAAATTGAAATGATCCAAATGGCATGCAAATTGGTATTGTCAATTTATTGAGGCGTCCGCTAGGATTGCAATAACTAAGGGAATGTATGTAGGCATTATCGAGATAAAGTCTGCAGTTGAAAAGTGGAATAAGTATTGGTAAATAAATATTTAAAAAGTATAGCTGAGGCAAGACAAGTTTGCTTTAGATTTCTACAATATAAACACAATTTCTTTGGTAGAGAAAAGTATTTTATATTTATAGGAATTTAATGTTATTTTCTCAAATTTTTATTCGGTTTTTTTTCCGATAAATTATAATTTCAATATTATATAATATAATCCACTTTCTATTTACTTGAAATTTGCTTCCATACTTCAATCACTATTAGAACTCTAACAAATGGGCAGCATTGTACTTTTAGGGTGACCAGTTGCTCTTTCTTTAAATATGTATGTAAATATATCCAACTGTCATAGGGTAGACTTGTTCAAATACCCTGTAAAATGTTGTCTCTTTGTTTATCCTTCTTTTTATGGTGTGCTTCGAGCTCTTAAACAACTCTGTTCACTTCTTGTAGGCTTAAGTCTTATTATTTGATGCTTGTAAGTTATTTAAATTTATTTTTGATTTTCAACTCTTATCATGCGCTTAACTATCGCAAAAACAAAAACAAAACCAAAACGAAAACCAAAAACTATCGCTTAAATCACAAACCAAAGTGTCTTTGCTTGAACATAACGCACTCGTCGAGCTATGCTGCATATACTTACGATATGGACAGCTACTATCATGAGCAAGAGCAACAACACCAACAACCACAGCAATATGTGCCGCATGTTCGTGAATATCGTGATCCCTGGGCAGATTACTATGAGCAAGCGGAGCGCCAACAAAATGAACCCGAGCCACAAGCCGAGCCTGAGCCTGAGCCAGAGCCAGAGTTCAGGCAGCATGATCAGGGCGAGAGAAGAGGAAGTTGGAACCAGTGTCAGAGCGATGCATGTCCCAGACCCACATCACCATCACCTCAAGCACCTCAAGCACCACAAGCACCACAAGCACCACCAACAACAGCCACTGCCAATGAAGAGTCCATAGCAATAGATGTAAATAATAGCAATGAGCAAGCACAAGAACCCACCCACGAACCACACACGAACCACACGAACCCAACAACACAAACCACCTCAAATCACAATACACAAACTGAAGAAGTTGCAGCCGTCGAAGCTGAGGTAAAGACTACAAATGAAACGGGCAAATGTCAACAAATGCACCACCAACACCACCAACAAAAACACCACCACAACCTATCCAGTTCCCACTTCAGATTTGCTGTTCTTCTCATTGTCTTTTGGTTGCACTGTCTCATGTAGTCGTCGCGTCTCACGTCACGTCCTGCGTCTATCGTCTGGTGTCTAGTTAAATTGACTTTGGTTACGGCTGCAGCTGCTGCTGCTGCTGTTGCCTGCCACATTTGCATGTCCCATTATCACACAACGTGTTATCGCTGCTGTCCAGTGTCCACTGTTCACTGTCTTCATTATCTTCATGCTCTTCATCATCATCATCAGCTTCATCATGTTGTGGGCTGCTGCTGCTGCTGCTGCTGCTGTGGCTGCATTTGCTGATTTATTGCTTGCTTTGGCCTCTCTCAAAAAGGCATTAAGTAGTCCTTGAGCTGTTCAAGCGTGTGAGACTGACTCGTGTGGGTGCGTATGTGTGGCACTTTGGCATTTGCATCTGAAAAGCATTTAAATGTCAACTGGATCTCTTTTTTCTTTTATATATTGTTGTTTATACTGCACACACACACACAGCTATACACACCCACACACACACTCGCACATCATAGAGCGTAGTCTGCACATGGTAATCTGCCACACAGGGACATGCGGTACACATATGCAGAGCAGCTTGCAGCGACCAACAACAACAACAACAACAACAACAACAAACAGTATTAATCATACGCCGCATTGTGTAAGCGCAATTATCTAACAAATATCTAATGTGACCTTACATAAAACTAAAACTAAAACTAAAACTAAAACGTAAACTAAACTGAAATACAATTAACTTCTAAGTGTCTGAAGCATGCTTTTGTGTAACACACTGTTCTACCCAGAAACAGTTATGTTTTGTGTTTTTTGGCATCTTTTGGTTTTGATTTGGAGTTTTTCTAACGCTGGCAATTGGATTATTTTTGTTTTTATAGGCTGGCCTCGCCGGCGCCTTGGCGCAGCTGCGCATCGGCGTGCAGCGCACACCCGAACAGGAGCAGTACGAGAATCTGATGCGTCGCCAGTGCTGGGAGTCGGGACAGATTGATTATTCGGGCGCCGATGCGTTTGACAACATCTGGAAGAAGATAACGCAGACGCTGGAAGCCAAGCCGGACAAGGAGGCGGAAACTGGTAGTTCATAGATACGAAGCTAATATATGTAGTGAACAAGCAAACAACAAACGACTACAAGTTCTAAACGTTATTTATGTGTGAACACAGACCAAATCCACACATACACACACACACGCACACACACACACACACACACACACACACTTACTCAACTGTGCCAAGTCAAAAAAGAAAAGAAAAGAAAAAACTAAAATTTAAGCCAAGTGTTGTCAAGTGTCATGCAAAATGCCATATTTAATTGCTAGACACACACACACATACACGCGCACACAGACATGGTTTGTAGCCTAGTTAGCAGCAGTAGCACATATCATAAAATTGAAATAAAAAAAAATAAATATATATATATATATCTATGTAATGTATATATACACCGTTGTATATATAAAAACTCACAGAAATTTTAATTAAGTTTTCAAATTAAACTTTTTTACACTCGTCAACGACGCTGCTGCTCTCAACGTTACAAATTCATTTATGTTTGTGCGTGTGTGTGTGTGTGTGTGTGTGTGACACACTTGGCATTCACACACACACACACACATACACTCACACCTACACACACTCTCACACCGAGACACATCCTTGGCCCAGCCACAAAACTTTTCCACTTCATTGTATTTTAATTGAAAATTCTGATACATTTTTTTTGCGACTGTTTTTGCCCTCTTGAGTGTTAACACTTTTTTTTACTTTAGCTCATCTGCATAAAGGGCCCCGAAATCCTAAAGTCCCCTCATCAATTAGAATTTTAATTTAGTTTTTCTAATGAAAAATGTGTGTATAAAATGTAAAATAAAATGTTTTCTTAAATATATCTATATATACATATATATATTTCGAAACTAACTAGAAAGTGTTGCCTGTTGTGTGTTACATGTGTGTGCGTGTGTGATTTGTGTGTGTGTGTGTGTGTGTGTGTGTGACACACACACACACACACAAGCCCTTTTCACACAGCAAACAAACAAACAAACAAAGTTCTTTCTTTATACCCTTTATGTTGTAATTTACATTGAAATATTGTCTATTTATTCAAGAACACAAAACACAAAGAACAAAAACTCTTCGTTTGAAATATGCATTTTTATTTTAGCTTTAAGATATGTTCGTGTTCGTGTTCGTGTTTCACTCCTCGCCACCGCTCTTTAGTCGTCTTGTAAGTGAGTTTTCAATATAAGTTTGTTTTTCTTTCTTCTTTTTTTTACATTTATTGTTTTCAGTCGTCTATTTCTAAGTTCATCATTTCATCAAAGCCCCATCCATGTGTTGTGTGAACTCTTTCCTTAGCTGTGGGGGGCTCATCTTAAGAGATTTGCTATGCGTGACATAGAACATCATCTGCAATCAGCTTCATTAGCACTGCTTGAATCACCTCAATTGCCTTCGATCAACAATAAATTCTCTTCATTTTGCTGCGCTTCAATCATCTTCAATCATGCCTGATTAGCTTGTGTTATAAATGCAATTCTCTTTGCCAGTTTCGCCAGTTAAAATCAAAACTACCCTAACCGCATTTTCCAGATACCGATAACGATATCGATAACGATAACACGCTAGGCTTTAATCAATTGCTAACTAAAACCGCAAGTAAACTGCTGCAGCAGAGGCCAACAAGCGAAGGCAGTGCCAAATCCAGCATTGAACCCAGCCTCAACCTCAGTCCGAGCACCAGCTCCAGCTCCAGCTTCAGCTTAAGCTTGCCAACTAATCAGGGCTCAAATGTGACAGAGGTCAAAGGCAGCCCCGCAGCCGCAGCCACAACTAACAAACTTCCAACTAACGCACAGAAAACCGCCGGCAACAAAGCAGCTGTGGAACAGCAATCAACCAGAGCAGCCACAACAGCAACTTCGACAACAACAGCAACAGCAACAGCGACAGCAACAGCGACAGCAACAACGACAACAACAACGAAACCACAACGTGTCCAGGCAGCCGGACTAGTAGCACAATCAACGGCAGCCACAGCATCAACACAGCCGGCGCAACAACATATCCTGCAACAGAATGCGGCACCCACCAAGCCGAGCAGGCAGAAGGCGTCGCGTAAGTTTAAATAACAATTACTGCAACTGCTGATGCACTACAGCTGCCTGCCGCAACTGGCGACCAGGACAGCGCTGCTCCGATTTACCCTGCGACTGGATGGCGACAACGAAACTGAATATCTGCCGGAGCCGGTGCATGTCTAAGCCCAGCAAGTACAACTACAGTAGAACCTAAACATAACAAATAACAAACGTAAACGTAAAAAGAAAATGCTGTACAAATGTTGCTTAAACGAACAAAAACAATAATTTACCAAATGCGCCTTAGATGAAACTAATTTGCAATATCTTAGCATAGGAAACCTTTTATATACATAAATATCTTTTATATACATATATAACATGCCACAAGTGCTTGCCACACACAAACGAAAACACAGACACACACAGCGACATAGATCGTTAGCTGCGCTACACAGAATTTATATATTTTGTAACATCTCACACGAAAAACAAACACATACAAACAAACTACACCAATTGCAACTTCTTTACCCTACTCTACGAAGAGCTCCTGACCTCCGCCGACATTGAGGATGGCAAAATTGAGTATGACAATGCCACCGGTGCGAGCACCCAGTATAAACTGATCGATGGCGGCTATGAGATGATCATCACGACACCGCAGCCGAATGGTACGGTCAAGACTCAGGTGAAAACGTTCTGGGACCCGAAGCCCGTTAGCGAAGCGGATTTGGCCAAGGAGCAGGCCAACAAGAAGATCATCAAGCAGCGCCTGGGCAAGGAGATACGTATCGATGAGAAGACTACCATGTTGACTCGCGCCATTGAGGGTGGCTACGAGGAGGTCTACACCACCATCAACGAAGATGGCACGCGCAGCATGCGCACCAAGACCTTCTATGATTCCGTGCCCACGGAAATCAATGAGAACACCACCACCAAGGTCAACAAGACCAAGAAGAATGTCACCCGCAAGTCGTCGGTGGATTCGACCGACTCGACGGAGTCCTCGTCGCGTCGCGTTGTGCAGAAGGTGCAGAAGAATGTCA
This sequence comes from Drosophila anceps, assembly GCA_035045945.1. Classification (NCBI taxonomy): domain Eukaryota; kingdom Metazoa; phylum Arthropoda; class Insecta; order Diptera; family Drosophilidae; genus Drosophila; species Drosophila anceps. The sequence goes on from JAWNON010000073.1 coordinate 4,529,290, forward strand.
ATGACAAGCAGTCGAACTATCGCGAGGACACCACCATCGAGGAGACGCGTCGTGTTAGCCAGAACATTGAGATTACCGAGAACAATCGCACCGTGCGCAAGAATTCGCTGCAGGAGCAGAGCATCAAGGCCGTCACTCAGAGCAGCGGTGATGCCAGCAAGAAGAAGAAGAAGACTAAGTCATCGGCACCACCACCACCAGCTGACTTTGTGCAGAACGACACCACGACCGTGGCCTCGAAGCGTGTGCCCGGCGGCGTTGAGTACACCTACTCGACGGAGTTGGAGTCGGGCAAGACGATTACCACCTCGAAGACCGTTTACGAGGAGGAGGAAGTCGAGCTGACCGAGGAGGAGATCAAGCAGTACAAGAAGGCCTTGAAGGATGCTGAAAAGCACAAGAACGTGACCAGCACCAAGAAGCTCAAGTCCGAGTCGGGCACCAAGAAGATTGTGCCCTCCGAGAATCCAGGCGATGTGACCACCGTGGAGACCATTAAGATCGAGGGTGGCACCGAATACCACTACACTACCGTGACCTCTGAGGGTATTGTGAAGAAGGCAGTGAAGACTGTGTTCGATCCGGTGCCCAGCAACAAATCGAATCCCGATGACACCGACGAGGAGGAGATCATTGAAGAATACGAGGAGGAGATCATTGAGCCCGGCGAGAAGACGGTCAAGACTATTGAGACTATGAAGCAGTTGCCTCACAAGTTCGAAGGTAAACAGTAGAAATATTCCAAATCAGCGTAAACTCAACTAAATTTCAAACTATTTTTTAAATACAGAGGAAGTTACCATCACCCATGAGAAGAAGGAGAAGAAGGTAAAGAAGTCCATGATCATCAGCCAGTAGAGCGCGAACGGCACAACCAACACTCAGACACAACACACTTATACACTCACACACTGACACACACACACACACACACACACTTGTACACGCGCTAGCTTTTGTATTCGTTGACATTTGAAAAGTATCTTTTTGACCTATACGATCGGAAATGATTAGTACCCCCAATATGTATTTCAGCGCCCAGTTCAGATAGCTGTCGCTGGTCTTTGTACGCTTCTCGTAAGCTTTGTTATTAATTATTTTGGCAGCTTTCTGTTGCCCTGACGCGAGTCGGCAAAAAGTCCCTTGTAAAATGTTTACACAACACTCAAAATTGTATTAAAAACCTCAAAAAAACTAAGCAAAATTATAAATTTATTCAAACTAATTAACATAATCATAGCACACATTTGTTTATCAATAAAACGTTTTGAGTTAAAAAAAAGATGAGAATTTTGTTCTAGTTTCGCTTGGACTTTGCTTTTGGCTTCTTCGCTGAGGTCAAGTTGCGGCAAGTGAAAAGCAGAGCCAATATGGGAAATAAGACTAAGGCTAAGGTAATGCCGGCGATGTCAAGGAGATAGAACTGATACCAGGGTAGGTTAATACCCTCGGACACCAAATGTGGTGCTCCACGATGTTCAATGACGTAATCGATCCAGTACATGGCCGTATCCATTGCACTCATTGGACGATCTCGGAAGATGTAAGAAGCTCGCTTCATGTTATCCCTATACTTGGGGTTCTCCAACAGTTCAGTCAAGGTATAGCGCAGCTCCTGCTCCGTAACTGTGCGGTAATCCACGCCCAGTGTATAGCCAGCAGCTTGGCCTTTCTTAATATTCAAATACTGATCGGCATAGACGGGCATGCCGAGCATTGGCACACCATAATGAACCGCCTCCTGAGTGCCGAAGAGTCCTCCATGGGAGATGAAAACCTTGACGTTCGGATGAGCGAGTATATCGGTTTGTGGCAGCCAATCCTGGATCATCACATTGGCTGGAAGATTGGGCAATTTGTCATTCTCGAACTTCCAGAGGACGCGTTGCTTTAGGCTGCCAAACACATCGAGGAATATCTTGAGCTTCTCGGGCGGAAAGTCAGCGCAACGTACTTGGGAGCCTATCAGGAGAAGAGTATGATAAAGTCAAACTGCATATCTTATCGATAACTTACCCAAACTGAAGTAGATGGCACCATGTACAGCTCCATCCAAGAACTTTTGCATTGTGGGCGGCAATGGCTTTGGCGGCTTAATGTGTAGTCCACCCACTGGAATCATATTGAAGGAAATGGGCCTAGAAGCTTCGAGAGGCATATAAGTATTCAGTAGAATGACAGAAACATTTCGTTCAATTTCCCTGATGGAGGGCAGTCTATCGAACGACTTGGAGAAGTGCTGCTTCAGTATCTCATCCTGGGCTGAGTAGTACCAGTATTTGCGCATTAGCTCTTCGGCAAATGAGACGTAGACATTGTCCATGCGTTCCCTAAGGGACATATGATCTGTGTAGGGCTTCCAACCATGGACCACATATGACCAGGGCGTGACAATGCCTGTCAAGGAACTCATGTAGTTGGCAAAGGTGAACGTGAACAGATTTATGATAGGTATTTGATACAGATGACCCAGAAAGAGAGCGCCCTCATTGAAGAACTGCTCGGCCAGCAGTAAGTCGTATTTTCCTACCTTATCATTTGCATGGACAAGTTTTAAGACTTCCGGTGACTCGAAAGCCATACTAGTGCTATTCAATCCCATCTTATAAAATAGTTTAAGCAGCGTCAATGTGGACACATCAGTTAGTTCCACGACAGAGTTTACTTTGGTCGTTTCTAAAACTGTAGACGATATTAGTTAAGTTTTTATTAGTGAGACTTTAATACTATTTCTACACTCACTTGCGGGCCAAAAATTGTATTGCGGTATTACGATCTCTGTATAATTCGAACCCAGATTCTCCTTAGCCAGTGAGAAGGGTGTGATGTTGGTTACCTCATGTCCACGCTGCACCAGCTCCCTGATAACGGCATTCAGCATCATAAAATGACTTTTTCCGGGAAAGAAGAAGGCAGTCAAGATGCGTGATCCAGTTCCCAGCTCCAAATTCTGCAGCCCGACAAGTGCCAGCAGTAGGAGCTTCAAGGGAAATTTCAGTTGCTGTAGGTCAAGTAGATAAACTTGTGAAATTGCCAATCTGTGACACTTGAACTGCTATTCTTATCTTTATGGGAATGGCTCTAGTAGCACCAAATTTGTTTATATTTATTTCTATAAAATTTCAGTTCTTATCTTCACGAGATTACGAACAGTCTCAAACGTTTCTTTTATCGCTTACGTGCTTATTAAAGTTATCTATAAAATTAATCAGGTTTTTCAAGTTTTTCTGTTCGTTAAATTTTCCAACGTTTAGATTCGCGTGTTTCTCCACAATATTTTGAATTTCACAATAAAGTTTATTGACGAGTGTGTTAATTATATAATTAATGTAGATCAATGACTTGTAAGGTCTTTTTAGACTATATTTATCTATAGCAGTAGTATTAAGTATTCCAAATTCTAGCTAGACTCAATTGACTTTGTTCTCTCAAGTTCTCGCTTAGTACTTTTTGAGCTTAATTTAATTAATTTTATTTGTTTTTTAGTTTATCACCATTTTTGTGTTCCGTCCTCAGGCGACCGATCCATAACACGACTCAAAGGCGACTGAGGTGCAGTCGGCAAATGCTCTTTGTGTTCAGCCAAATAATCAGTATATAGCCATATGGCTATGTTTATATATATATATATATATAGTGTGTTGTTATTTGATTGGCTGCTCTTTCAGGTGCTCATTCCAAATGATGCCACTCAAGCCTTACTCAAATTCTTGAAAATCGCACAGAAGAACTGTCTTGTAGCTCTCTTAAAGTAAGAGATATGCATTTGGGGTAAACAGAGAATAACTCCATGCAATTTAGAAATTCGAAATCTCTATAAATGTATTCAATCAACATCAATTAATTTATTTATTAACATACTTAAAACATTTATTTTGTTTGGGAGTATCTAAAAGATCAATTCTAGTTTCGCTTGGACTTTGGTTTTGGCTTCTTCGCAGATCTTAAATTGCGGCAAAGAAGTAACAGGCCCAAAATTGGCAACAGAATTATAGCCAACGCAATGCCAACGATGTCGAGGAGATAGAACTGATACCAGGGTTGATTGATACCTGCGGACACCATATGTGGTGCTCCACGATGCTTAATCACATAATCGATCCAGAACATGGCCGTATCCATTGCACTCATTGGACGATCGCGGAAGATGCGTGACGCTCTCTTCATGTTATCGCTGTACTTGGGATTCTCCAACAGTTCAGTCAAGGAATAGCGCAGCTCCTGCTCCGTAACTGTACGGTAACTAACGCTCAGAGCAAAGCCAGCAGTTTGGCCTTTCTTGATATTCAAATTCTGATCGGCATAGATCGGCATGCCGAGCACAGGCACACCGTAATAAACCGCTTCCTGAGTGCCGAAGAGACCTCCATGGGAGATGAAAACCTTTACGTTCGGATGGTTCAGTATATCAGTCTGGGGCATCCACTTCTGAACCATTACATTGGCAGGTAAATTGGGCAGTTTGTCATCCTCGAACTTCCAGAGCACGCGTTGCTTAAGACTGCCGAAGACACCAAGGAACATCTTGATCTTCTCGGGTGGAAAATCTGCACTACGCACTTGAGAACCTATAATAGGCGATGTTATCTAAGATCATTGTAAGAGACATGATAATTGCAAAACTTACCCAAACTGAAGTAGATAGCTCCACCCTTGGCTTCATCTAAGAACTTTTTTATATTTGTGGGTAATGGCTTGGCTGGTTTTATATGTAGTCCGCCCACGGGAAACATGTTGAAGGCTGTGGGTCTGGGGGCTTCCAAAGGCACATAGCTATTGAGAAGAATGGCTGAGATATTCCGCTCCAGTTGCTTAATGGTAGGCAAATCCTTGAACTTCTTGGACAGGTGCTTCTGTAATATCTCATTTTGTGCAGGATAATACCAGAAGAGGCGCATCGCTTCCTCAGCGAGCGAGCAGAAAACGCTGTCAATACGTTCCGTGAGCGACATGCGATCGGTATAGGGCTTCCAGCCGTGAGCCACATACGACCAGGGATTGATGATGCCCGTCAAGGAACTCAGATAGTTGGAGTATCCGAAGGTTGTAACGGTAATAATTGGTATTTGATAGAGATGACCCAGAATTAGGGCGCCCTCATTGAAGAACTGCTCGGCCAGAAGCAAATCGTATTTGCCCACCTTGTCTTTGGCATCGATTAGTTGTTGCACTTCCTTCTGCTCAAATGCAAAGTTCGTGCTTTCCAAGCCCATTGTATAGGCCACCCTGAGGAATGGGATAGTGTTGATATCTGTCATGTCCAGCGCTGACTTGGCACTGGTCAGTTTCAAAACTATAAAGTACGATTTGGTGAACAGTTAGTTATTTTTCTCTTAGATGGATAGACTTACTTGTGCCCCATATATTGTATTGTGGTATTAGAACCTCTGTGTAGTTCGCACCCAGTTTCTCCTTGGCTAATGAGAATGGCGTAATGAAGGTCACCTCATGTCCTCTATGAACTAGTTCTCTGATAATCGCATCGGTGATCATAAAATGACTTTTAGCGGGAAAGAAGAATGGCGCTAGAATACGGTAACCATCTCCAATTTCCAAGTGTTGCAGAGCAACGAGGCCCAGCAAGAGTACTCTCAAGATGCTCTTCGGTTGCTGTAGTTCAAATAAATAAGTAATTATTAGTTACGCCAAAATTATCTTCCTACTGCAAGTTCTTAATCTAGTTCCATGTAATCACTTTATAGTAACTACTTAAACAGTTTTATTTTGTAGTGTTAGCCCTTATCTTTCGATTACATTGCATTTTCCTTATCATCTTTGCACATGCATATTATAATTTATTCACTTGAATGTTCTATTGATTTTAATGATCATTCACGAAGTTAAATGAGTATATCGATTTTTGTAATGTCCGTCTTGCTGTCCGTCTGTCCGTCCGTCCGTTCGTCCATTCGTTCGTCCGTCCTTCCGTCTATCTGTTCGTCTGTCCGTATAAACGCAAAACCATTTCTCCGCTATTGAAACTAAATACTTGTTTTGAAAATATTATGTTGATCTCAAAATTTTTCTGTCCATTTCAGTGGCACTACTATTTTTATGAACACAGCTGCATATACCTATTGGGGTAGTGTCAAATCGGGAGTGTCTAGAAGCTGTCAGTATTTTGAGCGTGAATAAGTATTCTGCAGTCGGTAGCGCCTGACTACAACGTTCTTAATTATTTACTATATAAATATTCATGGTTTCTGCTATAGTATATCTATAGCTTTGTGTAAACATGTATATTAATCACTTGAAAATTTTGTTTGATAAATATTTATGGTAATACAAATTTTTTTGATTGGTTTTCTTGTTGCACTTTGCAGTTAGACCCTCAATTTATTTGATTAATTTTGGTTAAGTTCAATTTATTTGCACACCATTTTTAATTTGCTTGCTGCACTGTGCTAGAGCTACTCGGGCTACAGTCAACCGATCCACGCCTCGATGCACAAACGACTGAAACGTTGTCTCTCATGCAATATATTTATGGACTCCAGGCGACTTATCGGCGATGCACCTGTGATGTAATTCGCTGAGCAAATACCCTGCACGACGGCGATAAGATTGATTCAATGAGTAATGGGCAAAATGCATTTTGCTCGCGCTCTCGAATTTAATCAATAAGTTTTTATATAAAACGAATGCAATCTCGTAATTGCAGGGCATTTATCAGTCGAGTGCAAAGCTGAGTAAATTATCTCACACTCAATTGTCGCTATTCACTTAAATAATGCAATTTTGGCAGCCATTTCCCATATAAATGAAATATATGATATCAATTACAGGGTCTTTTCGAGTTTTTTTCCATTTGCCATGAACTTGTAATATGAGCCCAAAAGCTATAAGTTAAGTTTATACAGGGTATTTTCATGTTGAAAAATCCTATTGAGAATATCTTTTGTTTTGCTTTTCCGATGAGTCGACAGTTTAGGAGTGTGTTATGATCGGAGCTGCGCTAGGAATATATAACGTTTTGTTGACACTTACGTGTTATCAGCTGCAGTAAAGCTGTCTATATAAACCACTTTATATTCTACATATATATCACGTACTCGAACCAGTAGACGGCATTACGACGTGGCAACATCGACAGGAAGTCGCAGAGCAGCCCTTTCTTTTTGAATTGCTGGCTAATGCCATAGCCACACAGCACGGCCTTGTTCATGTTGAGATGCTGCGAATGACGAGAGCTTTAAACACACAAATCTTCTATTCAGTATAAATCACTCACCTGATCACAGTAGAAGGGTATGCCTAGCATGGGCACTGCATAATGTACGCCCTCCTGGGTACCAAAGAGTCCGCCGTGAATGATGAATACTTTAATGTCTGGAATCTCAGTTGGTGTAGGTCAAGTCGATAACTTATTTACAAAGATAGCTTTGAGTTGCTTGTGATATTTCCAATCTCTGACACTTCAATTGATATTCTTATCTTTATAGGAACTGATCTAGTAGCAACAAATTTTTTTATTTATTTCTTATCTGTTGAACAATTTCAAACGTTTCTTTTATCGGTTACGTGCTTTTTAAAATTATTTATAAAATTAATCAGGATCTTCTGTGTTCGCAGGTTTCGCCAGCATATTATATATTTCACAATAAAGTTTATTGATGAGTGTGTTCGTTATATAATTATTATAAATCAATGACTTGCACGGGTATTAGCCTTTAGGAAAATCAATGTATCTATATACTATATGGGAGTACTATATAGATTTAAATTTCAAGACCTTTATCTTTATATTGTACTATGTGGTTTCAGTATTCTTTTTGTAACTATTCCAAATTGTAGTTATATTCAATTGGGCTTGTTCTCTCAAGTGGTTGCCCAACAGTTGCTGAACTTAATTCATATAGTTTGATTTGTTTTTTAGTTTATCACCATTTTTGTGTTCAGGCTTCGCACTCGGGCCACCGATCCATAATACGACTCAAAGACGACTGAGACGCAGTCTGCAAATGCTTTTTCTGCCCAGCGCAATAATCAGTTAAAAGCGTTTATTTATGAGACAAATAACAGGCAATAACAGACAAATAACACCGCACTACATAGATATATCTATATATATATATATCTATATATATATATATATATATATATATATATATATATATATATATATATATATATATATATATATATATATATATAGATATGTCTATGTAGTGCGGTGTTATTTGACTTCATTCCAAATGATTCGTCTTACTAGCAATTGTAGCTATACCTACTATATAAAACACATACAGTTAGAAATCGGAGAGAAAAACTCCATATAGTTGACAGTTTGTAAGTATCTACAAATTTATTCATTCAAATTATTATACTTAAAACATCCTATTACTTACTGTTTGGGAGTATCTTTAAGATGTATTTCTAGTTTCGTTTTGACTTTGGTTTCGGCTTCTTCGAAGACCTTAAAGTACGGCAAAGAAGAAGCAGACCCAAAATTGGTAACAGAATTATAGCCAACGCAATAGCAGCGATGTCTAGGAGATAGAACTGATACCAGGGTAGGTTAATACCCTCGGACACCAAATGTGGTGCTCCACGATGTTTAATGACATAATCGATCCAGAACATGGCCGTATCCATTGCACTCATTGGACGATCGCGGAAGATTTGGGAGGCTCGCTTCATGTTATCCCTATACTTAGTGTTCTCCAGCAGCTCTGTAAGGGAATGGCGTAGCTCCTGATCCGTAACTTCATGGTAACTAACGCTCAGAGCATAGCCAGCAGCTTCGCCTTTCTTAATATTCAAATACTGATCGGCATAGACGGGCATGCCGAGCACAGGCACACCATAATAAACCGCTTCCTGAGTGCCGAAGAGACCTCCATGGGAAATGAAAACCTTGACGTTCGGATGGTTGAGTATATCAGTTTGGGGCATCCACTTCTGGATCATCACGTTGGCAGGCAGATTGGGCAATTTGTCATCCTCGAACTTCCAGAGCACGCGTTGCTTAAGACTGCCGAAGACACCAAGAAGCATCTTAATCTTCTCGGGTGGGAAATCTGCACTACGCACTTGAGAGCCTAAAATGCACTATGTTAACCAAGATCATTGTTAGAGACTTGATTTTGCAACTTACCCAAACTGAAATAGATAGCTCCATCCTTGGCTTCATCTAAGAACTTTTGCATTTTGGGCGGCAATGGCTTTGGCGGTTTTATATGCAGCCCACCCACGGGAAACATGTTGAACGCTATGGGTCTAGGGGCTTCCAAGGGCACATAGCTATTCAGAAGAATGGCTGAGATATTCCGCTCCAGTTGCTTAACGGTAGGCAAATCCTTGAACTCTTTGGGCAGGTACTTATGTAAAATCTCATCCTGAGCGGGATAATACCAGAAATAGCGTATCAATTCTTCTGCCAGCGAGCAGAAAACGCTGTCAATACGTTCCGTGAGCGACATGCGATCGGTATAGGGCTTCCAGCCGTGAGCCACATACGACCAGGGATTGATGATGCCCGTCAAGGAACTCAGATAGTTGGAGTATCCGAAGGTTGTAACGGTAATAATTGGTATTTGATAGAGATGACCCAGAATGAGGGCGCCCTCATTGAAGAACTGCTCGGCTAGAAGCAAATCGTATTTGCCCACCTTGTCTTTGGCATTGATCAGTTGCTGCACTTCCTTCTGCTCAAAGGCAAAGCTCGTGCTGCCCAAGCCCATCTGGTAGGCCAGCTTAAGGAATGTGATTGTGTCGATATCTTTCATGTCCATCACTGACTTGACATTGGCCATGCCCAAAACTGTAAAGGACGACCAGTTAGTTGCAAGTGCTTTACCCTCTTAAAAAGAGACTTACTTGTGCTCCATATGTTGTACTGTGGTATTAGAACCTCAGTGTAGTTCGCACCCAGTTTCTCCTTGGCTAATGAGAATGGCGTAATGAAGGTCACCTCATGTCCTCTATGAACTAGTTCTCTGATAATCGCATCGGTGATCATAAAATGACTTTTGCCCGGAAAAAAGAAAGGCGCCAGAATACGGTAACCAGTTCCAATTTCCATATGCTGCAGGGCAACGAGGCCCAGCAAGAGTACTTTCAAGATGCTCTTCGTTTGCTTTTGTAGGTCGGAAAGATATGTTATTAGTTGAGTCAATGAGCTTATCTTTATGCTTCGACTTCCTAATCTAATACAATGTAATCACTCTAATAGTTCTAGCCACTGTGTGTAGACTTTTCATTTTTAACGTTTAACTGACGATTATAATGCATTTTCTTTATCGCCTACGTGATTTAAATAATTAGCTTGAATTTTCTATTGACTGCGAATATTAATGGAATCTTCTTTCGTATATCTAAAGCTTCATGTTATTTATCACTAGGCAAGTGCGTAAACGTTTGGCCAGAACTGCCCAGCATATTAAACGTTTGCAAACGTTTACCGAAAGATAATAAGACAACTAGAATGAGTGAAAGAGATTGACCGAAAGAAGAAGATAGAGAAGGTCACTAAGAATGAGAGCGAGTGAGAGAGAAAGACACGGAGACACGTTTAAGCATTGCGCTGTTTTATGCGATTTATGTTTAGGGCAAAAACTTGTTTTAAACTGATTAAATATTCATATAAAAAATTTAACTTGTTTTCCTGCACATTTTTGTTGAACTTTTATGTTAGACATTTAAATTTTTTGATTAATTTTGGTTAGGTTTAATTTATTTACACACCATTTTCAATTTGCTTGCTGCACTGTGCTGGAGCTACTCGGGCTACGGTCGACCGATCCACGCCGCGACTCACAAACGACTGAGATGTTGTCGGCGTTGGGTCTCCCATTCAATATATGTTGACTTCAGGCTGCTTATCGGCGTAGCGTCGTGATGAAATTCGGTGTTCAAATTCCTTGCAAGACGGTGATAAGGTTGTTTCGATGGGCCGATGGCCGAAATGTGTTTAGCTTCGCGCACTTAAGTTTAATCAATTAGTTTTGATATGATAGAAATGTATATATAAAACGTTGACAATCTAGTAACTACAGGGTATTTAGCACTCGACTACACAGCTGAGTAGATTATCAAAATTCTCGACTGTTGCAATTCAATTAAATAATCAAATCTTGTCAGCTATTTTCTATATATATATTCAATTTTATACAATTACAGGGTATTTTCGTACTTTAACCCACTTTGATAAGGTAATTTTGTATGTGTGACAGTTAAGAGCACATAAGCTCTGCCTTCACTTTTCGCAGGGTATATTCATAGGGCACAATTCACAATGATTAGTTAGCTTTCCAAGTTTGTCTTATCATGGGAGAAGTGCTAGAAATATGTTGGACACGTACGGATTTTAATGGATTTTGATCTTCACGTGTTGCCGTGGGCTAAACGTATGCTCAGCAAGTGATGGAAAAGGCCGTACAATCCAGATTCTTGAATGAGGTTTTCGGGTTATCATTCCCGAGCAACTGAGATACTTCCACAATTTATATATATTTAGTAGAATTAAGAGCCCACAAACTAGTGAACGCAAGCGATGTTAAGTTAATCTTTTACAGGGTATTTTCATGTCGCACAAACAAATAGAGCATATCTTTTGTTTTGCTTTTCCGATGAGTCGACAGTTTGGCAAATGTGAGAAGTGTGTGTGTTATGATCGGAGCTGCGCTGGGAATATGCAATGCTGATTGACACGCAGGTGTTATCAGCTGTAAGCAATCGTGTATATATAAGACAGTCCATACCATATATATATCTATATATTAACAACTATTTTTATTGACCGCAGCAATTACAACTAGATATAGTGATGGATTACTAATTTAATGGGCTTTCGCTTTCCTATGCTTTCTGCCGCTGCCCTGGAGCAGACGTACGGCTAGCAGAATAAGGCAAACGGCGGACAGTCCAAGAACTGCCACAAAGCCAATCACATCCAGCAAATAGAACTGATACCAGCTCAGGTCGAGACCAGCGGATCGCATGTGGGGTGCGCCCTTGTGTCGTATCACGTACTCGATCCAGTAGACGGCGCTGCGGCGAGGCGACATCGGACGATCCCTAAAGATGCGAGAGACGCGCTGCACATTGTCCGCATAGGTCGCATTGTGGATGAGCTGCAGCAGTGAGTCGCGAAGCAAATCTTCCGTAATGGACTGAAAGTGCAGGCTAATGCCGTAGCCACCCAGCACGGCCTTGTTCATGTTGAGATGCTGCGAATGACGAGAGCTTTAAACACACAAATCTTCTATTCAGTATAAATCACTCACCTGATCGCAGTAGAAGGGTATGCCTAGCATGGGCACGGCATAGTGTACGCCCTCCTGGGTGCCAAAGAGTCCGCCGTGGGTGATGAATACTTTGATGTTGGGATGGGCCAAGATATCTGCCTGTGGCAGCCACTTGCGTATCATGACATTGGGCGGCAACTGACCAATGGACTCATCCTCGAATTTCCACAGCACGCGCTGCTTCATGGAGCCAAAGACCTTGAGGAACAGCTGCAGCATGTCTTTGGGCATCTCTTTGCTCTGCACATTGCTGCCTGGAATGGAAGTAGGCAGGATAGTTATTTGGGGCTAACTCACTCCTATGGGCCGACACTTACCCAGGCTAAAGAAGATGGCGCCATCTGTTGCCGCATCGAGGAAACTTTGCATGTCTGTGGGCAGCGGCTTGGGCGGATAGATGTGCATGCCGCCCACTGGCACCATGGCGTCTACTGTGGGACGTGCCGTCGTCAGTGGTGCGTGACTGTTGAGCAGCATAACCGAGATTTTCGTCTCCATGTGCCTGACCTTGGGCACTTTGGCTGCGGGCCGGACGGGCAATAGAATCAGAGATTTTAAGCTTTCAAAATGGGTCGCGCACTTACCCAAAGCCTGACCAAAGTACTTCTCAGTGATGGCATCCATTTTGGGAAAGTAGTTCAACAGACGATCAAAGTCCTCGTAGAGAGAGACGTACGTATTGCGCACTCGCTGCATGAAGGGCATGCGGTCGGTGAAGGGCATGAAGCCGTGCGGCACAAAGGACCACGGCGTAATCAGGCCCATCATTTGGCTCATATGGTTTTCATAGCCTAGCGTGCTTGTGGTGACAATGGGTATGTTGTACTTGTAGGCCAGCGCCAGAAAGGCCTCCTGATAGAACTGCTCGGCGAGCAGTAGATCGAAGACGCCCTTCGTCTGCCGTGCATGGATCAGGGCCCGCACCTTGGGCTGACGCAGCGCATGCTCCGTCGTCTTAAGTCCAATAATCTCTAACATCTTGAGAAAATCATAGTTCTTCATCTGCGTCAAGTCGAACAGATGCTGCACTCCAAAGCTGAGCTTCACTGTGGCAAATCGAAAAGGTTTCATAAGTCTTGAAGTCTTTCAGAAGTGCTCTCTCGCTCTCTCACCATCATGCCAGAAGTCGTAGACAGGTTCGATGAGCAGCTCCGTGTAGTTGCTGCCCAGCTGCTGGGAGGACAGCGAAAAGGCCGTGATCATCGTGACGCGATGTCCGCTCTCCACGAGCTCCCTAATCAGCGCCGTGTGCATCATGAAATGACTTTTACCTATGCCAGAGCCACTTACGGACAGTTAGAACAATTGCAGTTACCGTTGCAGTACAGTGAAGCCTGCTTACCTGGAAACGCATACACAGCCAAAATGTTCGCTGGCCTCGCCTGTGGCAGTGCAGCCAGTGCGCAGCACAGTAAAACAAGCCTCAACGACTGCAGCTTCATTGCGGCGCATTCAATGTGAGTTCTTATTTTGCCAATTTGTTTTCTTCACTCTTCTTTATTAGTTTTCTTTTATTTTTCGTTAAGTTTCCACTGATCTCTAATCTATCCGTTAACCGAACGTTGACTTTTCCGGACTGTAACTGGCGAAGCTGCTGAGAGTCTCTCACACACTAAAAGAAAAGAGAGAGAGAGAGAGAGAGGAATATTGATATTTATTTCCATTTCTATTCTTAAATCAAGTCTTTAACTGGGTCAATGAAAAGTTTGAAAAGATTAAAACGACTTTGCCAACAGCTGCTCTCCCTCTAAGGCAGCTAAGCTCAGCAGTCGAGCAAACTCAACTAATATGTGCATAACCCATCAGTTCATTTCACATATATTACTGTCTCTTCATATCAATTAAACATTCAATTCAAATTCATTACAGCGAACATCAAACAGCAAATAGCAAATGCATTTCAACTTGACTGCCTTTTGTCGATTGCAGATCTGTAAGTGCGCAGTTCTGCCTGTTGCATATGGCAAATACCCTGTAAAGTTGACTCACTATTAGTTTTAAATATTAGCAAATGACACTCTATAGTGTTTATATTGTCACAATTGGAAGATAAATATGAGGTAGCTTAGACAGTGTCAAGCTTAAAAGCAGCTTCAATAACACTGTCTAAACTACCTCATATTTATCTCATCTAAATCGCACTTTTCATTTTGTTATCTTTGTCCATTTTCATTTATGGTATTACAACCCAACAACACACTTTAAAGATTTACAGAGTATCTCATAGGGAATACGCTCATATAATATTGATTTCCTACTTGCTAAGTTAGTTGACATAACAAGAAAACTTATTTACTATTAATAATCATATATGATTTTAGAATTTGATGAAGTCAAGTTGTTTGTAAGCTTTACCTTCGGCTGGGCAAGAGCGAAATAATAGCTTCCGTTTAAGAGCTAGATTAACTAAAGTATAACCTGAAACTCAACTTCCTTTGAGAGGTCACAATTCCAAAGAATTCTTCGCTTACTTTACGCCAAAGATATAATTCAAACTGTAATAGTTAAGCTAATTCAAAATGATAATCACCTTGGAGTAACTAATTTAACCAGTTTAACTATTGTTTGAATCTTATTCAAATTTAACTATCGAGTAGATTATGACAGAGATAGACAGCTGTAAACGTTTGAGCAAACGCCGAAAAGACGTTTGTTTTTTTTTTTTTGCTTTTATGCTAATTGAAACTATGCAATGCAATTTAATTTATGTTTCAGCCAGAAAACAAAAACAGTTAAATGATTGATTTGGCCAATATTACTGTTAACAATCAAGTTTACTTTTATGCACTTCACAGTTAGCTTTCTAGCAGCCACTTCATTACATTAATTCAATGCAATGCTAAGTTACATACAATTTGTTACCGATTCACGGCGCGACTTACAGACGACTGAGATGCTGCAGGCATTGGGTCTCACATTTAATATATGCGGACGACAAGCGGGGCTCAGTTCAAATACCCTGTTAAACAACGGCAAGGTTGTCTGGCTATGCCATGGGTATTTTGTTTGGCCTACTTCAGTTCAGGCAATAAGTTTTTAGAGGATGTAAATGCTTAAGTAAAACGTATTTATTGCTTAGTAAATTAGCCAACACTCAGTTGTTGCTATTTAATTCAATAATGAAATCTTGCTAGTCATTTCGTAGATATATGACATATATTATCTGTAAGTACATCAATTGCAGGGTATTTTTATCATATTAGTTCACTATTTACAGGGTATGCTCACAATGTGGCATCATCGAACACAATGCCGATGATTCGGCTGTTTTACAAAGACGTGTTATCATGCGAGATGAGCTAAAAATATATGAAAAATATTGGCCACGCGCGTTATCAGCTATAGTAAAGCATTTGTGATTTATGAATACATCTGAATGTCGACAAATATTGTTGACAGCAGCGATTCCCACCAGTAATAATGACACATAAATTTAGTGAATTTTGATCTTCGCGTGTCTTCAGATGCTGCCGTGAAGCAAACGTATGATCAGCAAGAGAGCAGCAGTTGCCCAGCCAATCGAATCGCTTGAAAGACTCTTCCGGAATCCCACTGAGTAGCTCGCACGCCCAACAAGAGAAGAGCTGAATGAATCCACACTATCGGTAACAGAAGAGCTCTTGTGACAGTGAGTATGTTTATTTGTTATTCATACATATATATGCCCTGTAGGCACAGGCGTGTGTAAATATTAATTTTATATATTACATATTACATATTGACTTATGCATAGATTGCAATATTTATTTATTTTCAGTTTTCAACTGCGGCTAAAGCTTTCTTTGATTATAATTATATTATATATACATAATGCAACACCATTTTAGCAGTGACACGTCTCTAGCTAAACCAAGCGTCGGGCAAACTCAACTAACATTTGCATAACCCATCAGTTTACTTTACATCTCTCACTATCTCTTCATTTCAATTAAACATTCAATTCAAATTCATTACAGCCAACAACAAACAGCAAAAGCATTTCATCTCGACTCGCTTGCGTCGATTGCAGCTTAGCAAGTGCGCAGTTCTCTAATGCATGTGCTGCCTGTTGTACATTTCGTATACCCTATAAAGTTGTGGAACTATTGTTATTAAATATTCGCAAGTAACACTCTATAAAGCCTCAATTAGCAGCCTAATATGAGCTACTTATAGCATTTAATTTAATGTAATTTTTAGCATGCAGTGCAATCAATTTCAATGTTAATTTTAGTCATCAAAGGACTCTTTTCACATATGTAATCACAAGCCAAAAACAAACTCAAAAAATTTACAGGATATCTCATATAGAATTCACTCAGGTTATCAGAACTTCTCGCTTGCCAACTTAGTTGGAATGACTTGACTGAAAGCGACTTATTTAATATTAGTAATTATAAGAGCTGCATGCGTGTAGTTTGTGTTTGAATCAAGCCTACTAGTACTTTACCTTGCGTTACGCTCGAGTGAATATGTCAAGTACAGTAAAATGTAGATAAAATAGGTTATCCTTTGTAATCAAAGAGATCCCTTATTAAATGTAACTCCTATTTATACAAACATAAGCTGCCATTATAATTTATAGGCAATGAATGTACCTAATATATACATACATATCTCTAAACATATTTAAATAAAAATACAGAAATACATTTCGACCGAGTTTTTACTTATAAAAAAGCATGAATAGAGCTGTATAAGATCCAGCTGATATTTGGAAGTAAATTTAGCAAAGTTCACAACCAACTCAAAGAAATTTGGTATTCAAAAATCGTTGCATACTTTTGTGGGCTATGAATGTCGAAAAACACGATTCTGTTGCATACTCTAGAGGGCAGCACTGCTATATTTAACAAATTTTATTATTCATTGCAAAATAAAGATGATCCGCAACGCCATGTCGTTTTTCCTTTTAATCCTTGCACATAATAAAAGAATAAGATGCATATGGTTTGTGGAGACTAATCCCATCGATCTCCATCGAAATATTGTGGAATCTAGGACTTTTGCCTTTTCAGCAGCGGGCGGGCTGCGGCGACCAAGGAAATAAGCCAAAGCACACAAAATCCCTAATATCTCCGTAGCCACAAGGCTGATTTTGCTGTCCTTTGGCACATTAATAGTCCTGGTGACCCCACATCGTTTGACACCTAGCTTGCCAGGATACGCTAGGATACGGCTGAGTTAGAAGGGTTTTTCTCTTTACACAAATGTGCTTATATCTCAGTTGTTTGAAGGACTTTCGTCTTTTCGAGTGCTAATTCTCAATCAGAAGGAAAATAACTGTCTTTGGTGTAAAGCACATGCCGATAGTCCTTCGAATGGCGAAGTTAAGCTGCTACTTGGCCATTTTTCGACCAAACCCCTTGCAAAAATTTGAGGATAATTTTTTGTCGAATCCTGGAAATCTGTGAATGCCAATCGATAGTCCTGCTCCTTAGCAGCTCATAAAGACATGTCCTTCCCCTGATACTTAAGGATATAGACGAGTTATGGCTATGAAACGATTGTCCTGATTTTGAAAAATAGCTCTAACTCAGCTAAATATTTGGGGATTTCGGCAGGACTTGGTGCGCTAGGATCGGAGAGACCAGTTGCATCAATCTCCATCAAAAGATTATAGGGTCATCTAAGAATCAAAGTTGGTCCGTTTGAAAAAGAATCATTAAAACTCTGCCGTACCCTTGCTTATCCTGACGAGTCCTGTGGCAACTAATGCACATTGACTGGCACTACCAACTGGCCAAAGGACATGGGAAATATCCCTGCAGTTGTTCAGTTCTGAGCAATTTTTAAATGTCTTAGGGCTGCTTTTATACAAAAGGATATTCGTCTCGCTTTCAATAAAAATATTTGCATTTCCAATGTAATTTATTGTGTGTTTGATTTGTTTTTGTTTTTGTTTTTTTTTTTGTTTTATATATATATTTTAGTTTATGCTAGGAGTAGGTGGTAGGCATTAGGCGATTACATACATTTAAATATGTATATTTATATATGTATATTCGAATATATATAAACTAAATTTTAATATGTATTATTAGGAATCGTAATTTGATAACGAAGCGGCTTGTTTAGTCATAGGTAGTAAGTACTGTACATTAGGCAATATTAACGACATTTTAAGTAATAATTCTTTTCGCTTTTTACAATACAAAAATCACATTCGATTTCTTCATCTTTTTGTTGTTGTGTTTAGATGAATGCAAAGTTTTTAAATAGATTTCGAACGTTGATAGCTTTAAACTCATTTGCTGGCAATTAACAAACTCGTCCGTTGCACACCACAAAGTGCATAAGTTTATCTTCAATTTTCGTTTTCAATTTGAAATTCTGCAAATTTTCAAATTTTCATTTTATGCACAAAAGCAATTTGTGGCCGAGTTGTTCGGGCGGCTTTGGGGATGGCTGGGCAAGGGTTGGGTGTATATTGCTTATGTTATTAGTCTAGGCCTTAATCTAAGAAGGGGGAGCTTAAGCGAAATTCAATTTATTGTACGTGTGTGCAGGAGGCGAGCAGAAGACAAACAGGCAGCAGGACGAACAGGCAGCAGGCAGCAAGACGAACAGGCAGACTGGCAGGCAGTCAGGCTGTTGCCTAATTGTAGCTGCTCTTCTTTTATAATAAATAGCTGCTGCCGCAGGCGCTGCACATTCTGTTGATGGGCACACATTTGCGCACTTGCAACACACACACATACACGACGTCTGCCATATGTAGCCATATGTGTGCGTGTGTGTGTGTGTGTGTGGGTGTATGTGACTGTGTCTGGTTTCCTTCTTGTGGCTTTTTCTCAATACAAAAAAAAAACACAAAATAACGAAAAAATAAACAGGAAAGAAATATTGTTGAGGCTGTCATAAATAATGCTCGGCTCATAACTAAGATTTGGTCCTGCGAGATGAAGCTGTTGGCACGTGCTCGGAATGTGCTCCTCCTGCTGCTCCCACTGCCACTGCTGCTGCTGCTGCTGCTGCTGCTGCTGCTGCTTAGCTCACTATATATACTTGGATATATAGCGCTTCTGCACAAGTCGGCCGGCCTTGCGCTTAAGTATGGTGAAGCGTATTAACTGCTAATCGCTAAAATGTGGTGACTGCGGCGGCACACGTGGGTATAGCTGCAAGGAGAGACACAGATGGAGAGAGAGAGAGACATAACTGATTAGCTGCTGGCCAAGCAGAGGCATATTTCATATTACTTACTCCGAGCAGATTACGTGGCACGTAGCCCTCATCGCCAGCCGCATTACGTGCCCACCACCACTCGTTCTCGGCATCGTCGCCCTTGCGCAGCACGATCAGCGGCTCGTTGACGTGAAAGCTCAGCTCATCGCTGTTCTGCGCCTCATACGAAAACACCGCATAGACATCGCCGTTGTGCAAAATGCCCAACTTCTCCTGAATGCCTAAAGAGAGAGGGAGAGTGAGCTTAGATCTCTATTTATATTAGTTAACATTTAGAGCAAACTTACTGTACAAATACTCGGAGCAGCCATCGAAGCCCTCCTCATCCTCCTCGCACTTTTCCGCTGGTGTCTCATGGTCGGAGAGCGTCGAGGCAAACAAACAGGCGCCGCTCTCCACCAAGAACTTGACCATGTTCAAGTTGTTGCAGCTGGCGGCGCAGTGCAACGGCGTCCAGCCATCCGAGTCCTGGGCATTAACATCACAGCCAAACTGCACAAGGAATCTAGAGGACAGAACAGATATAGATTAATAAAAGCTATTTTATTTGCTTTCATGTTTTCGACTTACTTGACTATGTCAAGGTGCCCCGCGCAGATAGCATTGTGCAGCGCGGTGATGCCCTCGTCGTTGGCCGCACTCGGATTGGCCACCTGCATGGCCGTCTTCTTCACCAGCTCCAGTTCGCCCTCCAGGCTGGCATCGAGCAGCAGCGCCAGCGGATCAAAGCTAACGCGACGCCCCAACTTGGGCTTGCTAGAGGTGCGCTCTTTAAGGTTGCTGCTGCTGCTGCTGCTCACCTCCACTTGAGTGCGTTCCAGGCGATCAGGCTCATCCACGCTCGAGCTGCTCTGCGAGTTGCTGTTGGGCGAGTGCTGTGGAGATTCGAGTGTGCTTCGGTTGGGCTCCGGCTGTTTGGGCTGCTGCAGCAGCTGCTGCTGTCCAGCCTCTGTCTTGCGCGGCAGCTGCTGTGCCCCAGCCTTGGCCAGGCCTCCGCCTACTGGGAGGGCCTTAAGCCGCGGTGGTTGCTCGAATATGGGCTGCTTGCGTATGGTTAGCGGCTTGGCCTTAATCGGCAAATTGTCATTGATGTTGAGGGATTGCAGCCCGAAGCTGGGTGCTGCTGTCTGTGCCTGTGCCTGTGCCTTGCTAGCTGTGCTGGATGTGGCTGCTGCTGCGGCTGCTGCGGCTGCTGCTGCTGGTCCACTCAGCTCGCTGGGCTGCTCTGTGGGTGACATTTTGCTGGGCTTGGGTGGCAGAGCGGGCCGCAGTTCAACCGTAGTGTTTGTCACCACATTGGGTGCTACACGATTCACCTTGGGGCTGTAGTTGATCATTTTGGGTATGGAGCTGCCGCCACTTGTGCCGCCGCTGCTGCTGCTGCTGCTGCTCATCGAGGTGGGCGCCACGCTGCTGATGGGTTTGCGCGGCGGCACTGCCACCTGCACCTGCAGAGGCTTCGTGCTGCTACTGCTGGAGGCGCCCGCATTGGAGACGGCCATGGCCACGGATTTGCTGACAGCGCCCAGCGGCATGCTGTGCACGGTTAGCTGCTGCTGCGTGTTGCGCTCTGACAGCGTCTCGCTGGTCACTGAAATCTCGTTCTTCTTAACGGCCGATGGCTCCTGTGACTCTTTCGCCTGTTGATTCAATTTGTTAATCAACGCTGAGGCGGAGCTGCTGCTCGCGATGCTCTTCGGTATTTTGCTGGCATTTGTTGTGGCAGCAGGCGAAGTTGTTGTTGTTGCTGTTGTAGCTGCTGCAGCTGCTGTTGCCTCTGCTGCTGCTGCCGCCGCTGCTGCTGCCGCTGCCGCTGCCGCTGCCTCTCTGTCCCGCTTCTTGGGTCCCACCTCTGCATAAATGTGCGTCGTGCTATCCATGGCCTCTGTTTGCGCCTGCTTGCGCAGCTCCGCTTCCGACTTCAGCTTCTTGGCCAACTTCGACTCGTCGCTTTCGCTGCTGCTTGCTGCCGTTGGAGCTGCCGCTGCTGTAGCAGCATTGCTGGCATTGCTGCTGGGATAGAAGCTCTGGCCAGGCGTCAATTTCACGTGGCTGTGACTCAGATCTTGGATGAGCTGATTCTGCTGATTGGTATTGGCCGTTGCGGCCGCATGCTTCAGCATGTTGCCCGCACTCAGATAGCTGGCCGTCGTTGTTATTGTGGACTTCTGGGGCGTGTGTATGAAGGGCTCGACGGCGGCCACGTTGACGCTGCCCCGTGCCATGGCACGCTCGGCTGCTCGGCCGGCGGCTGCTGCAGCGGCTGCTGCTGCCAGCTGATTGACCTGCTTCTGCAGCAGTTGTTGCTTCAAGGCAGCCACGCCTCCATGCTTGGAGGCAGGCTGACGCTGTTGCTGCTGTTGCTGCTGCTGCTGCTGCTGCTGCTGCTGCTGCTGCTGGTGATGTTGCTGTTGTTGCTGTTGTTGTTGCTGTTGTTGCTGTTGTTGTTGTTGCTGTTGTTGCTGTTGTTGTTGCTGCTGTTGCTGTTGGGCAGCAACGGCAGCTGTTGCTGCCAGTAGCTGCAATTGTTGTTGCTGTGCTGCTGCAGCTTGTTGCTGCTGTTGCTGCTGTTGTTGTTGTTGCTGCTGCTGTTGCTGTTGCTGCTGTTGCTGCTGCTGGTGATGCGTGTTCGCCTGCTTTTTGCGCTGCAGGCGAGTTTGCAGCTCGTAAATGCGTTGATCCACAGAGCGCAGTTCCGCCTGTCGCTGCTGCAGGGCTTCGCGTTGCATGTGCAAACGCGCATCCTGCTGCAAGGACAACTGATTGCGATACTTAATTGCGAAACGAGAAGAACAATAGGTCTTAATTAGCATTGGTTACTCTCCGCGCCCAGTTCACTCCGGACTTACCATCAGCTCGCGTCGCAGTTTCTCGAGCTCCCGTGAGGCCTGCGGCGGTAATGCCTGAGCCGCCGTCTGTCCGGTTGCGGCCAGCAAATTGACAGGACATCGCCGGTCGCGTCGCAGCTCCTCCAGCTGGCGTGTGAGCGCCTCCACCTTGGCCACCGCCAGACTGAGCTCCTTCTCCTTTTCGCTGAAGAGCGCACGAATCGAGTCCAAGTCATTGCCTAAGCACAAAAGTTAAACGGATTAGTCGGCCGTCCAGCCAGCAGTCGAAAGTGCCACGAAGTCGCTTATTTCCTAATGAAGTTAGCGCACTTTTGCGGCTAATTGAAGGCGGCTGGACACACAGGTTCGTAACGAGGTCACCGAGCTTAAATATGCTCTGCGAAAAGCTGCTTAGCTTAAGTTCCTGTTGCCTGCGCCTGCCTTACTTCTTTGCCCCACATCATTCACTCTTCAGCTTTCATTTGCGAGCTAACCTTTTCCACTTATTTATATATATCTTTTAATCGTTAGCATATTTCTGTGAAATTCACACCTTAAAACATTTGCAGCGTCTGGTCACACATGCCGGTGAGTAGGGTCCTGCGCATCCGTCGGATGCTGTCTGAACTAATTATCGCCCAACAAGGCGCAACTGAAACCTCATTAACATAACATCCTAGTCAGCGGGTGTATGCCGGCGTCTGTGTGGGTGTGTGTTTGTGTGGGTGTCAATGTGGATGTGGATGGGTGTCGTGGCTAAATCGCCAATGCCAGCACAGTCAATGCCAACAACAATCAGGTGAACTACAGTGCGCGCCTGGTAGATACTCAGCAAAACAGAAACTATTTGCGCTTAGATATATGCAAAGGAGCTTTCACTTATAATGTCAATGGATCTCTGATATTTATATCAGAGATGTAATCGATAACTATTATTGATTGAACTTAGACTAAGTCTACAAAAGCAAAAGTTTTGTTCTTCTAGATTGAAATAGTCATCTGCATATACTTCACATAATAAAAGGAAAGATCTTGAAGAACTGATGAAAGATTTGATTTACGAGCTGAATGGTTCGATATAGAATCTCGATAGAAGCTCAAACAATAAATGCAGAATCACTAAGTTACACACTTAATTATGATTTAGCTTTGACTTGAAACTATTATTTGGGAGCATTTGGAGAACTATATAAATCATAGTCAAACCTATGCAAAATTAGTTGAAAAAACAATATTTATCGATTAACGCCGCATTTCTTTATAGCACATGATTTATTCTATTTGCTTAGTCTTTAAATACCCCATACCATATGCATCTTTAATGGGTATAGGTTATAACAAGGCCATCAACAAGGATAACATCTTTGGCAGGGCAGCTCAAGAGCCACCCACAGGCAATCATAAAGGACAACAAAGTGCCACACATACATAAATTAAAGTTACACACCCGCACACACACACGCACACACACACACACGCACGCAGACACACTCATATATATAGTTACACGCATGCTGAGGTAGCGCCACTCAACACGATTTTAACACATGTTAATCCCGCAGTCGTCCCCGCTTGGGCGCCCACGCCACGCCCACTAAGCGCGCTTGTCGTGCATGCGGTGCTTAACTCAATTGGACCCATCTTCACTTTGTAGTTGCCCTGCACTTGTTAGCCACCCGCTTCGCCCCCCCCCCCCCCTTCCGCTCATATACTCACTCAGTGTTACATTGTAGGTCTTCTGCAGATCCACTTGACCCCGCAGTGCGCGTAAGCGTCGCAGCTTGGACTCTTGCGCCTCCACACGCTCTCGCAGGCGACGCAATCGCTCCCCTTCGGCGCTGGCCACCGCGCTGCGCACCTCCTGCGATTTGAGGAAGCGCAACCGTTGCTCCTTTGTGGCCAGCAGCTGGTGCTGGCTGTCGATTTGCTGCTGCTGTCGCAATGCCATCGCCCTCAACTCGGCTGACGTCAGCCTGCTGGGCACCTGCATCGGGGGATAGAGATATGAAACAAGTGGGTGGGATTAGTGGATTATAGTGGTCATACACATAAGTGGGTGTCGCATCACACGCCCTCCTTCAACCCCCTCCCCATCCCTGTCCGTGTGCAGAGATCGTTAGAGATTCAGCTGCGGATAAGCTGCTTGAAAAGGTGTCATTGGCGCTGTCGTTGCCACGCCGCCCCTTCTCGACAGGGGGGGCGGGGCCGCATCAATGGCGTCAAAGTGAAAATGAAATTTCCACAATTTATAAACGTTATCTGGAATCGTTGCCTTCGGCTAGAGCTTCAAGCTCCACTCGTGCCCGGAGTTGAGTGTCAAGTCAAGTCAAGTTGTCAACATCCACAGCTAGTCGCAGTCGTGGTCACGGTCACGGCCCAGTTGCTGCCCACCTCAGCGTCTGATACCACCATAAATCAAGTTATGTTTATGTGTGTGAAAAATGAAAGCTAATTTGCTACCTTTTTATTTAGGGCCTAGCGGAAAAACGGAAAGAAAAAGAAACAAATTTTCAGAATAACAAAAGAGACGTTCGCATAAATAGATTAAAGTTGGCCTCACACCTACGCCCGCTGCTTTTCCTTGCTTACATTTTGTAGCTAATCGTGCACTGTAGACAAAATTAGATACTGGGCGTGTAATTTAGATGTAGTTCTTTTGAACTAGTTCACAATTTCAAGCATATAGTGAAAGATTTGCAGCACTGCCTCTATCCAGCTTTGCTCTATGTCTTATAGCTAATATTATCTTATATTTCGGAACTACTTTTGAACTAGTTCCAAATTGAAATTAAAACACAATTGAGAAACTTTGACCTTTGACGTTTGCATTAAAGTCTTATATGCACTAATGTGAACAATTCTTTTAAAACAGTTCTCTGTAGCACTGTTGCCAGATGAAAGGCTGTTCGTATATAAATTATTCTGACTGGTTCCAAACTTAGCACTGCTATTTAACTGCTATTAGTTGTTAGCTAGATTTGACTTAAAGCTATCTCAGATCTAAATCACTTTTTGAACCAGTTTCCTACTAGTTCATATAAGAAGTATAAGCTAGCTCAAATAATAAAGTCATTTGGAACTAGTTTCAGACTGGGTTATAATTTAAACTGATTTCGTATTCAGCTTGAGTATGAGCTAACTCAAATATAAGACTTTAGTCTAGTCTACTAGTTCTAGAACTCTTTGTAGACTAGTTCCGTACTAGATCATGAACAAGTACATATGAGCAGTTCAAGTCTTTAATTCATTTTCAACTAGTTTCGTAAGGGAAAACATATTGAGCTACTTTTTAGCTACAGCTCGATTTTAACTTATTTCTAACTGCTCTAAATCTTTCTAGATCCATTTTGAGCTAGTTCCGAACTATTTTGGCTGTCATACCAATGTTCTCCTATTCCTTAATAGATTTTTTGTTACATTTATGCATAAATTTCAATTGAAAAATAATTATTTTTTGAAATAAAGCACAAAATAATATAATATTCATATGTTGGTTCACCTACTATAGGAACTAATACATATATAATACACAAAACTCAAATTGGTTCATATTGGCTATCAACTGCATTTGGTTTCTTTCAGTGTAGTTGATGGTTTGCAGTTTACTTACGTTAAGCTTCGGTTCGGATGTCACCACCCGTGTGGGACTCTGAGAACCGTTGATGGCGCTGCCTATGCCCATGCCCGTGCCCGTGCCGCTGCCGCAGCTGCTGGTGCTGCTGTTGCTGCTGGCACTGAGCGCTGAGGTGGCCCTCGAGGCGGGCATCAATGAGGCTGGCGGCATTTTGGGCAGATTGCCCGACACGGGCCGACACACGCAGGTTAGCATCGTCAATAAGGCTCAACTCTTTCGATTTTTCGGTTTGCGTTTCGGGCTCGTTTCGGGGGTTTTCTTCTTTAAATTCTGTTCACTTTTATTTTTATTTTTATTTTTGCACAGTTATTGACTTTGATTACGTTAACGTTTCGAATTCGCCTTCGAAATATTGTCACACCTTTCGCTTTTCTTTTTTTTGCAGTTTGCAGTTTGCGCTTTTTATTGCTGCTTCTTGATTTACTTAAAAATTCACTCGCAGTTGTAATATGTGTGTGTGTGTGTGTGTGTGTGTGTGGTGTGGCATGCAGGTTATATGTCCTTTGTCCTGCAACGACTATTTCTCTTTTATTTCTTTATTTTGCATGTGACTTGCGGAGCTGCTCTGCTGCTGCTGCTGTTGCCGCTGTTGTTGCAAATTTGTTTTTATTGTTGCAGAAAATATAACGAACGTCGCCATGACTTGCAAGTACCAGCCACGCCCACCACACACCCGCCTAACCACCCGCTGGTTGCACTTGGTCCGTCCGTCAGTCCGCCCGTCCGTCCCCACCCGCAGCGAGAGCCGCTCGCTGTCTGCGACCAGCTGCCTTCGCTATGTACTCGTTAATGGATTTTCAATTCAGCGCCTGATTGAAAGCATACTTTGTACTGCAGTGTATGCATGTGTGTGTGTGTGTAGTGTGTGTGTGTGTGTGTGTGTAGTGTGTGTGTTAGTGTGTGTGTAGTGTTTGTCATGCGAGTGTTGGTTGTCATTGGCAACGGGCAGCGTCAACAGCCGTGACAACAACAGGCGCTCAATGGCTCCCAGCACGACAGCCATAACAATTAAAGGCTATGCAAAGCTTGGGCTGACACGACTGATAGATACCCTGTAAATTGTATAGCAGAGTCTATAGCAGGCGTAAAAAAAGTACAGCAACTGCCCGGCTGTCTTCCTCTGATGAGGTAGTTGATTTAGAACTGGCAAACAGCATGACTAAAGGGTACCCTGTAATACTCTTTTGCTGAGGCAAATGTCCAAATAACTTCTTCTCCTTCTGTATGTTGCTTTTTAGCTACACTCAAGTTAAGTTATCATAATCAAGATTGTTTTACTGTTGGCTAGCACGACTAGCAGTTACCCTGTACATAGTAGAATGCATCTCAGCAGCTCAAGATTAGCTCTGACTGCTTCTACAGTTCTTCACTCTGCTCTCTTACATAATAATGAGCCCAAGTCAGTACTGGCATATAGCTGATACGACTCTGAGATACCTATTAATATGCATAAATCAAAACAGAAGTTATACAACAACACGCAAAGTACATCTAATCCCATTCCCAACTCTCGCATTCGCTCACTCGCTCACTCCGCATTAAACTTCCATTTACTTCCTGTTTTATTGGTCTTGGCATGAGCCAAACTAACTTAACCCTATATAAATGTAGGGCATATCTATAACAGCAACGGCGACAGCAGCGCAACAACAAGCCAAGTTAACGGCTCAGTTGCGTGTGCATAATCACTCGCACTTGCTAAATAAGAGTGGGTCAAACAATAGTTAATGCAAGTCAAATAGGCAAGTCGACAAACGACGAGCCACTAAAAACGTAGCGTCTAGGTATTAAAAGCAAGGCGTGGGTAGGGGGAGCTGCCACGCCCACACACACAGACAGTCAGACAGAGAGACAGAGCGACAGAGAGCGACAGAGACAAACAGAAGGCAACTAAACACTGAGCAAACAACAAAATGTCGTCATGTGTTTTGTTGGCAAATGGAAAATGAATGCGACGGGCAACTAACGAGGCGTGTGGTGGGAGTTTCAAAGGGGTGTGGGTGTATATATATGTATGTGTGTGTGTGTGTGTGTACAACGTAACGTCTGCTGTGCGACATGTCAGCAGCTGCGCTGGCTGCACAATTGGCTTTGGTCACACTGGCGCACAGCCATATTGATGAGCGCCATACTCGACGAAGTCAAGCGGAAGCAGGCAAAGGGCAGACGTCAGCAGGGAGAAGGCTGTCCCTGATCAATGACAGGCAACAGAAATTGCATTTCACAAAAGCATTTTGCAGTGGCGAAAAGACGCGAAGCACACACACACACACACACAGAGAGAGAAGACTCAATTTATGGCGCTTTTATGGCTAATATAAGGTCATGTATGAGCACAAAAGAACGAGAAGAAGCAGCAGCAGTAGCTGGCAGCGAGAAGAGGCAGCAGCAGCAGCAGCAGCAGCAGCAGCAGTGTGTAATCAGAGTTCGCTGCGTAATTTGTGCCAATTTGATTGATTGATTCGTTGCAGTCAATTTTTGATTGGAATTAAGAAGAACCTAAATACCAACTGTCAACAAATAAGTACACACACACAAACACACGCACAGACAGAGAGAGAGAGAGAGAGAGAGAGAGAGAGAGGGAAGAGGAGGAGAGAGAGTTGGGCACACACACGCCCACTGCGTAGTCCAATCGATTAAAGACAAACATTTTGGTTGCGCATATTTTGCAATTAACAAAGTTTGTCATAATAACTCGCTGGCATCTCGATCATGCAACATGGAATGTGGCCTCAGGCATTCTGTCAGCCATTTATGCCACTAAAAAGGGGCACTACAAGTGGGGGTGGGGTGGGGTGAGTAAGCACGAGTTGGGGCAAGCTTAAACTTTAGCAAAGGAATTTCAAACATTTTCGCTGGCTCAGCACCACATAAAGTACAACAGCAACAACAGCAAAAAAACAGCGCAACTATTTATGTTGCAGTGTGGCCCGAGGCAAGGGGCGTGGCCAGTGGGGTAAGTACTGGAGCGGGATTAGGGTGTGGCATAGCCAAAGCAATATAATTGTACATTGAAAGAAGTCCGCGACGCCGTCGGCGTTTGTTGTCGTCATCGCTGCTCTATGGCTGCTGTTGTTGTTGCCTTAGAAGCAACAAGCATTTTATTGATTTTAGCCCTTTTTAGCAGCAAACACCCACGAGGCACTGCTGCCGCTGCTGCATTGGGGCACTGGCCAACAGCTGTGCAGCGGGGGTTAGGCTAGGGTGGGAGTTGCCTTTGCCCCTGAGGCGGGGACGTTAGCTGCTCCACCTTTGGGGCTGGTTTCGCGTGCGCGCACGTTTATTGCTAATTCTTTTCTCGTCTTCTCTTTGTTTTGTTTTGTTTTCTTTACTTTCTTTTTGTCATTTATCGTTTGTCGTTTGTGCCATTGGCTTCAACTTTGCATACCCTAACATTAGGCATTTGCATTTTTAACACATTTAAAGTGAAAGAGTAAAAGCTACTACTGGCTGCACAGTGTTGCACAACGGACTTAAGCAAAGGCTAAAGTCTAAAGTCTTTAATTTTCCCATTAGAAACAATTCAAAAAGTAGTGGAGCAACTTTTGCCAAAATAAAGGACGAAAAGAAGAAAACTTTAGCTTCTAGAAGAAAACTAAGTTTTGATCAAATAAAGCTTAAAAACTTTTGTTTTTTAAGTAAATATATTAATAAGTCTATTTGGCGAAATGACAGTGGGTTTGATAGGAGCTAGACTCTCAAGCTGTTATTAAAAAGTCAGAGAATAAGTTTTAATAAAAACTGCTGCTAATAATGGACAAGCAGCAGCAGGAAAAGCTGAGGTGTTAATATATATTTTTCAGTGAACTTTTAGCTCATTTGCTGCTGTTTATGAATACAGATATTGTTATTAAATAATTATAATAATAATTGTATTTTTTTACTATATTTTGATATATTTTCAAATTAAATAATTCAGATTTTGTTTTATATAAATTATATGCCTGGACTTTCTAGTCTGTTTTTCCTTAACTTTTCTCGCATGTACAAAACAAGTTATCAAATTTTGCAATTTGCTTTGTCAACATACTTTTTGCGACCATTGTAGCTCTACGTTGGGCAGTTAGCCTAATCTATTTTTAATTTTATAACTATGTCGTCTACCTCAAAAGTTTGGCGTTTCGAAGCCAAACTATTTTCAGTCAAAGGCAGCTCAACTTGCCTGTCCTTAAGTTTTGAGCAGTCAATGCTTGAAAAATATAAACATGTCAAAAATATCAGCAATATATATACAAATTCTATATAAATATATAATAAATATATATGAAAGTTTAAATTTCAATACAGTATTTAACATTCGTACAGCTGCTCTGTTCGCTGTTTCTTCTAGCTCAAAGGTCGCGCTCTTAAGTTTCTCAAAAGTTCTGGTCGCTGTCGCTGTTGCTGTCGTTGCTGCTGTTGCTGTTGCTGCTGTTGCTGTCACGTTCCTGCTGCACATTTCGAAATCGATTACAAACAGGATATGCACAGCGGAAGTGTGTTTTATGAGAGGGGGGAGAGCGAGGAAGGGCAAGCCGACATCAGCTGAGGCGATTAGCAAACTGCGTCTGCCGCTGTCCAGGAAGCGCAGGACTTGCTGCTGCTGCTGTTGCTGCTGCTGTTGCGGCAGTTGCAGTTGCAGGTGTGGCTATACCCGTGGGGCAGACAACCCCTGGCCAACTGAGAGCTATACGTTGTTTAATGAATTTGCATGGCATCGAAGATCTCTGCCATCGAGCATGAGCAATTTGTATGTTGTGTACAACAATGTGGGCCGAGGGCGAACCTGTGGCAACCGCCACCTGCCAACTGGCATCTGGTGGCTAGCTTAGAGCTGTGCCGCAGCAATGCGACATGGGTCCACAGTTCACTTGCTTTGTGGGTCGCACAAATGCACCACACACACTCTCTCTCCCTCTCTCTCTCTCTCTCTCTCTCTGCCTCTACCTCTGCCTCCTTTTCTTGCACTCCAAGTTTTGCCCCTCTTCCACGTCTTATCCTGTGTAAGGCGGAAAAAAAGGAAGGCTTGTTCCAAGTGGTTTCAGTTGTGAGTGGCTTTTGCTGTGCTGCAAAACTTTTACACACTCACATGTGTGTGTGTGTGTGTGTGTGTGAGTGTGCATTGGGTGGTGCGCCTACTTGTTGGGGCAACTTAAGTTGTCGCTCACGCGAAGCTGTTCGCATTTAGAGGCCAGCTTGATGTGCTTCACGTTGCTGTTGAATGTCCGGCGAGGCAAGCGGGAGGGGCAAGTGGGGCGCTAGTCGTTGCGGCTTGTGGCTGGTTCGATGGTTTCAGTTTTGGTTCGGTTTTCGGTTTTGAGTTCTTCTTATTTGTGTTTGGGCACAGGACGCGTTGTAATTTCTGTGAGCGTCATTCATTCAACGTTTTCTTTCAGCTCTTATTTTTCCATTTTTTGCCCAACTTTTTTTTTGTGTGTGAATTTCCTCTTTCAGCATATTTTTTTTTTTTTTGTTTCTTTGAGGTCAGCCGCCTGACGATTCCGTGCCAAACGCTTAACACTCCACAAAGTTGCGAGTTGAAGCAATTTTACGCAACAGTAATTAAAGCGCAGCGTGGGGCAATGCCAGGCAGCCTGGGAGCAGAGCCAGAGACAGAGAGTGAGAGTGAGAGAGAGGGGCAGCTGTAGGCAGGCTGTTGTTTGGTTACACGTGAGCGGGTGCCAGGTCAGCAGAGGGCTTGTTTATTTGGTGGCGCAGCAAAGCGAATTAAATTGCCCCAGCCTCAAGGTCGCACAATTGAATTCGAAACACCAATTAAAATGCCAAATGAAATGAGCCGCTCGCTGGCTCGCGCGCGCTTACTCCCTCGCTCGTTCGCTCGCTCGCTCGCTCGCTCGCGTTTTAATTACGCTCCAGATGAGCCGCCGCTCAATACAAATGATAATGATACGCTTTTCAAATCGACTTATTGATTACCGACCAAACCGACCTATAATTAATGCCCGTAATGAGAGCTAAATGCACTGCAGATTATATATGTGCATGAGACTATATTTAATCGATATATTGTATTTGAAGTGTATTTTAAATTAAGACTTTAGTTTCAGTTTTCAACGAGCGCTGCAAGAGCTGCGTCCTAAAAGTAGGCTATACAAATGGAACGGGAATGCGAAGAGCCTAGCTGAATGGACCTCAGTAATTGCAGGTTCAAATCAAATGCTAAAGGTTAAGTGTGTCCTAAACCAAAGGCACTGATGATGGCATATCAATGCTATAAATTGTAGGTGGAAATGCGAAAGTGTTTAAGCTCTTCGAAATGTGATAAACAACAGAGTATACAAAGTATATAAGTAAACTATAAATAAAGAAACTTTAGCGTATCTTAACAGTGATAGAGAGAGAGAGAGAGAGAGCGACAGAGAGAGAGACTTGACATAGGGAAGAGAGTTATGAAGAAAATGTTGATTTAAGGCACTATTCAAATAAGTAAGCACGTTGCGGTAGGGCATAATTTATTACGTAATTCTCGCTTTAGTTACAAAAATAAACAAATTTATTAAGGGACAACGACATTGACATTTAGATACATACAATTGGACAAAGTTGAGGCGGGTGTAGTAAAACATCTTTGGAATTGTTTTTTAATGTCATTGCGGGTTATTTACCCTTAACATTTGACGTCTACTAATGTATAATGATAGGAGTAAATATATATATATTTATTCACATTAAATCATATAATATATTGTGTGTATAAATATATATATATATATTTCAAGCTTTAAAGCATTTTGTTATAGATAATGTATTCGATATCAGTAGATTTAAGGCATATATAGCCAATTGATATGCCCTTTAAGTGGCCTGCAGAGGCATATGTGTTTGTTATTTTTGGATTTGTTGCCTTTCTTAATCATAAAACAACATGTGTTGAACGAGCTGCAAGGCAGACAATAAACTTATGCTTCATAGGATTGCTTTAAAAAGGAATTTACTTTTCTTTAGAGTTGCTCTTGAGCAGACTTCCCCATGTTCATAAGAGTCTCTCTCTCTCTCCAGTAGAATTTACAAGGCTTGCTCTTCATTAGAGTTGCTCTTGAGAAGACTTTCTCTTAATAAGAAACTTGCTCTCTCTTTCTTTCTCTCTATCTCCCTCTTTCTCTCTTTCTCCTTCCCTCTTCATTAGAATCCTTCTTCAGAAGACTTCATTTTCATAAAACTCCTCCATTAGATTGCCACTTCAGAGCTGTCGCTCTGCATGCAAACCTTTCACAAAGTTGCCTCATATCTACCTCTTCGTCAAACTCCTCTCGCAGTTAACAAGTAATTACTATTCAATTTACTCATATCAATAACATTCCTCACATATATTTTGCAATTATACAACAATCCATTAATCAGAGCACAAAGAATTCTCCAAACAGTTTAAATTAATGCGATAAACGCGCACAAATTCAATAAATAAATATGCCCTAAATGGATTACGCGCTTGAAGAAACCCAAAATAAATGAATATATATATATACACCTATATATGTGCTCGTATATACATATATTATATATGTTATATATATTTTTTTGCACACTACGATTTGCGTTAATTAAGTGCGTCAAAATGATGAACACACGACGCAAAGGTTTACAAATTTGTATACTTTGCTTGCTTTTATTTTTGGTTTTCTGTTTGGAAATTTAATTATAAAATTTGAAAATTTAATTTAATGCTTTGAATTGAAATCTCGTCCTCGTCCTCGTCGCGGCTGCTGCTGCTGCTGTTGTTGTTGTTGTTGTTGTTGTTGTTGTTGTTGTTAAATAATTGAAACAAAAATAATAAACAAATGAAAACACGGCCATTCGATATGTGAGCATATGAAATCCGTACTACAAAAAATGCGTAATACGTAATGAAAACAACGTGGAATTGCTGCAGCTGTCCGTCCTTTTTATACATATCTATATATATATATATATATATAAATATGTATATATATTTTATATATATGTTTTTGGACAGTTGCACGGGGCGTATGCGCATTAAAAATTGATACGCCTCGCGCTTGTTACTTCTGGCGGACACTGATTATTTACGCGCGCACAAAAGCCAACTTGGCCACAAGGCCAAAAAAAAAAGGCGCAGAGAAAAAAGAAAGAACCGGATTCCGGCTGAAGCCCCCTTCCGGCAGCGGACAATGCTTGGCAATTATTCAAAACATGAGAGAGAAGTTTGCAACAAATAAGTTCGTGCGCTCCTTACTCGCCGCACTGATTGCGGCACAAATAATTGTTGCAATTTCGTGCCAAAGTATTCGCTATTAGCCTGCATATTTGAGTGTTGCTAGCCACGGCTACTGCCCGTAAAATGGGGATCCGGCCGTCAGCTGTTGCTGCCACTGTCGCTGCTGCCTCTGCTGCTTTTCGGCCAAATGACTATTCAAACTTTTCACTGTTGTAATTATTATAAATAAATGAAGCGCTATTTGGTAGGCAGCGACTGCCATTTGGCAGTGCTTTGTTTTCGGCATCGGGGGGCGTGTGGCTCGTGATTTGGAGGCGAGTCCTTGTCCCCCGCCCCCTCCCAACACAGGTTATTGCCTTGGGCATGTCCTTCGGAGCAACGCGTCACTGCCAGCTGGTAAATCTGTAGTCCTGCAAACTGCCTATTTAGCAATACCCTGTCGTCATTAGGGCAGTTAAGTGGGTCATTTAACAAGTGCTAACATTATGTGCAGGTGAGAAAAGTATTTATACTATATAGGTATAGCGCATGTAATAAGTTATAAATCATTTTTCACAGAAACTACATTAATTTTCAGCAATTTACAGGGTAACTCATAGTCAACTACTTTATAATCCTTGTAAATTTCTTGTTTATTATTAACTCGGCGTACGCCCCACATTTGTACAGTTGTTCATTTGTCGAGAGTAGCATTCGGTAATAGAAAATAGAAACCAGAACCCGCCAGGCCCAAATCAGCATGACATGAACTGGAATTAGAATTAGAAACCAGACACACACACACACACACACACACACAGACACACACACAGACATACACACACATCTACTTTTATATGACAGCTTTGTATGACAATTATTTAAAATGTCCCAGCTCCTATATATCTTATTTTTATGCGTACGTGTCCCATTTGCCATTTGGGTCGATATAGCGCAATGGAGTTAAAAGCAAGCTAACGAGGCCTTTGCATTTAGGGCCACATAAATTATGCAAAATATAAAAAAAAAATAAATTACCATTTAAATACTTTGAATGTGCAGCTCTTAAAGAGAGATAAACACATATATACAAATATATATTTGAATGATTCATGTGCGAGTGCAATTTATCTGTGCAGAAGACAATTGAGATACGCTCAGATAAATCAAAGATGTCTTCGCAAATCTGGCGCATTCTTAAAACAAACAAAAAGCGAGAAGCAGAAGCGACGGCAGCAACAGCAGCAGCTGAAGCAAATTCTTATCGCAAGTTTCAATTGCACTCTGATGAGTTTGCATTGAATTAGCCAGTTCCGCAATTTGTTTTGGCCAAAAAGCAACGACTGCCAAATATTTCCGCATTGCTGCATCACACAAAACGAGCCCGAGACAAAGTTGTTCAAACTTGACCATAAACGTAATTTTTGGTATTTTCATTTCTATTTCAATTTCAATTTCTATTTCTATTTCAATTGCCATTTGTCTCCATTTTCCATTTCCATTGTTATTTCTACTGCTATTGCCATTTACATTCGCATTACCATAGACAATTCTAACCAAAATAACAATAAAGCACAAACTGTCTGGGCCATCAGCTGTGTGTGGCATAGTCGAGTCGCCCTAAGTGATGTCTGCGGTCAGCATTGAACATTCATTACGTTGACCTTGACTACCCTGTTTGTATCGTCTTCTTCTGCTTTTGCTTCTCCGTCTTCACACACTCATTAAGCCAGAGACAGAGCCCATCACTGAAGGTAATCTATTAGATCTTATTGATGCATTTACTACGCAGTCAAATGCTAATTACACACTTAACCACAAAGCGCTCCAATCACAGTCAATCTTTGTGCAATGTGTGTGCAATGAAATGAACAAGTCAAATAGTTTCGCTGGCTAGCTGAACTATTGGAATACCCTGTAGAGATAGTTTTCTGAAATGCATAATAGGAGACAGGAACACCTCTCTAGAGCCATTGCATTAGTTGTGAAGCCGAATAGATTTGATTAAAGATTCTAAGTGAACTATCATATAATATCATATAACTCCTAAATATGTTAATCACCTGCTAACATTCTGTTATATTACATATTCTGCTTCCTCTCTCATGTCAGCTCCAACAAATAATCTTCTATTAAAATTACTATTAAGTGTGCTCAGCTGTAGTAGTAGTTTAACATACTCTTAGCTATAATACTATTACTAAACATAACTGATAGCCATATCAAATTGGTAATTGAAGAGTGTTAAGCAATGTTAATACTAAGCACTTAACATAACTCTCAAAGAATTTTGCTAAGCATACTGTTAATTGTAGCATGCCAAATATAAATGTAAGCCACACTAAAGACACTTAACCTATATTAACATAGATCAACATGTTGTTATGTTTAACATTTAGACATAATATGTTAATGTTAGATATAATATGTTCACATTTCTCTAAGCAAACATCAAACTATTAACTATCAACATTATATAAGTATTGACAGTTTCAATAGGCTTTAAAGAAGTGATAACAAATAAGAGCTAATAAAATATAAAATTTCTAACAATTCTTACAGAATTAAGTTCAACATTTTCAAATTTCCATTAGAGCTTGCTATGCTACATATAAAAATTCATTGTCAAGCTCACAGCATTTGACATTTCTGTTAAAATGCTTTTAGTATATACATCAAGTTACCTAACACTTATGCACTACGCTCACGCAAAACTTTTCTAACTATGTTTAATCTGTACCAAATCTAACTCATCTTCTTATCTCCTTTAGCCTAATATCTCAATTTCAAAGCTCTGCTATCTTTTACTTGAATTACGTTCGGTTTAACAGATATAACAACAGGATTATGTTAATGCAAGTTCAACATGTTAACTGCTTGTGGCTTAAGTGCTTTAAAGGATTTTCGATTGCTTTTAAATGAAACTAATGAGTCGCCCATTGAAAAGTTTTTTGGGCATGCTAAATGCTTTGTAGCTCAAACACGTTCTGCTTCACATATACCCAATGCGATAGTTGTGTGTGTGTGCCTGTGCGTGCGTGCGTGCGTGTATGTGTGTCTACAGGATATATTAAGTACAAGCCAAGAACCACAAAGAGAGCTCAAACGTTTAGCCTGCCGCTTGATTAAAACAACATTTACGCAACAATCCAAGAAGAACAATGAACAGAACACAACCAAAAACCAGGCAA
Source organism: Drosophila anceps (assembly GCA_035045945.1). Taxonomy (NCBI): domain Eukaryota; kingdom Metazoa; phylum Arthropoda; class Insecta; order Diptera; family Drosophilidae; genus Drosophila; species Drosophila anceps. Next base: position 4,566,516 of record JAWNON010000073.1, read on the forward strand.
ACAGCTGCGGGGCAACAAAAGACAGAGTGAAAGAGTTGGCCAAAGCAAGACAGCGACAGAGAGAGAGAGAGAGAGAGAGAGAGAGGGAGAGAGAAAGTGGATGGGAAACACATGAGACAGAGTTTGAGGCAAGCATGGGAATCCGCACGGATTCGTTTACTGAGTCGCCCACTTGCAAACATCAATTGAACTCTTTTGTTCAGCTCGAGGCAATAACAATAACAATAACAGCAGCTACCAGCAGCAGCAGCAGCAGCAGCAACATCAGCAGCAGCAGCAACAACAACAACGACTGGCAACGGCATTTATTGTATGTAATTCGGAATCAATCAATATCACGCATACGCCATGTCTGCTTACAAAATCAAACGCACACACACAGCCTGATCCCCTGCTCGCTCTCCCTCCCTCTACAGCTCTCGCAGGCTATCGCTTCGCTGTCTCTTTCTTTCATCTGCTTAGCGCCTATTTAATTAAGTTAATGTAGTTAAATCTGCTTAAGCAAATATTTTCAGCTGCTCTGCTGCGGCCATTCAACACAATGCAAAGAGATAAAACGCTGCCTGTAGCCTGGCCACCGGCCCCATCTGCTGCGCGCCTCGCTCATCTGTTGGCTGCTGCTGACGTTGCTGCTGCCGCTGCTCCCAGAAGTAAACCAAGTCAAAAGGCGCACACACAAAAGGCATTCATTACATAGACAACACGGACCAAGGCAAAACTTTCAGTTTTTTTTTTTTTTGCCATCGACGACGACGACAGATTTGCGACATAGAGCTCTGAGGCTGGCTGCTCGCCGGACTATGGAAGTTGGCACTGAGCATCATTAATATTAAGTAATCGTGAAGGATGCTCTCTACCCGCTCTCTGGTGTGTAATATCTTGGGCGGGCTAACCCGACTGGCCAACCTGTGCACTGAAGTTCAGCAACCTTCGAGCTAACGCCCACTCACTGGCCACACCCACTCTGTCCAGTCCCAATGCCAAGTGACCATGAACATTGCCAAGTGACCATGAGTGACCAAAAGTGTCTGTCCTTTGGTCGTAAATTCACTTGACCAACGCACACACGCACTCGCTTAGGGGCTAAAAGAAAAATAAGTAGGAGAAGAAGGAGCGGAGGAAGGACGAAAAAAACCAGTTATGAAGCGAGCATTTTGGCCCACTCAGAATGCCTCACAATGGACAGATTAGTGAAGTGCTAAGAGTTCAAATGTGTTTGGGCCCAAAATGAACTTCAAGTCATCATCCTCTCAGCCTCGGACTAACTGATCCTAATGCCATGTGGCAAGGGGTTCTTGCCACGTTTCAGCGTTGAGCGTATTGTAATTGGGATTGCTTAAGTGGTTAAAAGGTTGTCCAGGGCTAAAGGTGTCGAATGAGCAATGAACGAAAGAAAAAACAATCGAATCGACATTCGATTGTGCCATTAAGAGACAGTGATTTAAATTGGTAACCGATTAATTTGCAGCAGCTATAAATATTTGTTAAGTTGATTGTTCAGAATTAGCAATCAATTTAAAAGAGTTAAAATAGTTTAAAAAATGGTAAATCTGAATTGGTAATCGATAATTTTCAGATAATTGTAATGGTTGAAAATTGAATGACTTGAAAAATTTCATTGGCAAAGACAAAAGCATTTTCAATGTTAAGGGTATTCCATTTACATATGGAGGTCAATGTTTTTAAGATTTTTTTTACATACAAATTAGAAAATATTTAGATTACGAATTTCAATGTGGGCATTACGTACATGAGAAATGAATGAGCGGGATATTTAAACGCATTTATTAATGTTAGGGGTACTCTAGCCTAAAAAGGTCAGTCTCTTTGAAGAATTTTACATGAAAATTACAAACCGTTCAGATTAACATTGTAAATCGAAATCTTCATAAGGCTGCGCTATTTTATAAACATCTGAAATACCCTTGATATTGCAGCTCATTATAAATGCTTATCTTAGGCAAATATGTAATCAATAGATGTTATCATACTTTATCATATTCCGATCTCCAATACAAATAAATTCTAATTAGATTTCATCATTAGTTTTATCAGCGAGCTCTCTCTCTCCAACCAATTTCGATAACCATATATATTAAAACACTAATGAACTTTCCTTTCGTTTCTTATTTGTTGTGCTGAATCCAGTTTGTAATGAAATTATGTAATTAACTCTTGGCTACCTTAAAACTTTTTTCATTACGAATCTGTTTTTTTCTTTGCTTTTCATTGTGTGCGGCAGTTGCGCCTACCAAATGGAAAATGCTTAAAATTTATGAGCCAAAGATACGAGAATATTGTGTACATAAATATGTGGAAGGACTCCTTTTTCTGCCAGCTTCTTAGGGGCTAGACTATGCACACCAAAAGAGAGAGAGAGAGAGAGAGAGAGAGAGGGAGAGAGAGGCAGTGAGAGAGAGAAAGGGCGAACAGACGCATGTGAATGCTGTGGAGTGGCACTTAACGCAATTTAAGACAGATGCTGGGTGCTTCTTTTTATTTTTTGCTTTCATTTTTAATTTGAGTTAACTTGGCCTTAACCAAAAATTCAAATGAAACGAACAACGTGTCCACCACTCGGATACTTTAGAAAGCCCAGCTTGAGTGTTACGAGTGGGATACATGGCTGGCATTCCTTCAGTTTCAGTTTAAGTTTCAGTTTCAGTTCCACTCCCAGTTCCAGTTCCAGCTGGAAAATTGCACATTAAGCTTAATTAAGAAATTCATTGGCGTGTCCAGAACGGGAATGTGATGTACTGTTGTTAATGGGCAACATTTAAAGCTGCCCAAGAGCCACAAACTTCAGACTGCAAAAAGGACATCAAGCTGACCAAGCAACCAACGACGAGCCAGAGAGAGAGAGAGAGAAACAGAGTTGGCAATAGTTTCTTCTTCTTCTTCGCCTTCTTCTTCGCTTTGCAATAGTTTTTGCCCACTTTTGATTGCCAGCGGCGACTGCCACAACAACAATTGCACGAATGTAAATAGAATTGTGGTTGCCTTAGGGCCAGGACGCTGGCGCTGGCCCAGTGGCACGCAGGACATGAACGTCGCACACTTAACAAATTAAAATGCCGCAACTTTGTGCTAAAAAGCAGCAGGTGCATAAGTGGAGCCTAATGCAGTTAAGTGGGCGTGAAAAGCAGACGCTGCAAATGGCCAGGTGAGTGCGTATTATCTTGCCAGCTGCTGCTGCTGCTGCTATTGCTCCTGCTGTTCCTCCTGCTGCTGCTGCTGCTGCTGCGTGCATTAGAACTTATGTGGGTTGTGCGCTTGCCAAACAAAGAGCGCGGATAAAAAGCATAATTCATGCAGCAGTTGAGCTGCTGCAACTGCTGCCAGGTGGAGGTCAACAAATGACCTTATCGCCAGCCAGCCCCGCATCGCTTTAGACAAAAGCCCAGCTGAGCGCATTCACGTTGTCTGTAATGCAAGCTGCGAAAGTTTTGTACCTCGGCCACGGGGCGTATGAGCGCGTAAATAAGTTGCCAGCGCCGTATATCTGCGGCTCTAGCTGCACTCAAAATTGCGCTCATTAAGCCGTAATTCAGGCCAAACGCAGGGGGAGTGGGCGCGCCACACGCCCACACTGGAGAGCAACGGGTTTCTATGATTGCAATGGGAGCGCGACACTTGAAAAGTCAGCAACAAATCTGTGCAAATTGCAGCGCGTCACAGGCAGTTGATAGAAGACGGAAGGGGGGCGTTTTGTGGACTGAGTGGCGACGTGTGACAATATTGATTTAAATGTCATAAACACCCAAAAGTAGCACGCACACACACACACACATACAGAGAGGCATACACACGCACAGCAAGTGGCACATCCGTAAGATACTTTGAATGTTTTTAGAGATACACGAAGCGGAAGCCAAGTCAAGAAGACGAAGAAAAACAAACAGGCCGGCACGTTGTCAACAAGGTGTGCAAGCTGTCTCTGTGTGTGTGCGGGTGTGCGTGTGTGTGTGTGTGTGTGTGTGCGTGGCACACTAATGTGTGTAATATGCCACACACGTAGCCAACTATTAACTAAAATGGAGCGACACACAAATGACAGCGCACATTTGTGGGCTGACCGAAACCAAAGCTGGCAGATTCCAGCTCAGGGATCGTAAATATCAGCCCAAAAAAAAGAAAAGATGGAAGCATGAAATGAAGAAGAGCAACAGCCAGTCAAATACAACAACAACAACAACAACAATCGCAGCAACAGCAGCAGCAGCAGTCGCAGCAGTTAGTGAGCTTTGCTTGTCATTTGTAACAGATGCGGGCGCCCGGCCACAATTGACTACACACACACACACACACACACACACACACACAGAGTGAGTGAGGCATTGCCTTTGGCTGGGATGGGATGGGGCATGGTACGTTTGGTTCACTGCCTTGGTAATTGGGCGCCACGCACAGCGAGTGCTCTGATATTGCACAGATATACACAGTTATATGTATATATACTCTATATAAAATGTATGTTTGTCGGCACATAAAAGGCCTGCTGGCAACCGCTTTGTCACTCGACCGCGCCCCCTCTCCCCTCTCCCCTCCCGCCCCCCCCCCCCCTTCTTATTTTGGAGTGCGCCTCCCGTAATTGCGAGCAAAGATAAGCGCTTTATTACCGATTCACTGGCTTTTATCGCATTTTAATAACTCACAAAATGCGGCCACGAGTTTCACGTCGCTTTTGCGTTTCCGTTACGTTATACGTTACACGTTACACGTTTGCGTTACGTTACGTGGCGCCGTTACGTCTGCGTGCTGCGTTCCGTTGCGCTGCGTCTGTCGTCGTCGCCAGGCAATGCACAACTGAAACCGAAACCGAAAGCGAATTAGCGGCAAAAAGCAGAAAACAGAACTGAACGCGTCGGCGACTGCTGCTGCTTTAAATGCTTTCACTCTGGCCCAATGGCTGCCAACCGAGCGACAGCCGAATGTATCACGCACACACACACACACACACACGAAGCAGCGCTAGCCCGACTCGTGCACAGTCACAGCCGAAGCCGAATAAACTGCAGCTGTTTCGCCAGCGACACGCAGCTGGCCTTAGAAGCACGAGCGAGTGTGCGAGTGGGAGGCGGCAGCGTAGAGGCGGTGGGGGGTGGTCGGGTTAGTTCACTTGCTCACTTGCATTACCAAATGCTAAGGATACGGCGCAAGGCACGGAAGTGCGTGCGCCAACAATACAGCACAGTGGTACAAAATGTTTGTTTAAAGTGAAATTTTTGAGAATTGATAAAATTAATTTGAAAACTGATTAAAAAATGTTGGAAAAAAATAAAAAAATTGTTTTTTTTTTTTTTTGGTAAAATGTATTTTTAAGAAAATATTTTAATATATAATATTATAAGAATTATTCAATTTTTATAACAACAAAATATAAATTATTGGCAAGTTTTTTGGGCATTTGAAAAGTTCTTGAAAAAATGACACAAAAATTCGTTACACTTTTATTTTCTTTGGCTATAAAAAAAGTATATATATTTTTATTATACTTATTATTTTAAAATTGTATTTTAATTCAGTTAAATTTTCTTTGACAAACTAAAAAAAATGTTTTAATATTTATTATATTTATTTGAAATAAATATTAATATTACAAAAAAATGTCAGATTTTTTTTATATATTTTCAAAGTGCCTGAACTACTGTTCAATGCATTTGCAGCAACAGCTTTGTGCTATTAATAAAAAACCAATCAAGTTTACTATAGCATCACAGCCTTAGTTAAGTTATGCAAATTGCATAGTAAATAACTAACTTTCATTCTTTTTCTTTTTTTTTTCTTAATTGAATATAAACTTGAAGTGTTTTCGCTTGAGTGGGTGGGTGACCACTGTGCGAGTGCTGTCTTTTAGTTCAGTTGCGCAAATTAGCCGCCTGCTCGGCCGTTTGTCATTTTTTGCGGCACAACTGCTAAGCTCTAGCTGCGCGCGTGTGTGTGTATGTGTGTGAGTGTAAGTGTCTATGTGTGTCTGTGTGTGTGTACTGTAAACTTCGAATGCAAGCGGCTGCTAGTGCCTTCTGCTGCCAGTTTGTTGCAGCAAATCATTGCCGACTTTTGTGCACAAATATTTACGACAAAGTCAACCAACGACTGCTGAGTGGCAGCTGCTGCTGTTGCAACTGCAGCTGCAGCTGCTGCGTGGGTGGGCAAAGACAAAGGCATGCGTCTAACAGCAACGGCAGCAACAGCGACAGCAGCAGCGACAACAACCTGTCACAGCGACAGGGCGCAACACAGAACACAATGCGACATTAGCTCTTCGCCGGGTCAGCACTGGCGTCCACTAACACACACATGCAGTAGCACACCCACACACGCACGCACACACACACACACACACACACACACACACACACACATACAAACATGTGTCTACCAGCAGCTGAGCTAGCATTTGGTTCGCTTCACCCTTGGCCTTCTAAACAAAAGACAAACTTGTTCAGCTCGCGCTTTTCTGTGTGTTTTTTTTTGTTTCTTTTTTGACTCCCCCCAGCTGGGGGACTCGCTGCCAATGCCACAGGCCATGTGTGTGCTTGCTGTACATATGTCTTTTTGCAAATTAATTTATAAACACAATTGACATTGAGCGAAAATGTAAATATGCCGTTGAGAATGGCTGCCTTGCATTAAAATTTCAAGCGCTACTCAGTCACATCTGCATGCCAGGCAATTGCTATGCATATGTCTCCCTCTTTCTCTCTCTATGTGTGTGTGTGTGTGTGTGTGCGTGACCCCATAACTGTAACTGTAACTGTAACTGTAGCTGTATCCGTTACTGTGTGTTGTGTGTATCTTTGGCATGTTTGTGTGCGTGGTTATATTTGTCTTTTTAGCCCAGCCTTGCCATTTATTTGGCCAAATAACAGAAATGGGAGCACGCAACCCAATGTTGCACTTAAGGAAATAAGCTACACCACAGCCGCCGCCGCCGCCTGCCGCCGCCTGCTCCTCCTATATCTATACAGTAGGGGGCTTAGCACTACTACTTTACGGGAGCGACAGTTGAAATGTCAAAACGGATTTTTCGTTTACCTAGCTGCAGCACGTTGCGTATGCGTAACAAATGCCAAAACATTTGTCGACTAATTTGAAAGTTTTGCGAGACAGCTGGGCTGCAGCTACAGCTGCCCCATGTTGCATGACTTGCAATTAGAGCGCTGTCAGAATATGGTATAGCCAAGGCTGAAGCATTAAGCTGGCGTGTTCCATTGTCGTTATGAAATTGTATATGTCTTTGTCTATGCGTCAAGCTCTCTTCGCATAAGTCTCCTTAATTAACCTGCCGCCGCTTGGGCTGAGCACCCGCACTCCCACACCCCTCTCTCCAGCTCTCTTTCGAGGTCTTTGTCTTTTTAATTAATAACAAATTGCGTTTTTTGGCCAAGAACTTTTAATTAATATAGTTTGAAACTAATTGAAGTGAAGCGTCAAGTTTTTATCTTAAATATTTTCACTTGCGTTCGGCTTTGATTAGAGGCTGGCTATGCTGTTGATTAAATTTGGCCGGCATTGAACAGTTGCTCAAACCAGTTGAGAATTGCAAGAGAAGAGGAAGACTAAGTGAACTTGAAGCATTGTTTCTTCTTTATATTGAATATAAGTTAAGTATCAGCTGCATATTTGTGGGCATCAGCGAGAGTTTCTATCATAGGACGATTTGCAGTAGCTGACAGCGGACACTCGATAGCATTATCAATTTTGCCTGCAGAGCTATGGCAAAAACCAATTGGCGAAATGCATAAATAAATTTGATAGAGAATTCATCAGAGAGCCACAATCCAAACACTTTTTGCAACATACAAATATCAAATACTATCGAAACAGCTATTATTTAATCAAAAACACATTTCTTCAGAAAACTGTGAGGCGCCCTGTGCATAGATTCGCCCCGTTCATAGCTTCAGTTTAAGGCTTCAATTTCCTTTCTGATGCATTTTACAAGCTGAAAATATCTTGATGGATTCATAAGCAACAAAAAATGAGCAAACCCCTTAGACACGATTCGCTCCCCAGCTTAAACCAAGTTCCCTTATTATTCAACTATTATTATTTTTATGATTTAATATTAGTATCGAGAAGCCGATTACATTCAGTTTTCTGTTTGAATCACTTAATATTTAAAGAAAAATATAAATAAAATAGTCAAGTTATTCACTCACAACCATTTCAAAGCAAAATAAAATTTATATATATTTTTTTTACAAATATTTTTATATTTTATTTATTTTATTTTATCTTATTTTCATAGCAGCTACTAGCTGCTGCTGGTGCTGCTGCCATCGCCACAAATAAGTGTAATACACTGTACAAAAAGCCACTTCACATGCCCCATTACCAAATCGTTCGCTTGCAACTCGAGCAGCTCACTTGACTCTCGCAGCGAACTTTGGCTGCGCGCAAAAGTATGCAGCAGATTTTTTTATACTTTCATATGCTTCAATATAAAATGTAAACGAAATCAATTTGATAATCCCAGAGCGCAGTGCATATATAAATATATATATATATTATATAGTGGCACCGTTATGTAGCCAAAAATGGACTGCTAGCAAAGCATAATCGTAAAATTTCACTGTAATCCCCCAAGCCAAAGGAATTTCGGTTTTGGTAACTTTTGCTTACTGGCTAAACGGTTATTAACTTTCGTATGTGTCGCTGCCCCACTGCCGCCGCATGCCGCATGCCACATGCAACACACACACACACACACAACAACAACAACAACAAATTTGCTGCAAACCACTGTAACAACAACAACAACAATGACAGGCAACTTTATTACTAAATACAGTCATATAAATTCGTATGTTTACACCACGAAACGTGACGCAGATGGAGGCACCGTTTGCTGCCTGTCCGAGTGAGGGACGACGGCAGCCGCAGCAGCAGCAGCAGCAGCAGGCGGACATTGGGAATTGGGTTGGCTTGCTGTTGGGCATTTCGCTTGTTTTGGCAGCCACAACAACAACAGCAACGACAACGACAACGACAACGACAAGGACAACAACAACAACAACCTGTCGTTGACTTTCAAACTGATTTGCAATTTTCTAAAAAGAACTTGCGCCTGGCAGAGCACGTCGAGCCGCAGCTGAAGAGCAGCTCGAGGATTAACATGCAGAGGCATGCAACACCAGTTCAGGTGTAAGTGTGTGTGTGTGTGTGGGGGGGGGTGGGTGGGTGGGTGTGGGGGTGTGTGTATTGCCTGCTCTGCTGCTGCTCATCATCATCAGCTAACCAAACCACAAAATGTGCTGACTGCCACAAGTTGAGGCACATTTTTGTTGGGGTGGCCGTCGCTCTCTCTGTGTGTGTGTATGTGAGTCTATATATCCATTGTGTATGTGCGTCCTTTTGTCTGTGTCGCGCTCGACTTTGACCTTTTTCGTTAAGCAAAAATTGTAAAACTCATTTACATAACAATTACCCAAACGTTGCGAACCTTTTGCAAAAACTGACGCCCAAAACGCAAACAAACTGCGGCTTGGCTAAGTTTTCAGCTGGCAATCGGTGGTATGCCACCTCTCTCTGTCTCCCTCTCTCTCTCTTTTTCTCCCTCTCGCACTGTCTCTCTCTCTCTCTCTCTCTCTGTGTCTGTTTTTGTTGCTGTCATGTGCGTCACATGTTGCGTTTTGAAATTTTGTTTAACCCTTTTTTTCGACTGTTTGTTTTTACTAGAGGCTGGCGCCACCTGGCGGCGTCATCGCACAGTCGCATTCTATTTAGATTGCTTTTCAAACTGTAATACCCCACACACACACACTCTTTCACTCCCTCTCAGCCCCTCTCCACATTGTGTCAGTTGCATTCTCTTAACTTTTCTTAACAACTGTCACGCCGCTTAATGTCCTTTGTCTCTTGCGGCATGGCCCTTCTGTCCGTCCGCCCTTCTGTCTGTCTGTCCGTCCGTCCGTCCGTTCGTCCCTCTCTCTTTCTCTCTGTATCTGCCTGTCTGTGGCACAATTTAGTTGATATATGAACTGCAATGGCACTTACAATTTCATCCAAAGTGTTCGCCGGCTCCTTCATACCATGACGTTAGAGCTTCAGCCAATCTGCAAATGACAAAAACCAAAAAAAAATTTCATGTATAAATGGAAAGCTGAGTAAAAAGAGAGAATCAAGCAAAGCGCCAAATAAGCAAAAGCAATGCAAACACAAGTGCTCAAAAACTGAGAAAAAAAAACTGTTTGATTGAAGCTTGTATACCCTAACTGAATGTGCCCCAAGCTGCGGGTTGCTTTCATATATTTTTCTTGTTTGTTTTCTTTTTTATAAGTTCAAGCTCAACTCATGCAAAATATATAAACATTAAAAAAATATTTCTTTTAATTATTAATATAATTAGAGTTCAATTTTTTATTATTATTAAAATTTATGTTATTTCAATTAAAATGACAATTAAAGAAAAAAATATTAATATTATTAACATTTAGAATTTTTAATAATATTAAAATATTTTATTTAAATTTAAAGTTTATCAAAACTAAAATTGATGAATATATTTAGTATTTTCTTTTTAACTTTCAACAGCTTACAAATAATTTTAATTTAATTTAAAGTGCAATTTTATTTAAGAAAAAAAAATGCATTTTATTTTTTTTGAATTTTAATAATAAAAACTAGTTTATAAATTGCTACTTTAGAAGTATTTACTGTACGTGTGAAAGGCTTTTGAAGGCTTTACTCTGCTGCTCTCTGCTCGTGGCAACTCTGATAACAATTTATTAGAAATATCTTGGGGCAGAGTATAAGAGCCAAACAAACAAACAATCATTAGATATAAGAGATGCTTGGCAGCACAGGTTTCACTGTAGCTGTGTGTGTGTGTGTGTGTGTGTGAGTGTGTGTGGGTATTTGCTTTGCAAATATATTTAACAAGGCCACACAATTTAAATTTGTATTTCCATTCGGTCCGCTTGCTATTGTGTTTTTCTTTGTCACTGTGTGTGTGTGTGTGAGAATGTGTGTGTGTGTGTGTCTGTGTGTATGTGTGTGTGTGTAGAGCTGCTAACAAAGCAAAAGACCACATGCACACACACACACACACACCCACAGAGGCAGACAGACACACTAGCACATGCGGTCTAACCGCCTTATCAATTTCAAGCACTTGCCGCATTAAAAAAATATATATTAAAATATATATAGATATATATATAGATATATATATATATGTATCATACAAAAATTATATATATATATGTTTTTTTGTGTTTCCATATGCCAAACCCTACTCTACTGTACTCTACTTTCGCTCTCCCTCTCTCTCTCTCTCTCTCTCTAACAATCGCTGCCCTTCGCTCTATCTCTTTATTTGACTTATTTAGTTGAAACCAAAAAGAAAGAAAGCAAAAAAAAAAAAACAGAGACGAAAAAAAAATTGCTTATTAAAATGTTTGCCCAAGTCCTTCGTCATTTGCATTTCACTTACAGTCTTTGTCGCAGTCCTTGTGCCAGCCCCAAGCAGCCCGCCCTTGGCCCAGCACACGCACAAGCTAACCCCTGCTGGTGCTTCGCCTAGACAAGGTTTATTTTTTTAAATTGATTGCCACATAAATTTCATGTAATCTAATAAAATTTGAATTGTCGTTGTCGTAAATGCCACACACACACGCACTCGCACACACACACACGCACACTCGCACACACTCACAGTGCCTCTTACAATTGCTGGCACAATTGCAAGTCCAGGCAGCCTGTCATCAGGCACATACACACATCCACTCGAGTGCCAGAGTGACTGACTGCCACGCCCACGGCCACGCCCATGCCCACACACTCACTCCTGCCTACCTCCTGGCCGCCCATTTGGAAATGCTGATGAAGTTTCAACTTTGAACGAGCGATAAGCTAATCAAATTAATTCAAGTTAAAACTTGGCAAGCGAATTTGCAACAAATTAATGTTATTTCATGGCTTCTTAAACTTGACACTGCGGTCGTCGTGCCCCAGCAGCAGCAGCAGCAGCAGCAGCAGCCTCCACTTCTCTCTCTCCCTCTCTCTCTCTATCTCTTACAATCTCTCGCTCTCTCTCTCTCTTTCTCTGTTTGCCCCTTGCCTTAACATAACAGCTCACAGCAGTTCAAAGTAATTCATTTCTGATTGGAAGTTTCCTGTCAGCATTTATCTACTTCTTTTTTGCCATGCTCTAAGAGTGGGGTCAGGCTCATTTCACAGAGCTGTTTGTGATTGTTAGAGTGGAGATTAATATCGATAATATATATATATATATATATGTATATATATAAATGAATGAATATCTATATATACATATATTCTTAATCAACAATCAAGTCTATTTCTCACAGCTTTTAGCCTTAAAGCTTACATAAATCATAGGTAAATTTATAGATCTTTAATCGCATATATATCCACACAATTCTATTTTATATATATATGAAAAATCTATTCTTAGGGTATTCAGGTTTCAGCTCTGCCAACTGCTCAAACTCTTATTTCTTTTCTAAATTTTTTGCCTGCTTGTAAACTGAGTAAAAAGTTTGCTGCATGGCTTAAAGTGCGGCTAGCTTACCAGTCCACATGTGTCTGTGTGCGTGTGTCTGTGTGCGTGTGTGTGTTAGATTTTTCAAGTCTGTGCATTTATAGCTTTATACACTCGTGTGGCATATGTGAGAAGTGCTGCCAAGCAACTAAACAATAAAGTTGAAAATTCACTTGAGACTCGCAAGGAAATTGGCTGTTGCTGCTGCTCTCCGGCCCGCCGCCCACTGGGGAGTTTCTGATCAACAACAATCAGCAACAAGAACAACAATAAACGAGAGTTTGACAAAGTAGATCAATGTGGATTTTCTTATATCAAAGATTCGCATGCAAATTGTGCGGCCGCCCGCATTTTTTTTTTTTTTTTGCTTGCCTTTGGAGTACATTTTTCTGCTCGTTTATTGGCAAAAAGTTTTTCTACTTTCGTCTTTTATTTTTTCTTTTGGCCAAATACTTTTGCTTTAGGACCGCTTTTAATGGGCCCCAAACAACTTAATCAACTCAATAAGCCCCACAAGGCACACGGGCAGACAGACAGAGAGACAGACAGATAGACAGAGAGCTAGACGCAGGCAACTTTTCGTGGGCCCACATGACGTATGCGTAATATTACGTTTGCCTTCTGCTTTGGCTGGCAGCGAAATCAAAACTGAGCTGAATATATAAAAACATTTCGCACGTCGCAGATCTCAGCGCCCGCTGCTCAATGCAATTCCAAAATACACGCAAATATAAGCAGAATGCAAAAAGAAGAGGAAGAAGAAGCAAAGAAGAAGAAGAAAAAAACAAATAGCAACTGCCGCAATGCCAAACGTGTCAAATGCATAAAAATCTAAATTTACCAAAAAAAAAACTGAAAAACTGAAAAACTGAAAAGTGTGAAAAGAACAAAAAAAAAATAGAAATAAAAAGAATAATCGAACGGAATGCCAGACTGCTTTAATACTCTGTTTGAAATGAAATTTTTGCTTATAAATAATTATGAACTGTTGGCATATGCAGTGCTATATAGAGAGATTGATCAATTGGAAACTACTGTCCTATAACCTGGACTCTATTTAGTCAGAAAATTCTCAGCTTCACCTTTCATGCAGTTCAGTTTTATCTATTTGAATATATATAGACTGCAATGCATATAGTTGGCAACTGAAGCAAAGAGAGCAAACGCGAGCTGCTGACTAGAAACAATATATATAAATATTATATAGATATAGTTAAACACTTTTAGTTGCTTTATTGAATAAGTTTACTTTTCGGAATATTTGTATAAGAAGTCTTTGGTTATTAATGGGGTTACATTGATATATTTATGAAATGAATATTATTTTAATATTTTTTTCCTGCTCATATAAGCATGTTGAGTCTTTATATGTATATATATACCAAATATATAATAATGTACATATTTTTTTAATATTTTTGTAAATTTTCAAACACATAAATGATATATTTTTGGCAAACTAAATGAATTTATAAATTAGCTCTGGGTTTTATATCTTTTTTTTTAAATTTATGAATACTATTTAAGTATTTTTTTATATTTCAAAATTTGTTTTTCTGGGTCTTTGTTTTTCTAGCCTTAGTATGAGGCTTCAAGAATTCTATCTATATATATATATTTTTTTTTAGTTTTAAATAAATCTCATATTTTATGCAATACCAATTCGCAATTACTCGCACTGCTTAGGTATTAACGTAGCTCTCACTACAACAGTCAACAGCAAAGCCTATACACCCCACTCTCAGTTGCTAGCATATAGTCTATGAAAGAAAAGAAACGTTTTGATTTTGTTTTTTTTTTTTGTTTTCGTTGTAGGAATCAAGCGATGCACATGCAAAATTTTGCATGCACAAAAAATAATTCGCATAACGAAAACTGAGCTACAACAGCAATTTGCAATGAGGCAGCAGGAAAAGTTCATTGAGAATGAGCACGAGAGAGCGAGAGGGAGAGAGGGAGAGAGGGAGCGAGAGAGAGGGACAGATATAAAAGGGAGCGAGGAATACAGAGATAACATTTCACAGCCAGTATTTCAGATCCTTTATAGCAAAAGGCATAGAAATTGGAATAGCAATAACAGATGCTCGCAATGCAGTTGAACTGAAATAAAACCACTTTTAATGTTGCACATGCGAGCGTCTACACAAAGACAACAACAACAACAACTACAAATAACAACAACAACAAACAATAAACAACAACAACAAACAATAAACAACAACAAGTCGTAACCGCAAAATTGTTATTGTTTCAAAGCATTTGTTGTTTTTCGCTTTTGAACATTATCCAGATAGATAATATGCTGCGTTAGCCAACTGTTTATTATTGCATTATTAAGCGGTTTTTAGTTTAGCGAGCAGAGTGATGGGGAGGGGGGGGGGTGCGAGCCAGAGAGTGGGGAGGTTGGCTTACAGCCAGCCAATTGCACAATTCAGCATATCAAATTGCATTTCCGTTCGAAAGTTGCGCCCGACTTGACCATAAGCACAATTGTATGCATTTTTAATAAGCATAAATATTTCAAATCAAATATTTCAAATTCAATTTGATAACAAAAGCAAAGCAGAGCAATAGCAAGCAATGGGGTATGCTGGACTAGAGAGTTAAGTTGGGCGAAGGAAACGAAAGACTTTAGTTTTAATTAACAAATTTCGATTGATTTTCATATTTTCTTTAAACGAATTTCTAATTGAAACACAATTAATATACCCTGTGCTCTGGCATTGACATGAGGTATTATAATTTGCACTTGCGGCTTTTTAGAAACGTTTCGCAAACAGCCAGGCGAGGGGTAGGCAGGTAAAGGGGCGCTTTGGGCAGGTGCGGGTGTGATATAGGCCACAAATTTGTGTGCATTTTGGTTGTTTGCATTTTGGCACATGCCAGCGGCACCAAAATGTGCGTGAGTGTGCGTGTGTGCGTGTGTGTGTGTGTGTGTGTGTGTGTTTGTGGTGCGTGTCAAATGCAAAGCTACAGCAACAGCAACAGCAGCTAACATGAGCGTGAATATCAGCACCTGCAGGTGCAGCATGATTGTGGCAGCAGCAAACTAATTAAAATAGCTGCGGTAGCAAGGAATAGTTCTCCCTCTCTCTCTCTCTCTCTCTCTAGCCCCACACTACAAGCAGACTTAGTGGTAAATATACACTTGTATACACATATATAGATAATTTATATAATATTTAATGACAAATTCCGTTGCAAAATTATCAGCGCCGCTGCAGATACATTAAACAACAACAGATACAAATGCAGCCAGCAACTGCAGCTGTATCCATAGTTATGTCTGCAGGTCCATGTGTGTGTGTGTATGTGTGTGTGTGTGTGTGCGTGTGTGTGTGTCTGTGCCACGCAAAGACAGTGAGCATGCACACGCTTCGGCAAACAACAATTGGCATTGTTGTCTGTGGCAAAAGGTAGACAAACGAGATACACTCCTACAGCAATAGCTATCCAGAGAGGCAGAGACAGAGAGAGAGAGAGAGAGAGGGAGGAGGGAGTTTGGGGCTGGCTGTTCTGTGGACCATCTCAATTATTTGCGTGTTAAGCATGTGCGGTTAACACAACAAATGCGCACTTGACAATGGGGGCTTAAGACAGCAAAGCTTAACACAGGGAATATCAGCAGCAGATGCAAAGCTACGAAGATACAAAGATAACGCTTAAGATACAGATACAGATACAGATAAATATGCAGATCTTAATGTGCACTTAGAGAAATGCATTTTGCAGTTAATTGAAGTATGCTAAATGGCGCCTAAAGTGATTTTTAATACGACGCATAACAGAACTTGGCTATTAAGAAAGTGTTTGGTTTAGCTAAAGAAAAGAGTTGAAAATATAGAAAAATTATTATAAATTTTATAAAATTATTAGAAATTTTTGTTTTTTTTTTAAATTAGTAAAACTAAGTTTATAATAAATAATTGGCATAATATCTCTATATGCTTATCTGATCCATCAATTTTATTTAGAAGTTCAACAAATTTGGCCTATACTTTCAGCTCAATTCCTGCCCAACTCTATGCCCATATTCGCCAAGTGTTTTTATATTTCTACAATTATTGGTTGGTTGACTCTTTCTTCAAGTGTTTAGCTGGCTGGTTGGTTGGCTGGTTGGTTGGTTGCTTGGTTGGCTAGCAGCAGCCGCATAATTAGATTCATCGAACTCTGGGCAGGCGGCCAAGTGATTTGTTTGTAGCACACGCTAACAATGCCCCCCCTCTGTGGCCGCTGTCTCATTAGAGACACCAACAGAAAGAAAGAAAGAGAGCGAGAGAGCGAGAGAGAGGGAGGGGCAAATTCCTGGCGAGTGCCGCAAATTATGGCGGCTGAATGAGTTGTTTCCGTACCAAAAGCCAAGGCGGGTGCGCAGGCGAAGTTTTCTTAGAGTTGTGCGCCATAAATCAATAGACTCACTGACAGCTTTGTCAATGAATGCAGAATAGAGAATGGCGAGCGCTGAAGCGAACACACAGACAGCCAGAGCTGGGCGGACAGGCAGGCAGGCAGGCAGGCAGTCATAAGGCGGCTATGCCACATCACGTATACGCCGCAGTGCCCGCCGATACGCTTCAATTGCGCGCCGCCTTTTTGGAGGTCATCAATAAGTGGCTGCGGCCCTCAGAGCATTTGTTGTTGCATTAGCTGATGCCACTGCTCCAGCTGCTGCCGCTGCTGCCGCTGCCGCCGCTGCTGCTGCTGCCGCTGCTGTTGCTGTCAAAATGAAAAGCATTTTACGCACTGCCACTTTACGTTAGATTCCCACAAAGAAAATCTTGTGTATCTGTGTGTGTGTGTGTATGTGTATGTGTGTGTGTGTGTGTGTGGGTGGCAATTTGTACAAATTACTTAAGCTTCGATTTGCTTTATTAAAAGCAAATGCGAATGAACAGAAAAATAGCTAACGCTTAAGAAAATAAGTAAGCATTTGCTGCTTGATTGCGCTTGACTACAAAATACCTTAGAACTTGAGCGCATCTACCGTTTGGCTTATGACATACAAATATGTATATATTTATATACTTAACCTCAAAGCACTGCGTTAAGCACTTTGACAGAAAAGGAGAAGCCATACAAACAGCGAATTATTTGAAATTGGTGTAGAATTGAAAAGATTCCACATACCAAAGTTAAGCTTTCTAGAGAAAAAAAACACTTTCCTTAACGCTTTTAGCCAAAACGGTGGATATATTAAAAAAGTAAATACCTTTTTAGTTCATTATATATACAGAGAATCTACATACAAAATTTGAGCTCTATAACTTTTATAGTCTTCGAGTTATGTTCAAAAATCAAGCTCAACGTTTAAATTTTTAGGAGAAACGAAAAAGTTTTGATACACTTCAATTAATTTAAGTTTGTGTAAGCTTGAAGCGAGTATGCATGCCAAACTTAAGCTCTATCGCTTTAGTAGTCTATGAGTTATTTTCAAAAATGGCTTTCAATGAAGATTTTTGTAGAAGAGTTAAATGTATTTAAAAATGTAAGTTTATTTTAAGCTATATGTACTTAATGAGCATCTATATATCAAATTTGACTGCTATAGCCTTTATAGTTTTCGAGTAGAACGCAAAAATCCAAAGATTTCACAGCTCAAAGGTTAAGATTACGAAGCTATTGGGGAACTTTGCTGAGCAGTGAATTTACTTTTATTTGCATACATTTTTAAGGAATCTCCATAAGTAATTCAGGTTCTATATTTCTATAAATAATATAATTAAAAGTCAAGATAATAAAATCAGAAATCAATATAAAATAATGATCTGATTTCGCACAACAAATAGATCCCAAAGATTAGCTACAATTTGTGCCATCGCAAATACCCCATGCTAATTTCCACTGAGTACAGGGTATATTTGAAAATAATGTGCCACGCCCCCACGCAAATCCGTGCTCAGCAATTGTCAGTGGCTCATCATTCAGCTCAACATTTTTGTGTTGGCCCCGAAGAAAAGAAGAAAAAAACATTTTCAATTTAATTAAATAGAAAACAAAAAACACGAAAAAAAAAACGTTTTCATTGTTTTGGGTTTTGGCTGCCCTCCTGCCCTAGATAGCCCTCTGCTAGCCCTCCAGCCAACCCTAACCCACCACCAGCACCACCAGCAGCACCACCACTCATCATCGTCTTCGTTGTCTACACGAATTGTTAGCTTAGCCAACAAAAATTTGTTGGCCATGTTCAAATAATAATGCAAATTGTTTTGCAAATGAAATTATATAATGAATTTGGCTCGGTCAAAGTTTTTTGATAAATTAAAGCGAGCGAGCGAGCGAGCGAGAGAGATGGAGGAAGGTAGCAATAGATAAGCAGCAAGCTATGAAGCTGTGGTGTTTTTATCAATTAATGATAAAAGCCCCCCAAAGCGATAAAACTCTTTCTCAGCATATTTCATGAAGTTGCGCAGGCCAAACGAACGAGTGCAGTCATCAAAAAAATTATGAAAATTAAATTTCATTTTAGCTAATTAATGAAGATGCGGCAGGCAATTGGCTGCATTGCTTTCCGAGCGTTAAAGCAGATGTTAAGCCACTGATTGCGTCAAAAACTGATTGCGAATTATAATTTTAAAGCGAAGATGGCGAAAGGCAGAAGCAGAAGCAGGAGGAGCAGGAGGAGCAGGAGTAGCAGGAGGAAGGAAGGACGGAAGCAGTTGACATAAATAAATGAAATGAGCTCTTCAAATTAAGTGATTTCATTTGCAGTTAAACATTATTGTTGCAGAGGCTTATGGATACCCTGTAATGCTAGGTATTGGCGGGTATATGCATATTTCAATATAGAAAATGTTATTTCAGCTGAATCTAATGTGGAGCCAATAAGGCTAAGCTTAGACTTCATATATAAAAATTTATATATATGCAGCTGTTCATGAAAATAGTAGTAGCTCAGGGCTCATTTGTTTTTGGCGATTTTAGGGCGATGCATGGAAATGTAAAATAAAAAATTATAAATTCATTTTAATATACGTTTCAAATTGTTCACAATGTTGTCTAACATTGTGCCACTACTATTTTTATGAACACAGATGTATACACGATTATACTATATACATCTATCATTAACATATCCATATCATCCACAGCCAACTCGCTATACATCTCCATTTCCATCTTTTTTTCTTCTGTCCCATTTCAAATGTTTTGCGCCGTCAAGTATCAGCGATAAATAACGCGCTTTCAGCTCTGCCAGCGACAACCCTCAAAGTGTGTGTGTGTGTGTGTGTGTGTGTGTGTGGCAAGGCAACCCTGTGCAGCCCAACCCTACTCAAGGCAATCTAGTAAATTATCATTTTGCGGTTGCGTTTTTGTCACAAACATGGCTAATGCGCCGCATAAACTATATCTCTCTAGTTGTTGGCCAGTTGGCAAAACGCTTTTCCCTCCCTTAGCCACCGACCAGCCCCCCCTACAACCGCCTCGTGTTGTTGCTGCTTTACAGTTCCATTAACAGGCAGTAAAATATGTAAATGCTGGCAAATAAATCGCAGACGACAATTTGACAAGTTGGGCAGCAGCAGCAGCAGCACCAGCAGCAGCCACAGCCGCAGCCACAGCAGCAAACGCGAAGCTAAAAGAGCGCGACATTCGCTTAATGCGAAAAGGTAAGAGCCAAATCCATCAGCGAATACCCCCCTCTCGCTCACTCTTCCACTCTCTCTCTCTCTCACTCTCCCTTTCGAATGATGAGTTGCGTTTACACACATAAATACGCAATTCGCTTAAGTACTCAGCTCTGCTGCGTTTCGTTTTCGTTTTCGATTTTCGCGGTCGCCGCTGATATTGTTCCTGTTGTTGTTGTTGTTGTTGTTGCTCTTCCGCCACGTCCCCTGCGCTCCCCACACACACAAACACACTCACACGCACATGCACACGCACACACCTCGCCTCACCAGCTGCGCCCACATTTGCAATTCAATGTGGAGCCTCCGCACACACACACAGTCAGACAACAATGGCAACAATAATGCGAATTGATGAAGCGTGAAGGATTTCAGGCAATTGCCGGTTCAGAATTGCGTTGCATATTCGTATATCGCACACACACACACGAGCACACACACACACACGCACACACATGGCTTATTTGGTGTACCAGGAAGAGCTTTTTAGGCCAGAGATATGTAAGCATTATCATAGGTCGTAACTGTCGCAGGTAAATTGCAGGTCAAATGTGAATCTCGACTAAGTAGGCGAGATGAGAGAGGGGAAGCGGAGTGGGGAGAGGGGCGAGTGGAGAGTGGTGCAGGTGGGGAGCTGTGTAATTTTAATTGTAAATTGCAATTTAATTTATGCTGACATTGATTCCAATTGTACTGAAGTTTATGCAGCTCAAGCTAAGCACATGATGAACTAGCAAATACTCTGTAATTATATTAGGTTAAGCAAGCAGCTTTTGTAGCACAAAACACAATTAAATCAAGCTTAAAAATAAATAAAACTCGAATATTTTGCTATTTTTCTTGCATTTCCTGGATATGAGAAAGCAGCAAAGGAGCGATCTGTCAGAAACTATCTGGAAAGTCAAGGCAGAGACTATAACACAATAATTGTGCAAAGAGACAGTTGCTTGAGCAGAGATTCGTGTGACTTAGCCAAAAAGGTATTTCGGCTGAAAAAGTGACGATAAAGACAGTGCGCAGTTAGAGCACATAGAAGGGATTCACCCCAAAGGCGAATGCGGCATTAAGCACAATTTCAAGCTTAAGAAAGACAAGGCTTTCTTACCCAGTAAGCAGCAATAGCTACTGTACTTTACTCTAAAGTTTCCACTCTGGAAGTTAATCAGAAATATGTAGACTCTAACACTTACAGTTACAACAACATGACTATATATGTTATATACCACCTCAACTTACTTTTACAGGGTATTTAACACAGTGTTATATTAACAATTTATAAAAAAAAGCTTAATGTGTAATGTGACAACAATTGCAATTAAATATGATGTTTAAATTATTTTGCCTGAAAGATAACGCAGCAAACTAGAGCAGACGAAGATATATCTATATAGCTATATATATGCATGTGTAACTCTGCATATATATGATTTATATAACTGAGCAATGCTTATGTGTTATATAGAGATCCCGAGCATGTCGCATATTTGAGCTGACCCCGCAAATCATAGCTAATCCCAGCTAATTGCGCATTCACATTCAACTGCTTTGAAGCTCATCAAAATTTCTGTTTCATAGCCAAACGGAATTTTTAGAAAAGAAAAGCGAAAACTGCAGATATTTTCATACCAATCGAGCTGATGAATATATCGATTTTTAATTGAATCAAAAAACGCCAAAAAAAAAACGAGGTCAAAGAGTTTTCCAATTGCCGCGCTACAGTTACAAATTCGTTAGATTTAGTGTTGCAAAATGCCAAAAAAAAAAAATGAAAAAAAAATATATATAAATAAAAGTGAATAAAAGACAAAATTGTGCAAGGAAAATGGGGAAAAATAAAAATCAAATTCGTATGCAGCAGAGGGAAAACTAAAATTGCGCTGTCAGCGAAAATGAAAATAAATTCCTAAAGCATTTTAAATATTTTACGCGGAGACCAAAGGGGCGATGACTACGCGTGTGTGTGTGTGTGTGTGTGTGTGTGGGCGTGGCATAAAGCCAAACTCTTTTGTCGCACAACACAAAACTTTGATTCTGCGATGCGGCAAATGGAGCGAACAACAGATGAGCTGCAAATTTGCATAACTCTGTGTGTGTGTGCGTGTGTGTGTGTGCGTGTGTGTGTGTGCGTGTGTGTGTGTGTTGCCAAATAAACATATTTTTTTTGGTGGCCCGTTTAAGCCAGTTGGCAGGCATATAAATATCCGCAAAGCGCATTTAAGCCGCCTCGCCTCAGAATAATATAAATAAATAAACACAAAAATAAAAGCAAACAAAGAAAGTCATGAACTGGGCCAAGCTGTAAAAACGGGGCGAACTGTGCGCCTGTGGGCGTGGCTGCAACATAATGATAATAATAATAAATATTCAGTTCAGTTTCAGTTTCAGATTCAGATTCAGTTTTAGTCGCCTTTGCTCTGCCTTCTTTTTCTTTCTGTTGAGTGCAGCATGAATGAAACTGCGATATGAATGAAAATGAATATGAAAAACCGAACAGCCACCCACACACACACACACACACACCCACGCACACACACCATGCACTCTCTGTGTGTGGGTGTAAGCTGCTTGGCAAGTAAGTAAACCAAATGCGAATATGAACAGGGATTTGCATTCATAAAATATATCGCAGTCAAGGCAGATGCCCCCCCAGCCATGCCCACAGGTATCGTCAGCTGTGCGTGTGTGTGTGTGTGTGTGTGTGTGTGTCAACCTTCACTTTGTCTGTGTGCGAGTGTGTGTGTGTATTATTTGAATTATGCAAATCGCTAGCATGAAAAACAAATATTAAACTTTTCATAAAAGATTCAAAAATTAAATAAAATTTTACAAAAGACATAAAAACCAAACGGTTGCGCTCGCTCTACTTCTCTCTCTCTCTCTCTATCTCAGTGTCGTCCTCTCTCTCTCTCTCTCTCTGTGTGTGTGTGTGTGGGCGTGGCGGGTGAAGGAGGCGCGCATCCTGTTTTTGGCAGCCGCATATAATATTTATATGGCGGGCCGCCTCGCATAATGATTGTACTTACACATGTAAGTAGAGGGCAGAGCCTAACTAACCTCTAGCCACGCCCACCCAAACCCATCCGCCTCTGGTGACTTCTGTTGCCGCCGCCGCTTCTGCACTCTCTCTATCTCTCCCTCTCTCTCCCTCTCTCTCTCTCTGCAAATGGCACATATGGAAAAAGTTGGCAACTCGCTGGCCAAATAAGCAAAATAAATAAACCAAAGAAACAAAGGGAGAAGTTTGAAGTGGGCAGAGCGGGTGGAGAGGAGGACTAATAGATACCCTGTAAACTGATTTAAGCTAGCGGAAGGACGCAGCTGGAGATAGAGCTAATGATATAGATATAGATATGGATATAGATATAGATATAGATATAGATATAGATATAGATATAGATATAGATATAGATATAGATATAGATTTAGATATAATTATAGATATAGATATAGATATAGATATAGATATAGATATAGATATAGATATAGATATAGATATAGATATAGATATAGATATAGATATAGATATAGATATAGATATAGATATAGATATAGATATAGATATAGATATAGATATAGATATAGATATAGATATAGATATAGATATAGATATAGATATAGATATAGATATAGATATAGATATAGATATAGATATAGATATAGATATAGATATAGATATAGATATAGATATAGATATAGATATAGATATAGATATAGATATAGATATAGATATAGATATAGATATAGATATAGATATAGATATAGATATAGATATAGATATAGATATAGATATAGATATAGATATAGATATAGATATAGATATAGATATAGATATAGATATAGATATAGATATAGATATAGATATAGATATAGATATAGATATAGATATAGATATAGATATAGATATAGATATAGATATAGATATAGATATAGATATAGATATAGATATAGATATAGATATAGATATAGATATAGATATAGATATAGATATAGATATAGATATAGATATAGATATAGATATAGATATAGATATAGATATAGATATAGATATAGATATAGATATAGATATAGATATAGATATAGATATAGATATAGATATAGATATAGATATAGATATAGATATAGATATAGATATAGATATAGATATAGATATAGATATAGATACAGCTACAGATACCGATACAGAGACGGATAGATTAACAGATACAGATGCAAATACAGATAGAGATACATATAAAGCTACAGATACAGATTCAGATATAGATAACTAATCTACCCCACTGTGCACACATTCCATGCGTACAGGATATGAAGAACTTTTGTTTTTTTGCTGTTGGCACGCGGACAATTGTAACGCTTGGGATTTGGGGTATTGGCAGAGAGAATAGGTGGTGGGAGGTGGAAGGGGGAGGGGGGCACGATTGGGGTGCGCCACATGCCCGCAACACGAACACAAAAGTTCGCATTTCCCGCTGCGCGCAACTAGTTGTGGCATGTGTTTTATTTCCTGCCTTTTTTATTCCGCTTCTTCACTTCATACAATATAAACTCAGCCCGAAAAAGCAAGCATCGAATTCCTTTCGGGCGTTAAATAAAATCTCGCACGCTTCGTTTGAACGGTCGCCAAACGGACGGACGGCGGCAGCTACCTCCACACAAACACACACACACACACACACACACACACAGAGGGAGCCCCTACGCCCTCCCCTTCCCCCTCTAGTAACTCGAGGTAAAAAAAAAAGAAAAACAAATTAAAAAGGACTGTCAACTGTCTGGCATTTGCTGCTGCTGCTGTTGCTGCTGCTGCTGTTTCTTCTTCCTTTTTCGCCAACAACTTTCAAAATTCAAATTGTGGGCGTTGCGCACGTGCCACGCCTTGATTTGCGGTTGACTTTTAGTTTTCCCAGCAAACAATTTCAGTTTCGTTTGAGCGCAGCCTCCGCCAAAAAAAAAAAAAAAAAAAAAAGAAAATGAGCAAGAAAACTTTGTTTACCGTTAGTTCTCATTAGAATTCACAGCATGTGGTTTTATATTAAAATATTTATTTATTTTTTGGTTTTTACCTTGATTTTTGTTAACCAATTTTCAATTGAGTCAGTGGAAAACCAAGTCAAAAGCCTAAAAAAAAAAAGCTTGGAGGCTTCAAAAAGTTTGTGGGAAATTCCAGTAATTAGGTTAAATTAAGCTGTCAAAGACTTGAGAAAAGCTTGTCAAAAAAATATTTTTTTTTGGAATTTTTTTACTTTAACTTTTAGTTCAGAATTCGTTGCCGTTATAAATGAATATATATTGCTTATAAAAAAAATTTCTATGTAGCGTGCAAAGCTTGAAATTCAAATTTCACACGAAAGAAGAAGAGCCAAAGTTTCGCATGTAGATCAACTGTTAAAAAATGAATCAAAAGAAATGTTAATGAGAGTTGGGCCAAGCGAAATACACCGGATATGCCAATGCCGCTCGCTCCCTCTCTCTCTCTCTCTTCAGCTCTATAAGCTTCAGCAGTCGAAAAAAAAAGACTGGAAGTTCATTAAACCGTAAGTCAAAAGCTGTGACGTCATAAACATTAACTGATTCTCACGGCTGCAGCCCAACTCAAACGGAGCGTGATGAATGCGCGGGGCAACAACAGTGTTACTGACCTCACATTACATGCAGCGAAAAAAAAAAAACGAAAAACAACAACTAAAAACGTGCAGGTTCATCAATTTTTTTCGGCTGGAAATGAATTTGAACGTAACGAAAAAAAAATGAAGTGCAGCGCAGCATGGCGATAGTGAGGGGTGCGAGCAGGATGGCAGCAGGCACACACACACACACACACACACATCAAGTTGTGCTTAAAGTTTGGACGACGCTTCACTTTTCGCACTTTTCGTTTTCGTTGTGACGCCGACTGCGCGGCCCATGCGCTGGAATTTCTAAAAAAAAACAACACAAAATCGAGCTGTTGGTGTGAGTGTGTGTGTGTGTGCGTGTGTGTGTGTTTTGGGCTTGACATTCCTGTTGCCAGGGCAACGTCAACGGCGCCGTCAACGTCGACGCTCTAATTGGAATGTAGCGTTGGCGCAACGCTGTCGTCGTCGTCGTCGTCACAGGCGCAGCCGCAGCAGCCGCACGACATAAGAAGAAAAACAAAAACTGGCCCTGGTAGCTTTTTAAAGCTCTGCTGGCTCTTGTTGCTGTTTTGCTGCTCAAAGCGTGGCTTGGAACATGTTTTTGAGCGCTGCTGCGTCGCAGTCGCGAGTTGTGGCTGCGTGCGTGCGTTGCGTATGTGTGTTTGTGTGTGCGTGTGTGTGTGTTTGTGTTTGTATTTGTTTGTGTGGGTTTTGGGGATGCTTTTGTGGATTGTGGAAGCCAAACCGGAATGTGGCTCATTCAGTGAAAAGAAGCTGACGCCGACGCCGTCGTTGATGCTGACGACGAAAGCGTAGCCTTAGTCGCTGTCGCTGTTGCTGTTGCTGTTGCTGTTGCTGTAACTTGAAGCCACTGGCCGGCAATCTATGCAGTAGCAGCGACGTTGGCAGCGAATTGTCGCTGCTTCTGCTGTTGTTGTTATTGCTTGTTTTTCTGGTTTGGCATTCGCGCTCAATTGCGCCAGATTTGCGTTTTTTCATCTTGTTGCTGCTGCGCTGCTGCTGCTGCTGCTGCTGCTGCTGCTGCTGCTGCTCTGCTGCTGTGTGGCTGATCACAGCGACTGCGCCACGCTTCATTTCTTGCGCTATTGGGGCTTGGCTTCCACTCGTGGAAGCTGTTGTTGTGTGTAGCAGCCCAAAAATTTATATACATATGTATATATATATATATATATATTTGTATTTTGTTGTACAGTTGCAGCGCCAATTGGCGACATGCGCAGCGACTTGTTGTTGTTGTTGTTGTTGTAGTTGCTGCCCACTGCAGCAATCACAGCAAAAATTCACACAGAAAATGTGAGAGAGAGGGAGAGGAAGAGAGATGGGCAAATTATGGCGATGGCGTGCGGAAAGAGAATCACGTTTATACCGTTTTGTAAACTGATTTTTCTGTCTTCTTCTTCTTCTATGCTTGCCTGGCTCTGCTTGCTTGGCTGTCTGTCTGTTGCTGCTGCTGCTGCTTCTAACTACTTCGCTGCTTGTTTTTTTTCCTCTTCTTTCATTTCTTTTTTTCAAGTGCAATTTCATTGTAGTTGTTGCCAGGCATTTCTTTCACACACACACACACACACACACACACACACAGGCAGAGGCAGAGGCCAACGCTCATTAAATATTTTCGCTGTCGAATTTCTGTATTTGTGTGCGTGTGTGTGTGTGTGTGTATTGCTATCAAGTGCGACGCTCAACTTTTGCTTACCTTGTCTGCACCTTGCGCTGCGCTGCGCTTGTGGGTTGCGTTGTTGCCGCTGCCGCTGCCGCTGCTGTTGCTGCTGCTGCGACTTTTGCTGCTTTTATTATTTTTGTTGCACTTCTTCACTTATGCTTTATCACGCAGCTATTTGCATTCTTTTCACTCACTTTTTGCTTTTGTAATTAATTGAATATTTATAATACACTCACACACACATACACATATATACACATACACAGGCGCGCGCGCTGCCTCTCACACATATACAGAGCGTAAGCGTGAGTGTGAGCGAGACAGAGTTAGGCAATTGCGACAGTTTGTGCGACGCTGGGTAAAAAACACGTCCGCAAACAGGTAAATACGCTGAACAACTGACGCTCGCCTCGTCTCAATATCAATTCCATTCAGCATTGGCTTCGATGGCCGCGCTCTCCCACTCTCCCGCTCTTCCACTCCCGCTCTCTATTTCCAACTCCAGCTTCGGCTCGGCCATCGTGTCGGCTCTGTCGCTGTTAGGCAAGGCGTCTCGCTTGCACTTGCTCAGCTCGTGCCGCGAGCGACGATCGTCAAAAGTTCGTTACAGCGGCGACAACTTTTGAATTTTTACCTGTGACGCGCGCCGAGCACTGCTTGCACGAGAGCGTAAGTCGCGAGCGTCGCTCACTCTCTCTACCTCTGTCTTTGTGTGCCCCGTTGCCCGCTTGTTTACCTGTCGTTATCTTGCCGTTGCTTCGAGTGCCTGGAAATTAGCTGAGTGAGCGCTCTATGTGTGTGTGTGTGTGTGTGAGTGTCTCCTTCTGCGTGTGTGTGTGTGTGTGTGATTGTTGTTTGTGTATGTTGAGTACACAACTGTAGTTATGCCAACAGCGTTAGCATATTCTGTTATTTAACATAACGACTCTACAATAACAGACTATAGCTGAGTTTATATGGCTGTTAGGCTGTTAGGCTAGCAAGTTAATTTGTTAACTAAACTAACATATAAATTGCAATTTTAAATAAATTATTAAGTTCCTTGTATAAATAGATAAATTATTGAACTCCTTCATTAGCTTCATTTAATACTGTTTCAAATTTGATCTAAATACTTAAATTATTATTGTTAAATTAAATTATTACATTGCCTCATTTAAGAGTCTTTCATACTTTACTTTTATTATTAAATTTCTCTATTTAATACTTTTTCAAAATTTCAAATTTCAACTGACATTTCAAACAGCAACAGTTACCAGCAGTTGCACTAGATGGCGCCAGCTGCTTAGCATAACTGCCAACCATTTGTTGCTGAATTGCACACATCTAATTCAAAGAACAACAGTTGCAAGCAAACACACCAGATGGCGCTAACAATATTACTCTCTCCCTTATTAATATAACCAACAACCAACAACAGTAGCCTGTAGATGGCGCCCACCACTTAGCTAAGCTGCCAACCATTTGCAGTTTAAATGCCATTGTACCGCACTTACAGCTGCGCATCCACTGCCCACAGTTTGGCATGCATGCTGCTTATATATCTCGCATTTTAAACGATTTACGACTTTGGCCATTAATATTGACAGCGCTATAAAAAATCCAATTATGCATTTTAATACGCTGCCGCCTTTTTAGCATACGCTGGCGCGTGTCGTTAAAACGGCGAAGTCTAATCCAGTTGCCTTTCAACTGCACTCAGTCGCCATCAGTTGCCGGCTGCAAAGGTGCATAAATCTGTCAAATTATTCACGCACACACACACCCACACACGCACACACACACACACACACGTCATCTATCAACCGCAAACAAAAAAAATGTTGAATGCGTCATAAAAACGATTTAACAACCGCAAAGGCAATTGCCACGCCCCCCCAGGAGCAGCACTCCGTCCTTAGCTGTTGCCGTCTCCTTCTCCCTCTCTCTCTCTCTCTCTGGCTCTATTAACAGCAAATCCCGGCTAAAGGCAAACGGAAATGGAAGCGAGGCATAAAACAATGCCATTTATGTATGTTTATCAAGTATATATATATATATATATATATATGGGGTATATATAGTATATATAGAGTATATATAGTGTATATAAATATATAGTAAAATCATAGGCACCGCCACCCCTAACACCGCTACCTGTTCACGTTTTTATGGTCCATCTGCAGACGCCTAATGCCGGCAATTAAAACAAGTCAGCAGCTTGCAGTCGGGCCTGACCGACTGCATGATACTCACTCAATACCCAAACGCCACCAGCTTCATTTTCCAATTTGCCACGCCCACAATTGCTATCTATATATAAACATATATCAATAGAGGAGTTCGATCAACAGTAATTCAGGCATTCAATTTTGAGTGCCGATTTGACACGCCCCCAATGGGCGTAGCTATATCCACCATATCTTTTTGAACTTGACTTGTCAACGTGTGTACACTTTCCAAAGTTGAGCTTTCTAGCACTTCAGCTTCCATGATTTCTGAGCTAGTGAAAATTTAATTTTCCGATTTGCCACGCCCCTAGTGGGCGTATCGGGCAAATGTTGACACTCTATAATTCGAGCGTATACACGAGTGAATGTTCCAAATTTCATGTCTCTAGCTACAACAGTGACGAAATGGATAGCGTTCATATGGACAGACGGACGGACAGACAGACGGACAGGCAGGCAGGCGGACAGACAGGCGAACAGAGAGGTGAACAGAAGGACAGACAGGCGGACAGACGGACGGAAGGACAGGTGGAAAGATAGACGGACAGACAGACGGACAGACAGGTCAAAACACACATTGCATAAAACCAATATACTCCTTTTACTTTCGTGAATGAGTATAATAAACGCCAGCAAAGATGCCGCTCGACTAGGATCACAGCCAACTGCCGCTGCCGCTGCCGCTGCCGCTGCTGTTGCTGTTGCTGCTTGCTGCTGCCTTCAGGCTAGGATCGAAAGCAATTGCCAGGACTCGAGTCGAGTCAAGTCGAGTCGAGTGTCTGACGACTTGACTACTCCTAGAGCTCACACTCTCAAATAGCGGCAGCAGCAGCAGCAGCTGCTGCCAGGCGGGCTGCTGGCTATAACAAATGTTCGTTTAATGAAATTTTTATTCAATCAGCGCAAAGGCATTTCACAGACAGAGACAGGCGGACAGACAGAGACAGACAGCGAGCGAGTGAGAGAGGCTGATAGAGTGAGATAGACAACCTGTTGATGTGTTTTATCTCGCCCAAAAAGGAAAAGACTTAGCCAAATAAATGTAAATGTAAATGTAATAAAAATCGGCAACTAGCAGAGCCCTAAGCTTTCACGCTGCAAGCTTTAATTCTTAACTTAATTCAACTTCTTAACCTAATTCAACTTAATTTGCAGCACTAAGAGCTCGAGCCTACACG
Source organism: Drosophila anceps (assembly GCA_035045945.1). Taxonomy (NCBI): domain Eukaryota; kingdom Metazoa; phylum Arthropoda; class Insecta; order Diptera; family Drosophilidae; genus Drosophila; species Drosophila anceps. The sequence continues at coordinate 4,597,339 of JAWNON010000073.1, forward strand.
CATAGCAGCTTAAGTTAAGCTGGAATCTGAATCTGAAGTCAATTACGCGATATGCTTCAAAGCTTTAATGTGCTTTGAAAGCTTTAAGGATAGCATAAAACTCTCTAGCTTAAGATTGAAGCTGTGGCTTATAGCCATAGTTAGGCAACTTTATGCTTTTCAGTTTTCTTTTTCAATTGAAAAACTTTGCTGCAAGCTTTCAAAATGACAACTTTCAACTGATTTCAAACCGCTTTGTTATCTGACTTTAAAGTTGGGCTATATTCTATGAACTTTATGCATTTCAATTATTATTTTCAGACTTAGCGAAAGCTTCTGCAAAAGCTGAGAGCTAATGAGGTGCATTGAACTCAATTGATAAATCAGATAATAAAAGCTTTTTGAAGCTTTCTTCTATGCAGTAGCTAGTGGCTGTCTAAAAGCAGAACTTTGGTCTAGCAAATGGAATACAGAATTGGGCAAATCTAAATAGACAAAATAGAGTTAGGCAAACTAAAAACTAGAAGCTTTTGTTACAGGCTTCATTATATGCAAAGCTCTAAGCAGCTTTCAAAGTTCGGCAATGTTGAAACAGCACTCCAAATGGCACTTGATGATGACAGCTTTAAATGTATTGAAAAGCTCTGAGAAAGCAACTTGCGATAAAGCTTTTGTATAGAAAATAGGCATTGCAAAGCTTTTAGTAGCTTAAAAAGCTTCTTGAGTGAATTTTTAGTTAAATTTATTTAGATATTTGACAATTTTACGGCATTGCTTAGCCATTTTTGTTGCTTATCAAATTGCCGAAGCTTTAAAGCTTCTTTTTGCATGCATAAACACAAATGTTTGGCTTCATTTGTGCCCACCATCTTCATGGCATCCTTACCTCAAGTCACTTTTCTTTGATATTGGCAACATATGTACATCGCAGCTGTAGCTACAGGTGAAGCTGTGTTTTGTTTTATTCACGATGTCACCTGATGTGGCGCGCATCTGCTCAAATATTTTCCTGTCTAATGCATAATTTCCTCAATTTTCCCTTTAATTTTCGTCATTATATTTGCTCTTGCAATGCCCGCAGCCAGCCCTGCGGCTGCAATTAGACGCTGTGGTTGATGGAGAGACGAGAGAGAGAGAGAGAGAGAGAGAGAGAGAGAGAGAGGGAGAGAGAGGGAGATAGATAGATACAGATAGCGACAGAGAGCTACGACAAAGGTAATTGCCACGTGAAAAGTGAAAAACAGTTGCTTGCGCGTCTTGGCCACATTTTCACTCCAGCTCCTCCCCCTCCCCCTCCCCACCCAAGTGAAAACATTTCTCATTAAAGTTCTGCCTCAAGTTTCGCTTTCAATTAGAGAGCTTTTGTGGCGCTCTCGGTGGAAGTTCGGCGAATTTGGCGTTTAATGGCAACAGGTGCGCATTAAATTAGCATAGATTAGGCTTCAAATTTTTGGAAATATTTCGCCAACTTGTTTGTCTGTTTGTCTGTTTGTCTGCTTGTCTGCACTTGAGCTTAATTAAAAAGTTTATCAAAATAAAATGGAAATTTGCATAAATTTAATTAGAGCTTCATTTTCGGTCGGCATCAGCCCAGGCGGCGAGGTGGCAACAATTAAAGCAGCTTACGACGCGCTCAACACCTGAACAACTTTTTACCTGTGCCGATGTCTACCACTCACCTGCTGTCGTCATGTGGGTCAACGAAATCAATTGACAGCTTTTCCAGCCAACTTTTTATCGAAGAAGGCGAACAGCCAGAAGAGCCAGGCCAACAACAAGCCAACAAGCGGGCCAACAAGGTTCACTTACCTGTGTCCTATAAATAAATCATGGCCTATGATTATGCGGCACACACACACACACCCACACACACTGACACACACTCTATTGATAAGATATGCTCACACCTGTGCAGGTAACTCAACGTCCTGACAGCGCTTGACTTACTGTCAAGAGCTTTGTTTGGCCCCGTGCTGACTTGGCTTTGGTTTGTTTACATGCCACAAGCTGTGGCACGCTCAATCATAATACAATTTGACATATTGTTGCATGTTTGCAAAAGACCCAACACCACGTGGCGTCTACGTAACGCCAAGCGAAACCAAACCAAACCAAACGAAACGAAACGAAACGTAACGGGAAAAAACCTTTTTGCAGCGATTAATCAAAGCTGACGTTGGGCTCTAACCGACGTCCGCTGCATTTGCCAAATGAATTTTTACTTCTTATTTGGCTTTTCCTTGGTTTTCTCTATTCAAACTACAATTTCGTTGGCAACCACGAAATGTTTGACTCAAGCGCTATAAATAAAAGGACAGACAGCGAGCAGAAAGGGAAGAGTGCAAGGAGAAGTGTCTGAGAATTAAATAAAAAGACATAAAATATAAAAAATAAAATATTAAATACAAAATTTAAAAGATAAAGAATTAAACATAAAATATAAAATTAAAAAAAAAAAATATGTAAAATGTGAAATAAAAATTAATTAATTTATATTAAATATTAAAAATACAACTATATATACTATATAAACTATATATATATTAATATCTATATATTATTTATTTTATATAATATTTTTTGTATATTTTTATAGTTTTTTTTTTCAAATTTTACATTTAAAAAATCTTTTTTCTTGCTTTAAATAATAATAATTAATTAATTTTAAGGTATATTAAATATTACAATATTAAAAAATATATATAAATTATGAAATAAACACGTTTTGTACTGTAATTTGCATAGTCATAAGCATAGGCCATATAAATTGAGGTCCAACGCGGCGTATGAGTAATCCGCCAAAACTAACTGCACAATCACAGGTACAAAGAGCAAATGCTGACACCAAATGCGCCCCAAATCTAAATATACAACACACGCGCACCCTTGCACACACACACACACACACAAACATGTCAGAGCTATCAAAAGGAATGAAACGATATGAGCAACGGTTAATCCCAGCGGCAGAGCAGCGAAACAGACAGCAGCAGAGCAGTCGAGCAGGCGAGCCGCAGGCAGCAGCTAATAAAATGTAAAAGGAATGCGAACACAAATATATAAATAAATAAATAATAAATGTCTGTCAGCATTTTTGTTTTTGTTTTTGTTTTTTTTTTTTGACTCATAAACAGGCCAACCAAAAGGCAATAGATACAAAGCTGCGCATAAAACGGTAAAAATGCTCGCAGCGGCAGCAAAAACGACAAATGTAGCAACAGCTGCAAGGCAGACAAAAGTCACAGGAACAACAACAACAACAACAGATATGACGATAATAACAGCATAAGCAGTAGCAGCAGCAGTAGCAGCGGAAGTAGCAGCGGTAGCGGCAGCGGCAGCGGCAGTGGCAGCGCCATCACAGTGACCACAACTGCAGCGGCAATATAAAACAGCGACGTCAGCAGCTATATAAACTCTATGAATTGCAACTACAATAACAGAATAACCAACAGCAAAAGCAGCAACAACAGTTGCGCTAGCTGCAACGTCAGTGTCAGCGCTAAAAACAAGCAACGGCGAAACAGCAGAGCATGTAACTGCAAAAGCAGCAGCAACAACCGTTGTGCCAGCAGCAGCGACGTCAGCGCTAACAAAGCAATAACCAAGCAGCAACAACGACAATAGCGGCGCTAGCAGCAGCGCCGTCAACTTCAACGTCAGCGCCAGCGCTAACAAAGCAATAGCCAAACAGCAGCAGCAGCAGCAGCAACAACAGCAGCGCCGTCAGCAACGGCAGCAACAGCAAACAGATAGCATACAAAAAAAAAAAAAACAACAATGGCAAAGCGCAAAGACAAACATAGCGCACATAACAAAAAAAATAAAGCTCTAGCTTTTAACGATGACGTGCTGAAGCGGCAAATGCATAGAAAGCTATTCTTTTTGTTTTATTCAAAAGTATTGGTGTCGTCATCAAACCAATCGGCTCGAGGCGAACATGTTGCACAGCAGAGCAGACCAATAGGCAGCGGCGCGACGCGCACAGCTCAAACATACGACGGCGCTTGAACGAAACGGACGCGAGCGCGCTAAACGGAAACTAACGGCATAGCAAAGAAAAAAAAAACAACACACAGATTTGCGCGCCAAACGGCACGAAAAATTCAAAAATCTTTGCAGAAATTAGCAAAATTTTTAGTGAATATAATAAAAAAGTGAGTGAGTGTGTGTGTGTGTGAGTGCGCGTGTGTGTGCCAATAAATTTCATAAATTTTGCTTGAAATTTTACTTTCGTTTTTTATTTCGCTCTTTTTTTTGCCGAAATTATTCGAGCGTAAGAAATTTGCTAAAAATAAATAAAAAAAAGAGAAAAAAGAATACAACAAGTGCATAAATTTATATGAATATATATGTATATGTGTGTGTGTGTGTGTCTCAGTGTGTGTATGTGTGTGTGTGTGCTAATATAAATTATCGACCAAATATATAGAAAGGTCGCGGGCTAAATTAACTTTCCCCATTGTTGTTGTTGTTGTTGTTGTTGTTGGTGTTATCAATTGGCCTGGATATTGACCAAGAAGTTCATTAGCTCCAGCTGGCGCCCACATGCCACGCCCACTGCGCTAAAACAGGTTCGTTAACTATTACAAATAAACAAAACAAAATAATAATAATTTATTAAATTTAGTTTTCTTTTGTTTTTGTTTTGTGATTTGCTTTGGCCGTTACCGTTGCCGTCGCCTTTGCCGTCGCCTTTGCCGTCGCCTTTGCCTTTGCCTGTGCGCACGCTTTTCCTGCCTAGTTTTTCCGGCTCTTAAGCATTCCGACGCCCAAATTCATTTGCTCATTTGGCATATAATCGGCCCAGTCCCTAAATATATTACACACTCGTAAAAAAAGGGAGCGCACCGAACACAAAACAAACCAACAAAAAAAAAAAAAAAAAAAACAAAAAAAAACAAGTTCAAGCGTTAAATGAAGGAAAACCTGAAGAAAAAAAATCGCTCATACGCAACGTTGACCGCGCACCCTTAGGGAGAGTTTAGGGAAGTCGTGGGCGGGGCCGGACTTTGGGTTGGCTGCATTAAATATGCCAAACCATTTGGCAGCCAGAGTTTATGTTTCTTTTAAGTCGACTTTCGACTCTGAATGTTAAGTAAATACATTTCGCAATGATTATTTTGGGCCGTAAAGCATTTTGGCCATCCTTGGGGATGCCGTAAACCACTTGATCTGAGCCAACTGCCTCCGATTGCAATCAATTTTCGTTCAGCGGCCGCGCAACAGTCTCGTGCTGAGGCTAGACAAACATTCCAGAGTGTCGAGGCGTAAGAGAATTTACACTTTTTTTTGCTTTTCTTTGCTTTTCTTTGCTTTTTGGCTCTAACAGTTTCAAGTGAATTCATAGCTTTGGCTAAAACGCAGAAAACAATTGGCTTTGGCTGTGGCAGTGGGCGTGATTTGTTCTTTAGCATTTGACATTTCAATTACAATTGACTTCAATTATGCTAATAACATGTTGCATGTGCTTAACATAATGTTATTTAACAGTGCGTTGCCTGGAATGTTATACTACAGTTGTTAGGCTAAATCTCAAGTGATTATGCATTTCTTAGGCTGAAATCTGAACAGTTCTAGTTACTACAGCTGTTAATTAACGTAATGTTAACTTTTCTAGTAGCTTATACATGTGGTTTGGCATATGTTGAGTAACATTTTGCATAATTATTTGTTTAGTTTAACTTTTTTTAACAACTAAAACTCATATTGAATTTACTGTTAAACTATGTTAACTTGAGCAATAATAAGAGCTGTTCTTTTTTTTATAAAAAGGTGGCTAATGTTAATTAGAGTAACATTTATATTAACAGTTAGTAAAGTAAAGATTAAATATTGTTTCATATCATTTTTATTGAACTTTTTTTATGTCACAAACCAATTCAAATGCATTTTGGGTCTATGTTAGTCACTCCTAAGTATTCACTCGATGCTCTACTCATTTAGGCACTGTTAAATGGGTAATTGAGTTACTTTTCAGTAATTTCCATTAATTCCTAATCCAAAATATTATTAATATAAACAAGTTTTTATAATATATATGTAGCACTGTTATTAACAGCGATGCACTCTGTTAGCTAACATAAATTTATATGAATAACAGCAGATGTTAAATGAAAACGCGCTGTAGAGTCTAGGCCATAATAAATCTACTTTAAAAATGAAAATTATATAAGTAATTAACTTAACATAATGCTATTAACAGCAGTTGCAACTGTTAGCTAACACATAAAACATATAAAACTTTTATTTAACATAAATTTGACAACCTTTAAAGATAAATAAGTTATATACACTATGTTATAAATCGACATAGTACGAAAAGGTATGAAAAGGAAAAGAATATATAATAATATAATAACAAATACCAACATACAGCGCTGTTAACTAACATAAGTTACCTCTGCAATGTTACACAAATCAATGTTAACTGCGCTCTACTCGCACTGTGAATCTCATTTCGTTTATCTTGTTTATGGAAAACAATTCAATTAGCTAATTTAATGATTGCGACTATCGCAGCTACGTCTAGAATCTCCGCATCAACATGATTTTCACTATAAAAAGAGCTAGTGAAGGCGGAAAAGGCAGCAGGAAAACACTTGCATAGCTAATGAAACGAATGGCAAACAAATCCCTCGGGCACTGCAAAAAAAAAAAAGGAAAGCGCTAGGGCATAATCAAAGTCTGTCTGCCTGGTCTGGCTGGTCTGCGTCGTCTGTCTGTCTGTCGCTCTGTCTGTTTGTTCGGGTTTCCGCACGTTGACACCACAATTACAAAATCCAATCACAACAACAACAGCAACAACAACAACAACTAGCAACAACAATGTGGCACGAGCTGCTGCTGCACTGCGTCACATTTGAGGCACATTCGCTGGGGCAATTGGTTTGCGGCCAACGTTTTCTCAATTAGACTAAAAATGCCAATTGGCACGCGACAACATGGCCACGACCACGACCACGACCACGCCCACACAGCCAATATCGAGCCGCCCCGCACACACACACACACACACACACACACACACAGCCCAGGCGGTGCAGTCGGGGCGTGGCAGCTGCATAGCTTTTATGTCTTATATCAAATTTGGCAAAACTAATTCCATTTGCTTTTCCACTGAGCCACTATTAATTGTCTCTCCCTCTCCCTCTATCTCTCTCTCTCTATCTCTCTCTCTCTCTCTTGTATGTGTTACACTCAAATTTCATTTTGCATTTGGGCCTTTGGGGTTCCAAAAATTGTAAATTCAATTAAAAGCAGCCACAAAACAGCAGCAACAGCAGCAGCAGCAGCAGCAGCAGCAACAGCAGCAGCAGCAGCAGCAGAACAGGTACAACACACTTAAGCTCGTTGCATGCAACAGCAGCAGCAGCAGCAGCAGTAGCACACGAGGCAGCTGCAGTTGCTGTTAAGGGGCCACTAAAAGCAGCTGTTGCTAGTCGCCAGTAAAAGAGTGAGTGAGAGAGATTGAGTGTGTGTGAGTGAGACAGCGAGCGAGGCTAGAGCTTGCTTTTGGACTTTTGGTTAGCTCTGAAGAGCTGCAAAACTGACGAGCTGAAGAGCTTCGTCCGCTGTTAGCTAGTTCGCGGCATTGTGTTTTTTTGGCCAAAATGCAGCTACTGCCAACTAAAGTGCTCTCGCTGCTACACTGTTTTTGCATAGGAAATAAGGTATATGCACCATGCGGGCATGAGTCACAGTAGTTCTACTATCTTTAGAGAAAGACTTTACTTTGCTTCCTTCCCAAGCTGCTAAGAAGTGGAAGGCATATCATAAAAATATAGAAAATTTAAAAGTATTTCCATCTTTTATTTATTAGTTTAGAAATTGACAATATTTAGCAAATTTATAAAAATTTAATTATAATCAAAATACTTTTAAAATATTTATAATTCTCTCATATATTTTCTAAATACTTGATTTATACTTATATTATTTTAAAGAAAATATATAATTATTTTATATATTTTCCATTAAATTATATTTTCAAATTATTGACGAAAATTTAAGAATTACTTTTACCTATTTTCTAAATATTTAAGTTTTAATTATATTATACTAAATTTAGAAATTTTATAAAACTTTTATACATTTTCTAAATATTGCAAGTTTTGTTTGCGTTATCATTAAACTTTTCAGAGGAATTGAATTTTTGTAGAAAAGCAATTGAAGTTTTTCTTTAAGCTATTCTATTTTCTATACTAGCTTAACTATTCTTTAAAAGACTTTTGTTATCAGCTCTAATCTCAGTTCACTTTCCATAACCTTCAATTTACAGCTTTGCACAGTTTGAGTATCACTAACTTGGGCAATCAACAAAAGTGGAATACTCTTTATTTATAGAGTATTCTGCAGTTGTTTAGAAATATCATCGTGTCTCTCGCTATCTCTCTCTCTCTCTCTCCCACTCTCATCCTCCGCCTGTTGTTGCCTATTGTAGTTGACACTGCCTGCCAGCAGCCTGCATAAACTATTCCCTCCCCATCCAGCTGCCTCTTCCTCTCCCTCTCAGACTTCTACGCTCCACATCTCAACATTCCTCAACTTTAGCGTATTTTATGCGCCCAGTGCCTGGGCGTGGCCACAGCTTCCGTGTGTGACAAGTTCCGTTGCTTCACTTTGAACTATGTTTGCCGTGAGTGTGCGAGTGTGCGAGTGTGATGTGTTGTGTTGTGAGTGTGTGATAGGTGTGTCTGTGTGTGTTTGATGCGTGTTGTATGTTGTCTCTGTGTGTGTGTGTGTGTGTGTGTGTGTGTGTGTGTGTTGTGTGTGCTTCAAGTAGTACGCTCGACGTTGCTAGAAACGTGACTGTGGCTAAGACTTACAGCGAATTTCCGCATTCTCAAAAAAAAAGAGAAAAAAAAACTAGCCAAATGTTTAGATAAGCGCAGGCAGCAAGGATGCGGCAGGACACTTACCAGAACACTTTATTCGCAACTGTGTGTAAGACCATGGCAAACATGCAAAATTCTACACACACACACACACACGCACACATACATAGATTGGCAGCAATTGCTGCAGTTGCTCAAGCAAAAAAGGTCAAAAAATACATTTTTGTATAAAAGCAAAAGCAAAATAAATATATATTATGTATATACATGTATAATATATATAGGAATTATGTAGCTATATAATATAGCTTTACGCAGTTCGACTTTCTGGCCATTTGCCATATATCTATATATATATATATATATATATTTAGCTTTTTTAAGCACTATTTTTGCAGGCGCCCAAAGGACGCATTCGATTTGTTGCCAATTCGTACGGCAAGTGCATTAAATAATTGGAAGTGGAATTGGAACTGAAACTGGAACTGGAACTGGAACTGGAACTGAGTGGCACTTGCAGTTCCAGTTCCCACGGGGCCGGACAACTAATCCATTTAATCGATAAACCATTTCAAGTTGCCACCAAATGACAGCAGCAGCAGCAGCAGCTATGTCCTGCCCAGGGACTGCACTTGGCAAAACATATGTGACGTCTTCTTAAATGGGAAAAGAAAAAAGTAAAACACAATTGAAAAGCAGGCGCAGGCCATTTTCATGTATAGTCAAACACAAGATGAGAAAAGTTGAATGGAAAATTCGATTCGAGGCGAAAAATAGAAAACAATAGAAGAATGAATGGAAAGCGCTTACCAAGCACAAATATCCTGTTGCTCTAGCTCAATATTAATACAATGTGAACTTACTTAGCCACAGAGAGTAGCTGTAGCTGCTGCTACTGTTAATTTCAGCTGTAGGCTAGCTAGCTTTGTGGTTGGTAATGAAAACTTGTAGAGAATGTTTTTACATTTTCCTTCTTGAATGGCTCTGTTTCGGCTAGAAAAGAAAAAATCTTAAATGAATGAAAAAAGCATGGGAAGGCAGTAGCTTAGCAGCCAAGTTATAACTGTTTCCATTTGCATACAAGGGCTTTAGCTAGGCATCTATGTGTGTTTGTTTCTTTGTAATGGCTGAAAATCGCAGAGAAAGGCTATGTCTAGGGATCTAGAAGTAAATACTTGTGGCTGATGACTGATCGCATTTAAGTTGTGAAGTGATTGATGAATGTGACATATACATACACAGATGTTGCTATGTTATCAATGAAAATCGCATAGAAAGGCGCTAGCTAAGCATCGATAGCATGAAATGCACTATACAGAAATCCAAGTGACAGTTAGAAGAGAAGAGATGTGCATGAAAAGAAAAGTATTTAGCTTCTTTAAGGCCTAATATATGAATACATTACTTTGAATAGCTTCCACGATCAAATGAATCCAATGAATGAAGCATTATAAACTCATTTTCAATGGATTTCGTTACATTTGGTTTGATTAAGCTTGATATAAATCATAAATGAGTCTAGAATCACTGATTATCTGAGAGAAACGCGTTATCTGATTAGCTATAATCGTTAGCTTGACAATGATTAGTTATAATTATTAGTTATAATCGCTGAGAATCACATAGAAAGGTTAGATTTGCTGATGATTGAAATTCACATAGAGAGACAATGCTAAGTCTTAGCCATAAGCTCAATCTAAGCTTCTAAACTATATAGTCGATGTATTATATGATAAAAGATATCAATATTATAAGATATATATACATATATATCTTATAATATACAGCTAAAATAACTGTCGTAAAAATAATTTGAACTTGGCTTAAAAATTACATTTCAGCCCAATTAAATCCAACGTAAGAGCAACAAAAATAATAAAAATAATAATTGAAGTTGCCAAGAAGCGAGCACAAAGCAAACAAATACAAAACGAGTGTGTGTACACGCACACGGGGCTAACTGGGGTGTGGGTGTGTGTGTGTGTGTGTGTGTGCGTGTGTGTGTGTGTGTGCCAAGTGTGTGAAATCAAACGCAGCAAAGGACTCTCGACATATGCGGCACAAAGCCAAGGCATATGCTTATATATATATGTAGTCCTCTATATATATGTATGAGGAAGTTAGATAAACACACTCGTAAAAGCAGCCTGTCAGGCACACACGCACACACACCCTCGCGCACACACACACACACACACAATTAAGGGCAATAAACTGGCTTTGCAGCAAATGATCCAAAAAAAAAAAATAAAGAAGAAACCGAAGCATTTTCCAATTTATTTTGCGCTCAAGTTAATTATGACATACGTACATTAACACAGATTTTACAAAGGATATGCGCTGGAGCAACTTGCGGAAGGGGGAAGGGGGGGGGGAGGGGCGTTGCAGAGGGGAAGGGGCTGCAGAGCTGTCAAAAAAACTAAATGAAGTGAATTTTTGTGTAAACAGCTGCGCCAAATTGAAAATAAAACAAGAGACCAAGAGACACAGGGAGAGAGGCAAGGAGAAAGATTGTTGAAAGCGCCTTCAAGTAGGCTACATAAAATATGCACAAGAAAATATATATATATATATATATATATATATATATATATATATAGTGAAAGAGAGTGACAGAGAGAGAGAGAGAGAGAGAGAGTGTGTGTCTGTGTGTGAGAGAGTGAGCAAGCAATACACCCACATGTGTCATAATCAACATAAAAGACGTTAACTTTAAGCTAAGCAGACGCCAATTTGTGCCAGCAGTCGACGCTGCTTCTGTTGTTGTTGTTGTTGTCTTTGTTGTTGCTGTTGCCCCGTCGATTTGTGCAACGTTTTGGAAAATCTTTGACAAAAATAACATTTAGCCCCATTAATTTGCCTTTGCTCCCTTGGCCACATCGATTTATTGAACTGTATAAAGCTGAAAGCCTCAACAAGAAACGAATTTTACATATTTTTATGTCAAATTTAAATTGAAATATGCGGGGCAAATGTATTATTGATTATTATTATTATTATTATTATTATTATATATGAATTCCTGCAGCTATTCTATATTTAATTTTAATTGCGCTAAACGCTGGCTATAGTAATATTTTGTTATATCTCTTGTCTTGCCTTAATGACTCTCTAGAATTTGTTGTTCCAAGTTTTCAGTTTGCTGCACTTAAGCAGCAAAGTTTTACAACTTAAATAGATGTTTCTTTTTTTTTTTGTAGCTTGGTTTATAATCATGGTTGAATTCCTGTTTTAGTTTTTCTCACGTCCAACTTTTCTGCTTTCGAGTATTTGGTTTCCTTGATATTTGAATTTCATTTATAATTGCGTGTTTATCTGTTTACCTGCTACAACTTGCCTTAAAGTTTGTGCTTAGCTTAACTTTATGTGTAATGAAAACTGAAATTTAGCAAATTTTGTTAGAGATGTGCAAACAGTTGAAGTTGAAGTTGTTGCATTCTATGAAGCTGCTAGTGAAGCTGGTTGAATATCCCATATACAGCTGTGTTCATAAAAATAGTAGTGCGCCTGAAATGTTGAACAGCAAAATTGTGTGATAAACAGATTTGAATATATAAATAAATGTTAATTTTAATGCTGTTTCAAATTGTTTATTTATTGTATGATTTACCCTGTCGCTTAAAGCATTTCAAGTCCAACAGTCCAAAGTCCCAGACATTTCTATAAAACACTCGAACAGCATAAATCCAGATATTGTCTCATTAAATGTCTGGTATTTCCCTGTTATCAATAGCCGAGTTATTCAGCACGTTGTGCTCTGCTAATATGACTCATTGTCTGCCCACGCACAGCAATTAAACGACATTCAAAAATTTCCCAAAAATATAGGAAAAAAAGCTACGCATTTCCAGCATTTGATGCTCTGTTTGACCGCTGTGAGCTGCGAGAAATCAGCTTTTGGGGAGGACTGACTCAAATGCGATGTGATTATGTCAGAGAAGCGATCAAGGTATAATCGAAATTTATAGCAAATATATATATAATTCTATATATTTTGTATATTTATATCAATTTTGATATGCACGCGTGCCAATGGCTTCAGCTTTCGATATTTGTGTTCAACATTTTTCTAAATATTTTCGTTTCAGTCCGCGCGACTTGTCAGAATTAAATGCATGAAAATTTATTTGAGCAACAACAAAGTGTGTTGTTTTTATTGACAAAGTAAGAGAAAGCGGCAAATCGCCAGCTAACAACAAGTTGATGACAAAAACAAAAAGCAATAGAAAAACGAGACAGAGCAATTTGTGGCGCTGGCGTACGCGGCGTATGAGTAATAAAAATTTGTTTTTCGCTCGCCGCAGCAGCTTCGAACAAACCGCGAAGAGCCTCAAATGATAATGTTAATGTTAATGCGAATAAACATGTTGCTGCTCACGCACAAAAATCTCATAGAAAAAGATAGAAAAAGAAGAAGTAGGCGGAGGAGCGGAGGGGGAGAAGCAGCAGCAGAGCAGGCGACGCAGATAGAGAGAGACAGAGAGGGAGACAGAAATAGGCAGAGCTATGAGTGAGGCAGAGGCTGAGGGGCTGGCTTTCCGGCAAAGGCATCCGTACAGCGTTCTGACCTTTGTCACAATGGCACATGTTGCCTGCTCTATACATATATATGTATATGTAAGTTCCCTGCCTGTGCCTGTTGCCTGTGCCTGTTGACTGTGCCTGTTGCCTGTGCCTGTGGGTGTGTCTTAGTTGTACCCCATTGAAATAAATTTTATCGCCTGCATGCAACAGGTGTGTGCGTGTGTGTGTGTGTGTGTGCGACCATGGCCATGAAAAGAAACGACAAGCGACAACCTTCAACAGCAGGCAACAAGCAACAGGCAACAAACAGCTGAGGCATAAGAAGAACACTGAACATAACATGAAGCAACTTGTTACCCAGCGCACACGCAACAGTTGCGTCCAGCACTCACCTGAGCAACACTTGAGCTACGGTTGATATGTATGTATATATTTATTTATATATATACTTAAATCTAAGAAATAAACATGCTGAGGCCTAGCTTATATGGAAAATAACACGAGAATTCCATTGATCAAAAGTTGTGTTGATGCTGGGGCGCAATGCTAAAGTTCTGCCAGCTATGGCTGCTCTGTACAGTGTGCAATAAATATTATATAATTTAAGAATAATTTTAGATTTTTGTTTCATTTACTAGTAAATAAAGTCCTTAAGCTGTTTGCTGGGGCTTACCATTTTACTAATGTAATGTGCTCTGCCAGGCAGCGAGCCATAAAACGAATGAAGTTAAAGGAGGAGAAGGTAAAAGGAATGAAGCTAAAAGTCTTGTTAGAAGTTGTTCTTATATTACGTCAATAAAGCTATATATATATATATATATATATATATATATATATATAAATACTATTTATAATGTCTAAAAGTTGTTTTTTTGTTGTTGTTGTGGCAATTTCTGTTGCTTGGACTTGAGTTGCAGCTGGAATTGAGCAAGGAGCGCGCAAGTTGTCTTTATTGTTGCTGCAACTTATTTGTTGACAATTTCTTTCAAGTTCTTTAGCTTGGCTCTTAGTTTCAGTTTAGTTATCAATTAGTTAATTTAAGTTTAGCTATAAATTGGCAGCAATTATGATTAGAGCAAGTATATTCATTCCTCATGCATTCCTCATACTTCATTCATTTATGCAGTTCTCTTATGAAAGTCAACAAAATTTGATGGAATTTAGTAGTTAGATCAGACACTATACTTTTCTGTAGCTTGCTTTGACGCGCTTAAATTGAATGTGAAGCCAAAATAGTGCTTAAGTTTCTATATATTGTTCTATATATATTTATATCGTATCAGTTTCTAGTTGAGTAAATCATATTTGCTTTTGCTATCGATATGAAGTCTTTAAACTATTTAAGCTTGCCTGCTTGGTCGTCATTTGTAAGACTTTATTTTCAGCATACTTATATTCTCTTTTCTTTAAGTTATTTTTCTACTTTATAATAATCTCTCATGCTTCATTTTTTATTTTCTTATTTTCTTATAGTTCTGGCAATTCCTGCTTGGAAAAACTCTAGTGTTTTAGCTTTTAGTTTGATTGAAGTTCTTAGAGAGCTCATCTGCAACTTCTCCCATTAAATACTTGACATATATAGAGATTTGTTCATGATGATCATAGTGATAATAGTGAGAATCCTATCTACTCTACTCTGACTCCTTGAGCTTTAAATAATATTTAATTGATTAAGAACTCACAGCATTCATACTAACTTTTAATTAGTATATAGCTTGTTTTGCGTAGAATTATTATCATAAATATGTTAATCCATATGTTTATCATGAATCATGAAACTTAGGTTTTATCAAGTTAACAAAGTTCAAGATGGAAATCTAAGATGCCCATGCACAGATATTTCTATTTGAGATATTCAGAGCGACTCATAGTCGTTCAATCTGGACTAGCGATTCCTCTCACATATTCAGTACAAGTTTAATCAAGACTCCTTAAAGCTGTCTATCCTTGGAGGACAGCTACAGCTCTTAGCTGCCAAGTGGCATAGATTTTGAAGCTTTTGCGACTTTTGGCCCACTTTGCTGGCCCATACACTCGAGCGACAAACGTTGACAGGTGTCACAAGGCTCGGCTCAGCTGGGGCTCAGCTCGCGCATTGATTGACTGTGGCACACGTCATAGTTGGCCTGGCCAGACCATACAATATCATGCGGCACTTATCGCCTTTTGTCAGCTTTATCTCAATGATAACAACAACAAAAAAAAAACCTCCGCCACGCACAGCTCGAGTGTGTGTGTGTGTGTGTGTGTGTGTGTGTGTGTGTGTGCTGCTGATAGCTTCGAGCTGCTGGGAATCGGGCACAGCTGTCAGCGCTTCAGTGTGCATCGCTATGTGTGGGCTGTGGTGGCAGCAGCTGCTGCTCCAATGAGCTCCCCCTGCATCTAGAAGGTGCGCTGATTAACCAATATGTGGGGCCAAATATTTGAGTTGGCATCAAATTTATGTTAATAGACCGCTACAATGTTTGTTTTTGTTTATTTCGTTTTTCTTTTTTTTTTGTTGCTAGATAAAAAATGTTACCGAAAACGCACCATGTGGCATCCTAAATAAAAAGCCCCAAAAATGTGCGCCACAAGCCGAAAATCTGCTATAAAAGGACACTACACACACATGCACACACGTACTCACACACACACACACTCACACACACACAACACACATGCTTTAGTCTTGTCTACTTGTTTAGGGACATCTGGCCAATCAAGGCTATTCGGCGGACATTGTTGGGCAATTAGAGGCGTAGCAGCCGCCCAGTTTATCTAGTTGTCTTTTCGGCCCGTTTCTGCTCCTGTTGTGAATGCAAACAAGCCAGGACCAAGCCCAAACCCAACCCCAAACCCGAAGCTCATCTGCAGCACAGTTTTATGCACGAGCGACTGGCTTTGGCCGCAGCGTCAGCTTCAGCTTCAGCTTCAGTCTCCGCCTCTGTCTCTGTCTCTGGCTCTGGCTCAACATCTGGGCATCTATTGTATCCCTTTTTGCTGCTTTAAATGCATCGTTGGGTTTTCTCGTAGCAAATCAAGCGTAAAGTCACATTGACAATGCTTGTCAAGAGAGAGGTAGAGACAGACATACAGAGAGAGAGAGAGAGAGAGAGAGAGAGAGCGAGAGAAACCTTTCTCAACTGCTTGCCAAGCTTAAAGGGTTCGCTTTTTGTATTATATGAAGTATACGCCGCGTACGCTAAGCATAAACTTTTTCTGCATTATTTACCCACTTGCCCTTTGTGTGCCTGCGTGTGCGTGTGCGTGTGTGTGTGTGTGTGTGTGGGTGGGTGTGGGTAGGTGTTTTGCTTTGCATTGGCTTCTCAGCGTCACTTGACAAGTGCCGCCAGCTGGCAGCTAGTCAACGCAAATAAACGTGCGTTTTTAATTATTTACGTTTTAATCATTCTCGTAACAAAAAGTTAATTACTATAAAATGTTTGCAAGAAAGCAGCCGAAGAAAGAACCAAAGAAGGAAACGAAGAAGTGCGGTCCTTGACTCTGACTCGCTAAGAAGTTAAGCTCAAGGTGCTTTAGCCCAGCAGATGTGTAAAAAGGTGACATTCAGCCAAAAAGGCAACAGCTTTGTAGGTGCAGAGGGCGGGCTTAAGGAGGGACATCTATAGAGATGGTGTATGAATATATATATATATATATATATATATATATATATATATATATATATGACAAAAGGAAGCTGTTTAGATCTGAGCATAGAACATCAGCTTGACTAGGTTAATCCTGCTCTGTCTGTTTGTCTGCATAAGTCGAACTCATTTCTCGCTTATCATTTGCACAAGAATAATCAATTTTCTCTTTACAGCACAATCGATAAATATCGATTAAAACCCGAGCTAAGCAACAAAAGCTAAGGCTATAAATTTGTGCATAGCTTTTTGGCTTTCGTTGTTTATTATCTCGGGCTTATGCAGAGCTTTCGATAACATATGCTCGTTTTATGCACATTCCATATGTAGCTAAAGTTCATTAAATTCTATAGCCAAGTTTCACAAACTGAATTAAAGAGATTTAGATTTATATGTAGGTACAATCATCATTATATAGATGGATTGGTATCATATAGAATGAATTTAAAATCAACACAAAATATTTACTTGCGCCAACAGGATCTAAGAGTAAGCAAGAGTAAGATTCAGTCCATGCTTTTCCCAAGACTTTTTATGTGCTGAGTGAGTTTCTGAAAACCGCGTAGATTTATTACCAGATATCTATTACAAGGACAGGCTGAAGGTAGAGTGAAACAGAAGGAGGCGAGGGAGAGGAAGAGGGGATCAGGTGTTTAGTATTTCAATTTCAATATCTCAATTCAACAGAGGATGTCTTCGGGATGAGCATATATTTTTAAGAAATCAAAAAACTAATATGAAGAGAAGAACACATCAAAGAGCTTTAGAAATTTGATTCTTATTTCAAACATCTGTTCAAATCTAGTTTGAGCTGCATATCCAGCACTTCAAGAACCTTCTATTGCTGGCTAACTAAATTTCAGTATAATATGTTGGTTTGCTTTATCTAAGCTACTCAAATATGACAAAGAAAAAAGTTATAAGCGGCTTCAACTAAAAGACTTGAAACTATAAAGAAAACTATATATCTAGGATACGCCTGCCTTCTCTCTCTCTCTCTCTCTCTCTCTCTCTCTCTCTCTCTCTCTCTCTCTCTCTCTCTCTCTCTACCTGCCCCTCTGCCTCTCTTGCTCACCCCTCTCTGTCTGTCACCCAATAGAGCAGCCACTTTTGCTGCTGACAGCTCGTTAAACTGTTTGTCAGCGACTGCTTCAGTTGGCAGCTGCAACTGCTGGCGGCCAAAACGACTTTGAAGCGTAATTCGATTATGCAGTGACCAGGTTAGCTTGATTCTTGGAAGCCAAGACAAGATATAAGCAAACTGCCAGCAGCTTCGGCTGCTGCATAACTAAGCAAGCGTGCGCGAGCCTAAATGGATTACAAATATGTTTTGATAGCCAATACCCAAGACTCTCTCTCTCTCTCTCTCTCTCTCTATCTCTCTTGCCGAACATCAACAGTCCTCTTCGATGTGTTTCTTTTTAAATCTGCCGCCGGGTTCTACCTAATAAATTCAATTTGTATCTTAGTTTTGGTGCACGCGCCCAGCGCCCCAGGGGCAATTGGCTTAAAGCTGGCCAAGAAATGGATTTCATTTCATTTAGTTGCTGCACTAAGCACTTTGGGCCTCGCAAATGGCAATTAGTGTCAATTAAGCGCGGCAGGACTCAGCTGTGCTCAGTGCTCAGGACTTTGCAGCACTCGCTGTCTATGCCGCGTGTCTTTGCTGCTTGCAGCTAGCGACGTCTCCACTAGTTGCAACACTTCGCCGCCTATCACTTGCGGCATTCCACTTAGATCAACGCGCCCTCGATAAAAAGGCAATCTCTGCGCTGTGTGTATATTGGTTTCTTTTTTTATTTTTTATTTATTTACATCATTAATTGTGAAATGTTTAGAGAAACGAGAAACGAGAAAGTTCCGTTTCGGATGATGCAGGAGAAATAGCACAGAGCCAAAGGAAAGCAAAACATATCTAAAGAAAAATGTATTTATAGCTGAAAAAACTACGTGATTAAACAACAGACACACTTAAGCACTCGCCGCGTACCACACGAGAGCTCACACACGCACACACACACACATCAGTTGGGTGTGTGTTGTGTGTCTTTGGCTTTCAAGAGTTTCGACTAGAACGCGGAAATTCGATTAGCGAATCGATAGAGTTGGCAATAATAAGAAAAGAGAAGCTAACACATGGAGACGAGGCCTTTTTAATGATAGACCTTAGTTAAATACAATTTATTGGAGAAGTGCATTAAAAATAGAGCATGGGCATTGACGACTTTTTGTCGAGTGAAAAGCTGAGCTAAATCAGCATATAAACATATATTTTAGCGATATGTATACAAATTTCAGCATGTTCATGGCTCAATTGTTATTGTTTACGATTGACAAACTGAAAAGGGCGTATTGGTTGTGTGCTGTGGCCTTTTATTTCACTTGCTGCTTTACAGTCTTTGAGCTATGATCATCAAGATTGTCCTTCTCTATAGATAGACCAATACCGAATAAGTCTTCAAGGCGGCATTTTAATGCTTTATGTTAAAGCCCAATCGCGTTCTTTTACTTTAAATTATACACAAATATATGCTTCGCATATTATGGAGTATATATTGTAATCATAACGAATAAATAACAACATTAATCAATATATAAATAAAAAATAAATAAAAAAATCGTATAAAAAAATCGTAAACAAAATAAAAAAGAAAATTTATATACTTCATAAAAAATCCATTAAATGATATATAAATATTATATATATATACATTTCTTTCACAATATTTTATAACAATAGAGAAGCCTTACAGAAATAATTACAAAAATAAAAAAATAATAAATAAATATAAAAATATATAAATGTATTTATATTTTTAATAAACTCAATTTGAATGTTTATATTCAATTAAATTATTAATTAATTCAATCGATTCTAGAGAGAGAGAGAGACTGCTAAAGAAATAAACCCACACACAGTTTGCCCAATCTTTACACATTGTTATAATGGCTCGTTGGCATTATAGTTGAATTATTACATATTTTGATGACCCTTTAGGTCAAGCAAACATTTGAATGCAATTGCAAACAACAGTCACAATTGCAATTGTTGTGCAATCAATTTTCATATAATTTACTAATTAAATAAAACATTTTCGTTGGGGAAAAACATGTTTCAAATATGCATAAAAGGCTTATAAAAATATTTACACACACGCCACGCCCCCTCCCTGCGCCCCCTGCACTTGAGTGCGTGAATTTGTACGCCGGACTGTGACCCAGTTTATGAGAAATGTTTTAAAAATAAAATACAAACCGGCACGAGCGGAAGGCGGCAGGTGGAAGACGGAAAGCGGATAGCGGACAGCGGACAGCGGACAGCAGACAGCGGCAAATGCGACGTAACTGAAACTATGTTTAATGGCGTACGAAAACGAGAAAATTAAAGAAAAGTGAAATGAAAAATCACAGAGCAAATTATGCTGCATGCTGCTTTACACGTTTCACACAGTTTTCATTTTAACGCCGACAACTGAAATTTTTGCTTTCATTTTCGTGTTTGATTCTTTTATTTTTGAAAACATGGCCAAGCAAATCTATATATAAACATAACATATATTTATCAAAAAGATTTTCTTTTTGAGCATTTTTCTTTTTTGTTTTTGTTTTTGGTTTCGTTTTCGTTTTTCTGACATTCTTTGCTTGCTCTTCTTTTTGTTTATTTGCAGTTAATGCGAATTATGCACTCGCAGCAAGTGGCAGCAGCAACCGCAACAAGAGCACCCAAATAGCTTTTAGCAGTTGTTAAACAAAACGAAACACCACAATAAGTACGGCAACCACTGTAGCAACCACTGCACCACAGTCAAAAAACCACATACAAGTCCAGTCAAGTCGCGGCGAGTCGAGTCGAGTCGAGTCGAGTCGCATCATGGTGGACGACATTTCGCCCATGCATCATCGCATGCAGAAGAAGACGCGCAGCGCCTCGATCTGTGCCACCGGCGCCAGCATCGAGACCGTCATTCAGAACATGCCCTCGGGCAGTGCCACGCCCGAGGGCGGAACGCCCGGCTACAGACGTCGCCGACCAGCCACACGCTCCCAGAGCGCGCGCATCACATCGGGCGCCAGATCGGTAAGTACTATATCAACATATATACATACATATATATATATATATATATATATAGCATATACATAAAACAAATGTGAAACATCTGGCTGATTGATCATCTAGAGCTTAGTTTGTTTCTGCTTTGATTTGTTTATATTATTTATTTATTTACCTCAAAGCAATCGTAGCTAAGCACTTATTTATCTTGTAGTACCTAGAGATGTGAGCGTAGCTCGTGTCACGATCTAACACCCAGCACAGAGAATAGATTTAGCGAGCCACCAATTGGTAACTAGAGCATGCACGGTAAACGCTGGATTGGAGTAGCTTATTATTTGGTTTGAGCTAAAGTCGATAGAAAACACAGCTGAAGTTATGCAAATACAAATTGAAGGTATCCTTTTCTGGTTAATATATAAATATAATAGATTAGCTATAATAATAGATGATTAATATGTCAAATGTGAAAACTCTGGCTGATTGATCGTCTCTGGTTAGGGCGTGCGTCAAGTCACGAACTAACACTTTGTGCCGGCAATAATTATATATATATATTTTTTTTGAATAATTGCAATTAAGTGTGGCATGGCAACAGAAAGTTGGAACAAAACTCTGAGTATTGCGAAGGCAGCTAAATATAAATAATGGAAAATATATATTTTAATATTGCTTTTATCTTGCGATTCTCAGCAAGTTTAAGCTTGACAAGCCAAGGCAAGCCCAAGGCAATGTTTGCTGCAGCATTTCTTACTTGATTATTACTATTAACTATTATTGATAAACTATTAACTGAAACTATTAACTGAAAAACCAATAGACTTTTCAAACTGTTGCCCTAGCAAAAACTATAATGTAATCTATAGAAAACAAATATAACAAAAAAATTTACAAAAATACTGAATGAAAAATATACAGCTTAGAATGTCCAGCTACTGAAGGCAGTCGTTAGCCAAAAGTCTGCCTTGATAGTTTTCAACTTTATATCATAGCTCAAAAAAATAATATATAAGTCAAAATGTATATTCAACTTCTCAACAAATGCAAAAAAACTTGCATAACTTGGCTAAGTGCTGCAGTCATTACGCTTTGTCTTAGCCAAAAGTTGGCAAATTCAATTTAAAAATAGTTTCGCTAAACACGTCTATAAAGTAAAACCAATAACAGCAAAATACGTTTTCCTGACAAGTACTTAAAAGGCTATTCACACCGACAACCAACTGCCAACAACAACAACAACAGCAACAGCAACAGCAACTAAACTTTTTATACGAGCGCAAAATGTGTTTCCTTTGACGCCTGCCACAGTTTATGAACAAATTATGATATATTGCTCTGCGCTTGCAATGTGAGCCACATTATATAAATTTATCACGCGATCAAAACAACCTGGTGCAGGGAACTTAAGTGAAATTTGATAAACTCGAGCAGCGACGCCTGCTGTTCAGCTGAAACGACTTCATTCGTGCAGTTGGCTAGCCGAATTCGTGTTGCGTGTTGAAATGGCAAGAACAAAGCTCATTCAATTGCATTTGCATGGAAATTTGTTTCGGGCCATGTTTATTTGCGAGCTGCATACTTCAAGCGACTCGATGATAATTTACAATTTTAGCATGAGAAAAGAATTGACGAAGATGAAGAGATAAAAAAGTGAACATAATTTTCAAATAATTAGCAGCGAGCTCTATTCGTTCGCAGTATAATTGACTGGCATCAGAGATGGGCTGAGTGCGTATATCATGCGCTGGACAAGGCTGCGCTCCTGACCCAGAGATCGCAGCGAATGGCATTCGCGCAGCTGGGCTAGCCGTGAGCTCAGCTGATTCATGCGCAGATCATGATCCAGTTCCAATGAACCAAGTTTCGGCGAATAAGTTCCTTTGAATTCGTCCTTTTTGTTGGTCATCTTGGCCACACGATGGTGACAGCGGCTAAGCTGAGCGCGCCGTTTCGCATCCTGCAAGTCGTTGTTCTTGGGCGTGGGCTTCACATGTTCCGGGCACATTGGATCCGGACGCAAACACTGACAATAGCTCAGATTGTGGAATAGATAATCGTCGAACTCCTCGCGCGGCTGCAACATGTTCTGATAGCTCTCCAGCGAATCCATATCGCCCGGATCCAAATGACGCGAATAACAGTCCAATTTCAAATAGTGGCTATAGAAATAGTTGAACAGCTCCTCGGCCAGTTCCATGAAGAACTTGATTGGCTTGTGAAAGGTATCGCCCAGTATGAAGGGCGTCTCATCGCTTTGATCCAATTTATTGTATTCGCGTCGCAGCGCCAACAGATTAACGCGTATATTGGCCAGGCCGCGACTCAGTGTCATATTCGAGCTCAAGATGATCTGATAGTGCAGTTGAAATTTATTAATCAACACCTCCTCGGCATCGATGTTGCGCGGCTGCGGCTCGCGGCAGAGGGCGTCCGAATGAACACGCAAATCTTGCGAAATTGGCCACAGCTTGGCGGCGGCCAAGCGCTGCAGACTGAGCTCACGATGCCATTCCTTGAAGTAAGTCCTGTACGCGTCGTCCAATGTCAGCAGCTCGTTCACTACCCTGAACTCGATGCCGTCGTGCTCGCGATGCACCACCTGCATAATAGCCGTGCCTGCGACCTTGGAGCGCAAAATATTCGAGCTGGCTTGCAGCGGACATTTTTTCACAAATCGCTCATCCATGCTGCCTTGGTATATTCGCTATGAGCAATAGAATATATGTAGTTTGTTCTCAGAACTTTGAGAACGCTTTGCCAAATTCTCTCACTTTGTATCCCTCCCGCTCCCTCGCTGTTACTCGCAGTCTCTCTCTCTATCTCTCTCTCTCTCTCTCTCTCTCTCTTTGTTTTGTGTGTATTGTCGAGCACAATTAAGATTAGTGTTAAGGTTTACAGCCTACTTTGGAAGCTTTTTATGTGAACTGGAATATACATACAGCAATTTGTCTTGAGTGATATACAAATGTCGCTAATGCTTCCCCAGTAGACCCCTTCTACGATCAGTTCCCAGCTTCAGATTTGCCTTGATATCAGTGCCCTTAGACGATCAGATAACTTCCCTCTGCTCCCCTCCTCCTACACACACACACACACACATCCACTCAGATTTGCTCTCATATCATTTCACAATGTTTATCGATTTGGCGCCAAATGCTCGCAGCCAAACAGTTACTGGTATTGATTGTGACATCGGAATAGAGCCCAAGGGGGAATATGGCTAGCAGGCAAGCAAAGAACAGGACAACAGTTTGACAGCCCAGGCAGGCAGGCAGGCAGGCTGGCATTCAGGCAGGCAGTCAGGCATTGAGTTTCACATCATAACAAACCCGATACGTTGGCCAAATCGAAACGAAGGACAGCAGCGCTGACAATCTACTAAAGCGCGCCACGTGCCATTTAAGATCTTTGCCTGTCCCCAAATGGGACACTTTTGTGCCGTTTAAGCAGCGAGTCGCCCCTCCATTATCAGCTACATCTGCATTTTGATTGTGAGTGTGTGTGTGAGTGTGTGTGTGAGTGTGTGTATGTGAGTGTGTATATGTGAGTGTGTGTGTGTGTGTGCATATGAGTGTGAATTGAATTATGTGCTGGAGCAAAATTCAATTTTTGCACAAAGGCAACATCACGTGTGACATCTGTAGGCACATATATGTGTGTATGTGTGTGTCACACGTTGCGTATGTGTAATGTGAGTGAACGAGCATGCGAAAAGCTGAAGTCTGCGCGAGTCAGCGCTATCCATGTCGCTGCTGCTGCGCGTCCTGGCCTCATTATCACCCAGCTTCGCAGCAATGTGCACTGCGCGCTTAAAGCTGCAAATGCCAAACGCTAAATTTATGAGTCTGTGGCAAAAACTCGCACAAACTCCGCAGCAATTTTTTTGTGCAAACACACACAGAGAGACGCACGCATGCACACACATGCACACACACGCATGCACACACTTGTAACATGTGAGCACTGCGGCTGCTCTTGGCCTGCAAAGGGTATGTGCTGGGACACTTTTCAGTGCGCTCGACTCTTTGAGAATGTTTAAAGAAATGGGGTATATATGGGTCTTTTTGTGAAGAAAAGGAATAGTTAGATGGAAGCAGCTCAGATTTGGAATATATATATATATATATATATATATATATATATATATATATATATATATATATATATATATATTGACTTATAAACTATTTGAGCCAGCTAACATAAGTGAATATTAAAGTGCAGTGATTTCTGAAGCTGGCGTTAGTTACAGCTTGAGTACTGAGCACATTAAAAGTGGCTGAAAGGCTATTAAAGCTTGTTTACTAATGTATGCAACAGGTAGAACGAAATAACGTTAGGTTTAGAGATGCTTGATTAGTGTAGAAAACTCCTCCTCCTCTATGACTGTCTGTATGGCTCTCTATATGTATTTCAGTCTGTTTGTACATCTCCTCATCTCCATGTCTATATATTTATCTATTTATACATATCTATGTCTGTCTGTATATGTCTGTATGTCTGGGTAGATAGATCTATCT
The DNA here is from genome assembly GCA_035045945.1 of Drosophila anceps. NCBI lineage: Eukaryota > Metazoa > Arthropoda > Insecta > Diptera > Drosophilidae > Drosophila > Drosophila anceps. Next base: position 4,622,885 of record JAWNON010000073.1, read on the forward strand.
ACATATATGTCAGTATATCTGAGATCTGTCCATCTGCAGCTATTCGTCTGTCTATCTGCTTAGCCTAAAAGCTTTTCACCTAATACACTTAACCGTTCTATGAACATTATCCAAAACTAGGGTATTCCCCTAGTCGAACACTACTCAACAGCGTCTCCTTATTTGTTTTAGTACAGCATTTTTTTCTTTTTTTGTTGTTTTTGCTGCTCGCAGAAAACTTCTCACGATTCCATAATAAGTTCACAATAAACGCGCGCAGACAGCAAAGTTTAATGAGAATGTTGGATAAGCAGGCAGGCAGATAAAGAGACAAAGACAGCAAACACAACAGCTGAGGCGGCGGCAAAGGGGAGCGTAATGACAAGTTGGAATACGCAGCTTCCACCGAGATTGGTATTTCAGCATAAGCACAACTACAATTTCATTACATCAACTGCAACAACAACAACAACAACAATAACAATAGCAACAAAAAACTCATTTCAACTGCAACGGAAACAACAACAACTAAATCCTTTTACATGCAATGCATTTGCATACTCCCCCAAGGGGAAAAACTTCGTGTGGGAAATGGAAAAATATCTGTGTATCTGTGTATTAGACAGTGTTGTAATAGAGTAAAATGCATTTGTTGTTTTAAGAGATTTGTTTTAAAAGGGTTTACTTGATGCTAGCCAAAGAAGGCAATAGATAAACATGCAATCGATAGCTCGAATATCTGGCTACATTTTACAGCTTAAAGTATTATTATGAACTGCCAAAATCGTTTTAGATATGCCTCTAATAGCAAAGCAAAGCTTAAAGTTAACCAGCTTTGCACGGCCTTCAATATTTTTAAATAAATATATCTTAAGCGGAAAAAATTAAAATAAAATATAAAAATACTTAAAATATATGCTAGATTTTCAACCACAAGCAATACGTAGACAAAGCTAAGCTTTAAGGCGTACAAATTTTTGAAATGTGACCAAGACATAGTTTAGTACAAAGTGACCCTATAAGAGCATTAACAAAATAAATTGCAATAAAAACAAATATATATATATAAAATATAAAGTTGTGTTTGATCTTATTTGAAGACAACAAACATGCCATTATGCATGGAATAACACAACATGGAAACAGCTGTAACAGCTGCTGGAATTTAGTTAGCAGAAATAGTAGCACACTTATGGGGTCAGCGTATATAAGACTTCAATAGGGGACTTGAAATCTTGCAAAGACTGAAAGATATTAAAAGTCATTCGAATAAAAAAAAATCAAAAATTAAAAAAAAAATACTAAATAAAAAAGCTAATTTACTATGCATTAAAGCACATGTGAATTAGAATTTATAAGGACAATCAAAAGCATTGCTCTTCGCTTGATGGTCGCACGACAAATTTATTTATCTATATATATATATATGAATATATTAAGCTGCAGAAATGAAATAAATTAACAGCCAGAAGCTATAGACCCCAAGGACTAATTGGGTATTAAGCAGATACAAATTGGTAGACAAGGCAAAAGGACATGAGCCCCGAACCAAACTGATGAACAGCAGCTACTGAGTTGGCCCGGATCAAACGCACCAAAGGCCGGATATAATTAATTTTGGCCTTAGCAGCAGTTCAGCTAAGTGAAGAAATGCTGCATCCGGCAGTGACACACCAAAGAATAAACTAAAATAAAGACATATATTTATATATATATATATATATGTATATATATATATATATGTATGTCCGTGCAACATTATTTGATTAATTCGGAACAGAAGGCAAAATAGTAAAAGCAGGCAAAATATGGCACAAGAGCCGCAATTACGGGTCACGCGATAAATTGTTAGAGAGAGTTGGGCTGGCCATAAAAAGGCGCTTGGCATTGGCCACTAAATAAACACAACAGAACTTGGCTAATGGCCGACAGCCAGCTCTCAGCATGGCCCAAATCCGCAGACACTTGACGGCTGATGCCAGCACGTAAGCAACGCATCCGGCTAGCACAGCGTGCGAAAGCCACAAAGTGAGCCAAGCTAAGAGCCTCGTCCAACTATTAGCCAGGGCGAAGGCGCGAGAGGCGTGGCACGAGCTAACAAAGTTCCAAGCGAGCAAGATTCACGCTCACACTCACAGTCACATTCACATGCTAGTTAAAGTTTTTGAACGTTGCTAAATGAAGCCAGCGTCTGGTAGCGTCAGGTGGGGCTTGTGGTGCATAGAGTGTTGCATAGACAGGTGGCTAAATGAGTTTTCGTTGCCGTTTGCCGTTGCCGTTGCCGTTACCGTTGCCATTGCCGTTGCCATTGCCATTGCCATTGCCGCTGTCAACACACTGCAGCTTGCTACGAACTGGGATTAGGTTAGCCACAGGACGTGCATTTGAAACAAACGCAATGTTGATTGCCATTTCGAAAGAAAAAAGCAAACAATCCACTGAATGAATGAGTCGTGCAACACCCTTGACACTTGGCCAACCACCCAACCGCTACCTAAGCATTTGAAATTGTGCTTGGCGTTAATCAGTCAGAGCTGTCGCCTTGATGCTCTGCCAAGTCTTGAAACAGTCCATAAATTCCGAATAGCTGAATGGCGGGAAGCGCGTGGCGAGGGGCGAGAGGCGGCAGGGGCGTGCCCTCCTTGTGTGACAAACAAACAAATGCAATTTGATTTGTGTTCGACATTTTGCAATTTAATTTCTTTTGCCTTTGCTACTGCTGCGCCACTGCATAAATCAAAGATAGCCTTCGATCTAGCCATTGCCTGGTCCCTGCGCAGTCCCCTTGCTGCAGCTGATTGATTGATTGCACTGGCTGATGGGCTAAAACGAAAGATTAAGTAGACGCCACTTTGGCCTTAAGCTTGGCTAGTTACGAGGCTGCTTGCACACAATAAGATGTCTCTAATTTCATGGATGTGAACAGGTTGAGTTATTTGGCTCTGGCTGTGCTTACACCTGGCAATCTACCTGTTTCTTGTGGTATACACAGATTAAGTATACGCCACTTTGGCCTTAAGCATAGCCCTAAGCATAGCTTAGTTGTGGGTAGACTGGCAGAAGATGTCTGTGATTCCATCAACATGATGATGATAGCTGCCATGAAGTCTTTGTTTTGTTTAAAAACAGATTAAGTTGGACTTATGCTGAATAGAATAAGATATCTCAACAGTTTGAGATGTTGCTCTGACTGCGTCTACTCCTGGTAACCTACCTGTTGCCTTACATACAGATACTAAGTATACGTTACATTGGCCTTAAGCTTGGCTAGTTAGGCATCTTGTAGAATAGAATGGGATACCTCTAACAGGTTGAGATGTTGCTCTGACTGCGGCTACTCCTGGCAATCTACCTGTTGCCCATTGTACAGAGATTAAGTATACGTTACACTGGCCTTAAGCTTTGGTAATTATAAAATATATTAAAAAAGTAAACTTTTAGCTAGACACCAGGAAGTTTTTGCTTTGTGCAACACACAAATTAAGTAGACGCCACTTTGACCCTAAGCTTATGTAAAGATACATATATAGCATTCTCTGTACTCACAGCTTTAGTTTAAATAAAGATTAAAGGTTGCCTGTTTCTATAGAAAAGAGGCTTATCTCTGTAAATTAATATAAATCTTATATATCTTATAAAAGTATATAGATTACATATTTATCTAACATATAAGCAGTATATTTACTCCTATATAGTCTAGTATATATGCCAGCTAGTGTCTGTATAAAAGATAGTTTGAAAGACTTACATTACGAGCAAATCAGCTGCAGTAAAGTTGATGCCAAAGTGGTTCGTTAGGCAACAACTTTGGCCGCCCTCCTCGACATTTAGTTCTATCTAACTGAGCTTTATTTCAATTGAAATACTTGAATACTTTAAGCTTTGACAATCAAGTTTCTATATAAGTAAATATACTTTCAGTTATTTATAGCTACGATTTGTCGAACTTCGCTTTCTATTAAAGCTCATCGTCTCACTCTGCTCTTTCCTCTCTCTTTCTCCCTCTTTCTCTGCTGCAACAGGTACGTCGACGCACTCAGGCGCAGCAGCAGCAACAGCAGCAGCACACGCTGCAGGATACGCGCTCCTATTGCACCAGCGAGCCGCGTCTTAGCGAAACGGAGACGCCACCGCAGCGTCGCAAACTCTCACAGCGACGACCGCAGCCACACGGTAAGTGGGGGGTTGTGGGGATGGTGGGGAATATCCTTAATGACCCGCAGGGGCTATCAAAAAGTGCGGCATAGCCAACCATAAATTAGACAAGTTGTTAAATTGCGGCATTAAATGCAGCTCAGCGTATTAGCCAAATAGACCAAACTAAATGTTGGCCATAAAAATGCTTTACAGCCAGCAACAGCAGCAGCAACAGCAGCAGCAGGAACAGCTGGAGCTAGCCACAAACAAGTTTCGGGTGTTTATTTATAAGAACTGAGTGCACTTAAGTCTTATTACAACATTTGATCCCCTTTAAAGAGCATTCAGTGGCCAGAGCTCACTGTAATAGATTCTCATTCATATAAAGTTGATTTAATTAACGCCCTGTCGAGGCATTCCGACTGGACGATCGTTGAACTTAACCATTGACCCACTTTCTGCAGTCCATCCAATTGTATAAAACACAAAATGTACTTATGTTAACGCCCCCCTTTCTGCCCCCTGCTGCTGCCTTTGTAGAAATCTGTGTCAGGCAGCAAAAAACAAGCAACTCGTCTGTATGAGGTAAAAAAAAAATACAGAAAAACTTGACATTTCCGGACTATGCAGAAAAAGAGAAACGAAAGCCAAAAGAGCGGACAAGAAATGTATTATTTTTGGCTTCTTCTGGCTGCTTCTAAAAACCCTTGAAAAATAATTGGTATATAGAGTTTAGTGCAGCTCGAGAAATTGAATAACTTGCATAAGAGCTGCAGAGATAAATGAAGTGCCCAAATCGTATATAGTTTGTACATAGTATATCTAGTCGAAAAAGTATATGTATAAAACATGGAATTTATGACCATCCTCAACAAGCTCGTGTAGCAAACGATCGAGTACAGAAACCTAAGCAAAACACTTGTGCCCTATGCTCCAATTACGCGCCGTGGGAGACCGTGGCAATAGAGATAGGCTATTTTTAGCAAAAGGGATGTTTATTTGTAAGAAGAATGTTTCGATTCGATAAGAATTTTAAATAAAAGGCATCCGCTCTGCGGAGCAGCGAGCAGTTCAGCACAGTTTGCTGCAGCTCACACACATAGTATACGCGCATATAGTATATATAGTAGATTCTTCTTAGGTAAGTAGATTCTAATTAAATCAAATACGTCATGAATTTTCTGCAAGCGATCTGTGCTGAGATTATCATATATATGTATATATATACATATATATACGTAGTATATATAGTGCATTATATAACAGTTGATTTCATCACCTCGCAGTATTCTTAATTCCCATTTTAGGTATTTATAATCATTTGTTATAAGCAGGCAGCATAGCACATCTACAGAAGTCTTCGTATAGAAGTAGTTTCTTCTATTGGCATCATAAATAAACATTTCACATGAGATTTAGTCTTAGTGGAATATCCAACAACATATAGATTCATATGTATGTGAATACTCTACAGTTTGATCTATAATAAAGTTCATCAAATAACTTGAAACTTCACTTATAAATAAAATACGTATTAAAATTTCATTATGAATTCAAATAATAAACAAAACAAAAACTAAATAAAATTTTAAATAAATATAATAAAATAAATAAATACAATTTAAATAAAATAAAATAGAATTTATCAAGAAATTTTTAAAATAAACTTAATATTTATTTAAGTTTTATTAAATTTCTATGCTTTTTTGTTGTTCTTTAACTTTTTCATATGCAAATCTTTAAGGTTAAGAAAAACCCCAACTCTGTGCACAATTCAAGCTTAGGCAACCGCAACGCTTGCTGCTTACATAAATTGCGCAGTCGTTGATTGTAATGCAATTTAAAGAACTAGACAGAGCGACAGCGAGAGCGAAATTGAATTAATATCATGGTTTTCTTCTTTTCTTCTTCTTTTTTTTTTTTGCAGGGCATAGAAAATCGAACGCCTTTCTGGACGTGCCCACAATGAACATGCATCACCTGAGAGTGAACGACGACGACGAGGATGTGGATCGCCTGCGCACATTTAGTGCATCCAAAGGAGGTAAGTGACAAAGCCAGCGGGCATAGGGAGTGGCGAAAGGTGACAGACGACAGGCGACAGGCAGTGGGGCACTCATCGCAGTCAGAGAATGCGGCAGCTACAAAAGGCTTCTTAGCCGCATTTATTAATTTTGAAATTGAAAATCAAACCGAAGAGCCGAAGAGCCAGCACTAAAAGCCAAGGATTAGATCGTACAATGGGGCCACCGACATACATGCCTGCCAGGCACAAGTCAAATGCCACACGTGAGCAGCTGGAGTGGGCGAGGCAGGGCATCAAATGGATGGGCTCAAGATGTTGTAGTGAAATCTTAAAAGTTTGCCTCTGGCCTAAAAGGCTATCAGTGACATTTAATGCCACTTAAGATGGCCACAATGGCTGGCTATATATAGTAGTCTGTCTATATAGTTTCGGCAGATGCTATTTCTATATTTGTGTCACGTTATTGTTACGCATACGCAACGTGGCTCAGGCCAAAACCGAAACAATAACCAAAACTGAAACCCTAACGAGGTGGGTGGTGTGTGCGCAGTGTGTGTGTGTTTCTTTGTATGCATATATGCATGTCGCCTTTAAGCACGTGTTTAAGCCGCACACACACGCACACACACACACACGCAAGTCACCCACCCACACACACACACACACACACACACACACACACTTAACTAGAATTGACACCAAGCATTTATTTGCTTGCCCTAACAGCGGGTATTATGAGCTCTGCTGCCAGCAGCAGTCAGGGTTTCAGCTTTTAATTGTTAGTTGTCGCTATTGTCCTCCAGGGCAGACTTTAAGCGTCCGCCGTGACTAGTGGGCAGTTGTAGACGGTATGTAGTATAAATACAAACATATATATAATCATCTTTTTTATGCAATGTGCAATAAAAAGAGACAATATAATTATGCATACATACTATATACATTCTAGATATATGCGTGTTATATATATATATTGTCTCTTTTTATTGCATATTGCATAAAAAGATGAGCATGATGTACACATTTGCGCAGATTAAACTAATTAATTTTTTACATTTTTAATTAAGCAATAAAATATCTTTTTCACAAAGCTGACAAAAATCTTTACCGTCTGTCGTATTTTATTTTTGTTTTTTTTTTTTTTTATTACTTGAGAGAGATTTAATCTAACATAAAATAAGGATAAATAAAGTAAATACAATTTTTCAAAATTGCTAAAAAATATTTCTTTTATGAAACTTTTTAAAAAAATGTTCCAAATACCTGCAAAGCCTGAATGAACTCAATAAAAATATGCAAAAATTAAATATATATATATATAAATGCCCTCTTCATAGTAGCAAAATGCTCTTAACATTAACATTCCTCTCAAAAACAATATACAACTCTCACTCAAATAACTTTCCATCTTTACAATCTACACAAACCTGCAACATTTGTTAGAGTATTCACCTGGCAGTTGGACGATTTCACAAGCGATTGTGACTGTTGCCTGGCATACCATACATTTACATGCATATATTATATACTATAAATTCGAGTTGAGTGCGTTAAATTGTCAGAGTCTGGTGAAATGAAGTGCAGACTGCAGGGGGCGCTGGTAGCAGACGATTCAGACGTGAGATGTTACAAATGGCATATGAAACACGCTGTATATTAAAATTCAATGAAGTTGCCAGCATTTCTCAGCTAAATTGCTTTCAAATACATGAACATGTTTGCATGTGCAAGTAGTTATTCCCCAGAGACAGATAGATATGTGCGTGTGCGTGTGTGTATGTGTGTGTGGAGTCTTTGCGGTTGTGTTGGATGCGTCATGTGCACAAATTTAATTAAACTTAATACGCACTCGACTTGGGTACGATTCACCAAACCGTAAAGCAAGCACAACCCCCCCCATCAATTATGTTTACAGTTTGAATTTAAACAAGATTTAAAAAAAAAAAAGGCGAGAGGAAATTGCAAAGGGAAAATAAAGAAAATTTACAGAACACACACCCAGACAGACAGACACACACACACACACACACACACACATGAGTGAAATGCGTGAGGGGCCAGAGCGGGTTGCTGGTAGCTGATTAATTGAAATGCTGGCGTGTGTCAGTTGTCCATCGTCCATCGTCCGTCCTGCGTCGTTCGTCGTCAGCCAATGAAGCGCCAACCAGTGGAAAATTCAATGAAAAGCTGTCCAAAAGTGCCCACAATGCGTTTACATGTGTGTGTGTGTGTGTGCCAGTCTATCTATCTGTCTGCCTGTCTGTGTCTGTGTGTGTTTGCTGCGCTCAAGATTGAAATGGCATGTGAAGTGGAGCTTGGAGCCTTACGGACTTTTTGCGCCTGGTTATGATGACGCTCGCTGTGTAAATTGAATTATAATTGAATGATGTCCACGCACGTTCCATTGCCGTAAAAATCTGTACATTGAACGGCGACCACTGCGACTGGGCGTGTCCATATGTAAGTGTACGCATATGTATTTAGTGTGTGTGTGCGTGTGTGTGTGTGTGTGTGGGTGAACGCATCGCGAGCATATGACTTAGATGGGTTGCTATTCATACAGCTGGCACAATGCACAATTGGCTGTAAACCGAGCTAAATCAATTATATTTGAAAATGCAATAGAAAGTGAATTGCAGCAAAATGATCGACTGGGAGATATGCTTTAAGAGAGTTGAGATTTGACAAAGAACAGATTGTTTCTCGAGTTACAAGAAGCTTTCTTGCAAGATAGCTTAAGAATGTCTTAAACGAAATATATTAAAGAAAAGGTCTGGATAAAGAGACTAAGAGGTATACATATCTGTAAGCATTACTTTACCTATAGCTTACAGTATTTCTATACAAATGTTTCTGTATACCACTGAATCTTTATTCATTCGTATTTATCTCTATTCAAAAGTATTTACTGTAAGAATCTGTTTATAAAGACATTAAGAGCTCTGATTATATCTTTGTTTACTATGTTTATCTGTAGCTATATCCCAGGGTAGCCTATATCCTACAGTATCTGTTTGCATTGGGTTATAGATGCACCACTGTGCCTGCATGCAACTGTATCTATATATACTCTCCACTGTATCTATCTATATTCAACTATACACTCTATCTATATACCAGCTGCAGCGCCACTTGCGCTCGCATTCACATTACAGGGTATGCATATAGTATAGTCTACTATTTTCAAGCGATTGCAACCTTGAGAGCGTGCCATACACCCCAAATGATAAAGTCATTTGCCAAACAATTGCAAAAAACATGTGCAAAATCTCGTGCAACACTCAGCGAACGCTAAATCAATCGGCATATAACATTTTATATTTATTTTCTCAAATAGTTATTCATCAATAAAAAATGCGCGAAAAACGTGAAAAACGCAATTTGGAATATCGAAAAAAATAGCTAAAATAATAATTTAAAGACACATCAAAAAGCGAAAATTGAAAGAAGAAAAAAAAAAACCATAAAAAAGGCAAAGCGAACCGAACCAAACCGAAACCGAAACCGAAACAGAAAGAAAAGAAAAGAAATTAATTTTTAGCATCATCTGCTTCTTCTTCTTCTGCTGCTGCTTCGGCTACAAAGAGTTTGCCTATTTCATTAGTTAGCCAGAATTGAACTGTTTTTGATTACATTTTCGAGTTCATCTAGGTAGACCTGAAACATAAATAACTTGGGAATAACTTAACACTCGATGATTGGCTCAGCTAAATTTAAACATTCGGCATTTGCACAAATATTTATTGTAACAGAACGCAAAGCAAGAAAACCCCATTCGTATCAAAGCCAAACATTTTATTGCCAGCAGTTTTCACCTTTTATTTTGTGTATCGAAATACAAATGAAATTTTTGCAAAATCGCGCAATTCTACATCATTTTTCTAAATTTTTTTCTGATTTTGTTTTTTTTTTTTTTGTTTTTCTGTGTGTTGCTATTGCCACCCAGGCAGGCAATTCGATGGCTTTCCAATGATGAACGAGTATGAACATTCTATGCGACTGTATAATACTCGCTTATTGTTGAGAAATGTGAAAACTATTTTAACCTATCAAGTCTAGCTGTAAAGTATATCATTAGTGAATGCCATGTAGAGCAAGATATATTAGTTTTATATAGATTTCAAATATGCTTTTCTAACCCAACACAAATACAAAATCTATTCAATAATCAATGCAAAACTCGCTGTATCTATATAAATTTGAAGACATAGTCTTTCATGCTTTACAAGACTCAGCTAAGCATGCTAACATCATTTCTGATTGATGATGATCTATAAAGCAGATGAACAGTGGTTACCTTGGCACATTCAGTGATAGGTGGTCAAAAATCTATTAGCTTAGCTACACCTCTAATAGAAGTGGCCAAAAGGCTTTCATATCACATGAGTATGATCTATAGGATTATATACCATAAACTGCAAGTCTTCAAACTACAATTGCAGCTAAATGCAGATAGAGTTGTTATCCAGTCAACGAATGCCTCAAGCGAATATGCACTTTCCACTTCGTAAACGAGCATATGTAGATGGGTTTTTGCAAATTTTTATTGCCATTTTGGCAATTAATTCAATTTACACAATTAATGAGCGCCGCAGCGTGCGCTTGAGCAAAAATCTGTTTAACTCTTTCGTCTAAATACAGAAATAACTGAATGCAATAAAGCGAGCAATAAATCTATTTATGACATTTAAATGTACACAAAACAAACGCCATAAACCGAGCCGCACAAGTCAAATGTAAATATTTTGTTGCGGCTTTCAGGCAAATATATATATATTTATATATTATATATATATATATATATATATCATTGGTTTGATTACGCGACATTGAAGAATATATATATATATATATATCTTTAAAGATATCTATATATATATATATATGCATATGTCTAGGGAAACTATTTTGCTTTCAACTATACCAGATTGATGAATACATTTCACTTAAATGTCATTTGGCTGGCAAAGTATTGAAATGAGAAACATAAACAGGATTTATTGAAAAACCACTAAATATTTTTGTAGTTTTGTTTGTGGATTACAACAAAAGTGTGGAGGGCTATGCAGCTTATTTAATCCATCACGCATTATGCGTTAATATTTGCTAATTAAACAAGTTATGTGAAAATGCTTTTTGAATACCCTGTATAATATACAGTTGGCAGTTATAGATAGGTATAATGTGCTGCAGAATATAAATGTGAGATATATATATATATTCTAGATAAGACTAAGACCTCCATTAACATAGATTAAGAACTTGACTTCTGCCATGTTAGTTTTACTCTGTATATGTTTCCATTTATTTAATTGACAACTGTTAAGTATTAAATATGACGATAAACGATAAATATATACATAATATTTAAACTATAATAATCATAATCAAATTCTATATGGGTTAAAGTATATGGTTAAAGACCAAGTAACAATGCTTGTATACGAAAACAACTTGCAGCTTTCCATCTGTGCTATAGGGACTCAGAAATATCACAACAATGTCCGAACGTCTTGAGTTTCAATTTAGCAATGCTTTCACTCAGTAAGAAAGCGCATCGTAAGCTGCATAGGCAGCACAAGCAAGCATAGGGAGAGCAACACTTTCGCTCTTACAACTTAAACTTTAAATGCTGTTCTTACTAATCCAATTCAAGCGCTGCTCTTATTACTCATAAATACTTAGTACCATAGAACATACAAATGATTTAACAGTTTGCGTCTCAGTTGTTAGCCATATAAAACAATATAGCAATATAATAATATATAATATAATAATAGTAAAAATTACTGTAAATTATTGATAATATTTTGAGCACTATGCCAATTTTTATCAGCTACATATTACTAATATATGATTAACAGCATCATAGAGACCAATTTTACTATGAAGGCAAACCAGTGTTATCCAAATCAAGAGGCATCTGACTACATTAGACTTTTTTGCTAAAGGTTTCAGTCGATACTTGGGCTACTAAACCCTTTCACGCTACGATAATCTAACCTAAGCAGTAAAAACTTGTTTTATGGATTCCTGTAATATCGAGACAATTTGTTTTATACATAAACTCGACTACTGTAGCTGAAAGTACAACTCTTTCACTTCGAAAGACTTTGATAATATTGAAGTTATTTTTATTTGTCAGTGCAGATATCGACTAATTCAACAGTCTTTAGAGCTGCCCTAAACACCCACTCCAACTCTCTCTCTTATCTCACTCTTGCAGCTATTCAATTTTCCATTTAGTTTTCAGCAGACGAAAATTCTGTCGCAATGTATTCCTGCCTAAATTCGCTTTGTCTATTTAATTTATTCAGCATTTAAATTTATGCATGCAGCAGTTTCCGATAAATTGATTGTTAACTGAATACCATGAATCCGTGAATGCAAATCCCAGTCTAATCTACGACTGCAGTGTTGCCTTAGTTACAGCAGCGCCCAACACTGTTCGCATAACAATATTAATTAAGACATGCACCATTATGCATGTCTATTAAGAGAGAGACTCGAGAGACTCGAGAGACTCGAACGGTACAGCCCAGTCGAGCAATCAGAATTTAATTATTTATATAAGCAAAGCAAACCATTTAGTATTTGACATTTAAGCATGCAGCTGGCTGTGTTTGCGTTTGTTTGCAGGCCACAAATTGAAATATGTACAGAAATTTGGCAGCGGAATTGCCTACCTCAATTGTGCTTGACTAGAATGCTATATAGATAAGAGCGAATGCCAAAACATTTCAGCTAATGAATTTTTAAATTTAAAGCCTCTATTCAGTCTAGCTGTCAGCTAACTGAAAACTCTGAACAGCTGAACAGCTGCATACAAAAACCATTTCAAATAAACCACGAAAAGAACACGAAATATATAGAAGTGGGGAAAGGGCCAGGCTAACTGGCTAACTGGCTGACTGGCTGCTGTTGCAGCAACATTTAGAAAGGCGCCAGTATTAGAGAAAGAGAAAGGGAAAGAGACAGAGACAGAGACAGAGCTGTACACAAAGGATAGATTAAGCATTGTTATTGTTGTTGTAGTTGTGTTTGGCCTGCGGCTGGCAACTGTAATTTTAGCTCGGCTCAACGTGGCGTATGAGCTACATATGGCAGCACGTTGCGCATACGCCGCACACGCCACAGCCACACGCTGCATTTAGAACAGTTGTTTTTTCAGTTTATTTTTTGTTTTTTTTTTTTTTTTTTTTTTTTGGTAACATGGCTTACATCTGTCCGCAGGCATCATCAATCGAGGCGACTCCTTTCGCAGACGCCGCTCGCGCAGCAACAGCCTGGCACCGATTAGCCCCATGCATACGCGCAATGCCATGGCCGGCTTGAATGGCGGCGGCGGTGGCGGCAGCAGCCTTGGCTTGGGCACCAACTACAATGGCGGGGGCGGCGGCGTTGGCGGAGGAGGTGGCGGCATTGGCAACAGCAGCAATGGCTACGCCAATGACAATGCCGGCCAGGACAATCATCAGCCGGTGGAATTCTATCGCGTCGAGATGCTCGGCTCAGCGGGCGTGGGCAAGCAGGCGCTTGTCTCACAATTTCGCACCTCCGACTGCATTAATGCTTACGATGGACCAGGTGAGTGCTGCTAGCTTCTGACTCTTGACACATAAAGACAGGCTAATGGTTTTGTCTACTCGCAACAGAGTGCGATGAAGCCGAGCAGAACATTTCAATTATTTTGAATGGCATCGAGTCGGAGCTAAAGTTGCTCACTGGCAATCCAGACAGCAAGGTAAGTCAAGTCAGTCAACCATTTGTCAAATTGTAGAATACACACACACACACGCACACATATACATACATTACCACACACAAACATGCACACACTTAGCTCCGCATTAGCTTGTGGCGAGTTGTCCCATCAGCAATTGTCTCATTTGTCTCCTTTGTATGTTGTTTACTGTGTGTGTGTGTGTGTGTGTGGCAGCCTGCTATAATTGTTGTTAAATATTTGATTATTAATCTAGAGACTGTCCACACAGTTGGACTTAAGTGCCACCTCCATCGAAACCTGGTCGCAAGCAGTTTTAATCTTTGCTTATGCAACATTTTGTCTTAGCCTCAATTCAATTAATTACATATGCTTAGCAGTGATAATACAATTGGAGAAGTGGGCGGGGCACAGCAGCTGCTGCCACCTGTCAAACATTTAACAACCGTTAATTAGGCCACAGCAAATTTAGGAATTGACCAAAAACTTAACGAAAACTTCAAGTTGAGCGGGAGAAAGGCAAAAGGTTTTTTCTGGCTGTGGCTGCGGCATGCGGCATGCAGCATGTGGCTACAGCGGTTGCATACACAAGTGGCACAAATTATGAACGAGATTTTTGTGTCTTCAACAGTAAAGGGCAAACGTGGCTCATGCTGAGCCCTGTCATGCCCGTGCGGTTACCTGGAGTGCCGGTTAAGCTGGTCAGGTGCATGGGAAAAGACAATCGAAACAATATAATAATATAAATAAAGCTGCTATAGGTTGACTATGAGATACCCAGTGTGAAAATTGAGAGTAGTTTAAAGTGAAATATAAATGATAATAATATAATAAAATAATAATAATAATGGTGAATAGAAGCTAAGGCAGGCTGTAAGCTATGTAAAGGCCAAGCCAAGAAGCAGCTGCAAGTAAGCAAAAAATAATGAGATTGCTATAAAATATAGAGTCTAGAAGTTGAGGTTATCTAGTTAAAGCTATGCTATATAGCTGTCTTACAAGCATGTCTAAACGAGTATAATCTGTCTATAACACAGAACTCTTTCAGGGTTTCAAAGATCAATAAAACGCATATTGAAAGCTGCAAGAGTTTGGAGCCGGGCAAATTCAGAAAAAAACTCTTGGCATGGATCGTCTAAGCTTAGCAGATAGCATATTCAGCGGGTAAAGCACTTTCCCACTATCATTTGTTTCGGTCAATCAGACTTGATTTGAGTGAACAACACTTGAGCGCCTATAACCAATTCTTGAATTGTGTCTACAGCCGAAAAGTCTTTAAACTGACAGAAAGATGGTTAAAAATCCTGGCTAACTATGCATGAATATTTATCCATAAAAGTACTAGTCAGTTGCTTTAAGCTCAAGGCAGATACAAATTGCTTTTTATATAAAAAAATAACTAAAGAGCTTATTGGCCTTTTTGAAAAATATGATTAAAAGTGATGCGAGAACCAACAAATGTTAAATCAATTCGATATTGTATACATATCCATCCATTCATTCCATCAATTCATATAATCAATAATAAAATTTATATTAAAAAAAATCAAATATTTATTTAAAAAAATCTGCTCTTAAAACAAATATTTATAGCATATTTCTGCCCAAAAATTATTATTAAATAAATAAATTTTTTGAAATATATAAACAAAGAAAAAAATTTCAAAAAGCAATTAGAGCTGACCATGGAGGACCTGCGCGTTGCGAATTAAGCAGATCATTTTTGTTGCCTCAGCCATATGACAGACAGACAGACAGACAGACAGACAGACAGCAATATGCTCTTATGAAATACATAGAAGAAGACGAGCTGCCGCTGCTGCTGCTTCTGCTGCTTCGGGCCCATGCGATACGTTCATAATTTGAGAGCGGGGTATGCGGGCTATGGCCAAATGGCAAGAATAACAAATGCTGAACAATTTTTGCAATAGCAACAACAAGAGCAAGAACAAGCAGAGCAGAGCGATAAACATGCAATCGAAATGCCAAGTTGCTGGCCAAATGCCAAATGACCAGCAAGAAGCCCAACGGGCAATACGACGACAAAGACGCACATACACACGTCTAGTTATAGATAGAGAGAGAGAGAGAGAGGAGGATGGGGGGAGTGTAGAATGATCCTGAGGCAAGAGAAATATAAATATACATAAATATATATATATATATATATATATATATATATATATATATATATATATATATATATATATATATATATATATATATATATATATATATATATATATATATATACATCGAATTGTGTTGAGGGCAACGCAGTTTGGCGCGAGCAATAATGGCGATGATTAAGGCAGCGATTGTGGGCCAACGGACAGACACAGCAAAGGCAGTAGAGAGCGTGAGAAAGGGAGAGAAAGGCAGAGTGTGAGTGTGAGTGTGAGTGTGAATGCGAGTGCACAGGCATATTGCAGTGTTGACAAACAAAAGGAAGTGGCAACAATTTATCCATTCTGGACACACAAAGCACAAAGCGTATTAAAGCAAAAGTTGAAAGTTGAAAGAACAAATAATCAACAGCAAATTTGTTGGCTCAACGCAAAAGGCAAATGCACACAAGCGTGTCCGTCAATCATAAACACCTTGGCGCACCCACACACACACACACACACACACACACACACACATAAACACCCACACATACACACACACGCACTGTTCCAGTCATTTTTAACAACTTGTGCTGTGTGCATTTGGCAATCGTAAATTCCTGCCAAAATGCCGGATGTGCCTGGCGTTGCTTTACGGTCGCTTTTGCCACACCACGGGTAGAACAAGAAAAAAAAAGAATAAAAGTAGGAAAAACTTAGAAAATGCAGTGTCACATCCGCCATTTGCGCACTTTGCAACGCCTGGGAAAGCAACTTGCTGCTAAAAACAGAAATAACAATGACGATATGTGCTTTAAGTATGACTGAGCAAACATATAGTATCGATATGTTATCGATTGAGCAGAGGGCTTTGAGTTCTGCCTGTCAACCTGAAACCACATAAAGTTTATAGGTGCAATGGACACTTGGAGTGTTCGACTTTCTGGGGAAATTGAGTATGCGCAGCTAAGAACTCTAAGAGTGTGTGGCATATGTAGATGATCGATAAATTATAGAATTTGTAGAGTGCTTTCTTAGAGCAAGACTGAGCAACAGTATTAGACAGCATGATATGAGCTCTAAGACTGATTGGGTTTGATATTATCTGTAAGTTTCAACTCTCCAAAGAGCTTCAACAATATAAGATTGAATATGAGAGAGAGTTATCGATAAGTTATCGACTATCCAAAGAGCCTCACCAGCCATAGATTAAATAGAATTATTCTGCAAACACTGCTGGCAGTGACATTTAGCTAGCTATTGACTACTTATCGAATAAGTTGATAAGATGATAGAACTTGTTCTAAGTGAAGAAGGATCGATTCATATCAATTTTCTCTAATTTATAGTCTTTTCAATTTTAAGGTAGCTTTTAATAGAAGTACTGATACCTAGGCTAACTTGAGACTCTTTAGGAAATAAAGAACTCAGAACAACTGAACTGCAATTGCTGTCAAGTGCAGCAAGAAGCCGCTGCATGCCCCTAACTTATAAAATATTCAAAACATCTGTTAATTTAGACGCTACTAAAAGAGAGCAGCAAAGTCGCATTTAGAGTATCATTAAAAGTCTAGCAAAAGTTTTCACATTCGCGGCGGCAAACGTAGATGCGGATGCAACAGAAAGAAACAAGCTGAGGTGGGCTCGCTTTCTCTCTCTCTCTCTCTTTCTTTTTTTCTTTCGCCCACTGTTCACGGTGTACCTCGTTATGGGAGCAAAGTGGCCATAATTTTAATTTTTACGAGCGTAAAGTAAAAAAGAGGCAGGAAACACGAATGCAGGCAGCAGGACATGGCTGTGGCCTGGCATTTTATGGCATTGCATGCAGCGGTCGGACTGCCTCTGTCAGATGTAATTTCTAGTTGAGCTTTACTAACTTTTAATGTTGCCCTTTAAATTAACAATAACACACACACACACACACACACTCGTTTAAGCCATTAAACAGTTTCGAGTTGAGTTTGTAAAACTTGTTGAATAATTTTTTTGTTGTTTTCGTTTTGTTTCAGGATGAATTGGAGCAGGCGGATGCATTTCTGGTTGTCTATTCCTGCATTGATAAGGAGTCCTTTACGCGTGCCAAGCAAATATTATCGCGTCTGCAGGACATGGATTTGCTGCGCCATCGACCCACCATTCTGGTGGCTAACAAAATTGATTTGGCCAGATCACGCGCCGTTTCAGCGCAGGGCAAGTTGACCACAGCCAGTGCGTGACCAACACTCATTAGCTAACCCTCTACCCCTCTCTCTCTCTCTCTCTCTCTCTTTCCATCTCTTTTACTCTTTTAGATGGCAAATGTGTGGCCTGCACCTTTGGCGCCAAGTTCATAGAGGTATCGGTGGGCATTAACCATAATTGTGATGAACTGCTCGCTGGCACTTTGACCCAAATACGTTTGAAGAAGGATCAAAATCTATTGCACGTAAGTTGATAGAGAGCAACGGAATGCAATGTTAATGACCTCGATGATGGCGGAGTAACTAGCTGTAGGAAATACTCGAGACTTTTTGTTTAACAATTATTTGTTATTCATCATCATCGCTTTTCACACACTCTTTCTCTCTCTCTCTCTCTATCTCTCTCTGTCTCTCTTAATCTATCTATCTCTATCATTGATTTGTGTAATTTTGTTTATTTATCGATGTATGTGTAATGTGTAATCGATCGCTTTCGCAGCTGAATCCGAAAAAGTCAAAAGACAAAACTAAATTTAAAGATAGCAAAGACAAGCACGTAGAGACTGTAGAAACTGATAAATGTCTGACACTGACTGATCTTAAGGCCGACGATGCGGTAAGTAGCGCAGTCAACCAAATCAACAACAACAACAAACTACAGTTCAGTTCTATATGTTACTCCCTTTCTCCTACTCCCTCTCTATCTATTTTAAGGAGATACTAGATACCCCT
This sequence comes from Drosophila anceps, assembly GCA_035045945.1. Classification (NCBI taxonomy): domain Eukaryota; kingdom Metazoa; phylum Arthropoda; class Insecta; order Diptera; family Drosophilidae; genus Drosophila; species Drosophila anceps. The sequence goes on from JAWNON010000073.1 coordinate 4,641,770, forward strand.
TAGCCTCAAGTTCAGTTGTTATCCTAAGTCAACCTATAAATGTTAACTAATTCGCATGCCGAAATTTTATTGACTAAACATTTTTCAATTTGTGAATAAACTTCGTATTAATATCGATGTTTTCTACCGATATCATTATGGAAAAACTTTGCCAAGATGAAAATAAATGAGAAAATCTTACTGTATAGAACTTTTTTAGTTTCTAGATAATCTTCATACTTCCAGAAAATGGATTAGATTAGATTCGAATCGAAATAAATAAGAATTCACAAAGAAAATATATTCCAAATGCGTTTATCGATAACATTTTCAAGCGGCAACAAATTTCTTTTCTTATATATTTTATGATTCAATCAAGTTTTGTAATTGATTTCTGTCTATAAATGTTTATATATATTATAATAATAATTTCAAACAAATATATACCAAAAGCATTTATCGATACCTTTTGTAAACCAGTTTTAAACTAGCTTCCTCTTGTTTGTCTAGACATGAACAAAACTAATTTGAATAACATAAATTTTATTAAAATAAATAATATTTTTTAAAGCATTTTTAATCAACTGTCGAGACTAATTTGTATAAGTCTATGCCCAGATGAAACCCAAATATGCCCATACATTTATTATAAACTTGTAATACCTTTAGAATAAACAATTCCCTTGCTATTATTCAAATTAAAGACCTTCTATTTACTCATTTAGTTCAAGCTTCCCATTGGCCCCCTTTTATATATATATATATATATATATATATATATATATACTCTTTGATCAGTCAGCCCCCTCCTACTCTTACCTCTCAGCCCTGACGCAATCCCCTTAGAAATGCATATTATAATACACACATACGTATGTAGTTTGTAGGTTTGCCAAAAATGAAAATGATGTCAAATGTAGAGAACTTGTTTCGAATTTACCTCATGCATTTGTTTGTTTTGTTCTTGTTTGTTATTCCTTTGCTACATTCTGTTGCTATTTACACACAACATTTTCCGACTAAACCAAACACAAGTCCACCTGACAAAATTTTGGGACAAAAACCAAGTTTGCTTAACCAGTAAATATATTCCAAAATATATATATATATATATATGTGTACACGAGTATATATATATATGTGAAAAATGAAGTCCATGAACTGTTCAAGTATTCTGACTTACCATCGTTTTCTAGGGTACGCGCGATGGCAGCTCGCCGGCTCATTGGTATAAGAGCCGCAGCGTAATGCTGGCCAGCATGAAGGCACGACAGATGCTCACCTGGATACTGGGCAAGGAGGATTCCAAGTTTAAGCATTGCGAGAATTTGCAGGTGCTCTAAAGAAGTAGAAGAAGAGGAACAAAAGCTCAAGAACAAGTTAAAAATAAAAAGAAACAAGAAAAGTAAAAACACCAAATAAAAAAACAAATGCTTTAAGTTATACGAGAGTATATATTATATACAAATATATATATACTATATGTAATTGTAATATGTATTAGATAATATGTAATTTGTAATTCTGTATAATTATGATATGTGAATATTTCTCTAAAAAAAAAGAAACCAAAGTAAAAAGAACCAGTAAACCTAACCTTACAAATGCAAACAGGTTTCGATATATCGATAACCATAACGATAAACAAACACACACATAAACACACACACACATACACACACACATACACACACACATTCACATACACTAGAGTGCAGACACAATTGTGTGTCTCTCAAGCCTGATAATCAAAAATTAAATCAAATTTAATGTAAAACAACAAAAAAAAAAAAACAAAGAAAAAACAAAACAAAAGAAAACAAAACAATTTAAGGAACGCGAGCAACTTTATGGAACCAAGCAAATGCAACATTTATATAAAACTCTAAACTAAACGTAAATCGAGTTTCCTAAATTGAGGAACAACAAACTTTTTCTAAGCTTTGAGCTCGAAGAAAAATAGAACTATAAATATTTTGTTTTGCCCGAAAGCACAATCTAGCAGAACCTTCTTCTTCTTCTTCAGTTTTATATATGTATAAAATATATGTGTATGTGTAGCGTAGTTAAGAACTGAAAACTTTAGAAATCGTTAAAAAGTAGCATATTTTGATTTTTTCTTTTGTATTTGTCTTCCGAATTGATTTGATTTAAATTTCTATAATTTAATCACTATTTTTGTATATAAATATATATTTATTGAAAATATATATATATATATATTCATTACGAACATCCATTGCAATGTAAGGAATTTGAGTGTTATCCACGCCAAGTGGCCAAAAAAAAAGCACAAAAAACAATAAAATTTGTAAATTCAAACAAGAACAACAAATAATTAACTAATTAGAATTGTTTATAGATGTGTGTGTACATAAGCTTAATCACATGTGAATATTTTTCAATAAATAAATAATAATAATTAAAAAATCCAAAAAAACTTTTGCCATGTAATATGTATAAAATAAAAACTTTAATAAACTATATATACATAAATATATATATATATATATATATATATTTAAATGTTAATCAAATTTGATTGTTTTAACTGTTTTAATCAACTATGAACTAAACTTTTGGTATAAAACGTGTTGATAATGATGTTTGCTTTGAGAACTGATGCAGCTGATGAGTATGCTTAAAGACTAGCCCGTTTACAGGGTATATACTGGCTTGTCAGCCGTTTTGTTGCTGCCTTGGATTTTTCACCTGTCTGGCAACCTCGGCACGATAACGAAATAGCGGACGAAACACGTTTATCTCGGCCAATTCCATATCATCGTCGGCCTCCTCATAGGACAGATCAGCCACGGCGCGTCGCAATCTGCTTAAGCTGCGCTCCAATCTGTAGAGTTGTGCGATTTTTGTATACTCTACATCTGTTTGCACAGTGTCTGCCGTCAGTCTTTGGATCGGTTCATTGGAGCTGGGATAAGCGCAAACCATTTGTAGGGCAACCAGGCAAGCGAAAGTTTGACAAATTTGCTATTTGATAATGAGAGAAATATCTATTAAAACTCGATTCACTCAACTAACTCACGGCTTACTCACCTTAGTGGACAACATTGTGTTTGATTTGGTTTTTAACTGTTTCTTTGTGTTAAGTGCGGTACAATAGAGCTGTTATCTTCTTGAAGACGGAATTGTAAGTGTAACCAAGTTGAGCCCCAACAAAGCTTTTTATACAATTGAGCTAAATGATATTTTGCCAAGCGGCAGTTGGCTCTAATTAGCACCTTGAATTGTTCTAATTACACACCTTGTTTTTCACATGTAAAAATCGAATGCAATAGGTCTAGGAAATTAGCAAGTTGCTTTTGTTGGTGTTTTGTTCAGGTCCAGAAAATCAGAAATTTATAGAGCAGTCCGTTGTCGAGGCTAGGGAAGCCGAATCATGTGAATTGGATTTGTACTTCACCTTTGATTTGAATTACACGGAATTGTCAATGCAAATACAACTGACTAATAGTGATTACTTTATTGTCTTTTTATCCGGTCGCGTGTCCGTCTCATAATTAGCGCATGATCTCAACAATGCCGAGAACAATAATATATAGCCAAGCTGTCAAAATCAATAAAAAATTCTTAACACGTGAAACTTTTGCCTCTTACAGTGTTTAAGCACTGTTTTACAAGTCAATTATATATATTAATTTAGTTAGCGAATTAGTTTTCATTTCAAAATTTGAATTTAGAAACTAAGCGCGGGCTTTTAATGCTAACAGATAAGCATTTGCGTATCCCTGGTAAATTACAGACGCTTATCGATTAAAGAGTTAACAGAGCTGATTGTTTAGCCGCTTAACATTATGTTAATAATTGTTTGCCAATGTGTTGGTGCACAGCTATGTTTTTATGTGTGTGAATATGAGTTCATTTAAATATAATAACGGTAAGTAGCTGCTACTTACGCATAGCCAACTGCAATCGCTTATCTTTGCAGACTCAGCTTGACATGTGCATGCACAACAGCTGCTGTTTTAGCTGTCATTTGACACAATTCTAACACTACACATTTTTGCCAAACACCTGATTCAAAATTAACACACAAATAAAAATACAGAAAATTTCTAAATTTGACGCGCACACAAAACTGCTCCACACCGACTACATTTACTCAATTTGGCACCATCCAACTCACTATCGATAACTTGCATAAATATTTGCATAAGCAGTGAGCGGTCACAGCTGTTAGTTCAATACAGACAACAGACCGGACTGGGCAGTTCGCTCATTCAGTTTTTTGAGTTGTTCGATTGAACATATAGCGAACGATTCGACACAACTTTCGATGTGCTACGCTTTTTTGTTTATTTGTTTAATGTTCGTTTGACGGTAAAGTAAACAATAATAAAATTAATTGATTTAAACTGACAGCTTAAGTTGAGGCGTTGCACTGACAGTTAGTTGGACAGTTTGAGAAGTATGCAAACACAGCAGCAGCAGCAGCAGCAACAACAATAACAATGACAGCAAACAGACGCAGCTCAACGTCACACAAACAACAAAGAGTGTTTTTTTTTAGATATCATTAAACAAACTACGTTGCAGTATTCATATTTCAAATATGCCAGCGTAACAAAATTAATACAACAACAACACGTACTACATATATTGCCGCCGGCGATGATTCAATTACATTTTGGGCATTTTGTTTTTAACCAAGCCTGACAACATATGTTTGTGTGCGTGTGTGTGTGTGTGTGTGTGTGTGTGTGTGTGTGTGTGTGTGTGTGTGTGTGTGTGTTTGTGTTTGTGTTAATGTGTTTGTGCGCAAAATATGAAGACAAAAAAATGCGATAAGGGCAACTTCATAGGAAACTAAAGCGGTCGGTCGCTGTGCAACAATCGCAAATGTGCTGCCTACGCTATCGCCCTCTCCCTCTCTCTCTCTCCCTCTCGCTCGATCGCTGTTTTCTTTAGCCGCGTCAGCGTTACAGTCAACACTACCTGTTGATGTACACCCCAAGAGTTACCTGCTCATTTTGTCACTGTTTGTGTGTTTGTGCAGTTTTCTAATGACATTGGCAATCTGCCGCCTGGTTCCGCTCGATATGTGCTTGCACTGTTCATCCGCATCAAATCGCGAGCCGTTATAGTCAGTTCAGTCTGTGTAGCTGTCTCGTAGCTGTCTTGATAAGGCTGGACATGAATTGGTTTTCTTTTCATTCAAGTACCTGTGTTGAATCATTATTGATATATGTAAATCGTATTGTAAAAAGGGGCTATCGGCTGCTTTCAGTAAACTTGAGATGGTTCGTAAAATAAATAAAATTGCTAATAATATATGGGACAGTTTCTATATAAATATATATATATATTGATAAACTAAATATAACGAAGAACTACGTAGAACTTTGTAGGGAAACAAAAGAGTAATGAATAAAATACTATTTGCTCCTCGAAGATAATGATATCTTAAAAGGAAAAACTATTTCTAAGCCATTTCTAACCATGTGTCTAGCATATGCTATGCATGTGCATTGTGTCTTATACTACAGTCTAACCCTGATCCCCAATCCAGACATTCACTCGAGTAGTGCCTAATGTCTACCCTAACAGTTCGCAGAATTGTCATTTATAGAAGAGTATATTAGCACTTTTGAGAGTGTTTGAGGCTATACACATTTATATGTATCCAGCGTAACGAAGCTTTACTGTACTGACTTCTATTATAATATCTAAAACATAGAGAATATCTATTAAAATAATTTAAAGTTTCATGTTTTTATGTTTTTATAAATAATATTAAAGATTTGAATTCATCTAATTCTCCTTTTCTTTTTTCATCCGTTTCTCCTTTTCTCTGTTTCTTACTTCTCCCAAAACTCATTTTCTCTTTATCACTGCCTCTCTCTCTCTGTTGCTCTTTCTCTTCCTCTCTCTCTTTTTCCTCTTTATTTCATTTTCCTCATCTCTCTTTCTCCTCCTTTGTCTTCCTAATTCTTGATATTTCGATCCATTTCCCTTCCTCTTGCACTTGCTCTTTGTCTTCATCTTTTTTTTTCTTCATCTACCTATTTTCTTTTCATTTCATTTTCCTCATTTCTCTTCATCTCTCTCTCTCCCTCTTCCCTTTTCTTCATATATGTTGACCTATCGATCTCTCTCTCTCTCTCTCTTTCTCTTGCTCTTTCTTCTCTCTATGTTCTCTCTCATTTTTGCTTCATATCTCTCTCTGTTTCTCTTCATTTCCTTTTCCCCATCTCCCTTTCTCTTCACCCTCGCTCGCTTTCTCTTTTTCATTCTCCCACTTTCAGCTCAATTTAGATAAGTAGCTACACGAACCTGCCCAGCCTGGACGTGTTCAGCTGCTCGATAGCGAGAACGTGCTTTGGGCCAGTCGATGAGATCGTCAGTGACGCGAACGCGCAAAATGAGTAACAGCTATAATGACATACCCATTGGCATACGGGTCCTCCAGGGCTTATCGCGGCAATGTCCGCGCTTCCATGCCCGCAAGGAGCTGTGGTGAGCCATTAGCTACAATTGGCTTCGATTGAGCTACTAATGCTAGATTCGCCCTTATTTATGCTTGCAGCTACAAGATGTCCATAATTCTGCTGACATTCATTGCCTATGCCTGCTACCACATGTCCCGCAAACCCATTTCTGTGGTCAAATCTGTGCTCCATTACAACTGTTCCGAGACGGAAAAGCAGCTTCATGTGGGCGGCGATTGCGGCTACGCGCCGTTTGGTAAGTCACTACATATCACAGGATTTTGCAGACTCCTTAAAGATCTGTCGGAACGTTCATTCTGTTCATTCTGGATCCACTTGAATTCTCCTGGATTGCTCCTGCAGATTTAAGGTTCCTCCTGGATCCTCTAAGTTTCTTTTTTTCCTATATGTTCCGGGCTGAGCCTGAATCCTCTAGACTCCCCCAACGCTGCCGATTCTTTCATTAATCCATTTCAAACCGCCCTCTTTGTAGATGGCCCCGATTCGAAGAGACTGTTCGGCATGCTGGACTCCGCCTTTCTCTTCTCCTATGCGATTGCCATGTTCGTCTCTGGCTTTGTAGCGGAACGCGTTTCACTGCGCTATTTTCTATCCATGGGCATGATCATGACGGGCGTGTTCACCTACCTGTTTGGCGTCGCGCGCACCTCCAATATACACAGCCTCAGCTATTTCATCATTGTGCAGATCTTTGCGGGCATCTTTCAGACGACAGGCTGGCCAGGTGTTGTCACACTTGTGGGCCGTTGGTTTGGCAAGGAGAAACGTGGCCTGATCTTTGGCATCTGGAATAGTCATACGTCTATTGGCAACATAATGGGCACACTGATCGCCGCACACTATGTGGAAACGGATTGGGCGCTGTCCTTTGTGGTGCCCGGCATCATAATTGGTGCCGTTGGCTTTCTCTTGTTTCTCTTTCTGGTCGATCAGCCAGAGATCGTGGGCTGCTATCCGCAGCACAGCACACAGGAGCGTCGCATTGTCTCGAACGAATCGGATGCGGACAACGACGACGACGATGCGGCCGATGATGAGGAGCAGGCGCGTCGCACCGAAGCTGTGAGTATAGCTAGCTTTTGTGCTCTTCCAATTTCAGCTATTGCATTTTATGATTTCGCTCATCTAATATTAATTCGACGTACGCCCAGTTTTATGCACAGTCCTTATATGCCGTACAACACACCGTAAGTGCATGCCTATCCTGTCCTATGTCCTAATTAATCGCTTTGTTTGTACATGTTCCGCTTCTCACGTGCTTTCTGTATATGTTGTATTATAATAGAATATCTCTATATAGATATATATTTATATATATATATGTTGATCGTCTAATTTGGCTGAGCTCATTAATTAGATATTTGTATTTCGCATGCAGGAGCAGGTCAGCTTTCGTTCGCCGCCCACCGAACGCACGCCCATTTTGGGCCGACAGAGCTCGAGGGAGCGACCGGTAGCACATGGCCGTCCCATCAGCCTTAAAGATGCACTCAATATACCAGGTGTTATAGAGTTCTCACTCTGCCTGTTCTTCACCAAGCTGGTCAGCTATACCTTTATGTACTGGCTGCCGCTCTATATACAGTCTTCCAGTAAGTTTTTCCATCAATTCTTTATATATTCCTAATAATCATATATATCTACCTTAAGGTACCTTGGGTCCGGAGCTGTCTGCTGATCTCTCCACGCTGTTCGATGTGGGTGGCATTTTGGGCGCCATAGTCGCGGGCTATCTATCAGATCTGACAGGCATGTCAGCCACAGTCTGCACAGTCATGTTGTTCTTTGCCTCGCCCATAGTAAGACTTGCAGCTCTCTCTTCATATATATATATATATAGATATAGATTCAATCTGCCTTCCTCTCCTACTTCTAGCTGCTGTTGTATCAGCAATATGGCGCATTGTCGGTAGCGATTAGCGTGCTGCTGCTCATCGTTGTGGGCATCTTTGTGAATGGACCGTATGCGTTGATCACCACCTCGGTTAGCGCTGAGCTCGGTCAGCATAGCTCGTTGGAGGGCAATGCGAATGCGTTGGCCACAGTCACGGCCATAATAGACGGCACAGGTTCCATTGGCGCGGCAGTTGGGCCACTGTTAGCGGGCCTAATTTCCAGCCATGGCTGGGAGAATGTCTTCTATATGCTGATCGTGGCAGATATTATAGCCATGATATTGCTAATGCGTTTGGTCATCAAGGAATGCCTCACACTACGACGTTCGACGACCCGCATCCGGATCGAATAGCAGCGGGTCAATTGATTTTATTTGATCGGAATTTAATATATCATGTGTATATAATGCATTGTATTGCCTGCGCGCACCCACGCACACACACACACACACACACACAGACAGATTTGCATTAGCTATTTTAAATTTATACTATTTCTATTTCAATGCCCACATATTTAATATATATTTGCTTAAGTATTGTGTGCTTGTGTGTGTATCCAGCAGAGAGCATATCACTTGTTTTTCTCAACCGAATTAGTTTTTTTTATCGCTATTTGTGTTTTTTATATATACATACTTATCGTAGCTATAACTATTTGAAGCCGCAATTCTTTACCATATAGTTATAATATATAGCACATTCAAAACATCGGCTAACGAGCTATACGAGTTAACAGTTTTATATATATATATGTACATATATATAAATATATATTTTATACAGAGTCTCCTCCAATAAACTATAGTCTAATTGTAAGGCATGTTTACACTGCTATGTAAATACAGTTTTCGTACACTTTTCGTACCGATTAACTAGGACACTACTGTTGAAGCGATTTGTCCCAATAAAAACGAAGAAACAATTTCTAAGCCACTGTTATCTAAATGGGTTTATGTAAAGTTAACATGCTGGTAAGTTAACAGCAGCAGGTGAAGTGAACTAAATCGAGTTATATTAACACTAACTGTTAACATCAAAAAGAGCAATATAAAAAGGCTGTTAATAACAGAAAGATATGCAGATCGATTCTGTTAGTTTATAAATGTTCAATTTAAGAAAAGAAGAAATCTTGCATGCAAAATGTTGAGCCAACATATGAAATATTAAGTTAAAATAGGCAAAGTATTCTGAACGGAAACTTACCCGATGTCTACAGAGCAATGCTTGCGTTTAAATGTTAAGTCAGCACTGTTCACTGTTAAACATTCAACATGACATAGGGCCTACATTTCCAGGTTTGCTGAAAAAGACTGCAAATATGTATAGAGTAAGTGCAAATGTTAAGCAAACGCTGTTAATGTTAACATATTTAACAGATAGTTGTGATCTACTTAAAAGCAATAACCTTAACATTGCCTGATTAAAAATGTTAGCTATATTGCTTACCCACAAATGTTAAGCAATCGCTGTTAAACTCTAAACTTGCTGTTAAAACAAGAGTAAATTAATATTTAAAAAATTCTATTTATTTACGTATGTTTTACACTAATTGTAGAGTTCTTTTAGCCTCATCGAATTATGAGATACATCAGTTTGCCACGCTCAACATTAGCCTCATGAGTGCGCTTAAATTAGATACAGGCAGAGCTCTACATTCTATATAACTAGAATTGAAATGGCGACAATCTCAATTGAACTTATCACAATATGAAATGAAATGAAACGAAATGAGATGTAGAGCGAAACAAATACAACCTGAACGCTGATCTTAATATCAGTAAATATATATGTATGTATGTATATCTATATCTTCTATAGTCGCTGCACGCAACGCCGCACGATCTTCGCCTTGTGCTGGCAGAGCAAACGCAGCAGAAAGATGACCAGCAGCAGGCTAACACCGTAGCCAACGACGAGAACGGCGCGTTTGCGCCGACGCCAACGTTGATAGTCTGTCCAGGAGACGTAACGATTGCGGAACTGTGGCGGCAGCTCGAATTTGCTGCGACGCGGAAAGAAGGATAAATAGAAATCCTCGAGCAGATGACGCACTAGCTCATTGTCCTCGCCACGCTTAACATCCAGATTATCGTTGATGCAATTGAATTTACGCGGATTACGACGCATGCGATCGAGCGCCTCGACCACCTCCGTCAGGTTCGAGGTAAGCATCATAAAATTGCTATGCGAGGCGCGCTTCGGACTGACGTGAAAGCGATATTTGGAGCGGACGCCAAAGTTGGCGGTCAGAGCTTCAGCCAGCAGAGGACAGCGATAGACCAGCTCGCGGGTTATGGTGGGCTGCAGCAGGAAATAGGTTAATTGTGGACTACTTGATTTTTATTATTATTTTTACCAAATTGGAATCCTCGTAGCGTTCATAGACCAAAGTGGAATGCACAATCTTATTGCTGTTCGAATCCTTCTCCATGTTCCTCGTACAGTTCTGCACCACCTCCTCGAAGTAGCGCATCGCTGACCAGTCCAACGGCGGCGGATAGATGCGCGTTAGGCACGTGCGCACCTCACGATCCGACCAGGTGCCCGAGCCATCCGTATCGAACTCATCAAAGATCTGCTCGACGCTCAGCGTTTGCGTCTCACTCATCAGAAACGAGTAATAGGCGAAAGCGAACTGCAAATCGGTTGCGGCACGAAAACGTTGCTCTGCCGTCTGTTGCACCTGCTGCTGGAAACGTTGCTGCATATCCTCGACAATGTCGCGCTCAATGAGGAAGCCCACATGGGCCAGCACATGGCGTGCCTTGAAGCCATAGACACGATTGAGCAGCATATTTGTGGCTATAAGCGAATGCGAGTAAATGTCTGTCGAGGACTTGAAGTCTTCTTTGTGCAGCAAATTGCTGGAGCTGGTGCTGCTCACATCGAACTCAGGATTCAGGGACTTAAGTTTATCCTTATTAAAACGCTCCACAATGCGACGCAGCTCCAGCAGAGTGGACACATTGCGATGCTTCATCAATTCCTTAAAGTTGGTGGAGCTGCGCTTGAACAGCTGCTGCAGACCCATATTGGGAAACTTATGAACAGCGGGATGAGCCACCGGAGCAACTGCTTCAGCTGCATTGTGCAGCTCCTCAGCTGCTGCTGGCCCAATGCCACCGTCACTGCAATCGCCGCCATCATACTGGCACGCATCAATGTTACAATGACGATCGCACGCACCGTCTCCTATATAGGTCCAGGGACAGTCCAGAGCACAATCGGGCACCATCCAGGCTTGATAGACACGCACGCCCTCCGCCTGCGTATACAAGTCCTCCGGATAGAGCGGTGCGCCCAAAAAGATATCATCATTCAGATATAGAAACCTCTTCGATAGCTTTGGTATGCGATGCAGAAACGTTTCAATGGCAGCACTGGAAAATGTGGGTAATTGATTGGGATTGGGCGCGAGCAGCTCGTGTGGCACCACGCTGACTTTTTCATAATTTAAGTCCAGCCAGCTGGGTATTTGGCCATTGGTTACGATATACACGTGTCTTATCCAGCTGGCGTGCTTCTCCAGTGAACGCAGCGAGTATTTTAGCTCGTTTTTGTCATCAAATCGTGAGGGATCGTAGCTGGCATCATATCTGCGAATCGATTCTATGAAATCGGGATCAGAGCCATTTACCCACGTATAGACGGCATCTATGGGCGCACAATGAGTTTCGCTATAATGTCGACTGTTGTGGCTATCTGAAGCATTGAACATTTGCTGCCCCGCCACCCAGAGCAGCACGCATAACGCTCCAAATACTGCTAAGAAAATCAGTTTGCGTCTCGACTGCATCTTAAGCCGATAGATTTTCTCAATTGTACGCCGCATCCGCCGATGCCACCGGCGTCGCAGACGCATTTCGTACAACCTTTTTGGCACTACATTGCCATACACCTGCCGTGCACGCCAAGTAAATGAATTTTCTTTATTCTCCGCACAATTTACTTAAAACAATAAAACCAAATTGATTTTAAGTCGGCCTCTTATTAGTGATGGTCGTTTAATGAGGACAAGTCGGTGGCTGAACTATCGATAGCAACCATCGCACTTAAGGCATAAATATCGCGACCAATCTTATACCAAAAACTAATTTGAATTCAACTTTGTATATATTTTTCATTGTTTATTTCAATTATTACATATCACGCATATCATTTATTTTTTTTTTGCCCACAGCGATAGTTATTTTTAACTTTTGTAGCGTATTATTATTTTGCAGTGTGCCCATACGTTGATCTCTTTTTCTTCGCTGTGACTGCCAATGGCAAATCGATTAAGATATCGATTGAATGCACTCGCAATCGGTCAGCTGCTTGGCCATCACATGACCTGTCATATGAAAACTTTTTCACTCTTGACAGCGCAAATCGAGAATCGGGCCGTGCAAAGCGAAAAACTTTTACCACATTTTTCGTTTGTAGTTTTTGTTAATTTTTGGTTGGTTTTATTTCTTAATTGTGTTCCATAATGTTCGTTTATTGATTATAGTTTCATTTTATGTTCATTTGATTTGACGCAACAGCGAGCCAGGCAACAAAAAATGTTGTGGAAATCGGTGATTGCTTTGTGCGTCATTGGAGTCGCCTTGGCCGAGCAGACGCCCGTTTTTCTATGGGGTGCCAACAGGTGGGTGGCTTTTTCTTAAATACTAATAAAGCTAAAGTTCTATATTTGCAATATATATATATATATATGTTTTGCATAACAGTCCAACGAAGCCATCGCTGCGCACTGTGCCACAGTCGGAGTTTGAAGAGCAGTTGACGACTTTGCTCAAAGATCACATGGTTGTGGCCTTCGAGGAAAATGGCGTAAGTGCACAGGCAAATAACTGCGTATTATCAATTATCACTAAGCATATGTCTGTCGCCTTCACTCTAGCTAAGCAACAAGGATTTCCTGTGCTCCACCAACGATGCCCAGTCCTGTTACGCACGACTGCAAAGCGTTAGCCCCAAGACCTATTACACAAGCGTTGAGAATCCAGCTGAGGCATTGCGTGCCGCTGCCCAGAAGCGTGAACACAACAGCGTCGATGCTAAGGGCCAGCTGGTACATCCAGTTAACTGTGAAGCAGGCACCGCACATTTCGTTTCCTTTGAGAATGTGGAAGACACACGTGTCGCTACGCTTCAGTCACATGGTAAGCTCCACATCATGTCCAACTTACTAAATTAAGCTAATTGTTGATGGTTTCATCTGTAAACAGACGCCGCCATTGCTGCTATCAGCCAGCAATTGAACTGCAAGGTTGCTTATCTGTATTTCGCTGCGCCCGCTACTGCGCCCGTTGTCCAGCGTCGCGTGCGTCGTTGGACGGCTGCGGAGACAACTAAGAATCGATTCGTCAGTGGCAATCAGTTTGCCATTAGCTTCATCGACGTTAAGTACTTCAATCAGGCAGCTGCCACTACGACACCCATCAATGTTCACGACATCAAGATTACCAATGGCACCAGCACTAAGTTCTCCGTTGCCTTGCTGACCGATTCGTCCGATATCACCTTTGATGTTACCTATAACGCTGTGGAGGACTATTATATAGTGAGCAATGCAGCCTATGGCTCTGATACATTCCGTACGCCTGGCGTGAATGCGCCGCCCAGTTTCTCCTATACGTGCGGCAATACGACCTGGTATACGCCAGTCAACAAAGACAATCAGATCAATACGCTGACATGGTCCTCACTCCAGCTGCAAGCGCCATTCAATGACAAAACGCCGTCTGATTTCGCATTCGGTGATTCTTGGGATTGTGTGGGCTTTGTGACGCCCGGCATTCTGATGGGCCTGTTCGTCATTGTCATTCTGCTGGTGATTGTCTTTCTGGGCATGTGCTGGATGATGGACATCAAGACCATGGATCGTTTCGATGATCCCAAGGGCAAGACCATTACGATCAATGCCAGCGCCGAGTAGATGCTGCCTCACCTGCTTAACTTCACATTTGTTTTCGTTTACCCTTTTTGTTTAGCTTTTGTGCATATATATATATATATATATATACATATATAGTAGCGATATTCGATATCCGATATATTCAATATTCATTCCTACCTTCACATAATAACTATAATCAATACTTAAATAACAAACAAACAACAACAAAAAAAGGCAGGAAATTAGCGCTCACAGTTTATAAATCATACAATGTACAAATTTATGCCCGCAAAGTTGAGACGCAGCTCTGCGGCCAGCGTCACATTCAGCATCAAAACAAGAAGAAGAACAAACCACACATGTGCACCTGCTGCTGCAACTGCCTCTTAGCTTTGCAGCCGTAAATTTAATTATACATCTCCATATATAGTTTTGCTTGCAACGACTTTTGCTGCTGCTGCTACTGCTGCATTTGTTGATCTTTTTATGCAGTATTTTGTTTAAGTTGAAAAGGAAATGCACAAAAATTACTTTTAAGGACGCACACTATGTTCTGTTTGTGTGCGTGTGAGTTATGCGTCTGTGTGTGTGTGTGTGTGAGAGAGTGTGACTGTGTGAGTGTGCCTGTGTGAGTGTGTGTGCGCAATTGTTTAAGCTAAGTTGAATTTTTATTTTGTCATTAGGCGAAAATTGATTGTATGCTCTTGTATGATAATATAAATCACTTATGTATGCCCCAACCCGCCCACAATAAAGTTTTTCAATTGTTTTACAAACATACCAACAAAAAAAAAAAAAAAACAATAACAACAAATCGTATCGACTTAATTGAATTCCCACAGTTGCCAGCGCACCAAAAAACTCATAAATACAAATCAAAAGTTTTATGAAAATTTATTGACTGCGCGCCTCTTGCCACATTTTGTTGCTGCTGCTGCTGCTGCTGGTGCTGCTGGTGCTGTGGTTGCCTCTCGACTTCACATAAGGATTAAAGATATATGGTTTTATGTGTGTATAACTGTGTGTGTGTGTGTGTGTGTGTGTGTTTGTGTATTCGTGTTGATTGTTTGCAAAAACTTTCAAGTCTCAAAAATAGTTTTACGTAACACTTTACGCTTGGCTTCTCTGCTCTCTGGCTACGGCTCCGCCTGTGTGACCTGCAGCTTTCATTAAGTTGTTTTAGCTGGATGCTCAAAAAGCATTGTTTATGACATTTTAATCTCTTGTTTATCCGCTTGACTTTATCCCAAACGTCAGCAAACTGACCACCCAACCAAGCAAGCCCCAACTCAGGCACCCGCCCATCCGCACTCTGGTCAAGGCTTCCGTTGCTTTGGCCTGCACTAGGCGGGCATTGCTTGACTGCCAGATGACCTGCTAAGATCTTTACATATAGACTTTATACTTTATGCTTTATGCATCTCTTTCTTTTCATTTTAATAAACAGCAACGCCACATACCCGCTACACCTCTTTCTTACTCAAACTGGTGGCTCTGTCTGTGTTGGTAAATTTCTCTCTTAGAGGCTAACTCGGCGACAAATTAAGATTTGTAGAAAAGTTTAAGATTGAATTAGAGCTGAGATGTAACTCTTTTAGATATCATCACTTTATTTAAATTAAAATTGCTTAGATCTTACAGAAACTCAGCTTATGTACGTCATATGATTATTCTAATGGCAGATTCGCATTCAGCTACGTCAAAAATTTGGCAAAAACTATTCTCTGATACTTAGTTAAACATTTTTGCTCAAATTTGTTTAGGCTCTTCTATTTATACCATAAATGTATTTATTGTTATTTCGGATAATCTTTCTCTCGGCAACTGGTTGGTTAACTAGGTCTGTATATATAGTTATATAGTATATATAGTTCATATATATATATGGCCAGTCCATTATTTTGCTATACATTTATGATATACTATCTATCTAAATAAGAATTTAGCTATCTATCTATCTACTTATCTATATGCCTTTCTATCCATTGTATATACATCAAGAGTTGTGTTCATGAAAATAGTAGTGCTCCACTGCACTTAACGTAAAGAGAGAGATGCATTGAAAATGAGCGCTTCATAGAAATAGTAGTGCATGGGTGTAAGACATTAAAAAAGAAGCAATATTAAATTTAAAATAAAAACAATATTTTACTGATTGAAATTAATTGGAACTGCAATCTATTTTGTTTATGTCAATGGGTAGAGGAAACAAATGCTCGAAAGAAAGGAGAACTTTAACATTTACAGACCTAAAAATCAAGGCAAAATTGATAGCTTAAAGTATTGTTGCATGCACAGCTTATATGACATTTAATGCTATTCAGAATCTATATATGTATATAAGTATATGCTATAATCCAACTAGAGACACATATGCTATACATATACTATGCAAGTCTCTAATGTTTTCTTACACATGCTAAAATTGGAGACAGCTTAACTTCTACTTATTACAAGTCTCTATGCATTTCAGCAAAGACACAGGCAGACTTCATTAGAAGCTTTTTAAGTATATAAATATTTTTGGTCAAAACTTTACATACCCTGCAGCTAGCGCCGAGTCCTATGAACTTTGCAGTGGGCGCTAAAAAGTATGCTACATAAGCAACACCAGCAACACCAGCAGCAGCAGCAGCAGCAGCAGCAGCGAGAGCAGCAGCAGCAGTTCACTGGCTGCGTCCGACTGTCCACGCTGCCTAAGAATCCAGTTGACTGCACCAAGTGCCTTTTTTATGTTTGCTCATTTTCTTCTTCTGCGTCTTCGTCTTCAAAACGTTTTCCTTTTTGGTTGCATTTGAAACAGGTCAGTGCGTCATGCACACCAAATGAGCATATGAAACGCTGCAGCAAACATTTCTGCCTTGCTGCCTAGTTGGCTGGCAGCGACAAAAAGAAAATTTGCGCTGCCAAACAAAGTGCAATATGTCCCACACTTTCCTTGCTCCTTTTGCAGACAATCTGCCTTGGCAAGGCTGTCGCTTCGAGCGACAAGGCTGCCCGCCCGCAGCCTTATTCCTGCCGCTGCCCTTAGTCTTGCAACTAGTCTCTGGCCCTACCCCAAGCCTACAGCCTGCCTCTGCCTCTGCCTCCGCCTCCGCTTCTGTCTCTGCCCGTATCCTCCCCATTCTTGGCTCTGCTTCTGCCACGCTTTGTCTCACCGCGCGCCTTCGCTTGGCCAGCGGCTGCTTTGGCTATAGAAAACAGTAATTATGCATAAGTCAACACGCGGCGCAGCGTGGCGGCATTCGTAATGAACTCCACTCAAAAGCCAAACGAGCACTTTGCACCACCATCACCCCCCCGCCTCCCCCTGCCGCCCGCTTGGGCTGCTTCATTACGCGCCAAGTTCAAAAGTTTTTGGCTGCCGAAAATGTCACCAACTGCAGAGTCGCCAGCAAACAAAACGGGGCGAAAAAAAATATGTATATATGTATATATATATATATATATATATATAGTAGAAACGGAAACTTAAGTCAAAGTTTTTGGGAGTAGCCAAGTGCCAACTATGTAGGAGTTAATGTATATATATATATATATATATGTATATATGTGTGTGTGTGTATTGCATAAGTAACCAGGGCAACAGTCGAGGCTGCGCGCTTCCCGCTGTGCGCCAGCCGCAGTTCTGTAATAAACCCAGCTTGGCAACAAATTGCGGCATTAGACATGGGCAAGGGGGCGTGGCCGTGAGCAAAGTCCAAGTCGTCAACAGTTTGGAACATGTGTTTTATTTGGCTATGGCGCTTAATGCACCTAAATGCAGTTAGCAAAGTTTTTTTTCTTTGTTGTTTTTGTTCTGTTTTGCGGCGAGTCATTAAGCTGACCACAGGGAGAACTTGCAGAAGATGCAGAGCAAGAAGGGGTATATATGTGTGTATATACGCATGTGTGTGTGTGTGTGTGTGTGTGTTTGTGTGTGTGCGTCTGCGATTGCGACACAGTCAAATCATTAGCGCAGCGAAAGCCGAAGTCAAACAATGCAAACGCCAGCAGGCAGCTTCAGTTAATGATGGCATTTGTGAAGCAAGGCAAGGCAAGCTGCTGCTCTTCTCTCTCTCTCTCTCTCTCTCTCTCTCTCTCGCTCTCTCTGTGGCTGTCTCTATCGCGCTCTTAGCTTAATCCCCAGCTGGTTAGCTGGTAGCCACTTGCAAAATCCTCATTGCACGGCAAAGCTGAGCTGCTTATCTGCGCTAAGTGCTGGCGACCTGGTTGCGGGCCATGTTTACACACACACACACACACACACACACACACAGACACACCACCCCCTTTTTATGATGGGCGTGGCCTCTAATGAAGTCATTTGTGAACAGCTTTCAAACTGCTTTCGAGTATTGCGATGTCTATCTATGCATTATCAGATTTTCATATAAAACACGTCTAAGCCCAGTTGTGCATAGCCAAAGCTTCGCAACCCTTTTTAAACCAAAAGCCAAGTGGCTCACACACTCACACACACACACACACACACACACACACACACACACAGCTGAGAGTTGGTCAGCTCAGACGGACAGAAATTAATTAGTTGTCATTTTTAACAATTGAGCGTGACAAGAGGATATTGTGCCCGTTGCCTGGCAACGACCACGACGACCTCTTGCCGCTCCTGCTTGCTGTGGCTCTGACAAATGATGTTGGCGCCGTGTGACGTGTGACAGATAAGTGCCGAAAAAGGTTTACAACTTTTGCCAAATGCCATTTATTATTGATGTCTCGTCCAACCCACACTTGGCCATGTTTGGCCCCCAGCTAAATGTGTACAAATGAAAGTTGTGTCGAAACTTTTCAGCTGGCCCACAATTAGGCACATTGCGTATACGTTACGTTGGCCAACAAGATAACGCCTGACAGCCGGCAAGTCAATCAAATTACAATTCAATATATATATATTTTGTATTTATATATAGCATTTATACACACACAGCTTATCCCAATTGCAGCAATTATTTGAAATTTAATTTCATTCCAACTTTGATTATCTCAAAATAAAAGTCAAATAAAATTTATATAATTTGCTGATGATTTTAATTGCGGTTTTTCTATAGACAGACAGACAGACAGACAGACAGACATATATATACATATATATTTCTGTCTGTGCCCTATCTATTTTGTGGTTACTCTCTCTCCCTCTCTGTCTCTCTCTCTCTCTCTTTTCTACTCCCTTTTAATCCCACATAGCTGGCATACCTTTGCTCAGCTGCATTAACTCTAAAGCGCAAAAAATGCAAATTGCCTTAGTAGAGAATGAAAAATGAAATTAGATAAAACTCTCGATTTAAATTCTTGGCTTTAAAGTTCAAATTGTTACCCTTATTACATCAACTAGTTTGTTTTAATGTGCTATTAACTGCAGCTTTTCTTGTTATTAGTTTATTTCTTTACGCTTTCCCAAGCTTTTATATTCAAGCAGAATATAATAGGAATTCATACAGTAAATATGATAAAATCACAGATAAACTAATTTAATAAGTTATATAAGAAGTTATATAAGTTTTAACATAAATTACCATCATTTCATAGAATGTATAGGAAATTAGAAATGGATTAGTAAAAAATAAAATCAAATCAAATTGAATAGCGAAAAACTAAAATATAAATATAAAAGAATAGAATACAACTGAAATAAAATAATAATAATAATTAATAATTAATAATAAAATAAAAAAAAAATAGAATTAACAAAGCAAAACAAGATTTACAATAGACTTAAATTTCCAAACTAAAATTAAAGAGTAAAGAAAAAATTAATTAAATAAAAAGTAAAAACAAAAGTAAAGAATGGAAAAAATATATAATTTTTTAATCTTAACAATATTAAAGTTACGCAACTAACAAAATTGGACTCAAAACTATGTAGTTTTAGTATTACAAAATTAAAGTTTCAAAATATTATTTAATATTAATAAAAGACATCATAAAGAAACACTTCAATTCTAATAATGTTCAACTTTAAATTCACATTCCTGCATTCATTTAATTGTCAGTTCTATCTAAATAGTTATATCTCTAGCTAATCCATGTATTTTAGAAATTTTAGCCAATGAATGCAATTGGCTCCTTAGCTGCTCAGCTTGCAGCTTTACGCTCGATTTGAGCTTGAGTTATAATGCCAGGTGCAGGAGGCTGGCCTTTAGCTACTTATAAGTCGATAAGTCGCCCGCACTAAGCCCCAACCGTTGAGTCGGCCAGTCGAGCCAATTAACTAACTGAATCTGGTATTATGCGAGTATTTAGTCTACATATATATATTTATGTATATATATATATATATATGTATATTTATGTATGGTGACTGGTAGAGCAGTTGCTTAGCTGGTGTCGAAGAGCCTTAGTTAAGCTGCGGGTCAAGTTAATGTGAATACCTCAGCTGCAGGGTGGGGCGAGGTAGACGCAGGAGATTTTTGATATGGCATATTTGCCACAGAGTGCATTAGGCTAAGACCCAGAAGAAAAAACCTGTAAATGTCAGCTTGCTGCAGTCGGGCGTAACTGACTGCTTAATACATCAAATTTTGCATATGATTTAAATATTTTGATGCACTGTTTTGCTCTATATGAAAAGCAAGTTAAGAGTGTTTCACCTGAACAACTTTTTAATCACGCGCCCAGCGGACGTCGATATATGATTTGTGGGAGGTCTATAGAGGAGATCAATTGTGGAAAACATATATTTGGGATATATAGCCGCTTGAAGAATATTTCTGTAAGTTTTATCGGATTTTTAAAAGCCCAAGACACAAAACATTCTTTATTATTTATTATTTATGTTTAATTTAATTAATATTAATTTTTTATTTAAAGTTAGTTACCAAAATGCATTGAAATTTGCCCATAATTTTGATATATTTGATAGAAATCAGTCTATACTTATTTATATTTATTTTTAGATATATTTATAATATCATAAACACAGCAAAAGGAGCCTTCAATAAAACCAATATACTCCACTTGCACACCGTGAACGAGTATAAAAATTGTATGAAAAAAAGTCAGACAAAGGCTGGCGAAAATTAAAGTCAAAGTCAAAGCCGATTAGACGCTTAGCATGTTAGACATGAAGAAAGACACAGAGAAGAGGCAGACTGAGAGGAGAATGACAGAAAACATTGTCAGGCGAAATGTGCGAATAAGTAGCAGTGATGTATGTGTGTGTGTATGTATGTATGTGTGTGTGTGTGTGTGTGTGTGTGTATGTATGTTTCAAATGTAAATATATGTATTTATATTGACACACATGCGGGCAAAGGCAGATCGAGTGCATTTTTATGTAAATATAGGAAGTATATCAGATACACACACACACACATACACAAATACATATATTTGGTTAGCTATATATGTGTGTGAAAGTAAAGTGTGTGTGTAGGTGCGTAAAAAGGCGGCAACCGATGTAGATATTTGCATAGCCCGCTTTGCTCTGTGGATGGGTGGCTGCTTTTCGATTTGCTTGTTTTCGCTTTTCATTTTCTATTTACGGCCTGCGAGACGCGCAAGATGAAGACATCAAGGCACGTAGCCATAAAGACCAGTTCAACAAAACAACATGTGTGTGTGTGTGTGTGTGTGTGTATGTGTGGAGTCAACACAGTCATGTGTTATTGATTGGGAGTTGCGAGGCTTAAACAGCGAGTGAAGCCGTGCCGCGCGCACATGTGTTTGCAAATCATATTCAATATTTTGTTTGCTTTTAGCTTCAGCTACACAGCCAACTGCCACATGCTACATGCCGCATGCCGCATGCCCCACGCCCCATGCCCCATGCCACCTGCCACCTGCCACCTGCCACCTGCTGCCAGCCACGCCCCCTTGCCGTGCCAGCTTACAACCTTGTTGCAGTTGTTGTACTTACATTTGATTGCATTTGCCCTACACAACTTGAACTTTTCCTTGCTTTTTTTGCGAGGGGGGAGCTGCGTTCGCGTTGTTTGCCAAAAATTTTTGGCCTCCCTTTAACCTACCCAAAACTTTCGCAACTTAATCATTGAGAGCGAGAGACAGAGAGCGAGAGAGAGAGAGAGAGAGGTGAGTCGTAGAAAAGACTTCCAGCAAACGCAACCTGGCCAGCAGGCAGCCACAAGCCATGCCAGCGCCATCTGTTGTCGGGCAGCGGCAACAATATGTTGTTCAAGGCGTTGTAGCAAAGTTTTCACATTAAAAGCATTTCAAGCCAACAAATTGGGAAATGTGTTTTACCGGCACACGCATATTCTTACAACCTTTACACAGTTCTCTCCTTTCTTTTTTTTTTAACATTTAATTGAAAGTCAAAAGCGAAAGTTCGCAATGCAGGGGGCGTAACCTTTTCAAAAACTTGTTTTTCCGCTTTTTTTTCCCAGAGCAATGGAAATTGAAATAAAATATAAAATCAAGTATTTTTTTCGTGTCTAAATAAGTTTTGAAATAAGTTCTAATAGTTTTTTACACTTTTATAGTTTTAGCTTATTTGAAAAGTGAAACTGCATTCAAAAGCCAAACAAGTGTCGGTCAAATTGTGCAAACGCACAGCTGTCGAAAGAAGCGCACAGAAAACTTTTACAGCTCTTTAGTGGATGCTGTAGAAGGCTTAAGTAGCTGGAAAAATGATAAAAAAAACTAATGCAGTCAAATATTGTAAGTCTGCTGGAAGCATAGAAGTTTTATAAATAAAAAAATATATTTAAAAATATATAAAAAAAATAAATACAGAACATTAGGAATATCAATTGCTGGCTTGAAGAACTTTATTCATATGTTTATAGTAATAGTCGTAGAATCAGCTGAAGACATAACATAGATCGAATTGAAGTTCATCAATGTTAATATATGTGAATACGATCAAGACTATATAAGAATATAGTCAATATCTTCTATATATTATATATATTTATTGATGTTTTGAGAGAAGAGAAGCATGTATAATCTCTAGCAGCATCTACAGCTGACCAGCTGCTATCTAGCTAGCCGCTTAGCCTAACTTTGCCTTCCGCAATACAAACCTTAAAATTTCCCATTTAGGTTACTTTACTACACCTGCCCTATCCTCAATTTTCTACATTTTTTTTCTACAATTTCACACAGTTTGTCATGCAAATTAATCAAATAAAATTACTTTACATTGCACTAGCATATTTCACAAACAGCACAAACTTTGATAGAATTTATGTTTCACAATATTTGTTAGCTGTTGGCTTTTCAGTTGAGGCCAGCGTTTTGGTATAGTAACAAAAATTTTAAATTTTCATATATTTTTTTGCTTAAATAGAAAAATAAACAACGCCAACAACAACAACAACAACAATAACTGGGGAAATCGCAGCTCAGCTGCTTTGTTGTTGTTGACTTTGAATGGGTTTTGCCATTGGCGGTTGTTGTTGTTGTTGTTCTTCTTCTTACAGTTGTTGTTGCTATTTGTTATTTGTTGTAATGCTGTGTGCTGTTATTATAGCTCTCGGCTGATAAAGCATTTGCCCGTGTGCATTTTGTACTCGAATACAGTTTGCTCTTGTGCGATATATATATATGTATTTGTATATATATATATATATATATATCTGCCTCACTTTTGTCGCATTTTCCACTTGCAAACACAAATACAGTGATAAAACTCACACACACACACACACAGACATTGATACATATAGAGCGCTGTAAAAAGAGCCAACGCCATTGTCAATTTTTATATGAAAATGACCAAGCATCATGTATATGTATGTGTGTGCGTGTGTGTGTGTGTGTAAGAGTGCGAGTGTGAGTGCTAAAGGATATGTGAGTGTGTGTTGCTGCTGTTGCTTATGCTTTTGTGTTGCAGCCACAGTAACTGCTGCTGCTGTTGCCTTTGCCTTTGCTGCTTGTTCATGCTGCTCAATTCCAGTTAAGAGATAAAATTTTTATGACATCACTTTTCTTTTTCATTATTTATTTGACCGAACAACAACATCGACGCTGCACAGCTACTGCTGCTGCCGTTGCCGTTGCTGCCGTTGCTGCTGTTGTTACTCCTGACAATCCGCTGCAAATGATGAGCAACGGCGCCTTGGGAGTTTATGAACTTTATGTTTATTGAAGCCATAAATTGGTAGTGCATATGGCTCTAGCTTGCTGTTTGCCCGGTCGTGTACGTAATATCACGTACGTAGACGCCGCATGACACGAATGATTGAGGCAACCCAACCGGGCCAGTTTGAACAAATTTGCAATTAGCTGCAATTTGCACAAATTAAACATTTTCATCAGCTGCAATCAGATTGCGGAGTTGCATGCAAACTATTTTTAATTAATAGCTATATAAAAGGCGTGGTCACAGTGGAATTGCAGCGCAAAATGAAGTTGTTTATTGTGCCTCAACTGTATTTGCTGTTGCAGCTGCAGGTCAATTTGTCTAGCTGCTGGGTAGGATTATAATAGCATATTTGATTTAAAGCCAAGTTAGCGTACAGTCTCATCTTACAGGGCTTCTACAAGTACACAGCATCAATTCTGCAAATTGACATCTTGCCGCACGAAGAGGAATTGGTTATTGATTTCAGCGACTTACACATTGTTGGACGTCAGCGGGCACTCAATGGGACAATTCGCATACTCGAGGACATGGATGCCAAGACGCATCAAATGTCTGTGGATCTGCTCAACGATCCGCACCTAAATGGACAATGGAAGTCAATGATATTCGCCATGCCACTCATCAATGTCTGCTATGCAATGCGCTTCTTCATCGGCAGCTATGGCAAGTCGACAATGCAATTGGGCGTGAACACGAATGTGCCGTTCGATGGCGCACAGTGTCCGCTGCCCAAGGGCACATACTTCACAAACAATCTGCTGCTCAATAGCGAATCGTGGCCCGATGTTGTGCCCTATGGTGGACTGAGAGTTAATTTGCGTTTCTTCAAGCATAATAAGCCCGCCGGTGGCTTAAGCCTGACCATTGATGTACAACAGAAACAATAAATTCGAACAGATATGCGATTGATGATGGAGTCAAATGTAAACTTAATTTTGCTTTGTTTATTTGTGTGAAAATCGTACTGTTAAAGACACCAATAAATACGTAGAAGTGTTTTATATATAAATTAAATGAACAAAAAATAAAATATTCTTAGGCTAACTTCAATTTAAATATTGATTTGACTAGAGTTTTGGCTACAAGGGTTATGTATCAGCAACTTGTTTGATCTAACCCTGCCTGTCTGCTCCTCTGTGCGTATATATATATATACATATATATATATAGACCTCAAATGTTATATTTAACATTAAGGTTGTCCTACAACATGAGCAGAGAAAACATTGTTTCAAAATTCTAGTACATTTTGCAAGCGTAATACAGGGTATCCTCTAGTCGAACACTCCCGAGTTTTCATACTTATTGACCAGAACTAAGAGATCTTCTGCTGTTAACAGATGTTAATGGCAGCAGACCAGCTGTCATGTTAACATTTAACAAATATTAACAGCATAACATTCAGATGTTAAGTTTACAGCAAAACTGCCTCAACTCAATGCACTTATGTTAAGCCCAACAGTAGCCATAACATAATGCACAGATAACTTAACAACAATAACAAACAATTGTAATTTTGAATGTGCAAATTTAATTTAACTGGCATAAGACCAGAAAATGTTAGCATAACATTCAGATGTTAAGTTTACAGCAAAACTGCCTCAACTCAATACGCTTCTGTTAAAGCTAACAGTAGCCATAACATAATGCACAGATAACACAACAACAATAACAAACAATTATAATTTTGAATGTGCAATTTTAATTAAACGAAAAAGCTAGAGAGTCGAGCGCCAATTACAGCTGTGACAGATGTGTAAACTGAATAAATCAGCAGCGCTTATATAATTAAAGCTTCATATGCGATAAAGGCAAAACAGCAGATTTGATATTTTGGAAACATTTTAATAAGGGCTAATCGGGCAGCGCATTTAGGCTTTAGCATTTAGTAATTAGCATTAAATTGTAATTATATTTTATTATATCGCATGTAATTGGACACATTAAATTGATGTGAATCTGCGATATGTGGTGAAACATGTTTAACATTTTAATGAAGCGCTCTATATAAATATATATATATATGTATATATAGCATGCCGGAGCAAACGATTCAATTAACAAAATTCGAAATGAAGTGGTCAGCGGTGTTACTGCTGCAATTATTGCTGCTACGAGCTAAGCTCTCCGTTGGCTGGGTAAGTCCCTGAGAACTCTCCAAATAATAACTGAAATTTCATTAAAACTGTAATCCTTTACAGGGCTTATACATGTTTACTGCGAAGATATTGCAATTTGAGTCTTTGGAAGGCATCGAGAGGCATTTAATTGATTTTCGCAATGTTAGCACTGTGGGCGAAGATCATGCGCTCAATGGCAGTGTTCAGATACTGGAGGAGATGGAGCCGAAACAGTTTCAAATGTCCATTGACTTCCAACACGATCCCAGGCTCAGTGGTCAGTGGCGTGCGATGATCCTATCTGTGCCGATTATGGACGTCTGCTCGGCAATGCGTTTATTTGTGGGCAGCTATGGCAAGACGACGCTGCGACAGGGCGACAATACAAATCTTCCTTTTACGGGCAAAGAATGTCCATTGCCCCAGGGCGTATATTATGTGAAGAATTTGCTGATTAATACCGACACCTGGCCGGACCTGATGCCCTTCGGTGGCTTTCGGCTCAATATGCGTTTCTATAAGCTCGGAAGCTTTGTGGGCGGCTTTCGGCTAACCCTACACGTGGAGCGTAAGCCCTTGTAATGGCAGGCACGGGGCCAGCCCTGAAGGCAGCTATAATAAATCTAAGCAGCATTGTTGAACTTAACTTGAATTGGGCTATTATATCATATAATGTGCACTAAATCACAAATCATTTGTCCAAATTTCATATTGCAAAGAAATACATTTATATATACATATATATGCATATATATCTGTATATATATATGAAGCTATCAAATGAATTTGTTGTAAATGCTCGAAAATCTGCAAATTTCCACAAATGGATCACATTAAAATACACTAAAAACCCATTAAATTCGTATAAAATCCCATTTTTGTGCATTTAATGTCATAAATCACAAAATTTCACAGCACATGCATTAGAGTACCCCACACACACAAACACACACACGCACACACCCAGAGAGAGAGAGAGAGAGAGAGAGAGAGAGAGAGAGAGAGCCAGACAGGCAACAAAACACACACACACACATGATGTTAGGGCTTAGTTGCTGCTGACAAAAGCCAAACAATGCGAATTGTGCGTTGTTTGTCGCCAGTTTTTGGGCCTGTATCCTTGCAACAACAACAACAACAACAACAACAACAACAACAACAATAGCAACAACAACAGCAACAACAACAACAGCGGCAATAGCAATGTGAACAAAATGTATCTGCTTAGGTCCTGGCTCCAATTTCTGACCCAAACGTTCTGCAATACCCAGACCATTTGTCAAGCAGGGCATATTAAGTGGATATTTAGCTAGATTTTTATATAATAGTAGACAATAGATATTTAAATATGATAAAGAGCTTATATTATGTGCTTAAGCCAGATATAGTTGGATATTAAACAAATCAATTCAAGTTAGGCAAGATAACAATAAATTGGTTTGCATGTTGAATAAAGTTTTAACATTGACTTAACATAGTGAAGCTGCTGTGTATGTTACGGAAATGTTGAGGCTTGGAACTCAAATATAGAACATCTGTGTAAGCAATAGCGCAGGTAACTTAGGTAGCAGTAACTCAAATGTGGTGCTTTGTGCTTGTAAGTTTGCCTGGCCGTAAACGCGCGTAGCTGTATCACTTTAACATTTCTATCTCGTATACCAAAAAGTATATATTAATATCAAAGTTTCTTGACTGAATAGCCACATACTTCATTTCTACTACGCCCCTACTAGTCTATCAGACAGAGATACAATAAATGCCACATATCAAGTCACACAAACAGCAAGACGAACATTACACAAAATCGATATGCTACATTACTTTTCCTGTAACGTTTATTAAGAAACTTACTTCTAAACGAGTATTAGAGATAACTTTCTTAATAAGTGTAACATAAGTAGTAATATTACTTAGCAGTAGTTGCAGCTAATGCAAAGTAGTTTCAAGCTCTCATAAGTGCTGGTATATGCTAGTCGAATCAGTCCCAAACTTGTTTGCTCTAGTCGTATTCTATGTGGGCGTATGCTACGTAGCTGATGTGTGTGTGTGTGTGTGTGTGTGTGCGTGTGTGTGTGTCTGTGTGTGTGATTTTTCATGCAAATGCAGAATGTCCCTTTTTTGGCTTTGGCTATTGCTTGGTGTTGTGTTTTGTGGTCGCAAAGCATTTAAATGCCGCACATTAATGCAATCCAGGCTGGATTTGCAAATGCTTCTGCTGCTGCTGCTGCTCCTCCTTCTCCTTCTCCTTCTCCTTCTCCTCTGGCCAGCTCTATTCATTGAGCAATAAAATCGAAAAATACCCAGTCAACATACGAAATACAACATATATGAAGACATGTGTACACAAATGTTTTGTGGCCAGGGCAAACGAAATTTGTCAGAGGCAAATTTCATTGGCATTTGATTTTGTTTTCTTCTTTTTATTCCTTGGACAGCCTACAAATGTAAAGCAATGGCACATAATTAATTGATTTGACAGCAGCTGGCAACACCCAGCAGGCGGCCGCACACACACACACACACACACACACACACACAGGAGGCAAATCCTCTAAGCCAGAAACAAGTTGCACAGCACTCGAGTGTTGCTTGGCCAGAGAAAACAGATGCTATGTAACCCGGCACTCACAGCGCTGCAAGCTGTCATAAAAACTTAAAAACAAAACAACAACAAAAGAAGAAAAAAAAAACAAGGAGCAAACTCTGTGAAAACTCAGTTAACCAAAGCGCATAAATGTAAGAAGCAGCTGCAGCTGCAGCTCATGTTTGCCAGCGCCCAGACACGTATATATATATATATATATATATATAAATATATCTGTATGCAGTCTGGGCAACAAAACACTTTGGCAACAAGCAGGTAACAGCAACAGCAACAATAAAAGTGAAAAGTGCATTGGCAAATACTATAAACGTGTCCGTCTGCCAGTCTGCCAGTCTGCCAAGCCATACCCCACGAACTTGATATCAGACTGCAGGCTGCAGCACTAAAGCTGGCCATATTTTTGTGCCCATTTCTCTCCAGTTAGATTCGTGTATGTATGTAGTCTGTGTGTGTTGTACCTGCTCAGACATATGTTTCGGTTGCCATGCTGCTCTGTCCATACTCTAACCACCTGCACGGCGCTTATTTGGCTGCCCTATGAATAATGGCAATGGCATTGCCTGCGAGCCTTCGAGCTTATTGTGTGAATTATTAGCGCTGTGTGTATTAAAATGCAGCTCAAGCTAATGCACACAAGTGCACACAGAGAGAGAGGGAGAGAGAGAGCGACTGGCAGATAACAGTTCAAGTTTGGCGCTTGGCCCACGCTGCCTGCGTATTTGTGATGTGATTTACAAGCCAAACTACTCGACGGCGCATTTAATGTGTGCGGCTTTACGGCCACAAGAGTGTTTAACAGTTAACTACAAACAGCTCAAGCAGCTAGGCAGCAAAAGCACACAAAAGCCCATAAATATATCTAAATACATATATATATATATATATATATAAGTATATATATGGGATATATGTATAGACAAATACATTTACATCTAAGTCTGTGCATGCCCTGGACAATTCTTAAGCGACTCATTTGATTATACGCCTTTGGCTGGATTTAATCTGCACTTGGCCAGCACCTAATGGCAAGTGGCTAAGCGTATTTGAATTATTTAATCATGTTTACTAAGTATTTGCAAATTTGCAAACCTCATTTAATTAAGTTAGAGCTAACAGACTTTGAAGCTCTTTTGCTTGCCGCCAAAGTGATGCAGATGCATAAGCTTAGGAAGTCATTAAAATAGTAGTAAAAACTGTTTAGAAAATAACAAAAAATGTTTCAGATTTATAACTTTTCCAATGCAATAACAGTCTATAAGTCTTTTAATACTATCAATACTTTTTCAAAAATAAAATCCATTCAAGCTCTGCATATTTTGTTGTGAATCTTGCTCGCTTTGTATTCTAAAATATACATATATATATAGATATATAATTCTTTCTAAAATTCTCAAATTTATCCTGACTTTAAGCACAGAAATAGTGTTAGCTTAACAGATTTTTGTGTATAAACACTTTTGAAAGTAAAGTTTTTGTTTTGCCTGCAGCTGAGCACTGCGAACGGAAATGTTTGCGTATTGCATATGAAATTTATTAATTCATAGTCAGGAGTTTTATAACTCATTTATAGTGAAACAGAGTTTATTTTTATTTGTATTTGTATTTGTATTTTCATTTTCAGTTTTTGTTTCGTTCTGCAGCCGTACCAAATTGAATAATCCATGGATATATATATATATATATGTGACAGCAGAAATTGTCTTTCATATCAGTTCCATTAGCATATTGTGTGTATAAATAACCAATATAAGTAAATTTAATATTTATTTTTATTTATGTATATTCGCATTAATTTAAGCATTCAATAAGCGTATTATTCGCTTTTAATTACAATGTCTAAAGCTGCTGCTGCTGCTGCCTCTGCTGCCTCTGCTACTGCATGGGGCGTGGACCATTTTAATGAGACGCAGACTCAGCTGCTGCCAGCTCCTTGTTGCTGTTGTTGTTGCTTGAATTTATTGTTGCTGCTTGATCGACTTTAATTAAACTCTGCATTATTGGGCTCTGTTCTATGCGTACTCGCATATACGAAAGTAAATTGCATGCACTTGTCTATGCTGATAAGAAATCAACATCTTTAGCCCGCTTACGAAGCGTATGCGTCATGTAATTGATGAGTGTACGCAGCGCGTGTGTCAGTGAGTGTATTGGCATGTGTGTGTGTGTGTGTGTGTGTGTGTGTGTGTGAGTGTTGTTGTTATTGTTGCTGTTGCTGCTGCTGCTGTTTTTGCTTGTGTTTGTGTGCGGTGACCTGCATTGCTGTCAGTCTGCATGGGCAGGCGCCACTTCAGCCATTGCCAGCCAAACAGGAAGCGGATGCAAAACTGTGACACAGGAAACGCAGTTGCCGGCGTTGTTGCAACTGCAACTGCAAATGCAACTGCAACAATTAAAGCGATAAAAGCGCAAAATGGTCACATTTCAGCAGCGTTAATCAGCAGCAGACGACAGCCGCATGGATGCGGATATGAGCAGCAGCAACAGCAGCTGAGAGTCGACTCGTTGCTGCAGCCGAGACGCAACTACGAGCGCACAGAGTGGCGTTGCAGCGGGCACGGACATTTGGAATGACAATTTAAAGCCACTTGGCAAAAGCCTCAGGCTCATGTAATGAGCGCACTTGGGTTCGCAGTGCAGCCGGCGGGCAACGTTAAGGCCTGGCCACATGATGACATACATTTACCGACCGGCGTTAACGCTTAATGGCCGCCACGAGCGACCAATGCACAGAGAGAAATTCTTAAGTATATTTATTATTTAACAAGTCAAATAGAAGTCAAGAATCAACAGTTGTATAACGAAATCTTTTAAAGTTTTTGCTTATTTTGTTTATTTTGATCATTTTAACATCTATTAAAAGTATTTTCTTTATAACCTTTTTTCACTTAGTTTGTTTAATTCAAAAATTTATTTATAATAAATTAAATCAATTTATTTAAAGGACAAACAAAAGTCGAATGTGAGAAATCTTTGACAATACGAAAGCCTAACTAAAAGTGCCAAATGCACTTCGAGATCTCAACAAGTTTTTCTTTCAAGAAATTTTTAAATTCCACAAAGGAAGTCGCCCATTTGCGCCGAGTGTACTCGCATAGCTAAAGCTTCGACCATAAAATGCAGCTTTAACTTTGGGTAAATTAAGGCATTTAATTGATTGGCCAGCTTGATACCGGGCTGCCTGATTGAGCTAATGGACGAGCATTTTACACAGCATGCAGCATATAGTGTGCCGGCGACAGCGTGTATGTAGTCTGGTGTAGCCAGTCGAGAGTAGATGTAGTCGTATGTGAATGTCGCCAGGCTCTTTGTCTTGCACGCCAGTCAGCCACTCAATTAAGTGCATTTGGCTTTGATGTACGGCAAATGCAATGGGTGGGCAAACAAGGCGACGAACAGGTAGGCTATGAAGCAGCCAGCAACAACTACTCTGGCCACGTAATTCAATTTTATGGCGACTATCAAAATAGATTGCTCAATGCGAGCCAAACAGAAGAGGCTCTATAGAGCTGGCAGTGCAGAAACAAAACTATGTCTGAGCATAGGAATCTCGCTAGAAGGTAATAAATTAGAGTTGCTAGAGTCTGCTCCTTAATTAGAGCTAATTGAACTGAAAATGCATCCATATACAAACTCAAAGGTTCGAAGGCTATTGGAATTTCCTGAAAATCGCATAGAGAGGCGATAGCAAAGAACAACTAAAAGGAAATCAGAGAAGAGACTCAAAGAGATATTACAACAACACGATTAGTTTTTTATAAATTACTAAAAATAAGTTGAAATCCTTACTCAACAGAAACGGATAGCAAAATATCTTAACCTTTCAAAAGTCAGCTTTAACCTGGATCAAAACTTCAGCTTTAAGCTGCTGAACTACTCATAGAGGTACTCAAATGTCACTCGAAATTGGCTGAACAAATTGCAGCAGCTCAATTGAAGCATTAACAACAGAAATCTGTGCATGAGCTACGGCCCCAGTGAATTGTTTTTGATGCCAATATTTGCCAACTGACGTGTTCTATGGAGCATGGCGTATACGACGCATTGGTTTTGCGTGTTTCCATAGCACACATTTGGGCGCCTAATGCAATCAAATGCCATTTGAGGCGCAACAGCAGTTGAAATGTGAACTCCAAAATGCAAATGCAGTTAACCAAATGCGGAGACTCACAGATTCGCTAGCTCTCTAATCCATTAGGTGCTTTTAGCCTGATAAACAGACAAGAGATGGGGGGCAGAGAGAGAGAGAGGGAGAGAGAGCGAGAGCGAGAGAGAGAAAGAGACAACCGCACTGGCAACAGCAGACGCGGCCACAAAAGCCAAACGGCATTCACAGCATTTCGCAACATACTCCAATTTTTATTACCCAACTGTGGGTATACTTATTTTGTTAGCAAATGTGAAACTCAGAGAGAGAGATAGATAGAGAGAGAGAGAGGTGGGTTGAGCAAAGTAGATGAGAAACTTGATAAAGCTTTATACAGTATAAATTCTGGATTTGTGTGAACATTCGAGCCACGCCTGGCCTGCTCTTTGTTTCTAAACAACATTTGTCGTTTAGGTTGTAAAACCTAATGAAATATATGCTTGATTTTTGATGGAAGTTGTAGTAGTCTGTTGAGAATGCATACTGAGGATTACATATATTCGATTTCAGATGTTTTGTGGCGTTTTCTTGGTACTCATGTCTCATACCTATGCCCACAAGTTCAGACATTTTGCAGGCTCAGTTAATTTTTAGCAGAGATTTTGCTTGTAGCTGCTTTAGCTCCGCTTCAAATTTTGCCTATTCTAAAAATTGAAACAAGTAAAATATAATATTCAACACAATTATAGTCGCACTACTATTTTTATGACCACAGCTGTATCTATTCAGTCTATGAATATAAACAACTTTCAACATAAAGTCTTATAGAATCTTATGAATTCAGTAGCTGAATCATGCAGTTTTCTTAGGAATGAACTGGGTATTTATCGAGATGGGCAGAGCTATAAGTTTCGTATGATAAATTCCAATGCAGCATGTGTTTACTATAGACTCTATGATCTATAGAAACATATGAGTTATATATATGCATCAGATATGTTAACAACATCTACCAATTACACACTACAACACTTCCACAGCTAACTCTGATTGCTAGAGCTTGCGCATTCTATAGGAATAATCAGCCATTTCTATATATGTTTTATATATCCTTTCAAGCGGCATGCTGTGCTGCGTTTATTTCTAGAGTTTTATTTATGTTTTTTTTTTTTCTTGTGGCGTTTTTCGCGTTTCGCCACACATTAGCGTTGGCTGGAGTTGAACAAAAGCAGGCATAGCTAAGGCTAAAGCTACAGCTGCTGCTGCTGCTGCTGACCAAATGCTGTCTGAGTTTTGTGGAATTGGGTCAAGCGTCGGCCACAAAAGCGGGGCGGGCAATGCCAAATGGCAAATGGTAAATGGCGAACGAAGAACGGCGAACGGCGAATGGCAATGCCTGACCACCGAGGCATGCATTTTAATTGCAAATTTCAGGCCAAACAGTGGTAAGAAATGTAAAGAGAGTTGGCGGCGAGTGGGGGAGTGGGTGAGTGGGGGGGTCGAGGCACTGCGAATAATTTATTTGAGGCGCTTAGCACGAGATTAACGGTAAATGTAACCCAACCAACGAACCGGAAATGGATTACGTAACAGCGGAAGTAGAAAGTCACACGTAATTTAATATCACGCTGGCAATTTACGAGCGCGCAACACACACACACACACAGGCCAAAGGGCAAGAGAGACACAGAGAGAGAGAGAGAGGGCAGCGAGAGGGCGGGGCTGTAGGTATTGACTGAATGTGGTTGATATAAACGGGGGGCGAGGGGCGTTTGGTTGCTTGGTAATTGCATCTGTCGTAAGCGACTGCAATTGGCAATAGAATTTAAGTTAACAGCAAGCGCAAAGCAAGCCAAGCCAAGCCAAGCCAAGCCACAGCACGCCTCGACAAGCCAAGCACTTTAAATTCTGGCCAAAATTGACAGCTCATGTTGCCACGGGCAGCCAGCAGGTGGCGGAGTAGGAGCGCAGGTGAAGCGACAACATCAGCAGCAGCAGGAGCACCAGGAGCAGCAGCAGCAGAAACATCACATATGCTCTGTCATATTTATACACACAAACGGAGCACGCGTCGCGTTGCCAGGCGCTTTCATCACTCAACTCTCAACTTACCCTCGTTGATCAAACCTTTTTTTATTTGGCTGGCAACCCGGGGCAACCTTAATTGGCTTTCGAGGCAAATGTGTTTCAAATCTGATTACACATATGTAAGCATTCGCCAAACAAGCTCATAGCCAAATGTCTGACGCGGTCTGGCCGTCCTTCCGTCCTTCTGTCCTTCCGTCCGTCCGTCCTTCCATCCATCCGTTTGCCCTACCGTCCATCCGTCCATCCGTCCGTCCGTCTGTTTGCCTGTTGAAAATTCACGCTTTTTTCAGTTTGCCCGTTTAGCATGCTCAAATGCGCAGTTCAGCTGGCATTTCATTCCATCATTAGCAGCTCGACAGCTTTAATGCAACTCATGTTAATGTTCTTAACAGCTGTAGTTGTTAGCCAAGTTAATTCTGATGACCTTTGCCCTGTCGTCAGCTGCTGACCTTTTAACTGTCGGCGGCACAACAACAACGAGCATTGTTAACAATTATGTACAGATTTCAGCTGCCATTGTTTGTTCAACTTATTCTCAGGCGCGCACACACACACACACACACACACACACACACACACAGATATACACAGATGTACACACATATGCAAATACACAGCCACTTCCAGTTCCTGTTCCGCTTGTCAGAACTTCACGCTATGCGATTTGTTTTGGGTTTTCAATGCTCTGTAGTTGTAGAAAAGCTTGAACAGGCTATGCTTGTTTGCAGAGTCAACACAAATTGTAGACGAGAGCTCAGGCTTTTAATAAGAGAGACGTTATTCGGGCTTGATACAGTATACGAATTTTGGTAGAACAATATAGCTTTAGGATAAAATATAAGTTATAATGGAATACCAATATAACAGGCTACTCGACATGCACCTAACATAATGCCCCAAGTTTTTTTTAGCAAACTTAATGCGTTAAGCTTAATTAACAATGTTATCAGACAGTTCTTAAGAGCTAAGTAAGGATTAATATAGAAAAGAAACAAATGATGGAAAAGTTGTTTAATAGAGAAGGTTTTATAACTCGCTATTCTATAAAGAAGCTGAAAGAGGTTGAATTTTTGTTTAAATTGAAAGTCAGAATGCTGATAGCATCTGGATTACAAATGAAATTGATTAACTTATTTAAAGTTGTTTATATTAGACTTGACTTGCAGAAAGAGCTAATCTGCTAGCTGTCTTATTAATCAAATAAATTAAGCTTGCAGCTTGACAATACAGTTCGTATTTTAGCGAAGAAGTCTCTCTAGAAGAAGAAACTCAAGTAGCTTCAAACTTGGCTAGCTTCCAAAGCAACTAGAACTAGATAAGAAACAGTTAATCTCACTTATATAGAAAGTCAATAACACTAGAGCCAAGTTGGTAAATACGCAATGTTATGTTCGTTATCAAGTCAGACACTGAGACCTTAACATGCCAACAGTCCGCGCACAAGTCTCACAATTCATTAATAGACACTTAAGCATGCTAGAAAACCAGCAAAATTACTTGACTGACAGGGTAGAACTGTGCTATAGGACAGAGCTTACCTTCAAGGCAGAGCTTACCTTCAAGGCAGAGCTTACCTTCAAGGCAGAACTTCTCTTCAAGACAGAACTTCTCTTCAGCAGAGAACTTCCCTTTAGGGGAATCTAAAATTAGGTTACTCACACTGCATATTGCCTAAAATTGTATCACTTATGCACCAACACATCCATGATCTTGTAAAGAATGGTTGCAACTAAAGAAAAATAAAGAGAAACCAAAAATGACAACTATATTCTAGTTCTAATCTCTAATCGTACAAATCAACTTAGAACCTGCTGTCAACTGTTCGTACGCAGTTTTATAGCAGCTACCTTCTAGTCGTGCATTGCCACAGCATTTAGTGCTGCTGCTCTTGTTTTATGTAAACAACATAATTGGGATGCCGTTGCATTGGAGAGAACCATTTGTGATATATACAAATATACACATACATACATACATACATACATACATATACATTTATATTTTAACAAGTGCAAAAAGTTTTATTTTGTTATGGTTTTTTGTTTTTAGCGAGGCAGTGAACCGAAATTTGAAATCCACAATCGAAATTTCGCAATCCCCAAATGGACAATTGCAGTTGCAGCCAGGCGTAACCCGCTGGCGGCGATAATTGTTTTTTGAAGTGTCCGCTGGCTAGACTTTATTTATTGTTTGCGCAACACACACACACACACACACACACACACACACACACACATGCAGCATGTGACAGTGACAGAGCAAATGTGGTTTAGCGAGAGAGAGAGAGAGAAAGAGGGAAAGAGAGAGAGCTAGGGGATCCATTTTTTTTTTTTTTTGGCTGCAGCTGACCGCGAGTTCATCATCGTGTGACCCCCACCCCAGCACAGCGCGTTTGCTGCATGTTTATCAAGCCTGTTTGCTTGTTTGCCTTTGTTTGTTTTACATTTTCAGCAATTTGATTGACTTTTTGGCTTTGAATTGATTCAAAGCGTAATGAATGCATATATGTATATATATACACATATATATTTGCATATATACATATATTTGGGTGGCTTTTCGCTCGACTCACATCAAAATTGAAGAAGTCTTGGCAAAGTGTTGGCAAGTTTCTTGGGCAATGGCAAAAACCAAAATTGAGTGCCGTTTTGCCTGAACAGCTGGCAACTTATGAGCGAAACTTGTTGGCCAAACAACAATAAAATAAATTGCGCCAAGTGCTAAACAAAAGTTGCCTGGCACGCCCCCCGCGGCCCACGATGCCTCCTTTTCAAGCAGCTGGCAACTTGTGTCAATTGTCATTTGGTGCGTTGCCCAGCCCAAAGACTACTTGCTCTGCTCTCCCCCCTCTCTCTAGCTCATTCCCTCTCTCTCTCTCTCTATCTCTCTCTCTCTCTCTGTTTGTTCCTTTGCCTTGTCGCCTTGTGCCTTGCGCCTTGTTCAGTTCTTGTTTTATTGCCCGCTGTTATGCTTATTATTTATATTACAGCAGGCACAGCAGGTTCCTTCGGCTGTTGGAGGTGTAAAGTTATTTGATTTGCCTGCTTCCCTTGCTCTCTCTCTCTCTCTCTCTCTAACTATCTTTCTCTCTGCTGCTGCCTGCCACATTTTATGAAGTGCTCGCAGCGGGCTTTACAATTTGTTTGCACTTCTTTCTAATACAAAAAAAAAAGCAACAAAAGAAAAGAAAAGAAAAGTAAGTTCAGTGAGCTGTAAACGACAAACGGAAGTTGAATTTCCGACAACAAAAACGAGCATAATATAGATATGAGCAGCAAACAAAACACAACAAAAAAAAAAAAAAACATGAGCTGCAATTTTGCAAATTAAATTTGCGCTGGCCATACGAAAATATATAAAAATAAAAATAAATACAAAATGAATAGACTGTGGGCGTTTGGCACTTGGCTGGTTGGCTTTAAGCCTTAAATAGGCACGCACAATTTGCATATCAATGAGCCCGAGGATTATACATATAAATATACATGCATACACACATACACACATACACACATACATATGTATATATGTGCGTATCTACATTGTTATGCATTCATATATTCAGGAGCATACATTATGATGTGCCACATGGCACATTCTGCAACGTCGCTTTGTTTTCTTTTTCCCATTTATATTTGCATACATTTCGTGCAACATTTGTAATATAATTAACTAGAAAAGCAGCTCGCTGCGGCTGCCTGACGAAGTCAGCTGCTGTTCAAGACATAAGAGAAGCATTTAATATTTATCAAAATGTAATTTTACACATGGCAATTGACATAGACTTGACTTTTGAATGTGTTTTACTATAATATATAGCCACAGATATTTATCTTATATTTTTGAGCCATCAACTAGGGCAATTTATAAAGAAATTTAATAGGCCAAATTGGCAAATTAAAGTTAATAATACTTAAACTGAGCTAATTATAATTCAAATATTATATACAAATTAAATTATATTTCTTTTTGATTTTTTAAATATAAAATCAAAATAAATATTAAATAATAAAATAGCAAAATATTTTCAAAACATAAAATATATATAAGTAAATAATAAATAATCAAATATTCACATATTTTTGATATATAAAATTTATATATAAATAAATGAAATAATTATAAAGATATTTATAAATAAATACTAAGATTATTATATAAAGCAACTGTTTACTAATATAATTAAATAATGCCATCTCATGCTGTTAAGTAAAGTTAAGATTTAGTTATTTTATTTAGTTATTATATCATATATCTGTTTACTTATATAACTCTATATATAACACTATAGACAATTTACTTGACAGCTGCAACTGCCCAACAGACTTTCATCACGGACAATAAGTTTACAATTTGCAAAATTAATTGCAAAAAAGTCCACTAAAAATTTATTGTCAATACAACAAATTGTTGTTGTGCAGATTTGTTCCTGCATAAGCAAAAGCTCGTAATGTCTGATGATGGCAAATTTAACAAAATACTCCTAATTGAGTTACCCTTTCAAGAGTCTTAAGAATACAGCTGAATGCTGCCATTGCCATTGCCATTGCTATTGCAATTTATATTAAATTTTCTGTTATTCGTGCATATTGATATCAATAATAACATTGTGTTTCACCCAGCAGCTGCTACTCTTTGCTTTTATTTCTCTGTCTCCCTGTCCCCATAGAATAGTGTCAAATAGGGTATTTCGTTTATGTGTGTAGCTTTGTAACAGGCCGAAGGAAATCAGCTTTAATTTACATACAGATGTTTGCTGATCTATAACTATATTTTCATCTATATCTACATCTATATCTTGAACTCTAACTCTGACTACGATTACTCAGTGCATGCTCGAAGGAAAATTCACTTCCATTAAATAGCTACAATAATAAAAAATAATTATAATAATAAATAAGTAAGCTATAATATAAGTAAAGGCAGCATCTTCTCGTGTTTCTCAGTTCTTAGGGTATTTCCTAGTCACGCAGTCTCTCGCCTAGAGCAGTCTTGCTTGCATCATATTTCAATTGTCCGCTTGCCCAACGCCCAACGCCCAACGCCCACTCGCTGCTGCGGCTGCTTCTATTTATGCGTCCGCTGCTGTTGTTAGCTTTCATCTCTTATTACATTGTGCACAAATGCAAAGTACTTGGACTGGACTGAAGCTCTCAACACAAGAAGTTAGATTGCTGCAACTGAAACTGTTGCCAAAGTCGCCAAGTTCTGCGCTTTCAATAAATATTTATGAAAAATTATATATAATATATACACACACACACACACACATATATATATATATATATATATATTTTTTTTATTTTGCATTTTGGTGTTGCGTTTTAATCTAAATGTTAATTCGCCTCAAATGAATCAGTTAAGCAGCGCAGACGGCAAACGCTGCGTATGCTTAATGCCAAATTGAATTTGTTTGCGCCCTATGTGTGTGTGTTAGTGTGTGTGTGTCTGTGTGTGTGCGCGTGAATTAATTGAAGTGCGGCGCATAACAAAATGCTCCTTGGGGAGCAATTGGCGCGTTGAAGTTCAAGTGCTGCTGCGTTTCCAAGTAGCGAAAGAAAAAAAAACACACAATCCGTCGAGGTGTTGGCTTTCAATTAAGTCTACAATGTTGCGGTTAATTGCGTGATAGGTTAAAACAGTTGAACTTTTGGCTTAAATGTCAAAGTTGAGCGCAAATTGTGCTTCAATTGGTCGTGGGCCAAATGAACAGTGAAACAATTATGACGGAAGCAATTGCAATGCTGTTACCTCTGTCCACACACTTGATTTATGGCTCATGAGTCGTAATTAAGGCCATCGTTGGCTCTTTGAGCCCGTCCTTTGATGCAACAAATTGAAATAAATTGCCAAAAGCTCGCATCGAATTTCATATGCAACGGCGCTAACGAACTGACTGGCAGCTCTGGCAGCTCGAGCAGCTCGGGCCAGGGCATTGCTGCTCCATGTGCAACCGCCAACATGTTGCATACACGTTTATTTTTGGCTCGCTTTCGAGCCGTGTCAGCTGCGGCATGTCAAACAAAGCGAAGGAAGAATTGAAGAGTCGCACAGCCGAATTGGCCCGAAAGCATTGGCAACATTTATCAAATTTGAAATGGCAGTTGGCATCATTAATAATTGCACTTGGTCTGTCATGTTATTTAAGCGCCAGCCCTAAACTATTGATGGAACATCGACAGTTTGCCACGGTTCGCCCACTGGGGATATATGTATATCTATTGCTTACAACATCTAAGCTGATTGATGGTCCACAACGGACCGGGTATCGAGCGGGCATTCCGAACAAATCATTAACCAAATGTCAAACG
The DNA here is from genome assembly GCA_035045945.1 of Drosophila anceps. Taxonomy (NCBI): domain Eukaryota; kingdom Metazoa; phylum Arthropoda; class Insecta; order Diptera; family Drosophilidae; genus Drosophila; species Drosophila anceps. The sequence goes on from JAWNON010000073.1 coordinate 4,683,254, forward strand.
GTCGAACATTTGCATTGAGTAATTGTTTCCATTATATACGCATACAACAAACATTTGCACACCCTTTTTAGCAAATATGAATGGGACTGGGCCTCAGAATTTTCTTATATAACTAAAAGGTATACAATTTTTTAAGATTTTTGAAAAAAATATGTTATATTAAATAAAGATATAAAAAATAAATATTAAATATTAAAAAATAAAAATTTAATAATAAATACTATATATTCTTTCTTCTAAACGTTACATATTTAGTAAAAAGAAATGGATATACCCTGTGTAAGGGTATAAGAGATAAGATAGATATCTAGTTGTTCATATGCACGTATTCCGCTCTTATTCATATTCATATATATAAGAAAAGCTTTACAATACTCACGTATGCCCTACCACTCTTGCTTCCTCTCTCTCTTTTGCTGAATTTGCTGACACGCCATTTTAATGCTTACACAAAAAAAAAATGTTGCTAAAATAAAACAAATCAAATTAGGCAAAATACCAATTGCTACAAGCTATATAACACTCTACAACTATACATCACATCACCAACAAAATAACACTGCACACTTATTTAGTTACTTTAACTATTTTAAAACACAAATTCACACACGCGCAAGGCATCGCAGTCGATCAAAACGCAACCGAAACAGACCAGCGCAGAAACACAATCGATCAGGTAGGCAGACGCGCACAGACTAAATTCCCTAATTACGCTCACGCTCGCCCCTGCGCTTACCCACAAACTCAAACTAAGCCGCTATTCAGCTATAAGACACACTTGCTCTCTTCTTACATTCGACTCACGGCTGCGTTATAACGGGATCCTGAGCGCGCAACGACCGTGAGTGACTTCTCAAGCTCTACAGTGTCGCAAACATTTCACGGGATCAAGCGCAACGACAATGGTGACGTGTCAACAGTGCTAGGGCATAAATTATTGCCCACCGTGTGTGTTATACTCACACAGAGACAGTGTGCGCCTTACTTCTCTCTCACTCACTCTCTTTCTCTCCTTGCGCTTTATCTGAATGCAGCTGGTACTTCTAAAGTTTAGCTAGTTTAGCCAAAAAAAGGCTAAGCTTTTGACTGATTGTATTTATGACAGAGTTATTTTTAGCTGCTAAAGGCTACAATTTTAGCTGTTTGCTTAAAAAGACTTAAAAAAAATGCTGAAGTCTGCATAAATGTAATATTTATTCAAATTTAATTCGTATTTAAATTGTAATATTTATAGACAATATTTCATAGCGCCATAGTTTAAATCGCTTTTTAAATTTGACCCATTTCGCGTTGGCTGCATAAACATAAATTGCAAATTAGAGCAAATAAAGTTTTTGCCTGTAACAATTTTTTTTTGCCACATTTTATGCATTTTGTTTGACAACGAGACCCAATCATAAAATCTCTCGTTCGTCACATCATTGCTGAACAGGACCTCGGGCTGAATGCTTTTAATTTGAGTTTCATCTAGCCATAAACGTGGCCATATGTGGCACGAATAGAAATAGGGATTTATGCATATATATATAGTATATATATATATATATATATATGTAGTATATATATACAATAAGGCTGCCTGCGGCAAATTTGTCAACTATGCGGCTGGAATAATGTGCGCAACTTTAAAACAAGCGAATTGTGCGAATAAATGGCATAGATAACTTTATGGCCAACAGTGCACTTTGTCTAACCCATCAAGCCACACACACACACACACATAGAGGGGGAGAGAGGGAGAGAGAGAGGGAGAGTGAGAGAGCGACACATAGTTGATAAAGTAGAGGTCGTTGCGGGGGCCAAATGTAGTTAGCCTTCGGCTTTGGCATGCATTTAACATGGAAAAGCAGTGCAGGCGGAGAGCAGGGGCAGAGAGCAAAGAGAAGCAGCGCAAGAGAGCGGCGGGCAGCTGAATGGTGCAGGCCAAGCTCGTGATGCCATTGCGCGCTCTCTTTCTTTCTTTCTTTTTTGTCATATGCATGTATGTGTGTGTGTGTGTGTGTGTGGGTGCTGCTCACAGCGGCATTCGCAGCTACGTGACATGCATAGCTCATTGCTCCTGGCCAGAGCATTGGGCAGAAAATATTGCAGTTGTGATATGCTTAAGCTGCCAGCAGCAGCAGCAGCAGCAGCAGCAGCAGCAGCAGAGAGCGAGAGAGTGAGAGAGCGAGAGAGTGGGATGGCGATCTGTTATCCTGCTGCCGCTTCTTAGCACAGTTGCTAAAGCAAAGTTTTTGAGGTGCTAATGAAAATTGCGCAACTTTTGCGCAAATCACGCAACGCAACTTTTTACGCGGCAGCAGCCGCACAAATGGAAATTCAGCTGCTAATTGTATGCGGTGTGGGCGTAGCATATATTGCCCACCCCACCCCATCTCCCACTCTCTGTTTTGGCTGTATACTAACAAAAGCGCGAGCTAATTAGCCAGCTAGCCTAAAATAATTTGTTGCTCTTTAAAACAATTAAAGCGCAAGACTGCTGATGCTCTTAAAGCCGAATGTTCGGGCTAAATGGGCTTTCGTGTAGCATAGAGTGCTGTTTGGCAATGCCTATGAGTTGGCTTGAATGATGCAGTTTAGGATAGCAAGGAAAAACTGTCGAGAAAGGTGCCCTGTAAAAAAAATTGTAAAGAAGTTAAAATTTGCTTACGCAAACAAAGTCTTTATATAGCTATAAAGACTGCATCTAAAGAATAAAGCGAGCAATAGTTTTTCGTTTGCCTTTATCACGCATACGCGCCGTTGGCTCTGGCGTGTCACGCACAGGCGAATAGCACGCAGCACACGCAACTCTAACAATACAATTTGCTACGTTTTTTCTGTATTTTTTTTTTTTTTTTGGGTAACAAGCAAAACCAATTTGCAGTGGCAGCAACAGCAGCAGCAGCTACGGCAGTTAATTTTAATTACGCACATGGCAGTTAATGTTGCGACACGGCGTCTCAATTTAGACACCTTTTTGTGAGGCACACACACACACATACACACAGACAGAGATCTCACTCTAATGCACAGCTGCCAAAACACAACATAACACACACTCACACACACGCACACACACACTTGTGCACAAATTGCCATTAAATGCGCTGAAGGGCGGCGTTGCCAAAATGAATAAACGACAATGGCTTTTGCGGCCAACTGTGTGTGTGTGTGTGTATGTGTGTCTGTGTGTGTGTGTGTGTACCCTTTGTACATGTAACCATATATGAGCTGACTGCCTGGCTGGGCTGTGCTGGCAGCGTCAATCGTTTCATTTAAAGCGCAGCGCTTCAGGCAGCCAAAGGTAAAAGAACAAAACAAATTAATTTTGTTCAGGTGTGCGGCCAGGTTGCCAGCTATAACTTTGTTCATATATGCGCGTGTGTGAGTTGAGTGGGTGTGCGTGTGTTTATGACTATGTAGCAAAAGCCTGAAGCACAACTGTTACGCACTCAACACACACACACACACACACACACACACACACACGCACAGTCGCTCGAGCAAAGTGCACAGATGCGTGTAAGCAAATGGTTTATTGTAGCCCTCCAGGGTTTATTTCAGTTTTGTCATAAAGACTGCAAATGCATTAATGTACACATATAAATATGTATATATATGTATTTTTATATACATACATACACACACACACTTATAGCCAACGTGGGTGTTAATGTCTTTCTATAAGCACGGAAATTTGTATATACTTACTATATGATCTATAAACGTGTGAGTAAGAGCCTTTCTTTATGGCTTTATATAAGCTTTAGGCATAATGTACTTATGTATATGATATATTCATGATTTCTTTTCGAAAAGCCAACAGTTCTTATATGGCTATAGTGCAACTGTATTTCTGTATTATATGGCAAACTTAAAGATTATGTGCAGTTATCTGCTATAAAGCGAACTTCTGACAAGTTAAGCTTCAGCTTAAGCCTGCTTCAGACTTTTGTTAAGCGAAAAGTATTTGTCTTTAAAGCGTTTTGGAATTTTGAGTTCTTAGAACTCTTCAAGACTATAATCAAAAGCATATACACATCATAAGCATGCAAATGGCTGCTTGAAGATCAATATAAGTAGTTTGATGATGGGAAAGAGTTATAAAAGAAATGAATAATAATATAATCGAATCTTATGGATATTATTATCTATTTGGCTACTGTTCTCACATATGAATGTTTTCTTCAATCGATCTCTAGTGTAGCCAATCATAAAGGCAGCTTGGACTACCAGGAATAAGCTACTGCAAGTCCACAGCTGGTCTACATCGAGTAGCATTGCCTTGTATCCAACACATGATAATTAAGAATGATAAAAATAGTAAAGAAAAGTAATAATAATTTCTTTTTATGCAACGTCTGTCAGATTATCACTCTGATTGATGTGTTCGACTGCATTTCTTGCTTACCGACTAAAAAACCCTTTTCTTTCTTGAGCTTGTAACCAGATGAAGCCACTACAAGCTGCAGCCCCGCTCTGTGCTCTAACTGCGCGCAGCTCTCAGTGCTTCTGCCAGCCAGCTACAGGCTCCTCTCCAAGCATCATAAAGACGATGTTGATAGTAACAAAAATAATAAAAAAAAATTATTACTATTTAAAAAAATATTAAAAATAATGTGTATACAAATAAAAAAATAAATAATATTTTTTTTTTTAATAATATAAATCAAATAAAAACAAAACATATTCACCAATGATTGCTTGCTTTTGCTTACATCAAACAGCAAACTAAACTTTATATTTACAGGGTATCTCAGTTTCGTGCAGTTAGACTTGAGCCAGCTCTTTTCCTTTTCGCTTTGGCAACTTGTTTAGGCGCCCAAAACGCAGTTGGCTTTGCGCAAAAGTGAAATATGTTTTCCTTGGCACACATTTGGCGCATTAACCAAAAATTACTTTTGTGCGTTTGCTCGCGGATATTAAAGCCAAGTTAGAGCTGCGGCATACCTTAGCCGAGCAGAGCAGAGCAGCTACAGACGACACGAGTTGAGGCTGGAAACAATTATAAACGCATTGAGAAAGAGAGAGAGAGAGAGAGAGAGAGAGAGAGAGAGAGGGAAGTCGGAATTGCAATTTATACATATATATATATATATATATAATTCATATGATTTTTATTTAAAAGTTAGTTTCCTCACTTTGCAATTGCTTACAGACTCGCACAATACACATCTTTCTATATAGATACAGATATAGACTTTATATATAAGACGTATTACACATGACTTCTTTGTCTACTTCTTCTGGGCAAGTGATTGCGCCTAACTAACTAACCAATCAATCAATCAATCAATCAATCAACTTTTATATATCATTGAGCTTTACATCGGTTTATAGATATATTCATATATATATCTGCTCTATCTGTATATATAGTTAAGTGTGTTTATAAGAAGATTAACTTTGTATTCCGTTGTTAAGTCTGGAACATCTTTAATTAACTGTTGATTATAGATATTATATCTTTTTTTTTTAATTTTTTCTTCTTCTTTTTTCGATAATATAAAATTGAAGCGTAAAATTTTGGAATATTATTTATAAAGTTTTCGTTAGCAAATAAAGAAAGAAATTGATAAGTTTTGTTTTTGTTTTTTTGTTTTTTTTTTTTTGTTTTTGTGTTCAATTAACATTTAACGTTCATATTTATGTTACATATTTCATATAGTTGTGTTCTCAGGTTTCTCTTTCTTCTTCTTGTTCTTCTTGTCATTAATATCATTTCTAAGAATTTCTTTTCAATGGAATTGTTGGAGAATTTAAGTGGGCCTTAGCAGAGCTAAAACATATATATCAGATAGCGAGTGATGTCAAAGTCAAAAAGTTCAATTCAATGGGAGCCAATGGGAAAGAAAATTATTTCATAATTATGTTTATTAATTTTGATACCTTGCACTAACTTTAATCTAAATATCACTCGGGTTTTATTTTTGTTTTTTTTTTTTTTGGTTTGAATTTGTTTTCATTTTTTCTTATTTATTTATTTATTTTTTTTTTTTGGTTTTTTCAGTTTTTCGACCACAGTTTCTACAGACTAAAATTTGTAGCTCGCCTTGCCGCGGCGTCGTCGTCCAGCTGTTAGTTGATTGAGCTACACTTCCTCGTAGCTGCGACACTTGGGCAACGGGCCGGACCATTTGCCGTCGGGCTGGCATTTTGGCCGCTCGGGCGGCCCCGTGGTGTGATCCTCGTTCGTCTGTATCTGTATGAAGCCGGGCCGGCACTGCACGCTCAGATAATCGCCCGCATCATAGTTGAATTTGAGTGGTGCAATCAGGCCGTTGGGCGGATCGCCCGGATAGGGGCACTGCGATTTGCCTGAGCGCGATCGGAGATCGTAGATTGGAGATCGTAGATTGGAGATCGTAGATTGGAGATCGTAGATTGGAGATCGAAACGTATTTGGATGCGTGGATGATCGTTTTGGGCATGCAAGGCGCATATAGTTTATTGTGGGGATGATGGTTCGTACATGGAATGAATCGTGATGGTATAACGGTGTCGGTTTACGTGATCGATTTAGCGGTTAACGTTTAACGGTGATCGTGGTATCGATTGGTATCGTTATACAGCGGAAATACAACACAAGTAACATTAATTCATTTGATTTGTGAGTGGTGGCCCACTTTTTGGAAGAGTACGCAAGGTATCGCAGCGTATCTGTGCATTTAATTGGCATTTATCAGTTGTCTACTTACAAAATGGTGGCGAGTGCGACCAGAACCCGTTCTCCGTGCATATGATGCTCGACTCGCCGACCAGAGTGTGGCCATCGTTGCAGCTGAATGTGACCAAAGCGCCAACGGTCAAACGCCTCTGGCTCAAGCTGGTGCCCCCAATACGTCCATTAAGCGGCGCCACTGGCATCACGCACTGAATGACTGCAACCAAATAAAAAGTGACAAATTCAATGAAAACAAATGAATTATTTACGCCGAGAATGAAAGTTGAAAACAAGAAGACTTCGGAAGACAAGCATATTCGATTAACGAAGTGATGACACAAATAATAATAACAAATGAAATTTACAAGAAAAATAGCAATGTTAAGCAATGAGTGACTGATGGCAACTGAAATGTCAATAGACATTAATGAATATGGGAAGGTGTGTGCTGGTCTCTGCTGCGAGACAGAGCTGAATGGGTGCAAAGTTCAAAGGACTGAGAAATATGTGAAATACTTATTGACTGAATCGACAAATATTTAAGTGTAAAACAAGAATTTCTTAGGAAACAAAGTTAAATGCCAAAAATTCGATTGTCAAATCAAATATTGATTGATATCTTTTGGTAGCATACACCAAAGCAAGTCTAGACTGAAAGACAATGTTGTGGGAGTAAGAGAAAGCTTAGAAATCTTCTCTGCTGATAGACCTATAAATTATATAAGGATTTGGAAAAAACAGTCTCTCTGTAAATCTGAAGATGATCAATCTCTCACAGCTAAAAAGCTAAGATCAGCAAACTATCCGCTGCAGATAGGCCTATAGATTCTGTAGGAATGTGGAAAAGGGTAATCTTTCATCGAATCTACTTTATCCAATCCATTCAATCCATACTGAAACTTTAGCTGAAGAAACATATGTGAAAGATATAGCTGCTAACAATTTGCCAGGCTTCCAATGGGCACATATATATAAGATAAATTTCGTGTGTTGAGCAGATTAAACTAATCAAATTTTGGGTTCACAGCACAAGTTTCATGTAAAGCGGTATATATAGCTTGTCATATTGGTTCAGCACGAGTTCATATTTGCAGCTGCAGTCTCTAGACTCTAAAAGCAATTATGTTGCATACAATTTGCCACAGTCCAGCGTTTGTATGCATCAAAACACTTAACAACTTGACAGTGAAGGAGAGTCTATTACGACTTTCAAAGTATTTGGTCCCTAATAGCTGCAGCATAGGTTGAGTTCAGAGAGACGAACGGACTGCAAGCTATGGACAAACGAATAACAAGACCTCAAGTTGTATAAAAGCTATGTAAAAGGACGTCAGTATAACAATAATTTACTACAATGAATAATAAACTAAAGACGATTAACATTTTAGACTAATTTAGTTTTAATCATAGTCAAATATTATTGCTGTTCAGGGAAAATATTAAAAGTTTCGCCTAAACTCTAGGTACACAGTGAATAGCGCTTAACGAAGCTACTCTTAGCTTAAAGATACCTTAATTGGCCAACAATTGGGCAATCAAACTTACCTTTGCAGCGTGGCACTGGGCCACTCCAGACGCCCGTCGGCTCACAGTCGAGAAGCGCCGGTCCGGTCAGCTTGAAGCCCCATTGGCATTTGAACACCGCCCGCCCCCATGCCGATGTATTTAGTTCAATGAGACTGAGATGGGGATCGTCGAGCACGAGACGTGGACATTGAATGGGATGGCATGTTGGCGACGGCGATGACCAATTGCCGGAGGCCAGGCAGGTGGCATTCCAGGCGCCATCCAGCCGAAAGCCCTCGGGGCACTCATAGTGCGCTCGCTGGCCCAATTTATTGCCCTCGAGCCGCAGCCTGAGCGGCGCCATCGGCTCCGTTAGCTGCGGGCACGTCGAAGTGGCCACCACCACGGCAATGCTGTTTGTCAAACCGCGCGGCGATGTGCACGTAAATGTGCCCGAATCATTGTTCTCGATGCTCTTGATGCTCAAACGATAGCGCACGGCCTTTTCCTCGCCAGCCGGTGACCAGCCTGCAAACCAAAAATAATAACAATTACCCACAATACTATTCCAGTTCCTACGCAAAACGCAGCAAAGCCCAGTTGACGCACCCGTACTATACTGCATATACCAGCTGGTCCAGCTCCACTCGGGAGTGCCACGCACACGCGGATACATACAGTCCATTTGCACAGTGCTGTGCGGCGGCACAGCCATAACGCCGGACGGCTCGAACGAGTGCGATCCATTGAAGATCTTAATGCGTATGGAGGGTGCACTGTCCTCCGAGTAGTTGGTCAGAATGGTGGTGGGCACACAGCTGGGCATACGTGGTGCCCAGAGTCCATTGGAGCAGAGCACACGCGACTCACCCAACAGCTTGTAGATGCCCAGCTCCTGGCAGCGTGCCTGCAGCGAATGGCCATGTGGCAGATCCCAGCCGACGTTCTGCAGTAGTTTCAATGTGTACAATGTGATGGGACAGCAGGCGTGAGAGTTGAGACGTGAGACGTGACACGTGAGTCGTGAGATGTGAGTCGTGACACGTTAGGCGAACAGCAGGCAGAGATTCAGGCATTTGAAATGAAGCGAAAGGTTTTTGTTTTTTTTTTTTTTTTTGGTTTTTACGTGCAGTGCAGTAGTAGAGCGAAAGAGAGAGAGAGAGAGAGAGAGAGAGAGAGAGAGAGAGAGAAGAGTATAAAAAAATGTTTTGTTTAGACTTATTTACAAGCTGTTAACACTAGTTAGAGGCGCACTCTCTGTGGACGTGGGCGTGGCTTGGGCGTGCTGGCGTGCAATTTCCATAGTGTTCTCTTGTTGCTGTCTGTAATTGTATATTTGGTTTTAGCTGTGTATCTCTGGGTGTGTGTGTGTGTGTGTATGCCTGTGCGCCCAATGGTCAATGCTAAAGCCGTGCATACAAAAAATATTTTCTCATTGTCAAAAACCATAAACAGCACCCACTACTTGGGGCAGACACTACTTAGTATGTGTGTGTGTGTGTGTGTTGTACTGTATCTGCATGTGTATGTGTTAGTAGTTGAGTACACTGAGAGTAAAAGTATGTTATTATGCATCTACTCTGCTTTGAGAGTTTATTATGTTTCTATATACATTCTGTTGGAAGTTGGAAGTTTTCCCATGCTTTCTACGGATTTCCGATAAGCAATATATTCGCTTCATATATACCCATTCCTTTTTATAGATTTCTCTTATTGATTCATCTTTTTCTATTATCTTTAGATCTGCAATAGGTTTATTACTCTGCAAATGAGCTCCACTTCATATGCCCAGCTCAAACTTATCGAAGATCCAGCCTATAAATACAACGTCCTTAGGCTCTTTCTAGCAACTTCCTCTTACTTCACATTATTATTATAAGAACATAGTCTTACCACCATGTATCACCATATATTTAAATAATAATAATCCTTAAACATATACATTTATATAGAACGCACAAAGTCTTGTTAACGCCTTAACCTAGAATAGCTTCAACAACTACCTAAATTTCAACCATGCTTTCACCATTTGGGAATCATAAACGCCTAAGATTGCAACTCTTACGCAAGGTTAGCCCAATCTTTCTTTCAGACACAACTATTTTTCTCAGTATATTGCAAGTAACTGTATCTGTGTTTTTACTTGTGTGTGTGTGTGTGTGTGTGTATGTGTATGTGTGTGTGTGTGTGTCACAACTCTACATATGTGAGCTAGATATGCATAGATACGGATACGAGGTACACGTAGACAAAGTAGACGAAGAAGTAGACGAGACGACGCAACGTCAAGGATGGCCACTCACAATTTCTGTGTTTGAGACAAGTGTCGATTTGGATAAGCGGGTCTTACGCCAGCCGCGATTTGGTGGTATCGGTGTCTGCAAGAGAGAGAGATCAAAGAGTACCAAAAATACAGAGTCTTGTGGCTGCACATTGCAGATGCGGATGCAGGATGCAAAGTTCGTTTAAATATATATTTATTTTTGCTTATTTTATTTTTATTTTTCTATGATGACGCTGGGCAAATTGTTGTTGTTTGTGCGGCTGATATCGATACAAAAGATGATTGAGAAATTGAGCGAGACAGAGACATATATATCAAGATATATATAGAGAAACAGAGACAGAGACAGAGAGAGAGAGAGAAAGAGAGCGATATATTTAAACAGAGAGCGAGAGAGAAAAGGAGAGCGAGAGAGAAAGGCAGTGAGACAGAGACGGTCGAAATTGAGTTGGACTCACATTGGGCTATGCCAAGGCCGTTGCCTTTACTAGCTTGGATGGAGTAACTGCTGCGTGTGTTGTATGTGTGCTGTGTGTGCTTGTATGTGTGGGTGTCTGTCTGTGTGTGTGTGTGTGTTTGACTTTGTGCTGTGTGTGTTGGTGCTTTAGCTCCTGGCACGGCTGACGGCTTTGCAGGCTGTCATCACTTACCACGGAGATGTTGCGATAGCTGAGCAGCAGATGAGACGGAATGCGATTGACATGGCAGCTCTTGTACAGTGGCTGAAACTTCACGTTGCCGTTGTCATCTACAGATAAAGATGTCACAGAGATCAGCATTGTTATGCACAGATAGATAGCAGATACACTACACTCAGAGAAAAGTGCATTCGGTATGAAGCTTTACTTAAGAGCTCAATTTCTTGGTAATAATAAAGAAAATTAGAATCACAATGACAATGAAAATAATAAAAAAATTAAAATAAAAAATTATAATAATAATAATATTGATATGTTGTTATTATAGAAATAATAATAACAATATTCAGATTGGAATATTTATATTATACTTGACTTAAGTATAGTATTGTTATATTCTTCTCTGAGTGTAGCGACATAGTTGCACATAGATAGGTAGAGATAGAATTAGAGATGTTGAAATGAAACAACTTGGATTGTTGCTGGTGCTGTCATATATATTTTTGCGGTGTGCTGATTGTGTTGTCTTTATTATACGAGTCTCTACTGTAATGACATGTTACGTATTTGTATTGCTATTGCTATAATTAACATTCCATTGTGTGCGTGTGTGCTGTGTAATATGTGTGTATATGGTATCGAGGGGGTATCTCACTTACCCTCCTCATTGGTGGCGCACAGCGGCCCCACCCACTTGCCCTTGACACAGCGTATCTTGCATAGGCGTCGATCGCCCATCGGTCCAATTTCACCTGGGAAACGTATCTCAGATACTTCGGTAAACTGTTGCAATATATCAATTTCCTCATCCTCCTCCTCATCCTCATCAAATTCAGATTCGTCTGGATGCATGGGCGGAAAGCCGGTCTCCTCGTCATAGATACCTAAATTGGGATGAAATCGGAACAGAACAGGTGAGGGCGTTATGAAATGGGCAAATGTAAAATGCTAAGAAACGGGATACAGTGGGTAGGTAATTGACAAAGAGATAGATAGAGAAAGATAGAGAGTGAGAGAGAGGGGGGAGTAGAGAGCAAGTAGAGCAAGCATCTAATGAGCTGTTGTTGTGACCGATATGAGCAAACGCGGAGCGACAGGTGAATGAGTGAATGCGAATATGAAAGAGTATTCAATGCTCAACGAGTCAACGAGTTGAAATATCCCTCACACACACACACACACACATCTTAGCGACACCAAAAACCCTTACACCACTCGCTATTATCAGATGCCAAGAGCTTTCAATGGCTGAAGTGGCCGAGCCTTTAGAAAAGGCTAAGAAGCAGCAGAAGTAGCGGCGGCAGCAGCTGGAGCTGGAGCATCCACTCTTAAGCACACACACATTAAGCCGCACGAAACGTGCGAACTTCAATGGCCCAACTTAAGGTTGTTAGATATGCATTAAAAGCGCCCAGAAAATGACGAGTGTGGGCTACTATAGACGCCAAATCCGCATACGGACTGGAGCCAGCGAGTGGGGTGGACAGGCCACTTAACAGCATACAACTTCATTTCTGAACGAGGCGTCAAAAAATAAAAAAAAAAAAAAAAATAAAAATAAAATGAATAAGTGGAAGTGAAAAGGCAAAAGATAACACGAAAGATAATATTATGCCGTGCAGGCTGTCAGAGACCCAAGTACACAAGCAGTAACCAAGTCCCCAGCCCCAAGCTCCAAGCCCCAAGCCCAAAGCCCACTTCCAAGTGCCCGAACTAATAGAAAAAACGCAAACGGACAAAGGCAGCTGAATCAAAGTAAACAAAAGGACAGCATAAAGCAGCCGAAAAAGGAAGCAAAAAAAAAAACAACGAATAAGGAAAGAAATAAAGGAAGGTGAAACACAAAGAAAGTATAGCTCATGAGATCTTATACCCTACAATTAGGTAAGTAATATAAAAAAATGATGCGCTATATAAGAATTGCAGATTTTAGTTAATAGATATGATAAAGCTTAAAAATGTCTGCTTAAAGAATGTTGAAAATATGAAAAAATTCTAAAATAAATGATTCTATTTAAGTTTTATATTGATGAATTATTAGCTATATCCATATTATATTTCATTGCAAAACTAATAAGGTTTGATTAATATGTTGGAAAGATTGGCAAGATCATTAGAGCTTAGAGATTCAATGGAATATTTTGAATATGAAATAGGATATTATACAAATACTATCAAAACTATCAGATAGAGAGCTAAAAAACTAAAAAGAGTTTCATAATTTCAATATATGATTAGGTACAGTCAAATTCAAAGTAGCCTGTTTCAATTTCAAGTCCCAACTCTAATGCTCTATGCAAGCGCATGAAAAGGGTAACAAATAAAAGATAACCCCTCGCAAGCAAATCCACAAGCAGGAACCAACACAGATGACAAGGCTAACCACGATAAAGAATGAGCTCCGCAGCGATGGACATAGAGAGAGAGAGAGAGAGAGAGAGAGAGAGAGAGGAAAAGGAGTGAAAGAGAAAGAGAGAGAGAGTGTGGGGGAATAGAGACAGAGACGACTGAATGGTGCGATGCCAGCATGAAGCATGTTAATGAGCTGAACGTGAGAGCGAATTGAGGCGATTTATGGCTGACTCCGTGTGGAGGAGTCGCCCGTTGGGGCGACTCTGCGATTAGCTTTTTAACGATTTTATGTGTTATGTGGGCTATGTATTCATATTGCTGTGTACTCCACTCTCAACACTCCAGGTGTCTATGCGTGTGTGTGTCTGTGTGTGTGTGTGTGTCTTTTTGTTATGTGTATGTGTGCGTGTGTGTGTGTGTGTGTGTGTTGGTGTGGTTAGCATAACACAGACGGACAGACAGACAACGAGACAGCGACAGCGGCTTTCAATTCAATTCAATTTTCATGGGCACTGTGGCATTGCCAGTGTCTGGCGTCTATGCAAATGCTTTTCATACTTTTCTCTTCATTTTTTTTTTTTTGCGTTTTCCTTACCCTTGTCCTTGCGACTGGTGGTCTTTGAACTGGAATCGCCACCACCTTTCGGACGGCTCAGTGCACCCGTGGTCTTGCCCGACTTGCGCTTTACACGTTGCAGGGCCACTGCTGCACTGCTCGACTGATTGCCATGATTTATAATATCCACCTCCAATTGCCCGGCATCGCCTTTGGCATCGATGCTGCGGCGCCAACGCGATTCCATGTCACGCTGGTCGAGCTCTGCAGCGTGACTGTCACCGCGTCGGCGATGGTGCTCCTGCTTTGGCTTCGGCTCCGGCTCCAGCTCCAGCTCCAGCTCCTGTTCCACCTCCAGCTGCTGTAACTGCTGCTGTTGCTGTTGCTCTTGCTGCAGCTCCTGTTGCTCCTTCTGCTGCATCACTGCTTCCGCCTGCTGTTTGACTGCCTCCGCCTGCTTCAGTTTAAGGCGCTGCAATAACTTGATGCACTTCTCGCTGCTGCCATCGGCCAGGCATTTAGCCAGCCTTGCCTTCTGCTTCAGCTTGTGCAGTTTGGCGCGCAGCTGGAGATTGGGCTCACGCGATTTGAGTATGTCCGCAATGTGCACGTAATAGACATCACCATCGGCAGCCAATTTGCTGCCCGCCCAACGATCCGTGTCCGGCGAGGCCTCCGCATCGTGCAGTATGGCATGGCGCTTATAACGACTGCCACGCCCACGTGCCGTTTGGCCATTCTCATTCTCCAGGCGACGACGACGACCGGAACCGGAGCGTCGCTTCTTGCCCTGCTTACGATTGGTGTTCAGTCGCTTGTTGGCACCATCCTCCAGCTCAGCGCCATGCAGCTCATCCGTCCCATCCTCCAAATCCAAATGGTCGTCCACTAGACTGGCTGCCGCATCGCCGGCATGCAGCTCATCATGATGTGAATGATGCTGCTGATGATGCTGATGATACTGCTGGTGCTGTTGCTGCTGTTCATCGTCGCCAAAGTCCACCGAATAGGGATTCACAATGGCCGCATGATTCTCTTTGGCCGTATGCAGCTTATCCACAAATTCCACATCGGCTGTGGTAAAGTCCTCCGGTAGATAGACCTGCGTTGTCTCAAACTTCGCATACGGCTGCTCAGTTGTCATTTCCGGTTTGAAAATGGTGAAGCGCACATCCGGCGCCCGACAGCCCGGCGATGCATCTGCAAACAGCAAAAGAAGCCAAAAGATAGATTCAGTGACTGAGTAAAACAGACAGAGAGTGACAGAGAGAGAGAGAGAGAGAGAGAGATAGCAAGAGTTAGAGAATGGCATTGAGTAGCTGAACTTTTGCCATAAATATTTCATATATGATCTAATTTAATAACTTGGCAACTTTGACTGACTTTGAAGTGCAATCGAAATTGCAAATTTCCAATATGCATTGGCATTTGGCATTTCCGCATAGCACAGCGAACACACACACACACACGCACTCAGACACACTCATACATACGCACACACTCGCACAAGTTTCAATTTGCAATTGAGCAAAGTCATGCAAGCATTTTCCGTCCGAGCTGCAGCTTCATTTTCCATTTCCCCATTTCTATGGCAATAGTCAGACTTAAAGGTTCGACCAACTGCACCAAACGCCGTTGTTGCGTTCAAGTTTTCTCTTTTCAAACATATTTTTATGTACCCTGTACTTGTGTGGAAATTGTTAAAATAGAATATACAAGCATAGTCGAATATTAAAGAATTTATGTTTAAATGTTTACAGTTTCAATTGAGTGTAAAGTTTGATTTGAATCTTATTTCTTGACTATTTTCAAGATTTACAACGGAGAGTTTATAATCAGTTGATAAAAACAAATCTTTAAACAATTTTCTAGACTCCGTCAGTCTAGCATACCCCATTTCAGCATGCCCTATTGCTGTTTCCCTTTTTTTGTTAGTTCTTTGTACATACTATAGTAAATATATATACAAACGATAGCATACACATATACGTATATATATTTATATTTCATATACATATATTTTATATTATATTATTGTTCAGCATCCAACAGAAGTGGGTCAAATGCAATGAAAAGCAGCTAAATTGCATTGCTCGCTTTTAATTTATGTAATTCAATTGCCAATTAGCCAAAAGCAAAATGCAAACGCATTTCCAGTTGCAGTTGCACTGGCAGTTGCAGTTGCAGTTGCAGTTGCAAATGCAAAAGCAAATGTTTCTCAAAGTGCGAACACTTAAATGCAACTCATTTAATTAGACCAGCTTGAAATGTTGTTAACAATAGTTGCGAATACAATTTGTGCTATAAATGAACTAGAGAAGCACTTGGTTAACATTACAACTATGTAGTAGATAGACATATATACAGATAGATACATACATATGTATAGTATATGCAATAGACATATATAAATATATATATAGATACACACATATGTATAGTATATGTAATAGATATACTGAATAAACCCGTTATGCTAAGGCCAACAGAAATACGTATAAATGAGAATATCTAGTTATTAAATGGATGAATTTACTTTTATCAAAACTTTGTTACTTAGTAAAAGTTGGGTAATAGAGCTCAAGCTGGATATGCTCGTCTAGGAAATGCCGTGAATTGCGGAAAGCCGTCAATGGGTGTTATCTATGATGGCTATGGACTTTAAGACATAATGGAAATATCAAGCTAAGCCACGAGTAAAATTTCAAGTATGGAGCTACAAAAGGTTCCCAGGTAAACACAATCAACAAATCTAGAGACGCATCTACCATACAGACAGCCAGACGGATAGCACCAGATCAGTTTGACTGCTGTTCCATCAGGAATATATAGTTTTTGGTGTTAACAAAGCTTCCTGTTGCCCGCTAGATACATTTTAACATGCTCTTACATCCTAGCAGTCTTGATTTCCATAAAAGCTTTTTAAAACTCGCTAACCGTCAAGAGTATTCTATTTCCGCTTGATCATTTTGCCAAATCACAATGAACAGCGTCAATGAACCGTGATTTGAAGCACCAAATTTCATACTCATTGTTCGTTCACAATGAGAATTCAATGCGATAACTATATATGCAAAAAACAGATGTAAACTGTGATTAAAAGTCTGAGTGTGCTGTGTAGTAATTGCATAATCTTAATATATAATTATATGTAATATAAAAACACGATATACTAAATATATATATATATATATATATATATATATATATATATATATATATATATATATATATATATATATATATATATATATATATATATATATATATATATATATATATATATATATATAAAACTAATTGTGACGAGAATTTAATTAATTGTTTTGCTGAGAGAACAAGTTTTTATTAAGTCATAATTTACGCGCTGTTCTCCCACATACGAACAGATTCAAACAAGCCCAATTTCACTCTCATATCATACCCCAACAAACTGGAATACTGTGTAACAATATTGCATTAGCAATATTATCTAAGGCGCACATTATTGCGACTCAGACAATATTTTATGACGTTGGATCTGGCCATGGTATTTAAGGTAGTGTAGAGGGAATTTTACAGTCAATGCTCGTCGCTTGTTCGGGGAAATAGAACGTACTTTTCAATGGCATTGGTTTTAATACTGTTAATCGGATTGGGGGCGCTTGTCTTTTGGCTATATAGAATCAATAAGGATTACTATGTGTTGGCCTTCTTTGCTAAGCGAGTGCGCACCAAGGATGGACGACCCGTTGAGAGTATAGTTCCGATAGCTGAAGGAACAACTATATTTGGAAACTCTTTTGACTTGTATGGCAAGGATGAAGGTTAGTAACATTTCGCACAAGTAAATATCAAACAGAATACTATATATGATATATGATATATGTTCTACACAGTTGAAGTTTTTAATTGTATACACGAACGCTCTGAGAAAATGGGCTGTACCTATTTGGAATATACAATGGGCTCGGCTATCTACAACGTAGTCGATGCGGACAACTTTGAGTTCATAGTGAATGATAAAGATCTTTTAAACAAGGGCATTGTCTATGGCTTTATGCAACCGGCTCTACGATTAGGTCTGCTAACATCGTCCGGTATGTCACACAATAGCAAACCTCAAAGATTTTATCAAATTCTGATTAAATTCTGATTATTATAAATTTCAGGTCAGAAATGGCACTCACGTCGGAAGTTGCTCACACCCACCTTCCACTTTAATATCTTGGGTCAATTTAATGAAGTTTTCAAGTAAGTTTTGCTTAATATTAACCTATCTATATTATTTATATATAATTTTAATTTAATTTAAATTGAATTAAATTTAAACTATATTTAAATTTTATTTAAGATTTATTTAAATTTTATTTCAATTTAAAATAATTTAAATTAAATTTAACTTTTTATATTCTTTCAGAGCTGAGAGTTTGAAACTCGTGCGCCAATTCGAAGATAACGCGGAGACTCTAGTCTCTCTAAGTGAACTCATACCGAGATTCACTCTTAACATCATTTGTGGTAAGTTTTTGTTTGTTTACTGTACCTCCTCAGCATATATATCTGAAATATTTAATTGCAGAGACAGCCATGGGTATCAAGCTTGATGACTTGGCTGCTAAGGGAGATCGATATCGTGAGAACTTCAGCATGATCGAAAAGAGATTTATAAAGCGCATCGGTAATCCGCTCTTCTGGAATAATACCATCTATAGTCTATTTGGACCCAGAGACGAAAAGACATTTTTAAAGGAAATCCACGATTTCTCTAGCGAAATTATAGCCAAGCGCAGAAAACTATTCGCGCAGGAAACTAAGGAAAAGCAAAGCTCTCAGCTTGAAGAAGATGATATGTAAGTGAAAATAAATAAATATCTGTGTATTTTAATAAGTATCATATTATCTGTATTTGCATGTGAATTTCAGTTACATCAACAAAAAACAACGCTTTGCCATGCTGGATACTCTCATCATGGCAGAAAGGGATGGATCAATTGATCACGAGGGTGTTTGTGAGCAAGTGGATACGCTCATGTTCGGAGGCTTTGATACCACTTCTCTTGCTCTCATATTTGGACTTATGCACATGGGCTTATATGAGGACCAACAGGAGCTGTGCTATCAGGAGATATGCGAACACATAGCTGGCAAGTCTGCAAACAAAATCGTATGATGAAAACTTATCATAACTTATATCTCGCTCATTCCTTTAGATGACTTTAGCAATTTGGATAGTAATCAGCTGTCGAAACTCAAACATTTGGATTGTTTTATTAAGGAAACGCTGCGGCTATATCCATCTGCTCCGTCTATTGTTCGTCAAACAATAAAGGATACCGAACTGGCCAATGGCCTGATATTGCCCGCTGGTGCCCAAATCATACTAAACATTTATGAGCTGCATCGCAATCCCAAATACTGGAGCTCACCTTTAGAATTCCAGCCCGAACGCTTTCTGCCTGAGAACAGCAAAGATCGTCATACCTATGCCTATGTGCCCTTCAGTGCGGGTCAACGCAATTGCCTAGGTAAGTTTGGCAACGATAAGTATGGGAAATATTCTATCTCTGTCTCTATTTCTTAGGTCAAAAGTATGCCCTGCTTGAGATGAAGACCCTAATGAGCGTTATACTTAAAAAATTCAAGATTTTTCCCATTGTCAGTCCCAAAGATTTGGTTTTTAACTCGGGCATCACATTAGGTTGCAAAACTAATGTTAAAGTCAAACTAGTCAGACGTAGTTAGGCATGGAGATTAATGAAGATTAATCAAGATTTATGTATTATAAAATGGTTTAAGTTGAAAGATAATAATACGAATACTACGAATATACTCAAAGATAATATAAGAAACTAAAAAGATAATTTTCTTGTACTTTTTAATTATAATATTCAAGTACTTATTAATTATTATATAAGAAATATATAAATAAAATAACATAAAAAAGACATAAAGACTTTGTTTCTTCATTTCTCTTTCGTCTCTGTTGAAATGACACGAGACAATGCTTTGTACATGCTCTCTTAACTTTTACTTTCTCTTAATTCTGAAGTCTTGTTAAATTTACAAAAATTATTGAAAATTATTTCAGCGTTCCATAGCAACAATCAATACTTGTTTCTAATCATAAGTATTTTACTGTTGTTGTAAAACCTAATCATGATCTTCAATACATATGATAAAAATGTCTTTATATATGTTTAAAACCAGTTGCTAAGTACAATATTTCATCAAATAACTTGAGTCTATAGAACTCTATATATATATATAAATATTTATATTCATTTATAATATCGTCTACATCTACATATATTAGATGTTGGATTAGGTACTAAAAACTATGAAGTATTGGTATACAAATAGATTATTTATATACCAATAGTTCATAGTTTATGACACCTAATCCGACATTTAATATATGTAGATGTAGTCGATATTTATATAAATTTATATATACATATAAACATGTTATGCTAAGAGATGATGCAAGTATTTGCTTTTATCAAAGCTAGGCACCAGAAATGCCTTGCGTTGAAGAAAGTAGCCAATTAGTGTTATCTATATATAGCTTGGGAGGATCTACATATATACAAAATTTGATAACTCTAAACTTCTCAAATAAAGAGATATGATATATGATAAAATAACTATAGTTTGATAACGATCGATTTCATAGAAAAATTTAATCGAGATCGATGCCATCGACAAATAGATTAATATATACGTATAGACAGACAGACAGATCAGCTTGACTGCTGATCTATCAGGAATATATACTTTATGGGTTTTGACCAAGCATCCCTCTGCCTGCATTTCAACAACTATTTTATGTCCTATTAGATATCCATAACAACTTTAAAAATTATACTTCAGCATGTTCTTCATGCCAAGTCATGATGTCATTAATAAAGCTCTACGTTTTGATAGTCATGCTGAGAAGTCAAAAAAAAAAAATGTTGGTTCACCATGACAATACAATTTGATAACTACAATTGCGAAGAGAGAACATGTTATTGTTCTCTCTTCCATATATACACAGACCCAAAAAGGTCTAGTCTCTCTCTCTCTCTCTCTTTCGCTATCTTTCTCTCTTATATTATACCACCACAAAGTCCAATACTGTATTTGATTGCTTCTGTCCATGGTATTTAAGATAGCGTAGAGCTCATTGCTGCAGTCAATGTTTGTCGCTTGCCCACAGCGTGCTATTCGACGAGTCTGCAATGGGTTTGATTTTGCTGCTGCTAATCGCGTTGGGAACGCTTTTCTTTTGGCTATATAGAATCAATAAGGACTACTATGTGCTGGCCTTCTTTGCCAAGCGAGTGCGCACTAAGGATGGACGACCTGTGGAGAGTATAGCTCCGATATCTAAAGGACACACAATTTTTGGCAATTCTTTCGACTTGTATGGCATGGACGACGGTCAGTAATATTACCTATAATTAAATTGCCATCAGAATAATATATATATATAATTTATTTTGCTTTCAGCTGAAGTTTTTAAGTTTACACACGAACGCTCTAAGAAAATTGGCTGCAGCTTTTTGGAATATGTCATGGGCACGTCTCTCTTCAATGTAGTCGATGCGGAGAACTTTGAATTCATAGTGAATGATAAAGATCTGATAACCAAGGGCATTGTATATAAGTTTATGCAACCAGCTCTACGATTAGGTCTGCTTACATCGTCCGGTATGTCGCACAATAGCAAACCTCATAGATTATATCAAATTCTGATTAAACTTTATAAATTTCAGGTCAGAAATGGCACTCACGCCGGAAGTTGCTCACACCCACCTTCCACTTTAATATCTTGGGTCAATTTAATGAGGTTTTTAAGTAAGTTTAACTTAATGTTCATATCAAGAAAATTATATTAATTTATATATAATTTTAATGCTATTTTCTTTTAGAGCAGAGAGTTTGAAATTCGTTCAACGGTTCGAAGGCAATGCAGAGACTTCTATCTCTCTCAGTGAACTCATACCCAGATTCACTCTTAACAGCATTTGTGGTGAGTCTGCTAAGCTAAATACTTGATAAATTCGTGTACCTCCTTCGGAAACTCAGTTCACTTATGCAACCACAGAGACAGCCATGGGTATTAATCTGGATGACATGGCGGCTAAGGGAGATCGATATCGTGAGAACTTCAGCATGATCGAAAAGAGATTTATAAAGAGAGCAGCCAATCCCCTTTTTTGGAGTAATACCATCTATGATCTATTTGGACCCAGCGACGAAAAGAAATTTTTAAAGGAAATCCACGATTTCTCTAGCGAAATTATAGCCAAGCGCAGAAAACTATTCGCGCAGGAAACGAAGGATAAGCAAAGCTCTGACCCGGAAGATGATGATATGTAAGCAAAATTATTAGTGATTACAGCTGAGAAACGACTAATACCAGTATATTTTCATCAAAATTTCAGTTACATCAACAAGAAACAACGCTTTGCCATGCTGGATACTCTCATCATGGCAGAAAAGGATGGATTGATTGATCACGAGGGTATTTGCGAACAGGTGGATACACTTATGTTTGCAGGCTTTGATACCACTTCTCTGGGTATCATATTTGGACTTATGAACATGGGCTTATATCAAGACCAACAAGAGCTGTGCTATCAGGAGATAAGCGAACACATAGCTGGTAAATAATACTAATGAAAACGTATCATTCGAAATCCTTTAATCTCGTTCACCCTTCCAGATGACTTTAGC
Source organism: Drosophila anceps (assembly GCA_035045945.1). NCBI lineage: Eukaryota > Metazoa > Arthropoda > Insecta > Diptera > Drosophilidae > Drosophila > Drosophila anceps. Next base: position 4,705,939 of record JAWNON010000073.1, read on the forward strand.
AATTTGGACGTTAATCAGCTGTCGAAACTCAAGTATTTGGATTGCTTTATTAAGGAAACGCTGCGTCTGTATCCATCAGCGCCCACTATTGCCCGAGAAACAACGAAGGATACCGAACTGGCCAATGGTCTGATAATGCCCGCTGGTGCCCAAATCATATTAAACATTTATGAGCTGCATCGCAATCCCAAATACTGGAGCTCACCTGAAGAATTTCAGCCCGAACGCTTTCTGCCTGAGAACAGCAAAGATCGTCACATCTATGCCTATATGCCCTTCAGTGCGGGTCAGCGCAATTGCATAGGTAAGTTCAATTGGGATATATATGTGAAAATTACCTAACTATATCCATTTTTTTTTTAGGTCAAAAGTATGCCATGCTGGAGATGAAGACATTTATCACCGTTATAATCAAGAAATTCAAAATTTTACCCATTTTCCAAGCCAAGGATTTGGTCCTAAGCTCGGGCATTACATTAGGTTTCAAAAATAATATTACAGTCAAACTAGTCAGACGTGGTTAGATGTTCGAGTCAATTTAAGCCAATTACGATTTACGTATTATAAAAAGCTTTAACTGATAATTGTATTAGTTCAATAGATAATATATTTAGGTATATATATATATATGTATATTTGTTAGTGATAGTATAAAAAGTTATACAAGATTTTACTGATTAAAGTATTTGATGTATTAATTGTTATAGCTATTTGGAATCTCTGTTCTGTTTATTGAATCACTTGTTTGATAAGGTAAGTAAATGTATTTGTTTGTTTACTTATCTGTCGCCTCTGTTAACAAGAGATAAGAAAATTCTATATTATTCTCACTCAAGTTTTAGTCTCTCATAATACTGAGCTATACGAAATTTCGCTGCAAGTTGATTAACTTGAACTTGCACTTGGGAATTCCAGGTATAGTGTATGTAACAGTACACATATTCATGATAAGAACTGCGCTTTCAATCGATCTAGCCATGAATGCATTACTTGTCAGCTTAGTAAAAAGAATAGCAGCTCTGCGCAGGAGTCAGGGTATTTCTTAGTCGGACACTTCCCACAAAAGCACTTTTAATTGTTTATTTTAAGAATTTGAATCTAATACTTAAAACAAACAACTTTAGTTTTACGTATTATCTTTCCATGTAACGTTTCTGGGAATTACTAAATTCATTTTTGCTCATTTGACAATATTCTAAAAAAAAACTTTCATAGCAACAATTAATATTTGTTTCTAATTATAATTACCATTTGGGCTAAATGGCCTCATCATGATGACTGGGCTAACTTTAAGAATTAACGTCTAACCATGATAAGGCTATAATTGGAAAGTTTGGACAGTAAAACAACAACAATTCTATTCACAATATTTATTTTTAGCGTCAACTTATTAAATATTTCACAAGTATGAACAATATCTGTATATAAATCTTTAATTAGTGTTAGTAAACAACTTCAATTAAATATCATTATATTCGCTGATAGAATGCGTTTTTATTATTAGTCGCGCCTTGCAAACCTACTAGCCGACAGACCCACATTTTCTATAGTATTACACTACTTCTAATATAATATGTAGTATAACAGCTTCTTATCTCTCCGCTCACAAAAGCCGGCAGTTCACTCAGACAGAAAAATAATATTATTCATTTTTTTTTCTAGTACAAAGATAATGGGTAGTGTCCAAACCGACTGTTTAATAAGTTTGTTGTGCGCGCTCAGTCAGTATTTTGCGCTTGATCGGAGAGGTTATACGTGTTGTTGCTTGACTGCTTTGCAATGGGTGTGGGTTTGCTGCTGTTGATCGGCTTGGGCACGCTTATTGTCTGGCTATATCGAATCAATAAGGATTACTATGTGTTGGCCTTCTTTGCCAAGCGAGTGCGCACCAAGGATGGACGACCTGTGGAGAGCATAGCTCCGATAGCTGAAGGACGCACCATATTTGGCAACTCTTTCGATTTGTATGGCAAGAATGATGGTGAGTAAAATATTCTCAAAAGAGAACTGCTCAACTCATTCTATTGCTCTCCCTCTCTCTCACTCTCTCTCTTGCAGCTGAGGTGTTCAGTGATATGCGCGTTAGAGCCAAGCAAATGGGTCGTAGCTATTTAGAATATGCAATGGGCACAGCCGTATTTTGCATCATCGATGCGGACAATTTTGACATCATATTAAATGATCAGAACCTGATAACCAAGGGAATGGTGTATGAATTCTTGCACCCGGCTCTCCATACTGGCCTGCTGACATCAACAGGTATGCAGGTGATAGTTTATTTTTGTATTGAACTTGATTACACATAAACAATTTCACAGGTCAGAAATGGCACTCAAGACGCAAGATGCTCACGCCCACATTTCATTTCAATATCTTGGGACAATTTGCTGAAATTTTCAAGTACGTTTCATATACATTCATTAAAGCTTAACAATTGATCTTCATTCACATTTTCCATGTAGAGCCGAGAGTTTGAAATTCGTGCAGCAATTTGACGGAAAAGTGGAGACTTCTATCTCTCTAAGCGAGCTCATACCACGGTTTACTCTAAACAGTATTTGTGGTAAGTTTGCCATACTGAATGTTTACTGTACCAATACTCAAATATCTACTTGTAGAGACGGCCATGGGCATCAAGCTGGACGATATGGCTGCCAAGGGGGATCGCTATCGCCACAGCTTCAGCATGATTGAAAGGATCTTTATAACGCGAATGAGCAATCCAATCTATTGGAATGATTGTTTGTATGAACTTTTCGGCTCTCGTGAGGATAAACGCTTCCTAAGAGATGTGCATGATTTCTCTAGTGAAATTATAGCCAAGCGCAGAATACTGCTGGAACAAGAAGTTAAGGAAAGGCAAAGCAGTCAAGAGGCAGACGATGATATGTAAATGAAATAGATAACATTATTTATGATATCTTGTATACAAGAGATACATTTTCTTTGTGTTCCATCTAAATTTAGCTACATCAACAAGAAACAACGCTTTGCCATGTTGGATACTCTGATCTTCGCGGAAAAGGACGGCCTAATCGACCATGCGGGTATTTGCGAAGAGGTGGATACGCTCATGTTTGAGGGCTTTGATACCACTTCTATTGGTTTGATATTTGGGCTTATGAACATGTCTTTATATCAAGATAAACAAGAGCTGTGTTATCAAGAGATATGTGAACACATAGCTGGTAAGACTTGCCAGAAGAGCCCTTAGTTCAATTGTTATCCTTATCTTACCTGTGCTATTCCAGATGATTTTAGTAACTTGGACCTCAATCAGCTATCGAAACTAAAGTATCTGGATTGCTTCGTTAAGGAGACATTGCGACTGTTTCCCTCGGTGCCCATTATGAGTCGAAAGACAGTAAAGGAAACAGAATTGGCCAATGGTCTGATACTGCCCCCAGGAGCGCAGATTGTCATGCATATCTTTGAGCTGCATCGCAATCCCAAATACTGGAGCTCACCTTTAGAATTCCAGCCGGAACGCTTTCTGCCTGAAAACAGCAAAGATCGTCATACCTATGCCTATATTCCCTTCAGTGCGGGTCAACGTAATTGCATTGGTAAGTTTAATTGGGATGAATATATAAGGGGAAGTGTTTATCATGATTCATGCCGCCCCTTCTCACAGGTCAAAAGTTTGCCATGCTCGAGATGAAAACACTGCTTATCGTAATACTTAAAAAGTTCAATGTCTTACCTCTGGTTGATCCCAAAGATTTCGTTTTTCACACGGGCATCACATTGCGTTGCAAAAATGATATTAAAGTCAAGCTAGTGAGACGTAGTTAGACGTTGTCCCTTAAGTAGCTGTAACTTTTCTTTGTCATTACGCTGATAATCTAAGATGTCATTTTTGAATATATATCTAATAAAATATGTAATTTTTATAAATATATTCTTTCAGTTTGTGTAAGCCTTGCCATGTTTGCTGTGGGCAGAGTTCACAGCACTATAACAAATATTAACAATTTGCTTTTTAGCTTAATCATGATAATTGGGTTGCTTTTCAGTTTCAATAAGGTCGCCTCAACAGCTGAACAACAAGAGCGGAAAGTGTGTTTGAATACTAAAAATAGACTAATTAAATTGATTCACTTTTGCAAAGAGAACACGTTTTCACTCCATTGCCAACCGAAAGGCCCACATAAAACCCATTTATAATAGACAGAATGTAACAGCTTTGCTTACACAAGTCGTAATTTTTTGCACACAACAATCTAATCTGTATACAGCTTCTCTTATATTTTTTTTATTACAAATAAGATAATATCAAATACTTAGGTGTGAGAGAGTCTTGTTAAATAAGTTGTCTGGCTTTTGTCAAGCTTGTTTCAGTCAGTGTAAAACGCTTGCCCGGGCAGGTAATACGTGTTGTTCAACGGCTTCAAAATGGATTTGGGTTTACTGCTATTAATCGGCTTGGGCACGCTTATTGTCTGGCTATATCGAATCAATAAGGATTACTATGTGTTGGCCTTCTTTGCCAAGCGAGTGCGCACTCAGGATGGACGACCTGTGGAGAGCATAGCTCCGATAGCTGAAGGACGCACCATTTTTGGCAACTCTTTCGATTTGTATGGCAGAAATGATGGTGAGCATAAGGCTACCCAAACAAAGCTAAGCACTTTTCTAAGCCTCATTTCCAGCTGAGGTTTTCAGCGATCTGCGCGCAAAGGTCAAGAAAATTGGTCGCAGCTATATAGAATATGCCATGGGCAGAACCAAGTTCTGTATAGTCGATGCGGACAATTTCGAGGTCATATTAAACGATCAGAATCTGATAACGAAAGGACTCGTGTACGAATTTTTACATCCGGTCTTACGCACGGGTTTGTTGACCTCAACAGGTGAGCCTGACGTGTTAAATACAATTTTATATTCAACTGTGACTAATGCTTCCACATTTCAGGCCAGAAATGGCACTCCAGACGCAAAATGCTCACGCCCACATTTCATTTCAATATCTTGAGCCAATTTACAGAGATTTTCAAGTAAGTTTATGACAATTTTTTGAAAATTTCATAGTTTTTTGAAATTTCATTATAGAGCGGAAAGTTTCAAGTTCGTGCAGCAATTTGAGGGAATAGCAGACACTTCTATCTCGCTAAGCGAGCTCATACCAAGGTTTACTCTAAACAGTATTTGTGGTAAGTTTGCTCAACTCAATGTTTACTGTATTTCATCAATGAATATTCACCCACAGAGACGGCCATGGGCATCAAGCTGGATGACATGGCTGCTAAGGGGGATCGCTATCGCGAGAACTTCAGCATGGTCGAAAAGAGATTTGTAAGCCGTATAAGCAATCCTATTTATTGGAATGATACTATCTATAATCTCTTCGGCGCCAGTGAGGACAAACAATTTTTAAAGGAAGTTCATGGTTTCTCTAGTGAAATTATAGCCAAGCGTAGAAAACTTCTCGATGAGGAAGTTAAAGAAAAGCAAAGTACTCAAGCAATAGATGATGATATGTAAGTGCAACTTCATCTATATATTGATAACTTATTGATAGCTATCAGCAGAAAAGGGATGCTCAATCTACACATACCTGTTTGCCTGCTTTATCCTTTTTTAATTCTTCCACCCACCTTAGCTACATCAACAAGAAACAACGCTATGCTATGCTGGATACTCTGATCTTTGCGGAAAAGGATGGCTTGATTGATCACGTGGGAATTTGCGAAGAGGTGGACACGATCATGTTTGAGGGCTTTGATACCACTTCTATTGGTTTGATATTTGGACTTATGAACATGTCTCTATATCAAGACAAACAAGAGCTGTGTTATCAAGAGATATGTGAACACATAGCTGGTAAGACTTGCCAGAAGAGTTTTCAGTACAATTGTTATCCCATACCTGTTCTATTCCAGATGATTTTAGTAACTTGGACCTCAATCAGCTCTCTAAATTGAAATATTTAGAGTGCTTCATTAAGGAGACGATGCGCTTGTTTCCCTCGGTGCCCATTATGAGTCGTAAAACAGTAAAGGAAACCGAACCTGACTGTGCTGCATATCTATGAGCTGCATCGCAATCCCAAATACTGGAGCTCACCCGAAGACTTTCAGCCCGAACGCTTCTTGCCTGAGAACAGCAAGGATCGTCATACCTATGCCTATGTGCCCTTCAGTGCGGGTCAACGCAATTGCATAGGTAAGTTTGACAGCGATAAATATGTGAATCCAGCTTGACTATTATCTCTGCTTCTCAGGTCAAAAGTATGCCATGCTGGAGATGAAGACACTGCTCATCGTAGTTCTAAAGAAATTCAAAGTTTTACCACTCATCGATGCCAATGATTTAGTTTTCCAAACTGGCATCACACTGCGCTGCAAAACTGATATTAAAGTAAAGCTAGTCAAGCGTGGTTAGGCGTTATCTCCGAAGCAACTTGCACTTATCTTATTCTTATTGAATGTGGCAGTGATAGCAAACGCTAATATTCTAATATTACTTAATTACATTGTAAGTTAGTTCTAGATATGGTTGAGTATAAACTTTTGATAAGTATGTGTTTGTTGTGTGTATTTTCTTTTAAGACTTAACGCTACCAATTTGTTAAATTTGAAGTCAGTCTATGCATTAAAGAAGAGCTCTTACAACTGCGCCCAGTCAGCAGTCGTCGGTTGGTTTTGGGCTGATAATCGTTGGCAATGGGCCACTGTTGGCAGCTGCAGCTGGAAGATGCACTTATCTCTCTTCCCCCTCTCGCAGCAGCTGTTCTATAAATCATTCATGCACAGCCAAGCAAAAGCAGTTTTCCCACAATGAACAAGTCCTGGGTAGCTAGCTGGCTGGCTTTATGCAAAACACGCATACGCCAGAGCCGAAAGCTGAAGAAGACGAGATGCTGAACTGAAGCCAAGACGTTACCGGGATTCGAGTCATCTTTATCTTTTGGTGCATGCATAGTACATTATATGCCAGGGACTGGGTAAATGGGAACTGAAAACTGAGAACTGGCGCACGACTAGCTCCTGGGGACTGTGCAGCAGGAAGCCGTGTCTTGGGCGACTTTTTGTCATTTGCCTGCTGCGTTTCATTTTCTTTTCTTTTATTCTGCTCTTTCGTCTTCCTTTCTTGCAGTTGTCGCTTTTGATTTTGACAGTTCGTTACTCGGTTATACCATTTGCATGCATAATGCACAGGATAACAGCAGGCCAACCGAACCAGCAACTGGAACTCCAGCTCCAGTCAGCATTAGTAGCAGGCCAGCAGAAATTTCTATGCATGCTGCACGCTGCAGCTGGCCAGGCAACATGTGAGTCGAGGTCCCAGTTCCCAGCTCCCAGCTCTCTAGTTCCTGTCCTGCGGACATGTAACTCACATCAACATCAACATCGTCATCATTATCAACATGATCATCAGCTAGTCATCTTCGTCATCAACTGAGACACAAAAATGCCATAAAATACAAGCGATGAGCGAATTGCCAGCGGCATGACGAAGAGAAGATGCCCTTTGAGGCTTTTCAAATGTGTGATTTGATAATGTTTTAATTGTAAAATTTTTAAAGAAATTGTTTATATATAGACAAGATTGTTGTAGATAGAAGAGATAGACAAAGCGAGATCCAAAGAAATTAGCATTGAAAACCGGCAGCAGAGAGACAATTTTCCATACAAACTTAAGCATCTATTGGCACGTTTATGTAGAGCTCAGAAACGCTTTGATCGCAGATCAAAATCGTAATTTTAAATCTCTGCCTTTTACATATTTCAATTACCAAAACTCATAAGTCCAGCTTCTAGTAAAAAACTAATTCAGCACAAATTCTTTAATATTTTTGAAAGTATTCTAAATTGAATTTTTAATCATGCAAGAGTTTTACCACAACAAATTCAGGTTTCAAATATCTTCATATAGCAGACAAGTTCAGACTTGAAAAGAAATTCCTATTATACAAACATATTGCATCGCATTTCATACAACACAGCTCTACGTCATAACATAGTCCGACTACTCGTCAGTTAGGGCATAGAAATAGCTTTAAGATTTATGGCACATGCTTCAGCTTGATGCACAATTGTGCAGACTGAGCGACATTTTTAGTTGCCATTTGGCTTATTGCAGATTCCATCTTTTTTTGCTTTCCTTCTCTCGTTTCTAGTTCCAAAAAAAAAAAAAAAAATGCGATTTGAGCTTTGCTATGGCTCCTCATGCAAATTAAATTCCAACTGCTCTCTGTGTGTTGGTCTTGGTCAAATATTTTAGCTGGCGAAATGGAAAGTGCTCGCAACTGGCCAACAGCTGCCACCAGATATGTTAGCTTTTTCCCGCAACACCTGTGTCAACACGAATGCAAATCCACAAAAACAAATTCAACTCAATTTCAATTGCACAAACTGCGCAATTTTTAGATGAGCATCAACTGCGTCGCAGCTTCTTCTGCCAATGAGATCATCAGCAGCGGCAGGATGTACCCCAAAAAAAAAAAAAAAAAAAAAAAAAATAGAAAAAAGGCGAAATTTATTACTTAATGCGCATCTGCTTTTGCGTAACAAATTGCGTGTGACAGCAGCCGCAGCATTGAGCACTTTTCACAACCACCCAACCACCTCAAGCCTAGCCCATACCACGCTACACCACGCCGCACCACTCCACGCCACGCCACAACCAATCCCCCTCACATGCTATTAATATCTATTAAACAGCCCTCGATAGCTGCCATACTTCATTAAATGCTTTCATGCAATCATACTACCTATTTTTTCTCAGTGTGTGTGTGTGTGTATGTGTGTTGACTCTGATTGGGATTAAGGTTTGGCCAGCAAGGCCTCGTTTTGATTGCCTCTGTGCCATAACACTGACTGTGATTGGGGAACTGGGCGCCAGCGTTGGACGGGCAGACGCTGTGAACGTGAAATATTTCATTTGCTGCGAATTATTTGCTCTGCGCTTTGCCGCTGCCATTGCCATTGCCGCTGCTGTTGCCGTTGCTGTTGCCTTTGCTTTCCACTCGCTTTTGTTTTCGTATAACTCAGTTAACTCTATTAAGCCTCAGGTATTCACATTCATTCAATAATGTTGTAACAGAAATTCGAAATATATGTAGACTATAAAAAATTGTAGTATTGGCCAAATATAACTATGTTTGAGTAATCAAGATTTTTTTCATTTAGCTTGGTAAATAGTGGAGTCACAACACTGTTCTATACAATTTATATGAAACAGTATATATCGTAGTAAATCGTTAAGCTGAGTTGCAGACTAAATGTGATTAGAAATGCTTTAAAACTGTGTTGACATTAGGCTTAAGCTTCAAGCTTATAAAGATTAGAATGCAATAGTTTGTTAAAACATTTTTATATGACCTCGTGTCATATCTCTTACTCAAAAACTTCTAGTAAATTAAAAAATTAACAAAATTTACAAAAAAAAAACAAATTTAAAAAAAGAAAAACAAACTTAAAAAGAATAACAATATTAAAATAAAAAAAAAAAAAACAAATTAAAAAAAAAAACATTTAAAAAAATATTAAAACAAAAGAAATCTAAGGCCTGAGAAAAATCAAAATTAAAAAAAAAAAGTTTTTTAAAATATCAAAATAAAAAAAAATTTAAATACAAAATTCATGAAAAAAAAAATCAAACTCGAATTTTCAGAAAATTTGCAAAGGAATCTCACACAAAAATAAAATGGAATGTATGATATAAAATATATATCATATAAAAAATACTATAAATATATATATACAAATATTAATTTAAAATATTAATAATACATACAATAATAATTAATAGAAATATTAATTGACTATAAAAAAAAAATAAAATATTTCAAAAATTTTTTTTTTTTATTTTTTATTTATTTGTAGACTTTTTCTGTTCAGAATTCTTCAATATAAAAAAAAAATGTGTTAAAGTTTCAGCTAATATTTTTGTTAGTTCCTTAGTTTTCTGTTTTTCTCTAGTTAGTATAAACAGCTAAATTTATATCAAGGCATTTGCTAATTTAAAAAAAAAAAAAAAAAATGTAATTCATTTGCATACGTTTGAAATACGAAAATATCATTGTCCTTGCTTTTAAGCTTCATCTTATCTAAATATAACTTTGAATTTTAATATCCTAACAAATTGAATGGAAATTAAGAAGAATCAAACTTGTAGCCTTTGCCTCGGCAAGCTCGACAAGTTCGCGAAGTATATTCAGAGTTCGTTATATTCGCCAAAGTTAATTTCGTATATTGAATTTGTTTTTCCTTTCGCTATGCGTGTGCTTGTCTGTGTGTGTGTGTGTGTGTGTGTGTGTGTGTGCGTGTGATTATCGTTTTCGAGCACGAAAGTCATTTAACAAAGTGGCTACCCCCGCCACACTCAAACTCGCACGCCTCTTACAGCTTCAATAACAGAGCCGGCGTCTGGCCATATAGGCCCCAAAATAATTTGTAGCAAAACGTGAAACATAAACCAAAAACGTATCGCTGCCAAATGAAGGTCAATATTTTTTTCACTTCTTTTCAATTTTTTTTCTTTTCTTTTTTTTTTTGTAATCTCACCTGGCTCCGTTGTTGTGCTGGTGGTTGTCTCCACAGCCGGCGGCTCTGTGTTGGCCTGGCTCTGGCTTACTCTGTCGAGCATCAGCAACAGCACGGTCAAGGATATTAAAGCCCAGAGTGGCTTATGGCGCATACGCTGCCAGTTCCACATGTTGGCCAAGCTCACCCAAATTGGTTAACTGTTTGTTTTAACTGTTTTCGAACACACACACACACACGAATCAATGGGCTGACATTGAGCACTCGAAACTTGTGCTTGAAGCTCTTTGACTGGCCTGGGGCAAGGATAATGTGTGAGTCTTGTTGCTTTTCAGTTTTGTTTTTGTTTTTGTTTTTGTGTTTTTTTTTTTGTTTTTTATTTCTCTTAGGCGTCTTTAAACCGTTTAAAAGTTTTGTTGTTGCCGTCGCTCAATGCCACAGTTTGGGAAAACAGCAGCAGCAGCAGCAGCAGCAACAACTATGCTACGCTGCCTTGCCACAACGACGACGACGACGACAACACTTCACACGCTGCCTTCACTGGGCGCTAAAATAGAAATCCACTTGCAGTAACACACACAGGCACAAGCACATATATGTATGTATATATATATGTGAGTAGAGATATATATGTATGTATATGTATTTTTTTGGCAAACTGCCAAGTCAGTTTTTCACTTTTGCTTTCACTTTAGAGCTTGGATTGGCTTTTTCCTTCAGGTGTTTGGCTGTTTGCTTTTTTTTGCTTCCAACTGCTCGCAACTGTCGCTGCTGACAAAATGCGTTGCTGCTGCCGTGACGCGTCCTTTTATAGTCCTTGCTGGCAGCATCGTTAGATTCGACGCTGTTCGCTCGTTCACCCTTCGGCACTGAACGAAGCCGAAGCAGAGGAACTCTGTTCAGAATACGAACTGCAGCCACTGCTGTCACGTGCATTTTGCCGGTAAATCGCGTGTTTTTGTTTTGATTTTACTTGTATGTGTTTTTTTTTTTTATTTTGCAACAACTGCTGCTGCCACTGCCACTGCTGCTGCTGCTGCTTTCGCTTTTCTCTTGCCGCATTTTAGGCGCCAAGTATATCTGTGTGTGTGTTCGTGTGTGTGTGTTTGCCCTTGTAGCTTGCACGTAGCTTGCGTTGAAAATTGCGCGCGTTTATTTCCCCTTGGCAATAGCTACAAATGAAGTTTACTTTACTTGTGGCTGCTGCATTTGATCAGCTTAGCTATACACACACACACGCACACACACGCACACACACGCACACACACGCACACACACGCACACATACGCACACACACAAAACAAACCCTTTGCCTTCGCCTCTGCTTTTAATGCTATCAATTGCAGCCTTAGACATCTTGTTATCCTGGCGTCTTGTCAAACATCTTGAGACAAGGCAAACAACAAGAAATTTCACTTAACAAGCTTAATCAATAAATTTAAGCTCGCAGCACACGATTTGCATTGAGATTGTGTTCAGTGGGCGTTAATACGCAAACATTGCTGGAAAAGGCATTCCAGTTTGTATTTAATTTGATTGAATATGCATTTAATCCATTTTAGATAAGCCTGAAAAGCATATTTAAGCTAAGCAACGTATGAAACTCGCTTTAAGCTCATTTACGTATATCTATCTGTTGAGTCTGTCACAGCTCAGTGGAATGAAATGTGCAAGCAAATCGATAAGCTGCTTTCAAAGCATATTAACTCTTAGTCTATGGAAAAAGCTGTTGAAAGCTCACTTTAATGATATAGCCTTGTTACATACCATTTTTTATAACTACTTAAGTAATGCGAAAATTGATTTTAAAGCTTCTTTACACAGAATGACATTTTAAAGCTGAATAAGGTCTGAAGCGTTTAACTTTTCAGCCTTAAAACATTTTAAAGCCCTAATACCACAGCTTTTGAAAGCCCACTTTAAGCAGTAAGCTCGGTTATTTCTCACTTCAAAAGCACATTAGAACATTTCTTCAAACAAGCTTTTAAAAACAAGTGGCTCCCAGCAGCTTTTACATTTGGGCTTTATCAATGAAAAGCTCAAAACGCTCTACTAAGTTCCTTTAATTTAATATACTGCTCAGCTTCAATTACTCAAATTAATAATTTAGACATTCAAGTATAATCAAACTCTCAAAAAGTTCGATTTAATAATAACATTAATAACATTTTAGAAAACTATCAAAGACAGCTTTCTAATCCCTTTCGAAAGCAACTTAAAACGCAACTGCAAGCTTTAGCTGAAAACAAGTACATTGTGAATCTATTAATTAGAATTAATTAATTTATTAATTCATATTTCACATTAAATTCAGAAATTCTTTTTGATTTATTCAAAATAAAACCCGCTGCTAAAAGCTTTAAGCTCATGCGTAAGCTTAGAAGTTCGCTCTAATTGTTATCTGGCCAGGATAAGTCCAATATTTACCGCCTTTTCAATTACGATCTGGCGAAACGGAACGCACATTAATCTGTGCTGACGACGCCCCCGCCTAAAAGTAGGCAATGAAGTGTGTGCTCAAGCACAGAAGGACGCTGAAAGATTTGCGGTGATTGAAGCACTTGCATTGCGGTCACCAACAAAACGAGTGCCGCCTATGGGCTTGACAGACATCCTTGGCCACTAATTACGTAAATGAATTCTGTGGCCTGGCCAAGTCAGGCCTTGCCGAGCCGCGCCGCGCCGCGTCTCACCTCGAACATTTCCGGGTTTGCCTCGAGCCGCCCTGGCGGGCCTGTTCGTGATAAATGTTTGTCTCGCTCTGGACACGTTTCAGCCAGGGAGGGGCAGGGAGGGTTGGGGCAGGGGGGGGGGGGGGTCAGCAAAACAGGACAACAATTGAATGCCGTATACAATGCTGTCTGGTTTCAGAGCCATCAGCCTCTGCCACTTGCCACTTGCTACTTGCTGCCTGCTGCCTGCTGCTTGTTGCCTGCTGCCTGCTGCTAGCTGCATTGCAAAATTTGCTGAAATGCGAAATGCGCTCAACTCAAGTCAAGTGGAAAATGAAAGCTGATGTTGTTGCTATAACAATTGACAAACTATTGTTGTTGCTGCTGCTGTTGCTGCTGCTGCTGCTGCTGCTGCTATCGTTGTGCATTTGTGCCTGGCTGCAGCAAATACTGTAAATTCAATTGTGCCGCATTATCTGTATAATTTGTTGCATACTCCACATTTTTGTTGCCAGCTGCTACGGAATACATTTTCCTCTTGCTCTGCTTCAATGCATCCAAGCTGCAATCAGTCTGTCTCTCTCACTCTCTCTCACTCTCTGTCTCTATCTATCTCTGTCTCTGCATGTTGCCTCTTGTCTGCTTCAACAAACAAATTCAATTTGCCAACAAATCACAAAATCTAAAAACAAAATGCTGCCAATAAACCAAAAATTTATCAAGCCAATAATTGTCATTGTCAGCTTGTGGGTCAACTGAAATTATTATTATTATTAGTATTATTATTATTATTAGAATTGCCATTATTATTGCATGTGTTTTGCTTGTAGTAGATTTTGCTGCCACATGCTGCTGCTGCTGCTGCTGCTGCATACATAATTTATTTTCCCCGACAATCTAATTATTTTCATTTTGCATATTGATGCGCTCAGCCGGGAGCTAAAGCACTTTAAAGCCAATTTCATAAATGCAACGGCAATCAATCAATTGATGGCACTTAGGTTTACCTTTTGTGTTGTCAACTAACAGGTGAGCAAGACTTTTATTTAATAGTAAATGTTAATAAAATTGATTATTATTTCTTGCCATATTGAGGAGTAGTAGAGCTTCTGAAAGCTTCGATTAAAAATGGGATTTCTCGATAGAATAGTTTTGTTTAAATTGTTGTAACAGGTAGAAGGAGGCGTGGCAGATAACATAATGCATATATATTCTTATATTCTTGATTAGTATGAACTGACGAGTCGATCTAGCGCTGTCAGCATGCCCAACTGCCAGTCTGTCTGTCCGTCTTTTCGTATGCATGAACGCTTAGATCTCAAAACTTATAGCCATTACAGACTTGAAATCTTTAGGTAGGTCTCCTCATAGCCCGTACAGATCAAGTTTATTTCAAATAAACAATAACTTCTGCCTTTTTTACTGTAATCAAACTTCAGTTATCATATATCATATATCTGACGTCTGTCAAGCAAGCTTCACTGTAATCGAACTTCAGTTGTTATCATGTATCATCATATGTCATATATCTGACGTCTGTCAAGCAAGCTTCAATGTAATCGAACTTCATTTATTTTCATATATATTCATATATCATATCATATCATATCATATCTTGCGTCTCTCAAGCTAGAGTCTACAAAGTTTGCATTTACGTTTATAGTTTGATAATTTGTATTTTTATTACATTTTCGATACCGGATATAGTTGGTTGAAGCTCAGTAGCAATCAGCAGATAATCATACGCCACATATTAATTAGAATATGTAGATCATATTGAGAACTACGTGTACATTACGTTGATATGCCTAAAGCTATGCAGTTCGGCTGGACACTTCCACCTGAAGCTTGCTTAGAAGTCTTATATATAGGCTTAAGACATGAGACTTTAAAGACTGTTAAAGAAGCAAGTAGATACATAGATATACGCTTCGAGTAGAAGATCTAAAGGAATATTCATAGATGAACACAAAGCTAATGAATCAATTTCGCATACAAAACTATAGACTTCTGATCTACTTGATCTGAATTCTATTTTCCACACAATCAAGGCCAAAATGCTTCATCTCAAAGCAATTTCATTATCAATTTTCATTTCTTTCAAGTAGCTCAACGCTAAAAGTACACAATGATTAGTGCTTTTTGCAATGTAATTACGCTGCCTTGCCTTTCAGTGGGCGGTGGGCGGTGGGCGGTGGACGGTGGGCGGTGGACGGTGGGCGGTGCGGGGGCGTGGCAAGCGAAAATAGATTGCTTTGGGGCATTTCGAAATCGAATCGGAATAGCTTTTAGCCTCGAATCACTTGCAATGCACAGCAATCGTATAATTAAATCAATTGCAGACCGAAGAGCAAAGACAAAACTCTAAAGGGGCGGCGCGCAGTTCGAGGAGGGGCGGAGCGGAGCGGAGCATCTGGAGCGATAAGCAAAAGTTGCATGCAGCAAGGCAGCAAGAATCCTGTCGTGTCATGCAATTATCGAGTTTTAATGAAATTTCACGCACAGTCATACAAATCCATTTAAAGAGGCAAACGAAAAAAAAAAAAAAAAAGAAACCAAAAGAAAACGACGAGACTCCAAAAAGAAAATAATGAAAATCAAATATATATCTAATGGTCAGTTGGCTTGGCGGGCAACTCTAATTACCCTAGACACTATTAATTGCATGGCCAATGATGCGGCGAAAATGGTTTGTTGACAAAAATGACCGAAAAAGGAAGGAGGGATGAAAACCTGCCATGCCCCCTTGCAAAGCCATTAAGTCATTAAGGCTGCTCGAATTGTGATTAAAGTTGTGAAAGGAATTTAATCAACTGTTGGCCAAATTGAATACAACAAATTGTTTGGCAAGCATTTCTGCTCGCCTAATTAGGCCATATTCGCATTGAATTGCAAATGACATTAGAAAATTGTGCAAGTAAAAGTTTACAGTTACCAAGGCGAGCGTGGCACTGTGTGTGCATGTGCGTGTGTGCGTGTGTGCGTGTGTCGTGTGTGTCGTGTGTGTCGTGTGTGTATGGTTCTTAACGAGTTCCCAACTCTCAGTGTCGCAGTCAAGTTGTGTGCGCTGTGTAAATTAAATAAAACATTAATTGCTTGCTTACGTCACGTAATTTGCCCAGGCCACAGTCGCCAAAACCGAACCGAACCGAACATTCGGGCCAACATTCCAGCCACATTTGAGGCAGCATTGAAGCCAACATTCGAGCCAACATTCGATCCACATGCGAGGCTCCCCGAGCAATACAGGGCCAAGGCAATGCGACACGTACTGCCAATAAATCTCAATTGATCCCCGCGGTGTTGTTGCAAAAGTTCAATTAAAAGTCTCCCCGTGGCATGCCTCACTGTGGCCAACATCGTGACACACACACACACACACACACACACACACACACACACACACACACTTGCACACTCAACTGTTGCCCCAAATGGCTGCAAATATGCTAAGTGGTCAAATGTGCACACACTATTTGCATGCACTGTGTGCCACATGTTCCATGTCCACTGGGAGCAGCTGAGGACAGTACATCGGAGTCAAATGCTCCAACTCATTATCATCTGTTATTCCACTTACTTCTCCCACTCCTGCTCCCACTTCCACTCCCACTCCCACTCCATTTCTATTTCCAGCTGAGCTGAATTGTTGGCCAACAAAAAGTGTTGCACAGTTATTAGCGCGCTATTCAAGTTTATTCGGCCGCTTGCAGTTTTAATTAAAGTCAAGGCAATAAAAGCCAACATTTGCTCCTAATGATACGAGCTGATGTTGTTTGAGCTTTAAATTGATTCCAGTTTTTGGGTAATTGATCAAGCTTTAAGCTGAACTTAAACTCTGTTCGACTTCATATGTAAAGCTAAAGAAATTTATTAAATTTCTCTAAAGAACTTTTGCTTAACCCTTTAATCAGGCAAGCTTTGAAGCTTTTAAGTGCTGTTTCATTAAAAGCTCTTCAACATAACCTTAATTTATCACATTTCAGAGAATTTTTTACAAATCTTAAGCTAATATCAAAAGGATATTTAGTTCAAACAGCACCTTAAAGATTGGAATATATAAAAGATAGAAAAAAGAGAGTGTTTAAGCTTTAAGCTTCGTGCGAGCTTTTTTATTTGATTCATATCCACTGTAAAGATTTAATCTGCAAAAAAGTCTTTTTTATTTATTTTTTTTAATTAATAAAAACTTTTACCTATTGCGTTATATAGTTTTCAAGTTCTAAGCTTCCTCGAAGAGCTTTCATATTTATTTTCAAATTCACACAAGCTTTAATCTGCACTGTTGTATATTTCGTAAGCTTTCAGCTTCGTAAAACAGCTTTTATATTTATTTTCAGTTTAATTCAAAAACGCTTCAAGCTGCTTTAAGTTTCTTAGCAATTTCATATAAAAACTTCCCTCATTTCTAGTCGTTGCACAGCACTGGCATAATGCGCTTTACTCCCTTTCAGCTCATGTCATTGGAATTTAATTGAATGTTTCAGACAGAAATCAACACAATCAGCAAGAAGCCATAAACGCTCACATTTTGGCTGCCCAATGGTTATGACAACGACTCCATCTCGTAACTGACCAGCAGAAATTTGCCATTTCAGAAGAGTCTGTGTGAAAGAGAGAGAGGGAGAGAGGGAGAGAGGGAGAGAGAGTGTGTGTATGTGTGAGTGTGTGTGTGTGGATAAGCGGGCAGCAAGTGCAAATAATATTATGCTTAACTGCACGCACGCACACATGTGCCTTGCCATACCGAGAACTGGACATCATGTCCACAGGGCACAGGCGAGTGTGTGTGGTGTGTGCATGCCACCGGAAGCGGCTAAGGACAACACGCACAACTTTGCTTGGCCAAACAGAATTAAGGAACCGCACGTACGCACACAGGACGACAGTCAAGCAGCAATGTGTGCGTGTGTTTGCAATTGTAATAACTGTTGTTCCGTATCGTTGTCGTAAGCTGCCTTGTTTGCCACTGTAATTGCCCAGACTACTTTCCGTAGCTGGTGATCCTGGAGCCGTGGCTCTGCCATTGACAAGTTCAATAATGGCCATCGACCGCAACATCTGGTTTAGTTTGCCAGCCTAGCCAGCCTAGCCAGCCTACCCAGCCTAGCCAGCCCAGCCAGCCCGACTGGCCAGCCCGCTTTTACGGCTGGCAACTTGGCATTTGGTTTCGGTTTCAGTTTCAGTTGCAGGTATAGCCAGCCGAGCGCCTAATTGAATAGCAGCCGCTCCATAGGATAGCGGCAACAGTGAAACATTAACTGACATTTGAGCCAGCACTAATCTGCATAGAATTTGCAACTTGGCAGCCTCTGCCGAGAACTTACTTATCGCAGGACATTCAGCTGCAGATGGAGACACACAACCCACACACACACCCACCCGCACACACACCCATTAATATGCTGTTGGCGCACATGTGCAAAGCTCCGCCTGCCAAACCCTTATCATGCGCCCAGACTTTGGACGCCCTTTTCTGCTTTGCATGCATATCCTGGGCCCATTCTGCCAGCTAACTGCATCTATTTAGCATAATTTGTTGTCTTGTTTGGTTTTTTTTTTTCTTTATCTTTACTTTCTTAACTGTTGTCTGGGCGGCGGCTGCAAGGCGGGCATCCTTTCGCCTGGCAGTCAAGTATCAAGTGCTCAAGTTGCGCAGTTTGTGGCGACCAAAGACATTGTCGAGCTTCTAGTTTTATTGACCTTTTTTATTGAATATTAAAGCAATCATTTGAGTTTACTTTCAATTTTAGTTAAATGTTATTTTATGCTAAGAATATATAGACATTTCATATTATTTATAAAATAAATATCATATTATTAAATCATTTAAAATAATTATAATACTTTTTTAAAGGGTATCAAAAAGCTACATAATCCATGCATATACATACATACATATAAAATAACAAATAACTGTTAAAGTAGAGCTTTACAATACTCAGTTGCTCAATGCCATTCTCTATCCCTTTCTTCCCAGTTGGTTGCAATTGCTGTTCAAGCGTCCGCCATTTTTATTCAGCGCAAATTTTACCGACACGCACTCTACTTACTCTATTTTATGTAAATTAAACAACGGCAAGCAGAAAGAAGAAAAAACGCAATCAACACTATTAAAAAGCAATCACGACAACAACTATTCATGTTTTACACTAATTTTAACATTTCACTTTGTTTAAAACATAAATTTGTTGAACACGCGCAGTGCTCGCACCCGCCGCGCACAAGCACAACCGATCGTCGAAAGAATCGCAGTGGAACTAAATTGTCCAATTATGCTCATGCGCTTGCGACCCCCTCCGCTAGTACAGCAGACTCACAAGAACAAGAGAAGCGTTCAGCTAGCAAGAGCATACAGACTCACTAATACTAAGAGAGGTGCTCGGCTACTTATCTAGCAAGCGCATACAGCTTAAGCTGCACTCACACCATGCACAATTTGAGTTGATCACTTAGTGTCACAGCCAATAGCGCGCATGCAGAATTTCTCAATATGCGCTCTTGAGTGAAGTTGCAGCGCAGTTATAAATTGGCTGCAGCGCTCGCCTGATTTTACTCACAGCACACTCTAATTAACAAGCGCCGAGTGAGCTGAGCTGCAGCGCTTAACTTTTTTTATATGAGAGATTTTATTTCGTGTAATGGTATATTCTGTGGAAGAGAAATAAATTACTAAATATTAAATTATATTTTATATATTTATGTAAATATATAGACATAAATAACTTCTTGCTGGCAAACGAAAACAAAACTACATTTATTTCAGTTCTTTTTATTTGCATTTAAAGCAATTTGTGTTTGCCGCGTCAATGTGCAGTGCTTTACAACACTGCCCCAATACTGGACAATAGTGACGTCAGCAGCAAAACAGCTGTTTTATTGTTTTTGCCGCTGAAATGTAAAATGTGACAAAAATTTGTTTATAAATTCAAGTTTTAGTTAAAACTTGCGTTTTTATAAGTTAAGCAATAATGGTAAGTGACATAATTAGTATATCTAAACTGTCTGCTTAATGGCCATTGTATATTAACAGAATTTGGACGCAATTTGCTCGGATTTAAGTGCCTTAAAACGCGCCTTGGCCAAATTGGTTCACAAGGATTTATCCAATAGTTGTGTATATAAACATATATAGTAATGTATGTACTGTAAATATACTTAACCATTTACAGATGAACGTTTACGTGACATCGAGCCGCGTTTGGAGCCTTCCTGTGGCGTTTTCTATTGGAGCGCCCAGAATGTGGAGCAAGGAAATTTAGTGGCTTATTTACCCATGGAACATGCGAAGGAGGTGGACTTTGAGCTGATTAGACGATTGCAGGCGAAACTGTTAAACTATATCATTATACTGGCCATAGTGGATAATACGGGCAATATATTGTATTATCAGATGACGGAGGGATTGAACGAGAATGTAGTATAAGAGCTGGAGAGATTATGGAAAACAGAAGCAGCTGGAGCTGTGGAACAGCGGAAACTGATTGTATGCTGCTCCACGATCTTACCCAAAGAGCTACTGCAAATGCTATAATACTATATATTCATTATTCATGCATTGTCAAAGGGCGACAAAATGAGAGATTTTTAGGAAAATTTATGGCACTTTATAGCAACTAAATCTGATTCTGTATTCCTACTTTTGTCTAACTTTTCTAAAGAGAATCTGTTAAAGACATTTGTACTCTATAGCCAATATTCTTGTATCAAATGAGAGTAATTTAAGCTCTATATAGCTGTGATCATAAAAATAGTAGTGCGACTCCTCACTTGTTGCACAGCAAAATTTTGTGATAAACATAAGTTTTTAAATACAATTTTAATATATATGGTAATTTTAATGCTCGTTTCAAATTGTTCTCAAAATATATTTCAGTCGCACTACTATTTTTCTGATCACAGCTGTAGAGGTGTCAAACATCAATGGAGCCCTTAGATCTAACATTTTACTCAATTGTATATCCAATACCTACGAAAGAGAAGCAATATAATTAACATTATTCAAAGGCTTTCAAATGAAAGAGTGTCTGAATGAAGTATTAAAAGCAATATACCTGCTCTATTCAATCTTTTCCTCAACCATTTCCTCGATATCTACTATAGAGAAACTTGTAACTGTCATAGTGAAATACCTATATGATTATATACTATCAAATGAGATCTGCACATCTGTTGAACCTAAGAGATTATAGGGCAGTCTGTGCAACTTTATAGGAACTCGAACCGATTTACTGTTCGGCCATTTCCAGCATCCCTTCTGAGTGGCAGCTGCAACAAAAGCTATCGCTGTATATATAGATGCCTCTAGTCTGGTATGAGATCAAGGAAGTATATACAAATATATTTTTTAAATAATATAGAAATGTATTAAACTATGAAGATCTGCAGACCGAAAGCCTATTTGAGTACTTCTCAAATACTGAATTGAAATCCCAATTGAAGATTTCAAACTATGTATTAAAGAAAATCATAATAAACTACAAAGAAATGTATATCTGAAACATATTATAACAGTTCGATGCAAAAATTGTCGCAATTATTATACAAATTATATATCATATCATATTACATACATCCTTGGCCCACAAAACAAATTTGGTTTGTGAATTCAACATTTCTTTTATAGCGATAGATACATTTATTCAAAATCATATCATAAAGTTTGTTTTCGTTTTTAGCATAAATAACAATTATGTGCAAAGCCTCAAGTAGATCCATCATATATATATAATATATATATATATATATATATATGCATATGAATCTAAAGATCTTTGCACATAATAAATGATATAATAGTTTTCGCATAATCATAATTTATATATAATCAATAATCGTAATATAATTATCTTGACATTTATAGACATATTTATATAACTTAGGCACTAAAATTCAAATAATCGAATGCTACAAACTTAGAGACAAACTAAAAATTATATTTTCTTTAATTATAAGCATAGATGCATGCATATATATATATATATATATATATATATATATATATATATATATATATATATATATATATATATATATATATATATATATATATATATATATATATATATATATATATCTTGGTAGCTTAAGTGTATTTAACAATCTGATTGCATGCAATTGAGAAAATCTTTTTTCGTAACTTCGGAAAACTTCTCAAATGTTTTTTAACTGCGGATTTATTTTTTATTTATTTTTTTTTTTGTTTTTTTTTTTTTTTAAAGCGTGCACCGCAAATTGTTTTAAAAATATTAAATGAAATTTTAAAAAAAAAATCTGTTAAAAAATGCTCAAAGCAATACAGTTTTTATGTTTGTTGTATCGTTTTTTGTTGTGTTTTTTAAAGTACAATAATAAATAACAAATGTATAAGCATGTATATATATATATATATATATATATATATATATATATATATATATATATATATATATATATATATATATATATATATATATATATATATATATATATATATATATATATATGTATATATATATATATATATATATATATATATACATATATATATATATATATATATATATATATATATATATATGTATATATATATAAATATAATTTAAAATATAATATATAAAATAGAATAAAATATTTTTATTACTCAACTCGGGCAATGGGGCTGAGGAGTTGATTTGAAGGCGGCAAAAAATTATAATAATAATAATATACAGTTTTAAAAAATTGTAAATATATGTTGTTTATCGATGAGCTCTTTAAATATATGTACGTATATATATATATATATATATATAATAAGATATATATATAATCAGATATATAATATTTGTATTATGACTTGTTTTACATTTTGTTCAACATTTTTAATGTGATTTGTATGCTTCATATGAAAATATGTGTGTGTGTGTGTGTATGTTGTGTGTGTGTGTGTGTATGTTGTGTGTGTGTCTGCTCACGCTTGTAAATAGCTGTGTGTGTGGGTGTATATATATATAACGTTCTCTCACTTGTTCACTCTCTCTCTCTCTCTCTCTCTGTCTGTCTCAACTAACATCTCTATATAAAATATAGAACCTGGCTTTTATAATTTCTTTTGCTTTAAATAAAAATCTTCTCGAAAACTTTACATCATCTTTAAGGCTTTCCAAGTGCTTGTCAGACTTTATATATATATATATATATATATATATATATATATATATATATATATATATATATATATATATATATATATATATATATATATATATATATATATATATATATATATATATATATATATATATATATATATATATATATATATATATATATATATATATATATATATATTTATATATATATGTATGTACGTATGTAAATCATATCAGTATATCTGTGTATATATAAATTGAAGCAGCTGACTTGATATAATATGATTGTATATATGTTTATGTGTATGATTGATGCAGGTGTTTACAATTGATGTAGAATATTCTAGGCAAATTTGGTCAATGCTTCTGAGCAAAACACATGCACAAGATTTATATATATATATATAGAAATGTATATAATATATTCAACCGTTTCTCATGTGTAAAAGCATTTTGTTTTCTTGTATTTTCTTTTTCCTTAAACTTATTCAACTGAGCTAGGCCCAGGGCCAAATTTAAGACTAAATGTAGTTGGGAGAGGCTGGTCCTAACACCAATCGGCCGTGTATGAAAAGTCCTGGAATAGCAATTGCTCCTCATCGGTCAAGTGTCGCGGCTCCTTTGGCGGCGTCAGCTGCGCCTTCTCCGACGTAAATTCCTCATCAAAGTTCGAGACATCTTCCAGGTGGTTCTGAGTGGATATTATACATATAGATTACTTGTCTTCTTGGCTTTTTATTTAATCATAATCTTACGATGGTTGGCACAAATGGTGGCTTGACTTTGCGCAACAGCAGATCATCCCAAACAATGGAGCGGAAGAACGCTTGCTTCTTAACATCCTCAGCATCGCGCTCGGACGAGCCCAGGCGACGTTCCGGATTCTTGCGCAGCAGCTAGAAGAATGATATGTTAGCTCAGTAATAGTTCTATGATTTCAATTGAAGCCAACTCACCCGTCGCATGACGGCAATGGCCTCCAGTGAGAGGAAACGCGGATAGCGCACCTCATCGTTAACAATAGAGTCGAAGACCTCCTCCTCATCGTCGCCAGGGAAGGGAGACTGCAAGAATATTTCGATTTACAATTAGAAACATATTTTCTGTTAATTATTTTACTCTCTCCCATTCTTACCTCTCCGACCAGCATCTCAAAGATCAGCACACCCAGGCCCCACCAGTCGACAGCGCGCGTATACGACGTCTCCGTGAGCACCTCGGGTGCCAGAAATTCAGGTGTGCCACAGAAGGTGCCGGTGCGATCGCCAAAGCCCATGCCCTCCTTGCACAGACCAAAGTCGGCGATCTTCACATAGCCATCCGTATCGAGCAGCAAATTGTCCAGCTTCAGATCACGATAGATGATCTTGTTCTCGTGCAGATACTGCAGACCCAGCACCACACAAGCTGCATAGAAGACAGCGCGCGGCTCCAAGAACACATCTGTATGGATGTGCATCATCAGATCACCGCCGGCAGCGTATTCCATCACAAAGCACACGTGTTGCTGCAACAAATTTCAATTTTTGTTGAATTATTTATTTCAATTATTAATTATAAAATAATTATTAATAATAGTAAATTACTAAATTAATAGAATTAATAACAAATACACAGGTTTTTACTTAATAATAAGAGTTGTATAATATAAATTAAATGTAATTACTGACAATTACTTAAGTAATTACTATTTATGGGGTCAATGCATTCATACAATTCCTTTTTAATTACCTAATTACTTGCTGGCAGTTCAAAAGTAATTGTTGGTATTGTTATTTTGAGTAAAGTAATTGAAATAATTACTCAAGTAATCAAACAAATTAATTAAATCTAAATAATTTGTGAAAGTAATTTCGCTCTTCAATATGAAATAATAAAAAAAATGGCTGGTAATTAAATGTAATTAAAGTAATTAAATTTTGCAATTACTTGCAGACGTTTTTAAAAGTAAAATTGTTCAGCCTAATCATTATAATTATTAATTAATTAATTAACTATTATTAAAACTAAAGTAATTAAGTTCATGTATATGTAAATTATGGTTTGTAATTAATTACATATATTATAAATTTTATCATAATTAGTAATTAAATATATAAATATAATTATAATTAGTAAATAGCTACACATATGTTATGCTATTACAAATTATAAGATATACACATTAAATAGCTAATTAATTGCCTAAATGAATTATAATTACTTATTAATTACATCAATGAAATAAAATTATTAATTAATTACACATACGTATGTAATATAATTAATAATTAATTAAGCCTACATACTATAATTAGTGAGAAAGCAAAGTAACGAATCTCGACACTCACCTCCGTTTGGAAGCACGAATACAAATTGACTAAGAACGGATGATGCATCGCATTGGCCACCTCGAAGATGCGCTTCTCGCTGAGCAGCGACTCCACCTCGTCCCTGGCAATGATGTCGCCCTTCTTCAGCGCCTTGATCGCATAGTACTGATTGTTGCTGCGCAACTGCGACAGTATCACCTTGCCAAAGTGTCCGCGTCCGAGCACGCTCAACAGCCGGAAATTGTCCATGGACAACATGCCAGGATTTGGCGGTGGCTGTGCCGCACGCAACGCCTCATAGCCAGCCGGCTCGCGATACTGCAGGCCGCGTGCCACATTTCGTCGGCCGCCGCTGGTGGATGCGGCGCCCGCAGTCGTTGCTTTGGCCACATTCAGCTCGTATTGATTGGCATAGATCGGCTGCTGCTGCTGCTGCTGCTGCTGTTGCTGCTGTTGCTGCTTGTCCTGTCGCTGCGCGGGCTGCGGGAATTGTGGTGCAGCCGTGGTGCTATTGCCATAGATTGTGGGCGTCGGTGGCTCCTGTATAATCGGCGACGATTGCACCACATACGGCAATTGTTGCTGCTGCTGCTGCTGCTGCTGCTGGGTGCTTACATAGAGCTTGCCTAGCTGCGGTATGACCTACGTTTTGCAAGAGAAGATCAAGATTAATATGCAATTCGATTTGATATGCAATTTAGTTAGTTGTGCAACTGAAAAGCTCTGAATATTGCCAGTGTCTATGGTGTATTTATTTACATATATATGTATGTGTGTTCAAGCTTTACCTCATCGAGCTCTTGAACAGACTCTACATTAGTTATTAAAACACTTTCAATGGCTGCCTCCTCTATAAGGCAGTTGTTGTTCAGACTGGCGCTGCTGTTGTTGTTGTTGTTGTTGTTGCTGCTGGGTGTTGCTGTTGTCTCAATGGGTTCAAAGGTTATATGTACAACATTGATCTTGGCCTGCAAGAGTTTATTAAATACTTTTTGGGACAGAGCAACGAAATTGCCAAAAAAAAATAACAAAAAAAAAAAAAAATGAAAGAAAAAGAAACAAAGTATACAAAACACATACAGGTGCCGAGGTTTCTGCTGCTGTTAGCAGCAGCTGTTGCAACGGCCTGCTCAAGGCAAATTGATGAAATTGATGTGATTGTTGCTGTTGCTGTTGCTGTTGCCGCTGACGCTGCTGATGTTGCAGCGCACACAGCTGCCGCACCATCTGCGCGAATGCCTGCAATGTGGGCACAATCATTGCGCTGCTGGCGCCTGCAACATGACGGACAACAACTAATTCGCTTGGCCAAGAAACAAAACTGAGTGCCAAAGTCATGACCAGAGAGGCCAAAGCAATTCTTTTGGTTGTCTATTTGCCATCGGTTTCAAAATGTGACCATATAGCAGATATATGTATATATATATAGATGGCAGCAGCAGCTATATAGGCGAGTTTGCAACGTGAATTGCTTTTAAAAATAATGGACAAAAAGGCAAAAACAAACGTACAAATACGCTAAGCTGCAATTGAGTGAGTGTATGTGTGCGTGTGAGGGTGTTTTGTGTGTGTGTGTGTGTGTGTATGTGTGTGTGTGTGGACAACACTTAAGACATAGACCCAAAACATATACAGGGTGACCGCAAGACACTTAAGTTAAAAAGACATTTGCTGGCACGTGAAATGTTTCGCCTTTTCATGTTCCATTTTTCCGCATTTTCAATATAAACTTTTTGCTATTTTTAAGCAGTTTCATTTTGCACACGTTGTTCGTATATTGTCACACACGTATATATATATGTTTATATATTTATATAATACATATAAATATATATATATTATGACTAAATGTGTAAGGTAGCTCTAGCCAGTGAGACAGTATGTCTAGAAAAGCTTTTTGGCTGCTTAATCGAGCACGCATCTATAATAAATTATCTAATTTTCTTTTGGCCAATGTCTTTACAGGATATATTCAAATTACAGTTGAGCAATTCAAGAAAAATAATTGCCAGACATCAGACTTTTCTAATTAGATTTAACGCTTGCTAATAGAAATATTTATATATATATATATATATATATATATATATATATATATATATATATATATATATATATATATATATATATATATATATATATATATAAGTATATATGTATATACATATATGTTTATTAACACCGCATATATGCGAAATTTTGAGTTTTGTGTCATTCTCAAACTATTAACAGGGTAACTGTCAGTCGTAAACAATTGTACATAAAACATTCTAAGGTATTTGTAGCTCAAATATCAAAGTTTTCATCTAACAGCTGTCAAAAAACTGAAGTATAAGACTTTTGTATAACACTTATAAAAATACAAATGCATTATCGCAAAGTTTTCGGCTTATATTTTGTTTAGTTGCCACAAGAACACAGTATAAGACTTTTGCATGGGACTTATAAAATTATAAGTGTATTATAAGCAAGTTTCCATCTTAAAATCTGTTCAGATGCCAGAAAAAAATGAAATATAAGAGTATAATACTAAGTTTGCAGCTTATATTCTACCCAGCTATGAAAAACAATGGAGTATAAGACTTCTGTATAAGACTTATAACATGACAAGTCTATCAAAACAAAACTTTCATATTGTGGTCTCTTAATTGCGCGGAGAGTTGAAGTATAAGACTTTTGTATAAGACTTAACACATTATAAGAGTAGTATAACACTTTCAGACCATATTCAGAGCTTTCATTGGATTAGTTAACTTATATGGAAAAAATTCTTAGCTAATTATAAATATAAATACAATTTCTATAGATATTCTGCAAATATAACAGTTGCTGTTAGCTAAACTACATATGCAAGTGCTGTTAAAATGAAGTTAACTACAGAAATGTTAATTAACATATATGTATGTATATCGTATGCAAACTGTTAGAGCAACTACATGGGCCAGTGCTGTTAATAAACATTTCAATAACAGCTGTGTGTTAGCTGTGCTTGTTGCGTGTCTGTTAAGTGCATAACATAGGTGCGCAATGTTAAGTGAGTGAGTGCTTTCATGTGCAGTTAAATGTTAGCATAAAGGCGAATTTTGAAGGTGATGGCAGAAACAGAAACAGTTTTGAAGCTAAAGCTAAAGCAGCTGTCAGCTAACATAGAAAAACATTAACAGCGACAGTAACAGTAACGCTAACAGTAACAGTAACGGAACACCAGAATAACATATAACATTTGAGACGCATCTCGGCTGTAATTAGTAGTATTTGCAACTCGATTAGGACACAAAAAAAAAAAAAAAAACACAAAAATTAATTAACGAAATCCAAACCAAAGCCGAAATATAAAAAATTGTAAACAGGGTATCAAAATGATAGAAAGAAAACCTCCTAACCTCCACACAGAAACGATCGCCGGCACTGGAACTGCGGCTGGACTGCAGCCCACCGCTGTACAAATACTCATCATCATCCTCGGGATACTCAACCAGCGGCGATGACGAGGAGCAGGTGACCAGCATTGGCGGCTCCTCATCATTTCCACGGCCGCCAACGAGCACCACCGGCGGCAGCGTCAAGACGGGACGATGCATTTGCTGCTCCACCGCCGATGGCGTGGCTGGCGACTGTTTGGCGGCTGCTGGCTTCTCGTTTGGCTGCTGGAACTGAAACGGGTTGCGTATTGTTAAGGAGGTGAGCTCAACGCTTGCACTTAGCCTCTGCTCAACTGCTGATGGAGAGGGAGCTTCAAGGCATATGCTGTTGTTGCTGTTGTTGTTCTTGCTGTTGTTGCGGTTGTTGTTGTTGTTGTTAATTAGTGTTTCGGATGGGGTTGGCGGCGATTCTTGCACGGGCATTACGGTCTCTATCTGCATGATACGCAGCGTAGCCATGCGTTTCAGCTGCTGCTCCTGCTCCAGCTCGAACGGATCCGGTTCGAGGTGACGCTGCTGCGCCTTGGGCAGCGGACGGCGCAGCGTATTTGGATATGATTCCATTTCGGAAAGGAAGTCAAATTCATGCAATGCATCCTGCAACTGTCGGCGATTAACGGCATCATGACAGGACACACACGCACACACACACACACACACACACACACCGACGAGGGCAGGCAAAGCGTTAAGCAACAGCAGGCAGGAGAGCAACAGCGAAAGAAAACGTATGTATGTATGTGTGTGTATGTTTGTGGAAGAAAGCAGACAGAGAAATGGGGAATATGGATAAGACATATGGCTATTGAAGTTAAGGTGTGCAGAGAATGATGGGAGAGAGAGAGAGAAAGGGAAGGAGAGAGCATGAGCGAAGCAGAGTGAAAAGCACCAAAAAGACATTCGAAAAACACTCATGTGGGCGAAATGAAAAGATGAGTGGAAAAAGATGCAAAGAATGTGCGATGGAGAGAGAATTGAGGTAGAATGTAATGGTGAGAGATGGCGATTTCGAAGAAGAAGAAATAAGAATAAAGAGAAAGTGCAAGATTGAAGAAGAGATAAAGAGATAAAGACAGAC
This sequence comes from Drosophila anceps, assembly GCA_035045945.1. Classification (NCBI taxonomy): domain Eukaryota; kingdom Metazoa; phylum Arthropoda; class Insecta; order Diptera; family Drosophilidae; genus Drosophila; species Drosophila anceps. The sequence goes on from JAWNON010000073.1 coordinate 4,736,026, forward strand.
TGAGAGAGATAAATAGAAAGAACGAGCAAAAGAGAAAGAATGAGAGAGAAAGAGAATGAGAGGAAGAGACCCAGAAAGAAAAGGAGAGGGAGAGACGAAGAAGGAGAAAGGTCGACTGACAGAGAGACAAAAATATAGTGAGATATGAAAGGAGAGAGAGAAAAAAAGAGATAGAGAAAGAGTGAGACAGAGAGAGAGATAGATAGAGAGAGAGAGAGATGCAGAGAATGAGAGACACAGTGGTGGACAGAGACAGAGATAGAAAAAGATATGATAGTGAAATGTACACAGAGACAAAAAGAGAAATGGATGAAAAGAGATTCAGTGATATCGCAAAAGAGAGAAAACGGAAGAGATAGAGATATTCAAAGATAACGACAAAGCGACAAAGATAAGGATAGAAGTAGAGAAAGATAGACAGAAGGGCAAAGAAAAGCATAGAGAGAGAGCAGAGATACAAAGGCAGATCGATGAGATAGCTAAGCGTAAGCAGTATGCAAAATGAAAACGTTTAAAAAGGCACAATGAACCTGCGCAGCTTAGCTGAGTATTCAATGTAAAGAGCTAGTGTTCAGAAGAGCTAATAAAAACTAACAGAAAATGGTATTAAAACACACCAACTAAAATCTGTAGTAACTAACAACTTATCTAGACTGTGATACAAAGGCGTTGGAGCACTGGAACTAGTTCAAAATAATATTTTTATATAAAAATATATATATATGTATTTTCAACTTGTACTTTAGCACAGTTAACAATTCCTATAACTCATTTTCAGCATATAGAAGTCTTTGATTTTTGGAACTAGTTCCAAACTGTACCTAAAAAAACTTTGTAACAATTTTGTTCTAGCAACCCAAGGCTAAGCCTTAAAAGATAACTAAATTTAATTTAAGGAACTAGCTACAAAGTGTTCACAGTTCATATGAACTAGTTACTTATGGAACAAATACTTTTATATGATTTAAAATGAGTTGATAATGATGAAGGGATCAGGCAAAAAGATCTAGTAAATCATATTTATTGCTCAACGTCGAGTTGTTCTGTATGGGAGTTGTTTGGTGGCTAATCAGATGATATAACTATATATGTACAGTTACAATAAAACAAAGAAGAAGAACAAAACAAAAATGAACCAACACCAAAGCGAACCAGACATAGACTATATAGAGTTGTATGAGGTATGAGGATAAATTTACAGAATGAACAGCTCTGGCAGAGGCACAACGATCAAATCAGCTACAGAGATACAGCTATATATTCAGATATATATCTAGATATATATTTATATAGAGAGCAATAGTATATATGTATAGGGGAAGTAGTAATTCTTTTTGCTATACAGTTGCCAAGCATAGAGTAATTGGTTCGCTTACCTCCTGATCGAGCACAGGTGTCACCGACTTCAAGACAGGCGGCGGCGGTGGTGCCGTGGTGGGCGCAGCTGTGCGTCCCGGCGGCGTTTTGCCAGGCATCTGGAGACTAAGCGTATTGGGTCGGCCGCCGCCCTGGACTGCGCTGCTCGCAGCTGACTGCGACGCCGATGCCGACGCCGGTGGCGGTGTCTCTGGTGGCAGCACACTGATGCCCTGCATATGCATGGAGAGTGGACGCAGTCCACTCAAGCCACTGGCAGCAGGATCCGGATATTCGCCGGGCGTCTCCACATGCTCATGCATGCCAGCATCCGGATCGAATTCCATATTCTGTGCCTGTTCGCCCGGCGAATAGGGTTCCGGTTCAACGGCCAACGCATCGGAGGAGGGTGTGCGCGATATCGGAGACTCGGAGCCACGGGAGGCAGCACTGCTAGGCAGCGGCGAGGAGGCGCGTCCAACGGCCATAGATGCTGTGGCAGCTGTTGCATTGCTGCCCGCACCCAAATGCACATGATTGGGCGCATTGCGCTTGAGCAAGCGTCCCCAGGTGGCGACATTGATATTCATTTGCTTGGCACGCGATATATTCTTGGCCTGCTGCCGATTGAAGATCATGCGCTGGCGGCGCAGTTTCGGCTTTTGCGAGATCATCGGATTTAGAAATTTGACCTCGGCAAAGAGCAAGCCTTGCGGCTCCAGTTGCAGCGCCATGCCATGACGCACATCGTCAATGAACTCCTCGAGGCGCAGCACCTTGACGGCGCACAGCGAGCGCCAGTCGCGCCAATAGACGCCAATCTCGAGCTCACGGGAACGATCTAGATCGATGGAGAAACGCTGATCCCAGGCCTGCTGTGAGCATGGCTTCCACGAGGTCTGGCCCACCGTAATATTGTCCAGCTTGATGACAGCCATAATCTCAAACGATGTTTCGTCCTTGACCGAATAGCTCTTCGAACTGCTGCGCGACGTGACGCCCTTAACAAAGCTGCGCAAGTCGCCCGGACTAGAGCTGTTGTCTTTGTCGCGACGCGAACGACCGGGCACATCCTCCAGCAGATCCTGACAGCCCATCAGACGCACCTCCAGCTTGCCGGTGACGCTCGCACACCGACCGAGCGACGATACCGATTGATACGCCTTGCCGCCAAGCAGCCCGCCCGGACCCGACTGCAGCGATGTATAATGCACGGGCGCCGGCGATGTCGATTGCTGTACGATTTGCAGCTCCTGCTTCAGCAGCTGGGCGGTGGGCGAGTCAGTGGGCAGCTCCTGGCGACGCAGCTCCAAGGAGTAGCGCAAGAGATCAAGTTTACGTGACGATTCCGACAGACGGCCGTGTGCCTAGGAAAACCAAATCAAAAATACAATTAAACCATTATAAAATTTATTCAATTAGAAATTTATTTACTAAAAATAAAAGTCAAATGTTTTGTACATGCTATTTTATTTTTATTTTTATTTTATTTTATTTATTGATTACTTTGATTACATAAAAAAACACACACATTAAAAACTGATTCAGCGTTTGAGGAACATTGGAAACAATATATGTTTGACTTAAGTCTCTATTTCAGGCTGGCATTCGGATTCGGATTGTGGTACACATGGATTAATGGGCGTGGCAACTTATGCAGAGTGTTAAATGCAAGCTAAAATCAGTAAAGTAAAATAAACAAATAAATCAGCATTGTTTAAATTCGGTCAGAGCCGAAGTTATCAAAGACCAAGGCGAGAGTTTTTTGACTAAAAAGTTTTGTGTTGGAGTAAAAACATTACAAAAATTGATCTATTTGACAAGTATTTTCATAGTAGACTAAGCATATAGGTTTATGTTCTATAAATTCATGGAAATAACATTAAATTAAAGTAATCTTTTAATGAATCTCTGCTATATCAATTATTTCTGTCGACAATCTTGTTTAGGTAAAGCTTCTTTAAAATATATGCAGTAGTGTTCATGAAAATAGTAGTGTTCATCAAAATAGTAGTGTTCAATAAAATAGTAGTGTTCATTAAAATAGTAGTCCATTTTTATTAGCCACTACTTTTTATGAACTACTAAATTTTGTTAACGAAAAGTTTGTAAAATAAGAAAACCAAGTTAACAAAAAAATATATTAATCTTCAATTATTCCCAAATTGTTTTGTAGTCAAAATATTATGTATATCACCAAATTGTATTGTGCAAAATTTTGGGGCTCAGTCGCACTACTATTTTCATGAACACAGCTGTATATATCATATGAACTTCATATTTTACAAACGGACATTTGCAACTCTCTGCCTCTCTAATCTCTCCCTCACACCTCCTCAACTCTGCCTTGAACTTGATTTGCAACATATCCCTTAATAGCTACTCCACTAGGGCTGCGGTCGTCGCAGCATTGGTCGCTCGCCCAAGGAGAAGGCGCGTCCGCGCATCTGGAAACGTTCGGCCAGCCAGCGTTGACAGCTCTCGCACTGGCAATTGGGATTCTTGGTGGGTCCGACATGATGACCCGGCTTGCGCATAACAACCACATTGCCAAAACGCAGCGCTTTCTCCAAATGCTCGTGCGTGTAGCCAGCGACACTGGTGGAGACATCGCTGGCCAGACTCGGACTATCGCGTGAGATCTCAAAACGACGTGCCGGCAGCGGTGATGCGGCCACAGTGCCAAAGGTCGTGGCAGAGGTGGTGCTGGGCGGTGCCTCGCTGCCGCAGCGCAGCACAGTGCTGGCCGTCGACAACAGTTGAGGTGAACTGCGCTCGGACGATGGTGAACCGGGCGCCGCCTGTACGCTGAGATTATCGCGTGCTTCGCTCTTCCAACGATAGCCGGGATGCAGACGCTTGAATGGATCAATGCCTGCAGCGCCAGCGGCTGCAACGGGTGCTGTAGCCGGCGCCGGCTGCGCTGGCGGCTCTGGACTGGCGGGCGGACCAAAGAACTGCAGAAAACCAGGACGATTGCGTGGCGTATTAGACAATTGCTGCTGATGCTGCTGATGCTGTTGCTGATGCTGCTGAAGCTGTCTGCCTGGATAGGTATTGTAGCCCACATTGTGCTCCGAGAAGCCGTCCGATTCGGAGGGCAGCGTATCGCTGCGCTGAAAGGAGCCACGCTGCGAGTTCACCTCCCTTATGGTCGTCAGCGGCGGATGGGGCGAAGTGGAGCCCAGCGGCGGCGGCTGCTGTTGCTGCTGCTGCGGTTGCGGCTGTATCTGCTCCGGCGTGGAGTGTTGCCGCGACCACAGACGCTCCATTTGACGTATGCGCACACGATCCAGCGAGTTCTCATAGTCAAAGCTATCCGATTTGGAGAGCACTGCAAATGCTGGCGTATCCACTTCATCTGTATCCTTCCACGAGGTGTCCACACAATCGCCAGCCAGAACGCTGGACACGCTGCTGCACGTGGCATCGCGTGGCATGGTCGAACGCGAGGAATTCGGATAGGCGCCGCTGCTTTGCGTCTCATCGCTCGGCTGGCGCATATATTTCTGGCGCAGATTGGCCAACTTGGCAGCGCGCTGATCGCCGATGTGCTTGCGAAACAGCAGCTGCTTGGACTCGCTGACCTCCTCAACAGTACTGCACTTGGTAATGGCATGACCCAAATTCAGTTTCTGCTGCTGCTGCTGCTGTTGCTGCTGTTGCTGTTGCTTCGCTGTCGGTTGTGGCGATCTTTGCGCCAGACGACGTGGCAGCGCGGCGCCTGAGATGCGCTGATGTCGCAGCAGCATTTGCTCGTTGTCGAGCACAGTTTGTGGCGTTGAATTGGAGTCCAGCTCGTAGAGCTTTTGGTCATTGCTGCTATCCGAATCGGAGCTAGAGGCTTCGGCATCCGCATGCTCCTCATCCTCCTCCGAGCCGGTGCAATAGACATCAATGTGCACAGTGCGCGGTTTCTTCTCGCCCAGATTGGGCAGACGGGGCGGCGCCTGTGTCGCGGCACCTGGCAGTGGCGGTATACGCGGCATCGAGGCTGACTTGAACGTTGACGAAGGCGTTATGGGTGTGGGCGTCAGCGTGGGTGAGTAGGTTGGCTACACATTGAGATTAGTTAGTAGAATTCTATAAATCTCTATCTGTCTCTCTCTCTCTCTCTCTCTTGCTTACCACATATGTGTTCGCCTCCTCCGCCTGCCGCCTGCTGGCAAAGTTGACCAGTCCCTCGGCTGTGGCACGTCGTTGCTCGTAGGCAGGCCGACGCCTCTGACGCTCCTCCGTGTCGCTGGTCTGTGAATAGGCATCGCGCAGCTGCTGTGCACGCACCTTGCTGTGATAGACAAACGGCTCATTCACAGCTGCGTCCAACTGTTGCTCGTTCTGCGGCAGAAAGTCTGCCACAGCGGAGACAACAATGTTACAGGTGCTGCGACAACGTGTGCCGCATAGCTGAGCCGTAACACCGCCCGGCGTCCTCTCCGACGGTATGTGTCGCGAGGCCTGCGGACTGCCAAAGGCCGAATCCGCATATGTGGTGGCCGAGGAGTTGGTGCTACGAAAGCTGGTGGCCGCCGTTGCCTGTGGATTCATTGAATCAGCTTTAACCATTGATCAGGAAACTAGTTTTCATCAGCTGCTCTCACCTTCTCCGGCTCCGGTCCCGGCTCTGGCTCTGGCTCTGGCTCTGGCTCTGCTTCGTGCTCAGCTTCTGTGTGCGGCGTGCTCCACTTGTACACCACACGCATTGGCTGCAGTGGCTCCTGTGCACTGAATTCCCGCTGCACTGGCTCACCAGCACGCGCGAATGTCAATTGGGCACGCACCGTCCACTCGGCGGTCAGCTCATGAGGCAACGGAGGCAGTGGCGGTTGCTGCGGCTGCGGCTGCGGCTGTGGCGAAGCCTGTTGACCACCATCTGCTCCACGAATGTTGCTGCTGCTGCTGCTCATGATGCTGCGCCAGCTATCAGGCACACATGTTTCACTTTTTCTTCTTCACAATTTCTATATACAACACACGATCTGCACAGATACGCGGCATATAGTTTTTATATTTTTTTTATATATACACATATATATATATTTGCTTTTAGATTAAGCTAAAAATATAACACAAAAACGTTGCTCTTGATAGTTTGGCAAACAAACACGTACACGCACGCACGCACGCACGCACACACACACACCCACACACCCACACTAACACGTTGCGAGGCTGGATTTTAAAGTTGTTGCAGTTTGAGCAGGCAAAAGATTATGAGAGTTATATATGCTTAGCATCTGTTTTATTTTAGGCTCAAAGTTATATTAAATACTTTAAGAAATTAACAAATATATTTATTTTAATTATATTTAATATTTATTTTTATTATTTCATTTATCTATAAAAGTTTTTTTATTATTTGATATTTATATATATTTTTATATTATTTTAGTTTTTAAAATATTGTTTTTTTTTTTTAATTAATTTAATTAATTTATTGTTTACATATTTTTTTATTATTTTATTTTTTGTATTATTTTATTTTTTATAATATTTTATTTTTTATATTATTTTATTTTTTTATATAATTTTTTGTATTTTTTTATATTATTTTATTTTTTATATTATTTTATTTTTTAAACTATATTATTTTTCATATAATTTTTTTTGTAAAATATATTTTTTTATTATTTAATTTTATTTTTTTTTATATATTTTTAAAATTTTTTTTTTATTTTATATATTTCTTATTTTTTATATTTTTATTTTTTATTTTATTTTTATTTTTTTATTTTATTTATTTTTTATTTTTTCTATTTTTATCAATTTTTTTTATTATTTATTTTATTTAATTTTTGTTAGCTGTATTTAATTTCTTTATTTGCGGTTTTCGTCTGTTTATATTCAGTTTTTAAAGCTAACATAAAATTGTGTTAATACTCGAACATTACAAATAAATTAAAACTCTCGTCTAAAGTCCTATTTTTCTTACCCTTTTTTTTCCTTAGAACTTTGAACGTTTTTTTATAGATTTCTTTGAAAAAAACCAAAATTGTTCTATGATCTGATAATGTATAATTTCCAATTAAAATCTATACCCAAAAAAAAAAGATGCAGAATGCAGAAAAAATTATTTAAAAATAAATAACATGGAGCATTTGTAGCATGAAATTTATGGCTTCTAATAATTGGCTGCATATGACGTACATATTGCTATCTGAATCACCGTGCTCTACATATATCTACACAAATATATGTATATGTATGCATATCTTTTTAGCGATCAAAAGACATTGGGCGTAAGAAGAAAATAAATTAAAAAGAAATTGAAACATTCATAAATTCAGCAGCAGAAATTATTCATGTTTCTTTGATGAAACTAAGAAAAAAATTCATTGAACTCATTTATTTTCTAAATGGGTTAAAAATCAATTAATTAGCGAAATAATTTATGAAATCTTAAAAAATAAATAAATGGTTCAAGAGGAAATTTACTCATTTGTTTTCTATAAATATTATTTTATATATTTATAAAAAATTATTGCTTGGTTACAGCTTTTGTTGATTCTTTTGAAACCGCCCTCGTTTCGTGGGCGATCTATATTGTTTTACGTTTGATTATTATCTTATTAATCTTTCTTTTTTCTTGTTTCAATATTTATTTTTAGCCACGCACAAAAACACTTTCGTTTTATATAGTTTATATATATATATTTATTTTATTTTATTTTATTTTTTTTTTTTTGTTGTTTGCTCACTTGGCATGTAAAATTGTGTGTTTCTAATTTTGTGTGCATTTATTTATAAATTCTCGTTTATTGTTGTTGCAAAACATTAAAAATCGCAAGATGACCCCAAAAGCCAAAACGAGAAAAGCCACGCACCAAAATAAAATGCAGCTCGAAAACGAGGAAAAAGTTTAACAAAAAAAATAAAACTAAAAATTACGCAATGTTTTTTTTTTTTTGAATTTTTTTTTGGGCAACAAAAATGAAGTTAAAAACTCGTAAGACGCTGCGTATGCGTAATGTTTTTTTTAATGCCTGGAATTCAGTTGATGTTTGTCTCTTTCTCTATCTCTGTGTGTGTGTGTGTGTGGACAAAGACTTTATAGTTTATGCGACATTTTTTCTCTTTTTTTTTTTTTTAATTACATATGCAACAGACTTTGAGTTCGTTAAGACTTGAATTTAATTAAAAGTTATTGAAATAATTTAATAATAAAAAAATAAATTAGGAAATACAAAGCAAACGTCACGCGGCAAACGAAAAAGAAAAGGAAAGAAAACGCGCACGTAGCCTAAGCGGCAACTGAACTCAAACTGAAATGCGTGAAAATTCGCTAGAGAAACAATTTTTCCGCTGGTTGAAAACGTGCAGCGCGCACACACACACACACACACACAAACAGAATTTTTGGCTGCGCTCTTTTCACACACAGACACACACAGATATATATACATCTCAGAAACTCTATATGTATTTTCTATGTATGCGTTTAGCATAGTTCTATTAATGTTTAGCAAACACAACAGCGCGTGCAAAGGGCATTTGGCTCTTCGGCCTTTTGTTTAACTCACAAAACATCTGTCGGGCTTGCCGCTACCGTCTAAGCAGCCCCAGCCCTAGCCCCAGCCCTAGCCCTAGCCCTAGCCCTAGCCCCAGCCCAACTGTTTATGTCAAAAAAAAAAAAAAAGAAATAAATAAAAACGAAAACTGCAGTTGGAATTTTGAAAAATCTGTGCCAAGCATCCACCCGCGCTACTCGTTCGCATTTTAAAACAAATAAATATGAACTGCAAATAGAAAAGAGAACAACGCGTTAGACCCAGGCGCGATCTATGCTGCTTGCGGTTGGGGGCGGTCCGCATTGGAGTCAGTGAAAAGCATATAAATAGAGAGAGAGAGAGAGAGAACCGCAGCAGCAGCTAAACATATAAATCAACAGCATGGAACAGGCAGGCATTCATTTGTCCAAGCGACAGGAAGTCGGAAATATTGTGAAATTAGCTGGATGACAAGAGAAATTAAGCAATGCGAGAATACGCTTTGAAAGTGTACTTAAGTAGAGCTGACAAGCACAAACTCTTCTTTTTTTTTTTAAATAATTGATTTGACTAATATAATAAATTTACATAGCATAGCTAAAAAGTTCCTATGATCGATAGAAGAAAGATTTTGTTCTCCTTTGAAAAGGAGCGTTCGATGGCTTGGAAATGAAAAAGGTTTCAACGGAACTTCATATGTGGAATAGAGTTGGATCTGTTAGTTCTTTCTCTAGTTCATATCAATTATTTAAAGAAATACAATGTAGATAGTCTGGAGTCTAGAGGATAGTGCATTAGACAATAGACATACCAAAACGATATAGAAGTAGCTAGCGGACTACGCAGAACATAAAAGACGTAAAATCCACTAAGTATGATGAGCTCTCTCTCTCTACTCTATGCAAATAAATCACAAAATGTGCTTCCCAAAACATTTTTGCTTAAGAAATCTTTCCAAACTTGCCTTCCAGCCCAAACTTATGCCACTACTATTCCATTTTATACCATTTTCTTTGCCTGCAACAAACCGAGTCAGCGAACACATATACCCCATATTACAGCAGTGAACGAACGTAGGGCCTTCTTGTGTCGCTGGCCAATTGTCATTTTGAAATGCTGTGCATATTTTCGGGCATATTTTGCAAGCCAACTCGCCAGTAAATTAATGAGGCGACAGTTAGCATTAAAAATACCCCAAAAAAACAAAAAAAAAACAAACGTAAAAAATAATGAAAAAAACGAAAGAGGGCAGCGAAAAAAATTGAAATATTTTCAACAGCCGCGTAATTAGCCTCGTTTTCGTTTCTTTCTTTTCATATTTCAGTTTACTTGTTGCTGGTTGCTGCGCAGCATTGCCTTAAGGCACGGCACACAGCGCGTATACGCAACGCATGTGCACATGAATCATACGCCGTGTGGCACACGCCACACGTAGCAAACGCTCTTTCTCACTCTTCTTTTGAACAAGGGGCAAGGGGCCTTACGTTTTGGCCCGCCCGTTTACGCGCGCGCGCGCTCGTGTTTTTTGGTTGCTTACCTGGCCAACCGCCAGCTCTAAGAATTCAGGCTAATCTAATTAACACTAAGTAGGTAAGGCATAGAAGAGCGTAAAGTGCCGCCCACTCACCTCCTGCAGCGCCTTCTTGTCTGGCGCACGATTCGCTGTCTGCAGCGTGCGTATGACATTCTTGGCTCCATCCACCACAGCCGCCTCGATGCGCAGCCGATGGCGCAGCTCCTCGATGCGCTCCTCCAGCGTCGTCTCCAGGCTCTGCGGCTGCATGCAGCCAATGCCGCTGCCAGCGCCCATGCCCGCTATGAGAACACCATGCTCATCGGTTAGCTGGCGTGCGGCCTTGAGGCGATCGGCCTGCTCGCGATTCTGTTTGACTTTGATGATGCGCAAGCGCAAGAACTCAATCTTGGCCTTGGAGTCCGCCAGCATTTGGTACGCCTCGGCGAGCAGTTTCTTGTCGCAGCCGATGCCCAGCGATTGGATCATATTCTCGGCGCCCGTTTTCACCTTCATCTCGATCTGCAGCTGTTTCTCCAGCGAGGCGAGCACCTTGTCATTGGCTGTTGCCGGTGCACCGCCGCCAGCCATCGCATTGTTCACACCCAAGCCGCCAACAGCGCCCGCCAGCTGGACAGGGCCACTGCCATCAAGGCTGAAGGCAATCGATTCTGTAAACAACAAGATGGGAAATTAATTTTTAATGCATTTTATAGATTCTTTTCGGTTGAATGTGCATCACAGTATAAACACAATAGTGTATACCCTGTAGGAATAATGTTGGAAATACGAAGTAGGGTATATATGTTGTAACAGTTAAGATAATTTATATATACAATCATATAATACATTGCTGATTGACCCAAGTATACCCTGTTTGTGCAACTATGAAAGCTGATTCTATAACATTAAGATTCACTATCCACATTACCTTACATATACCTCAAATATATGTATATATAATCTCCTTAGATTCCATTCCTCATAAATATTAACTTCTAATTAACAACTTTCATTATCATATTCAGTATTCATTCCCTTTACAGGGCATCTGCTAGTCGCTCAATGAATGCCTTGTCACATATTAACTACAAGCGCTTCACTTAGCTTTTCATAGCTGCCCTTGACATCAGTTGGCACACAGCTGGTTGCGTTGCTTAGTGGGTGTCAGGTCAAATCGTTTAACCTGCTGGCGGCCACAGTTAGCCACATGCTGTCAGAGGTCAAGGGTCATTCGCAGTGATTAACACCCTGCAACGTACACAGGTTAGCCAACTTGAGCGACACCCACGTGCGCCCAGTGATATAATTACACTTGCATTAAGGTGTAGCAGCGCAGCGCAGCGCACTGAAAGGCCAGGCGATAGCTGTTTGGAAATGACAAAGTCAGCTATGACACCTGATTAAAAAGGTGGAATGAGGAGTAAAAGGAGGCGACAGGAATGTTTATGGAATATGCCACATGCTTTGAATAGATTTATGTCGCAGTACTTTGAGCACGTGGCACGTTCAGCTTGTAATTTATTGCTGTCTATTGAATAAAATACAATTTTATTATTTCTGAGAAGATTTAAATAGAATTTTAATGGCCATAATAAAAAAATATAAAGAACATTTCTTGGGAAAGCTTTATTCGAGCGAATAGATGCAACTTCTGCGGATAGATAAAGAGACTGAGAGATGTATAGATAAATAGATAGAGGGATAGACTGATAGACAGATCCTAAAATATATTTCGCCTTTATTTAATTTGCTAGGAAATGAATTTATTTTTGTATATATTAATAATTTTTAAGATTTTAAATTTGATTTATTTTTAAAGTTTTTTAAAACTGGTTTTTAATTAATTCTTAAACATTTTAAAATTTTCTTTAATCAAACAAAGTTTTAAAAATATTTCTATGATTTTTTTAAGATAATTTTAATATTTTTATCTTAATTTAATTTATTTTTTAAGCTTTTTCTTCATTTTTTACTTTCTTTCGTTTTAATACATTTTTTGTTGTTTTGGTCAAATTTTTTAAATTTTCTTCTCATTAAATTTTAATTATTTTTTTTTTATTTTTTAAATTTAATAATTTTTTTTAATTTAATATTTTTTTTTTAATTTAAAAATATTTTTATAATTTTATTAAGATAATTTTAATATTTTTATCTTAATTTAATTTATTTTTTAAGCTTTTTCTTCATTTTTTACCTTCTTTCGTTTTAATACTTTTTTTGTTGTTTTAGTCAAATTTTTTTAATTTTTCTTTTCATTAAATTTTAGTTATTTTTTTCTATATATTTTTATTTATTAATATTTTTTTTAATATTTTTTTTTTTAACTTGATCATTTATTTAATTTCTCGCATATTTTGAACTTTTCCTAAAGCTTTAAAAATATATTTAACATTATATTTAGAGATTAAGAGCTTTAGACTTTTTAGCACATGTTTAGCTTCGCTGGGCCAAAGCACTCACTCAACAAGACTTCAACAATAGCCAAAACTATATAATCCCAAACAGCTACGATCTGAAGAATTCAAACCAAATCGTATGTTAATTCATGCTCTATGCAATCCAGCAACAGCCATCAAATGTTTGTTGCACTTTGCTGGCAGCTGCTGCCAAACATGTCAATCAATTGAACAGATGGAAATTCATGAAGCTTTCAACAGATGCTAAAGCAGATCAACATGATGATTATAATAATAATGTTGATCATTATCGTGCCGATGATTATGATGAAATCAACCGATGCTGCAGCTGGCGGCATCAGCCAAACACGGAAGCAAATAGAACCAAAGCCCCAAATGTTGAGCAGTCACAATTCACAGCCAAAATAAATGTATTTCATGCCACTTGTGTCAATAGTTGAAAACAACAACGAAAACAAAGAAGAAGAAAGAGAGAATACAACAAAAAAAATGAGCTAAGCAAGCCAAAGCCAAGTCTAGTTGGCGGGGCATGCGCGACTAGAAAATACCCTAAGCAAAACATGTTTGAGTGAATTTTTGTATTTATAGCTGAAATCTTGGCAAACTTTTGGAATAGTCCACAAGGGTGAGGATATAGACAGACTTCTGGTAGATTTTGACTATAACATATGATCTAAATTATTAAAATTATGAGTGCAGCTTCGAATTTGTAGAAGTTTGACAGACATTTACATACACCAAATGCACATTCCTCGCGTATTTTTTCCTTAGCCCTCTTTGACTCTGAGTTAGAGAGACTAACAAATAGTTTTACCTACGTCATGCTCTTTGGCTACACATTTGTGCTGAGCACAGGGCTATCCAATTTTGCTAACAGTTATATAATTGAAGAAAATAGTTGTATATCAATCTATAAATATATAACTAAGTATATTCAATCATTTTTAGTAGCAGTTTATAGCATATACTTAGTATGATTTAAATTCCTACTCTTTATTTTGTGCACAATTTATAAAACATATCTGTAATTTATTAGATTATTACCTTGGTTCAGATATACTCGCATGCACAGCTCAAATATTCTTTCCATACTCCTATTAAACTCTGAGCTTGACAGTTGTTAATCCGCTACTATCATAGGGATACCCGCTGGCCACATATTTCTGCTGAGCAAATGAGTTTATACCAATTTTCGGCAAGCACATTCTGAACATTCCTATGCCACTTCTGTTCAACTCTAAGATTCTGAGATAACAAATGCTTCAGCTCGTAGGGATAAATGTTGTAAACTCGACCATACATCGCACTTAGCTATAGTGTAAACTCACACACACACACACACACACACACACACACACACACACACACACACACACACACACACACATACGCGTATGTATAAGACAATCAAAAAACTTGACACTGACCAAGTGTTTTGTTATGGATACTGAGAGCGTAAGCGATAAACTGGCAAGTATTTCGCGCCTGGCCATAAGAGAACACGCAAAGCGCGACATAGATAAAATATATATATATACATATATATATACATATATAGAGACAGATGCATAACGAGACAGTTGCCGGGTTTGCGTGACAAATGCTCGTAAAACGATACTTGAAGTAACATTTAACGATTTTTTCTTTATTTTTTTACAGGCGTAGCGGTAAAAATGAAAAAGAAGCTTTAACTGTTGGGAAAGTTGAGTTCGCGGGGGTTATATAATGCCAGAGTTTAGTAATCTATGTTTGTGTCAGCTTACCTTGACCATTGCTATTGACCGCCGTGTTGGCAGATGTTAGCAGTATTTGACTCTCGAGCTCCTGCAATTCCGATTTCAGTTCAGCCAATTTACTTTTGCTCTTCTTGACCAGAACGGCGACATCGCTGAGCGAACGACGATCCTTGGCCACTTCGCGCAACTTTTCGGCGCCCTCTTTAATCTTCAGCTCCTTGCGTATCTCGCGTCGTATGGCCTCTTTGATCTCCTCCAGCCGTATGGACATACAGCTCTCGGGCAGATTCTCTGTGAAGCCATATTTATGACTGAGCTCATATAGAACTGGATGCTTTATATATTCGCCCTGTAAAATCCAAATCAGAATAAGAAAGTTAGTCTTGTGCATAGATTCTTAGATATATATATATATATATATATATATATATATGTATATAGTTTTATTGACTGCCTACGTACAGCGTTACCATTTACCGTATCTGTGTAAAACAGTCCGCCATCGGATGACTCGAAATTCGAGACGAGACGATTCCATAATCTCGACACACTCGCACGCCGTTTGACCGTCGACTTATGCGACAGACTGTAGTTACGCGGCAGCGTATTGCATTTGCGCGCATTCGATTCTTGACCTGAGCTAAAGCTACTCTCATTGGCAATGCTTTTCGTGTCGCTCTTTGGCTGCGAGTACAAAATGCTGCGTATTTTCTTAACCAAATTGGACATTTTGAGGCAAGTCGCATACAGTTTTCGCTTGAATTTGTTTCTGGGCTCTCATCAGATAAATGCTGTTGTTGTTGTTTTTTGTGTATTTTTATATTTGTGACCAGTTCATGGTAATTAGACAACTTGTGTCGCCTCTTTGCACCACGAGCTGCGCGCTGCGAGTTACGCGTTGCGCGAGTTATCAAGAAAACGTACAAAAGATTGTTCACAAAACAGAAAGAGAGAGAGATAAAGAGAGAGAGAGAGAAAGAGAGAGAGGAAATAACAACAGCAACAGAAACAAGTTAGTTGAACCTGGTTCTAGATTGTCATATGTCAGCGTCAACGATATGAGAAAGTTAACACAATTGATAAAAAGATATTTTTCTACCACTTCTGTGCTCGATTCATAAACATTTCCGATCGCAGATAGCGCATGTGCATGGAGCGCACACAATTATAATGCAAATGAAAAGTTCTATTTCCAATTTCAATTGTTGAGGACAACTTTCACGACATGCCATTTGGATGCACCTTCGAGTCAATTGTTAAACATTTCAGGTTCTTATAAAAGTCTTCAGCATAAACTTTTGATATAATGGAATAGTAGTTAGATTGGGCTGACTGCTGGAGACAAGTTGTTTCAAATATCTAATAAGAGTTTCGATTTGTAATTCAAATCAAAGAGAAGGATATATCATTTGAAGCTGAGTTCAATGCAAGAATCCAAAGCTTAAACTTCAACTTCAAGAACAAACCCAACAAACGACAAAGATTCCTAGTCAAAATCACTTTTAAAACAGCTTTACATAATATCTAACCTTGGTATGACAATTCCATGGCCCTCAGCAAATAAAACTTATGAATTTGATAATTGATAAAGAAAAATGACTTCCACAAACCGAAACTTGAAGCTCACTTTTATTTTTGTGTTTTATCTGAAATTTGCCTAAATGAAAAACTATTTTGTTTATAGCATAAAACTTAAAGTCAGACAGTTAGCACAGCATGGCACCATAAATACGTACGCACACGTCTCTAAATGCCTGATAAAGAAACTATATACCGCATGACTGTTCAAAAATACGTAAATATATATATATATATATATATATATATCAATATATGTATCTGTATATGTGTGTGTGCATATATTATATATATGTATGTACATTCACACAGGAAGCTTAGTTTATAAACATATATGTGTATAGCTGATGTTTACTTTGGTATTATTTGTATACCCCGCACACATTGAAAATGGTCAAAGAGGGCATTATGTTTTTGTTTAGCTGCATGTAACAGGCACAAGTGGACGTGGCTGTTACTAAGATTTATATACATATATATCAGCATGAAGCAGTTATCAGTATGAAGAGTCAACCTGATTCAGACTAAGTTGCCTGTCTATCTATGCTTGCTATCCTGCCTATCTGTCTATATGTCTGTATGTCTATATATCTGTCTATTCTTGATCATATTGAACACACGACTTGATGTAGGCCTAGCTGTATGTCTGCCTGTCTGCCTATCTGTCTGCTTGTCTATCTGTCTGCTAACTATCTCGGTCTATCCATCTCTCTTTCTATATGTATTAAGGCATCGATCTCACATAGAACTCAATATCTGGATACCCTAACTGTAATACATAGCTACTCTTTTAGACCACTTCTTTAAGTAATCAATAACTTCATTAAATTCCTTGAAACCGATTATATGCGATGTCAAACTTTAGATAAAGTTTAAAGCCTTTAAAGCTGCAGTCATCCAAATTGGTCATAAAATTTCTCTGAAAGACTTTTTGCATACCTTACCAACTAGTAAAATCGAATATAACTTATCTTTCAAGAACTCAACACAAACAGCAACTTACCACATGAGTCAGGGTATTCTGCAGTCAACCACACCCAACTAACGCACTCTTGCTCGCTTTTCTTTACTTAAGTTTAGCTATTTTTCCTTATGCAGCAGCCTTGTTTTTTTGTTAAGGTTTAATACAATATCGTTATGTATCGAGAGTAGTATATAGAAAGAAATCTGTTATAGACTTCCAGGGAATACGTGGACTTGTTTGCTGATTGAAAACAAAAACAAAGAGAAAAAAAAGCGTGCGATATTTGCATTAACGAAAGGCAACTGGTAGCTAAAATACTGAACTTGACTCATGCCAATTAGCCCAATAAGGCACAGGCGTAGAGCAGCTGACAGTTGGCCGTATTTGTTGGCCGCGCATGCATATGCATAAGAATTTCTCCAACTCTCCAAAACAGCAACAATTAAAAGCAAAACTATAGAAAGCGAAAATGCGACTCGAAGATTTATTGGTCTCTTAATTGGAATTCGCATTGGCATAATTGGAATGCATACACCCAACACACAGTTTGATTGATTGCCAGCGAAAAAGCAAACCGAAACAGTTGTATAAACACTCTTATATGTATATACACTCTTATAATTGAAACTTATAAAACCGAATGCCCAGGGACGGTCATAGACTGCGCAACGTTTTCTTATCACCATTTGCTGTTGTTGCTCTTCGATAAGACCAACAACATTTTTTTTTTATTTTTTTTTTTTTTTTTCAAGCAAAACGTTTGTTTATCCACACTCGCACACACACACACAGGCAGTTTTTGTAATATGTTTGTGCTTTTATCACAAGTTTATATAAAAACATTATAGAATATTATACATTTTTATAATTTATTTCACAACGAGAAGCAACAGCAACAGCAACGGCAACACTTGAGCTTGCAACCTGTTGCATACAGCTCGCTATATTTATTTCTCTTTTTTTTTTTTTTATTTAGCCGCCCGCACGCCGCAACTCACGAACTTCGAGTGATGTTCACGTCATATTCCCATGTGTAATAAATGTGCCCATCGTCGACCCGAAGCACACACGCCTCGTGGGTGGGCGAAGTCAAACGATTTATCACGAAGCTGCTTAGCGATGTGACTCACGAAGCTGCCAACTGGTTTCGGCCTGGCTTTTCAGCTGATAACACCAAAGCCCTCCCTCTATCCGCCACCGACCAACCCACACAGCACTCACATCGTCCACCACTTCTCCTACATTATCAAAGGGTCGACTCGACATTTAGTTACAAATATCTAGGCAATTATCTGACTATAACAAATACCTTGAATCGAATGACTTAACCACTTCAAAACATTATGAAAGAAGGAAACAGAGAGACTCTTACGAATGAGCTAGTTATTAGTAGTTATAGTGTTCATCTTTTTATAGCTTAAAGCAGCCTAACCAGGGCGAAAACAAAAGTTCATTTAACAGTTGAAAGCAAGTGCGCCTACCTGTCTTGACGGCTTCTTTTGTAAAACAGTTTATTTATATATATGTGGAAAGTGTGGGCAACAAGCAGAAGAAGTTGCGGTCGACTACGGAAGGTAAATATATCAATCGATATCAAACTTCAATTCATAAAATCGAGAAAATCAATATAAAACTTTATTGATTTTTTTTTTTTTTTGATTTAGGCATATTTAGCAGATTTTTAGAGCTTTTAT
The DNA here is from genome assembly GCA_035045945.1 of Drosophila anceps. Taxonomy (NCBI): domain Eukaryota; kingdom Metazoa; phylum Arthropoda; class Insecta; order Diptera; family Drosophilidae; genus Drosophila; species Drosophila anceps. Next base: position 4,754,774 of record JAWNON010000073.1, read on the forward strand.
CTCTGAATTGGTTAGACATTTTGCCTCTTAGGGTAACTCCTAGTCGGATACTCTTCACTAGAGCTCTATTAACCATTTTTATTTATCATTTTTTTTTATATATATATATACATGTTTAAAATTGTTTTAAATTCAATTTCTTCATTTGTAACTGCGCTCACGTTTTGCTGAAAATATGTGAACATGGCACATTTTTATATATAAGCCATAAATTAGATCGCTACCCAAAAATTGAAGCTAACAAATATGGCTAAGGCATATGCTAGCATGGCAGAGATTAAAGTTATTTACGATTTGTAGTCGAATTTCCCACAAAAGTTGTCTGCTCAAGGCAATTTTTCATAACAAATTTAGATGTTAACTATATTGAGATATCTGCTAAGCTTTATAAGCAATAAATCTTCGATTCTCAAACATATTTTATGCAAATAGTAAATATATATATATAAATAATATGAATATATCATAATACTTCAGCTTCGTTCTAATCCTATTCTGTTATATTTTAGATCAAATTCTGTTTATTTTTACTAGTTATATTAACTCTCGCATATATTTGCTCATCAAATATTTATCACGTCTGCAATTTTCTTACAGTCTCCTAGATATTTTTCTTATCTTTTATAAACTAAACCTAAAGAGTGCTATAAGACATCCTTTATACAAATAATGAATTCCTATTACACTAAAAAAAAAGCAGCTTAATATGTTGAAATCAAGTCAAGTTAATGAAAATATATTACTTTCTTTCGTTTTTTAAATCGACTATAACTAATTGAGGCAGTCATTTATAAGCCAAATAACCTTAACGTTCATTAGGCTGGCAATTGCAATGCGCACTTTAATTTGTTTTATTTCCATTTTATGTTGTCTTTTTTTTTGCCATTCGATGGCAGAGAAGAAAAAATAAAACAACTCCTGGGAAATGTTTTACGAGCTTGTATGTGAAATTACAGCGACACGGCGCATTCTTTATAACAGCAAAGAAAAGAAAAAAAATACATCTTGATGATAATGGAGGCCCGCCGGGTATTGCAATTGCATAAGCAAGAGTTAAAGAAATAAAAAAAACTGAAAAAAACTGACACAACATACTTACGAATACTTGAATAATCAGCATAATATGCGATATAGCAACAATGAGACGCAAGAGACAAAGATAAAAAGATATATATATATATATATATATATATATATATATATATATATATATATATATATATACATATATATAGCAAGTAGTACCAGAGTACGTTGCAGGCAGAGTCTATAGGGCGAACCACATGATGATAATGATGATGATGACAGCCGCTGTCTGAGAAAGTTGCAAAAAACAAAAAAAAAAATTTGTTGCAGGCGGGCCACATTGGAGAACCAACCAACGGCAAAGCAGCAGCAGCAGCAGCAGCAGCAGCAACTGAAGGAGGTGAAGAAAATCAGGGAAAGAGCGGGCGCCGCGACCGTGAAGAGATGGAACGGAAATGGAAATGGAGGCGTTGTGCCACAGAGAAAAGCCAAAGCAGCAGAAGAAGGAGAAGGAGAAGGAGAAGGCGTAGAAGAAAAGGAGAGGGTGGCGTGAAGCGGCAAAGACGACATCAGTAAATGGCTAAAAATTTTGTGGCTTTCTTTTGACGCAGTCTGACTGCTGTGTGGCTGTGTGGCTGTGTGGGCTGACAGCCCGAGAGCAAAAAAAAAAAAAAAATAAAGAGAAGAGCACTTCTTGAGACAACAAGAGTGTGATATATGCAGAGGGACGCAGGCAGCAGCAGAGAATCTTGCGGCAAACAGCCCACGTTTAATTAATAAAATATTTGCGCTAAACCTGATCATTAACGGCTGTGGGATACCCTGTCAAAGAGTGATGAACTCGCAAAATCTAAAAATCGAATCTGTAGAGATTATAATTTAATGTGTATTGCCACACAAGTTTTGGTTGATATTGAAGACCTAAGAGCTATTATGGATTCTATTTCATTTCCCAGTCCTATCCCGATTCTATTATCAGCAATTTGATATGATATCCTCAGATCTCTACACAAAGTTTGACAATTCTACAGAATTAAACTCAAGAAATTTGCTCTCTCTCTCTTAAGATATATCAAACCTGTGTTACGCTTCACAAACTTAATATAAAGAAAACCGTTGAACTCTTAAAGACTCTCAACATTTCAGTTGCACTACTATTTTTATGACCAGCGCTGTACATAAATTTACTATAAATATATATACCCCTTTGGTTGTAATCAGAATTCCAGGGTATGCCAATTGGTCTACATGACTCAAGTTAGCAAAATATTTCGCGCGTGCTATCTGCGACTCCAACTCGTATTATATTTACATTCACACACACTCACACACACGCACACTCACACTCACACTCACATTCATATTCATACTCATATTCATATGTAAATAAATAAGCTTATAGAACAATGGCAATTGGAATGCGTTTAGTTCCAATCATATTCTATATACTTATGCATATATATATATATACATATAGATATATACATATAGATATATATATGGATATATATATATATATCTCGCTGTATATAGAGAGTACATACGTGTAAATATCCTTTGAGACGTGAGCGTAAGTCCTTGAGAAAAACCATATTCATAGTTAATGCCATGCTAGAGAAAAAGATGCGCGATTTCTATGCCCTACAACAATTGCTGCAGGCAACGCATTTTCCAAACGATTTTCTTTGGGGTTTTTCTTTGAATTTTTGCTGTAGTTTTGCGGTTTTGCCTTATGCTGTCTTTTGTCTGTGCACGTATATAAATATATATCTATATATCCACATAGATTTATATACATATAAATATTAAACATATATATTCATTTTCCAAAACGAATGCGCGACGCAAAAATCACGACGACAAACTGCCAAATGTGCGATATTATATATGCATAGCTAAATGGCATATATATAAAATATATAATACATATAAATATATGTATTATACATATATACATGTGTATATATATATACATAAAGTATATAAAGAAAAAGGCGCGACACACGACGCTGCGAACGAATTGAATTTGGTGAAATGTCAAGGCGCTGCTGCTGGCAGGGCGAAAACTGCAATGGAAAAACTGGCCGAGGCAGCCAAGCGATTAGAAAGCTTTTCAATTTTTGCGCACAAATTACGGAAAAACAAATCATTTTCCTTGCATGCAAACATACATACATACATATAGGCATATATATATATATATATATACATATAAATTTTCCCTTTCGTATGCAGATACATTCGTAGATACAACTATGGCTACAGCTACACTCGCATCTACAGATACAAATTAATTGCTTGGCTGCTTATCTGATAGATACTTGTGTGTATCTTAAAGATACAAACAAACTGTGCAGCATTTGCTGTCGACGCAATTTTCGTTTTCGTTTTCGTTTTCGTTTTGGAAAATGATTTCGAATACAAACACAAAAATAAAAAGTTTAATCGAGCTGTTTTTCACTTCTTGTCAATTACCTGCAAGAGAAGAGAGAAAGAAAAGAGATGAAGAAAAGCATTAGTAAAGTTTGTCTCAAAGCTAAGCAACGAGGGCTGCTCAAGTGCTTGCTTGTATGTATTTATAAATAATAGTTAAAACTGTAACAAAGCTTAGACAAACTACGAAATCAATTTGCTATAAATAATATTCAATTAAAAATTAATATTAAATAAAGAAAATATCTATCTTTAAAGTCTTTATTTTTATATATAGCGCCTTTTTCTTGGCAATGCATATTTTTAGCATTATGCGAACTGTATTTTAATTTGTTACAATTGTCGTAGATTAGAAATGAATAACATTTCATTATGCCTTTATGCATTTTATATTGATTCATATGCAAATATGAATCATAAAACTAATGAATGAAGCTTTTTGATTATGATTTGAGCAGCAAAAGTCTATTGATTTGCATTTATGTAACAATGCCAAGTGAAAGAAGTAGAAAATTCAAATATTTATGAATAAAACATAAGAATTGTTATATAAATTGAAAGCCAAAACATTATCATATATATCATTAAAATCTTTAAATGTTAAAACAATGTTGTGTCTAGCAGCAAAAGTTTATTTGGCTGTTAAGCTAGTAGTCCAACACTTATGTTAACTAACATTGAACGGGTGTTAGATTGATTATGTTAACTGTTATGCCAGCTGTAAAGCACTCTGTTAGGCTACCCAAGCAGCCATGTTAACTATTTTTAACAGTTGTTCGCTCTCTTTAAATAGCTGTTTATGAGAATTTCAACCATTTATAATATAATAGTATGTTAACTCCAATGTTAACTTATTGTAATAGTTAAAGACTCTGTTAAGCAGCTACAGCAGTCATGTTAACTATTTTTAACAGTTACTCGCTCTCTTTTAATAGCTGTTTATGAGAATTTCAACCATGTTAACTTATTGTAAAAGTTAAAGACTCTGTTAAGCAGCTACAGCACTCATGTTAACTATTTTTAACAGTTACTCGCTCTCTTTTAACAGCTGTTTAGGAGAATTTCAACCATGTTAACTCCAATGTTAACTTATTGCAATAGTTAAAGACTCTGTTAAGCAGCTACAGCAGTCATGTTAACTATTTTTAACAGTTACTCGCTCTCTTTTAACAGCTGTTTAGGAGAATTTCAACCATTTATAATATAATAGTATGTTAACTCCAATGTTAACTTATTGTAATAGTTAAAGACTCTGTTAAGCAGCTACAGCACTCATGTTAACTATTTTTAACAGTTACTCGCTCTCTTTTAACAGCTGTTTAGGAGAATTTCAACCATGTTAACTCCAATGTTAACTTATTGTAATAGTTAAAGACTCTGTTAAGCAGCTACAGCAGTCATGTTAACTATTTTTAACAGTTACTCGCTCTCTTTTAACAGCTGTTCAGGAAAATTTCAACCATGTTAACTCCATTGTTAACCTATTGTAACAGTTAAAGACTCTGTTAAACAGCTACAGGAGTTATTTCAACGACTTTTTAACATCTGTTAATGCTCATCCTACATGTTAGGCCTTCTTTGTTCGCCTTCTTGTTCGTCACATTTAAAGGCTAACACAATTGTGATTTATACTTAGAACGCGTGACTACTTAGCTACTCGGCTTGCTGAAATGTGTGCTCAGGTAATTAATAACTGGCAATATTTAATTTGTTAGCGCCCCGCTTTGATGTTCAGTTCACAGAAAAAGATATATATATTTTATATATATATATATTATATATATGTATATATATATTTACATAAAGACAGTCGTCTACATGAGAGTGATGTGATTTCTAATCGGTCATTTGCCTGTGGCGAGAGGTTGCCTACACTTTAACTCACGTCCGCAATATTCACTACACACGATATGAATATACATATATATATATATATATATATATATATATACATGTTGTTTGTATGTATATACGAATTAACAAGGTCGCTGTTGTTTTAGTAAACTATATACATATGTACATATGCATATATAAGATTAGAGGCTACCCTTGGTACAGCCCACGCATTTGCGTTGTCCAACGCATCAAGTGGATGTGGGGGAACTTTTAACAGCCGATACATTTTTTCGCACTTTACACGCAACACAAATTTCAATTTGAATTTGAATTTGAATTTGATTTTGAGTTTATGTGTGTGTACATAAAAATAAAAAAAAACAAACTAGAAAGCAACAACAAATCTTACTGCCCATTTATGAACAGTCCAAGCAACAACAATAAAATGTTACTTTTTTTTTGGATAAAAACGCCTAAACAAAGTAGTCTTTTTTCTTGTTGTTTATTTCAGTGCAATTTGTTTTCCAAATATTATGTATTCTGTTTATATACGTATATATATATATTTATATCTTTGCGCATCTATATAGTAGCGTAAATGTTTGTATAAAGCGACAGGCGAGATCTTAAAACGATTTTTAAGCGTTTCAAATTAAGTTTTAATTGAATTAGAGACTTTCGAGCAGTTGTGCAGACGCTGTTAGTTCGCTGTTAAGACTACGCTGGCGCTTGCTTGCTGAGCTGTTTAGGCAAAATATCATTTTCAGCTGTGTTAGCAATGATATATATTTTTTAAAGTCATATTTTAAAAAGTCAATTCAGAAGATTGTATATATATATATAATTTGAATACTTTTTTAAAAGAAAAAGCTTACAGCTTGACTAAATGTTACAAAATAACGGCTCTTTACTCAAGCATCAACTTCTTTACAATGAAGGAGGAAAAAACTATAGAAAATAATCTTCATTGAGGCGAGTCTACTACTAATATTATGTCTGTATTGTCCTACTATTCTACTACTATCAGACTAAGTTAAACTTAACTATGCTACAACTAACTAGTTTAACTAGTTTATATGTTTAATAACATACTAATAGTAGTAGTAGTAGTATTAGTATTAGAGCATTAGCATAGTTTTAGTCTAATACTGTTATGTAGAATACCTATTTTACTACTTTTACACTATTATGTTGGTTAGTAGCAGATCACGAGTAATTCTTGACTACTATAATTCCATTACTTAAACTTATTAAACTATTATTTAGTAGCAGAATAATACTATTTTTACTACCATTATACTACTACCTATTACACTTTTTAGTGATTTAGTAGTAAAATACTAATATTACTTTATTACCACTATTCTACTACTATCTTAATTACTACCACTATTCTACTACTATCTTAATTAGTAGTAGTAGAACACTAGTATTTCCTTACTACCATTATCCTGTTCTTCTACTACGTATTACGCTTTTATCATGCTACGTATTCACTTTGCTCATACTACTTTACATACTATTATATTTCTACTTTACCTACTATTATATTACATATTTCTACATGGTAACATTCTACTACTATTTTGTAACTATGTAACTTTCATTCCACTGCCATCACAGTTTTTTTCATGCCAGCTAAAATTTGACTATTCTACTACTTTTACAGTATAGAATCATAGCGGTGTTCTACTACTAGTCTACTACTATTACAGTGTGTTCTACTACTAGTTTACTACTATTACAGTATACAATCATAGCGGTGTTCTACTACTATTACTACTAGTCTACTACTATTACAATGTGTTCTACTACTAGTTTACTACTATTACAGTATACAATCATAGCGGTGTTCTACTACTATTACTACTAGTCTACTACTATTACAATGTGTTCTACTACTAGTTTACTACTATTACAGTATACAATCATAGCGGTGTTCTACTACTATTACTACTAGTCTACTACTATTACAATGTGTTCTACTACTAGTTTACTACTATTACAGTGTACAATCATAGCAGTGTTCTACTACTATTACTACTAGTCTACTACTATTACAATGTGTTCTACTACTAGTTTACTACTATTACAGTATACAATCATAGCGTTGTTCTACTACTATTACTACTAGTCTACTACTATTACAATGTGTTCTACTACTAGTTTACTACTATTACAGTGTACAATCATAGCAGTGTTCTACTACTATTACAGTATGTTCTACTACTAGTTTACTACTATTACAGTATACAATCATAGCAGTGTTCTACTTCTAGTCTACTACTATTACAGTGTGTTCTACTACTATTTTACTACTATTACAGTATACAATCATAGCAGTGTTCTACTACTATTACTACTAGTCTACTACTATTACAATGTGTTCTACTACTAGTTTACTACTATTACAGTATACAATCATAGCAGTGTTCTACTACTATTACAGTATGTTCTACTACTAGTTTACTACTATTACAGTATACAATCATAGCAGTGTTCTACTTCTAGTCTACTACTATTACAGTGTGTTCTACTACTATTTTACTACTATTACAGTATACAATCATAGCAGTGTTCTACTACTATTACTACTAGTCTACTACTATTTCAATGTGTTCTACTACTAGTTTACTACTATTACAGTATACAATCATAGCAGTGTTCTACTACTATTACAGTGTACAATCATAGCAGTGTTCTACTACTATTACTACTAGTCTACTACTATTACAGTATGTTCTACTACTATTCTACTACTATTACAGAATACAATCATTACAGTGTTCTACTTCTAGTCTACTACTATTACAGTGTGTTCTACTACTATTTTACTACTATTACAGTATACAATCATAGCAGTGTTCTACTACTATTACAGTATGTTCTACTACTAGTTTACTACTATTACAGTATACAATCATAGCAGTGTTCTACTACTATTACTACTAGTCTACTACTATTACAGTATGTTCTACTACTATTCTACTACTATTACAGAATACAATCATTACAGTGTTCTACTTCTAGTCTACTACCATTACAGTGTATTCTACTTCTAGTCTACTACTATTACAGTGTACAATCAATAGCAATGTTCTACTACTATTACAGTATACAATCATGGCAGTGTTCTACTACTATTACAGTATGTTCTACTACAAGTCTTCTACTATTACAGTGTGTTCTACTACTAGTTTACTACGATTACAGTATACAATCATGGCAGTGTTCTACTACTATTACAGTGTGTTCTACTACAAGTCTACTACTATTACCGTATAATCATAAAAGTGTTATACTACTATTCTACTACTATAACTAAACTAGAGAACTAAAACACATTTGCTATTTTCTTTTCATCACATATTTACATTTAAATTAACTATATTTAAAGTATTTTATTTGTCAATATACCAAAATAGCTTTTAGCATAATTAACCTGAACTAAATCCAACATATCTTTCGCCTCAACTATTGCAACATATAAAAACTTCACTTTAAGCTTCTCACACTCATTTATAACTCTCACAGTCTATCATCTCAGACTGCCCCAAGTGTATAAATAGCAATAGTGTCTGCCACATGCGAAACATTCGTTTAGTTTTTTTCTTTATTTTTTTTTTTTTTGTATTGAATATTTCGCTTTTGATGCTTAGCCAAATGTAAATTTTTGGCATTACAAAAAGTTTGGAGAATTCAATCAGCGGCTCAAACGACTTGAGAATGGGTTGGCTGGTTTTTTTTTTATGCTTTTTTAATCAATTTACGATTATGGGCAACAAAAACCTGATTAATATGGGGTGTTAGATTCATTGTTGTTGTTGTTGTTGTTGTGGCTGTGGCTGTTAGATGATGAAAACGTTTTAGTTAGTGACAACTGAGCTGTCAACGCATTTGTAATTCGAGTTGCGAAGCGGGAAGATAGACAGACAGACGGACAGACGGACAGACAGACAGCGCGCTCTGGCTAGGTGCCAGAGGGTTAGGTGGCGAGGGGGCGACAGACTACAGAAGTGGGTCGGGCAACTGCCTTGGGCGCTGACCCAGTCCCCCAATAGCAATATTGCATTAGCTTAAAGCCATAGAAAGGCAACGACAAAATGTACAATGAAAATTTTCAGTTTAGTTTTCTTCGATTCTGTGCGCGCTTTATTTAGCATTTTTTTTTCTGGTATTTTTACAGTTTTTTATGTTTTTTTTTTTTGCTTATTCAGCGCATGCAACAAGTGAATTTGGGTTAAGCCTCGCAGCGTAAAGTACCATAAAAATACAACAACAACAACAACAACAACAGCAACAACAAAAGCACGCAAAGACACAAAAATAAAACGAGCAAACGCAGCAGAAGGAGAAGCGCAGACAACAACAACAACAACAACAACAATACGTAAATAAAACTGTGACAAAATTAGAACAAAATTTCAAGCGAGTGCCTGAAATTGAAAATCGATTTTTTTCTTTTTTTTTTTTTTTTTGTTACTTTTCGTTTTGGCTCGTTTCGTTTTTATTCGGTTTTGGTGGCTGGTCTCGAATTTTAATTGATTGTCACTTGATTTTCACTTTTTATAAACGTTCAAAGATGGTAAAAAAAAAAAAAAAGAAATAAGAAATAAAACCAAAACTAAAAGAGAAATGGAATTTCACCCAAGCGGTATTTTGATTTTTTTTTGTTTAGTTTTTTTTTTTTACTGTTTGTTGTTGCGCTCTTTTGTCTTAATTATTAAACGCTGCTAGCGGAAGAAGCCGCCGTCGAAGAAGCTGTAAAATAAATGGCCCAAATCGAGTCGAAGCGTTTAGCAACTTACGTTTCAGCAGAAAATTTGAGGCAACGGCAACAACAACAAAATTGTTGTGCGGCTAATCCGTATGTAGGCTCACAAGCTGTTGGCCACAGTTTTGTTTTATTTACTTTTTTTTTTAACTTTTTTTGGGGCGTTGTTCCACCAAAAAGGACATTGACACTGCACACACACACACACACACACGCACGCACACACACTCACGAACAGCAGACGCACCAACGAGACTTGGCTCACAGAGCGCATTTATGCGTCATCGGGAGGAGACACCGCGAAAATTTATGCAATTGCTGCCACAAAGACTTTCACGCGATGCTACGCAAAAACACACAAAACAATAACAAATGTGAAATTAAAAGGCGCGATGTTACGCTGCAGCAGCGATGAACCGGCTTCAAGCGCGACTAAAAGCGAACTGAGCGGCCAGGCACTCAAACAAAGCTCTCAAAAACCTAACAACGACCGACAGCAGCATGAACAGAGCGCGCTGAGCATGCGCGAGCACAGACAAGCACAGTTAGTGAGCGCATTTCATGCACACAAACAAATACAGCTGCGCTTGCACAGTAAGAGAGAGAGAAAGAGAGAGAGCGCGGCTTGGCGTAAAGAGAGCGGGCACACACACACACTCACACACACGCAAGCACAGGCGAAAGTGGAGCGCGAGCGCGCACAAACTGCAGCAAAGAAAGCAAAGTCAAAGCTACCGCTGCATGCTTCAATGAATGACTCGACGAAAAGCGGTTGCTGTTGACGTTGACGTTGACGTCGACAGCGACTGTGACTGTGACTGAGACTGAGGGGCTCTGGTGGTTTAGCAAAGCCGCCTTTGTTAATTGGCCTGCGCGTGCGCCAGCTTCTCTGCAAGTGTTGTTATTATTATTCTTGATTCTTTTTCTTTTTCTTTTTTTATTTTTGGTTTTTCTTTTGGCTTGGTGTTTCTAAGCTGCGCTCGGGGCTGCTAGCTGTTGGTGTTGTTCTCGTTGGCTTTTATTGTGCCAGTTCTGGGAATTGTACAGCTATGTTTGATTAACATTTCTTGGCCGCTCTTCTTCGTTTTGGTGTCTTCTTTGACTTGTTTTTCTTTTGGGCTAACATTTTTCACTGCACACTATTATGAAACTGTCACACATTTTAGCCAGCATTGCTTATATTATAGCATACATTTCTATGAGAGATAAGCCAAGTGCCAGATCATTTGCATAAGTACAAAAGCTGAGCTTAGACGCTGCCGCCGCCGAAGAAGAAGAAGAAGAAGAAGCAGATAGCTAAAAGGCACAGCATGTGGCGCCGCCGCTGCCACCGCTGCCACCGTTGCTTCAATTAGAAGCTATCTGACGACATAGCGTGACTTTCCCCAAAGTAAATACGAAAAATACCAAAAGAAAATCCCTCGAATGACTGGCCAACCCACACCCAAGTGACAACAAAAAGGGTTGACAGCTACGCCGGTGAAGCCGTCCAAGTGCCAATGACGTTTGCCTGACTAATTAGATATGATACTGCTAGCTCTGCTAGCTGCTAGCTGCTCGCACAACCCTGACGCATAAGCTGACCCCAACCTGCTATATGGGCTAATAGTGTGCTAAATACAAAGGGGTAATCCCCCTCTATGAGCTACAGTTTCTTCACTTTTTACAGCCAGCTTATAATGTGCTTATCTAATCTAGACTACAGTCTATGTGCGTATATACACATGCACTGAACATGCAGATTATAATTTATTGTTATTACATAACAATATGACTTGGACTTTATCTGTGCGTCAACAGCTGCGGTAATATTCTATGGCTAATATGTAGGAAGTTATATCAGTGGAAAAGTTTACCTCAACTTTATTATTATCAACCACATTTATTAATATTAGCTTTAGCTTTCAGAATTAATATTACTATAAGAATACATTTTATATATTTAAATCTGTGCTCATAAAAATAGTAGTGCGACTGTCTCACTACTATTTTTATGACCACAGCTGTATATGAAAAAATTTCTTTAAATATGCATATATATGTATATCTATCTCATTTGATATATATAATAATGATATATAATTTTATATATATAATTTGAACATATCTAGTTTGAACTGTCGTCTTAAGTTTAACATGAAAACTACAACAATGCTCGTATCATTTTGACATTTCATACAAAAGCTGCTTGCTATAAAAGCGCCAGATAGACAGCTGTAAAGAAGACTTCATAAAGCCAACGAAATTGCAACAACGGTACACTAGCAAACACACACACATACACACACACACACGCACACGCTACAATTGTGACATTTAACGAGTTTTGTTGCGTCTTTTACGAGTCAATAAACGGAAATTGCCAACGAGCTAACCAAAAACAAAAAAAAAAAACACCGTAGCAGAAGCAGAAGAAGAAACATACAGTCAACAACCGGATGTCGCATGTGCCACAAGCCACAAAAGCCAAAATGGGCGAATGTCCAATGCCAAGTGCAGCCGCAGCAGCAGCAGCAGCAGCAGCAGCAGCAACAACAACAACAACAACAACTGATAAGCAACAAAAAGCCAAAAGCCAAACGCATATAAGTTTTTCATCAATTTTTATTGGCCAGCTTGGCAGTCAGATGCGTCACAGCCAACGCCTCTGCCACTAGCGCGAGGTTGACAAACTCCACGCAATATGGCACGAAGACAGAAACAGGCGCGAGAGAAATACTGCGAAAAATACTTTTAAAAATACCAATAAAAATACCAGTTCCATCCAGCATAATTACAACAAAAGAGAAAAGTGCAAAACAAAACAAACGTAAAATTGCATAAAAATAAAAGCTTTTTTTGGGGAGGGAAAATCCGCATTCGGCCGGAAAATGAGCGCCTGTCAATTAAGCATAAGTCAACTTTATATATATACATATATATACTATAGGTATACATATACATATATCATGATTAGGGCGCACAGAACAATAAGATCTGAGCTGTAGGCAATATGCAGATTATTGCTTTGGCTTTGGTTTTAGCTTTCGGTCTGGGCGTCTGGGCAACTGCATGCCTCTCGCTCGCACTTAATGCAATGTGTGATTGTTTTTGGTTTTTTTTGTTGTATTTTTTGTTTTTTTTTTTTGCTTTTTTGGTTTATTTTCAGAGTAACGAAAGGGAAACTCTGTCTGTGAATCTGTGGGAAGTCAGCGTCTTGCAACAATGACAAGGCGGCAAATGCAAAGGCAAAAACAAAAATGCAGAGGCAGCGCCAAAAAGGCAACAATGGCTGCAGCCCAGCAGAATATCACAGAGTAGAAGTTGCTGTACCTCCTCTCGCCCTCCTCTCTCTCTCTCTCTCTCTCTCTCTCTCTCTTACTCACTCTCATGTGTTCCAAGCGACTGCCTCTGCATTTTAAGACATTTTTCATTGCATAGGGTTGGCAGCATCGCTTTCAAGAAGAAGAAGAAGAAGAGTTGAAGTTGAAGTAGAGTAGCAACAGCAGCAGCTACAGCAACACGCCCAGTTAACACCGTAAAAGCGTTGATTAATTAATTAATAAAACTTAACTGTACACACGTATGTATATATAAAGCTTCTACATATATGCAATTACAGTTAAGTTAGCTGCTGCTGATGGGAAAGCAGCTGCTGCTAAGCTGGGAATAACTGCGCTGCTGCTGCTGCTGCTGCGAAAAAAACACTAATTGCATTAGGTGCTGTAAAAGCTTAGCAGTCAAAACAAAAGCGCAAAAAACACAAAAACAAAATCAGAGCAATTCCCACAGAATCTGCAAAAGTCACACAGACACACACACACACGCACACAAAGACAAAGCACCAAATGCTGCTGGTGCTAATGCTGTGGTTGTTGTTGTTATTGCATTCAATCAATGTGCAACGGCATTTGGAGAGCAGCGAGCAGCAAGCAGCGAGCAGCGCACAGCGGTCAACAACACTTGCTGCTTGCGCGCGGAAGCAGCGCATCAAAAGAGAAATAGAGAGCGCTAGGCAGCGGCAGTGGCCGCGGCCGCGGCAGCGGCAACGGAAGCTGTTGTTGTATTTGTACTGCAGGTGGCGTTTGGCAAACAATTGCAAGCGCTGCCGTTGCTGCTGCTGCTTGGCACGCTTCTTCTGCGCCCTCTCTCTCTCTCTCTCTCTCTCGCACACACACTCTTTCTTATTAACACTTAAGCAGTTGGTGTCGCTGTTATGCTATTAACATGCTGTTAGCTTGATTGAAAATGTTTTATGGCGCTACCCCTTTTGTCGAGCTGCGGGTTGTTGTTATTGTTGTTGCTGTTGTTGTTGTCAAGTGCACTAACAACAACACAACAACAACAACAAACGTCAGTTGGCCGCTTTGAACTCGCACGAGTGAAAGTGAAAATTGCTAAATTATACAGAAATCAATGTTACAGCAGCAGCGGCAGCTAACGGAAAGGTGGACATTGTAAATGAACAGCAGGCGCGCCAGTTGATTAGCCAAACAGCAAACATACAAAACACACAAAGTAAATAAACAAAGCAACACAAACAACAACCAAACAAACTGTTGCAAGTTCATGAGCAACAGTTTGCCTACTGGCTTACCCTCTAACTGCACTTGACTTTGCTCTATGTTAAGTCGCATTCCAATGCTCCTCCGGCCAGGTTCTACTTTCCCAACCCGTTTTCAGTCCAGCAGCTGTGGCACATATACAGACACACATACATATATACGTATATTCAATTTGCAAACTCGGCTCTAACGTTGTCCCAATTTTCGTGCCTGCCACATAATTGGGGACACCTGCATGTGCCAAATTCAAAAACTAGTTGCAACAGCTACAACAACAACAATATGAGAACTGGCAAAGGAAGCGTTAGAAACTGGCCAAATGGGAATGGTAATGGACATGCCAAATAGAAATGGAACGCAATTTTCCAGTCACGCAATTAGAAGGTGCGCATATTTTTCTAGCTCACTGTTATGGCTAAACAATGTTAAGGTACTTAACAGCGCTTAGGCATGTTAACTTTTCAATTCGCCTCCTTTCTCTCACTGTTTTAGCCAGCTAGTCATCTGTTAACATAGCTATGTAAGCTGTTTTACATAATAGTATAACAAATTACTTTTAGTTAACAGAGGTATTTGTGCCTTTACATTTACATGTTAACTGCCATACATAACACAACATACGCATTTAACATTCCATGCTAGTTTTAGTGTACATAGCTGTTAATCATACATAACATAGCTGTTGGCAGACACTCATCATGTTCAGCATCAAAATGTTACATAGCAGCCGCTATGATTATATGCTTTAGTTTCCTATCCAAAAGTTTAACTCTTTTAACGACTGTTTTTGCGGCACTTGAGCATTTCTTGTGCGCTACTTGACAACTGACAACTACCTGAGCTGAGCACCCACCAGCCGAGCAGCCGAGCAGCTGAGCAGCTGCGCAGTTGAGCTATTTCCATTTGTCCAGCCTCAGGTTCAGCGGCAAAAGTCAACACAGCAATTTGCGCAATTGAACTCATCAATTGCAGCAATTAAATCTGCCGTGGGCAGAGAGGAAAGCAGAGTTGCAGAGAGCGCGGCCCAGCTGCCTGACTCGAGCTATGAATTAACCAACCGAACTCAAACACGGCAGGCACAAGATGAATGTGATATAACAGCAACACGACCAACTCAACGACAACAACAGCAACAACAACAACAGCAACAAAAGCAACAACAGCAACAACAGCAACTGCAAGTTAATTAAATGATTTTCAATGTCTGACAAGCGCGCGTTACTTTCTTAAGTCGCCCTCCCCAACAATGGCAAATGGTAAAAATGAAATCGATTGCATTGGAAATGCATTTCCGTTCAGAGGCGATCGACCAAATGTCGACGGGCAAACATATTTGCAGGATGCAGCCAGGCTTCAATCCGCTTACTACTTGGACTTTTTCTGTTGGAAAATTTCCCCAACGTTTTCTTTGCTCAATTAGGTAAGAGCGGAAAACAGATTACAGCGTGGCAATGATAATACAACTAAATATATATATATAATGTACACTTGACTATATAATGTAAACTTAAATATATATATCTATCATATTTATATATATATATTATATATGTTTAAGTAAAATTTAGTTACAAGTAAACTAACAAGTTACAGCACATCAAGGCTGGCAACGTTTTGTAAGCTTTTAGCTATTTTTTGTAATCATGAAATACCCTGTAAAAAATATATAACACAAAAATTTATTTTATTTATTTTTTTAATTTCTTTAGTCAATTTTTCTTTTATTCTTTTTCTATTTTCAATGGCTTCTAGCATACAAAAAATATTATTTTACATAAAAATCGATAATTATCGATTTTTATCGATTTGTACTTAAGCATATCTGTACGAAACAAGAGACTGTCTTTTACAGAGTAGATCACACCTCTCTCTCTCCCTCTCTTCCTCCCTCCCTCCCCTCTCTCTCTCTCTCTCTCTCTCTCTCTCTCTCACATTCCCTCTCACATTCCTTCTCACATTCATTCTCTCTCACATTCACTCTCTCTCTTTCTCTCTCTCTCTCTCCCTCTCTCTCTTTCTCTCTCCCCCTCTCTCTATCTCTCTCTCTCTCTCTCTCTCTCTCTCTCTCTTTCTCTCAAATGCTCAGTAGAAGATTCTCTCCCAAATTTACATTACTGCTTGTTACACTGCCTTAGACCTAGGGTATTTACAATTCCAGCATTTCTTAGAGCTAAATTTAAGCAATTTACATTCTTTTTTTGCGCAGCTCAAAATTTCCATACACAAGTCGTGATTATAATTGCGCTAGCTACGCTGTTTGGCTGTGATACCTTATCAGAGACCAACAACAGAAACAAAAACAAAAACAAAAACAAAGCACAGAGAAGCAGGGCATAACAAACTAATAGATACAATTGAATTTGATTAAAAGCATCTCTCGAGTTATGCACGGAAATCAAGTGAAATTTAAGTAAAGTGGAAAAGGAAAACAAAACACAAAAACAAAAACAAAAACAAAAACAAAGATCGAGGGGAAAACTGCACAAAGAGAGGCCGCACTTTAATCAGCGAGATACACACAGCTGCATCTGTTAGATAAACGAGCAATGGCAATCATGAGATACAGATACAGATACAAAAACAGATACAGAGACAGAGACAGAGACAAAGACAGATACAGAGACACAAGTGCAAATGTAGCTCAGTGCGCAATTGCCAGGTAAATTTATCAAAAAGAAATTGCTGGAAACTGTTCAAAGAAAACAAAAACTTTAATTTACGTTTTCGGACAGAGCTAAATGCACATAAAATTACAGATAAAAGCAAAATCAATTTTATAATAATTACATAATGATAATATATCATGAAAATAATGATAATATTATATTATCATTATATAATATATCATGAAAATAATATGATATATAATCATTTGCTATTAACAGTCTGCAATTGGGAGCCTTAACATAACTTGAGCAGCTTTACAGTATGCGATTTATGTTATTTTTCATTCAGTTATGTTAACTGCGCACTGCTTGTTTGCCTGCTGTGTATGCCAAGAGCAGACTTAACATAATTCAATTTATGTTCTTTTTCACTCAATTATGTTAACTGCTCACTCACTGTTAAGCAGCTTTCTATGCTAATAACAGACTGAACATTACTTGAGCGGCTTAACAGGATTTAGTTAGAGCTTCGCTCTTACAGAACAAGCACTGTTAACTTGCCGCCTTAGTGAAGCTAAGCTTAGTGCAGCTATTTGCGCTTGCACTGTAAATTAACAGCAAGCCAACAGCAGATGCTTGACTATTTAACAGAATTTTAATTTCAGAGCAGTTGAGTTTTTTTATCAGAGCAGTTGAACTAAGAATTTTTCTATATTGTGAGGATTATTTATTTTTATTTTATATTATATATGATTAATATTAAATTTTATTCATTATTTTATATTTTTCATTATTAATTAATGATTAATTAATAATTTTGCAAGCTTTTCAGTGCCACAGAGCAGAGATTTCCAGCAACTTTAATTGATATGCTCAAGCTGAAAGCATAGAGCGCGCATTTGCTACTTGGCCAAGTGCTGTTGACCAGGCCAAAAGCAGACAACGGCAACGGCAACGGCAACGAAGAACAACACATTAAGCCACTTGCTGAATGCATTCTTGACCAAATGCAAACAGCCAAGTCAAACTAGAAGTAGAAGTAGACATAGAAGTTGACTCTCTGACAGCCCGTGTGCCCTTTTTGTTTACACTGACGGCCCCTGTCAGTGGCCAAGACGTAGGCACACAGGCAGACAGACAGATAGACAGAGCGACAGTTGGGCAGACAGATAGACAGTTGGACACGGCCAATGGACAGCAGTAGGCAGACTGGCAGCCAGGCAGCCAGGCAGCCAGGCAGCCGGGCAGCCAGGCAGCCAGGCAGGACACGCGACACTTGACGTGCGGTCATCTTTGTCTTTCCACTGCAATATGCGTTCAAGTATTTGCCAAGGCATTTCCCATTTGCAAATTTGTTAAACAAATTAACATGGCCAAGCATTTACAAAGAAAAGAGAACTCTCCAACCAAGTTAGTAGCCGCAACAGAGTAGAGTCTGAAACTGAAACTGAACCTGAACCTGAACCTGCACCTGAGCCAAAGGCTTTCTTGCTGGAAAATGCAATTAAAATGTAATCAGGTTAAAATGCTAATGGAATTATGCGTAGAGTTAAAAAGGACGAGCTGTAATTAACTGTAAATGGAACGAGCTGTAATTAAATCTACTAATTACAGCATGTTAACAGCATTTGCGGCTGTTAAAGCTAGAAAACATAACATTTTAAGGCAATTTTGCAGGAATATACTCGGTTAAGAGAGCACTGTTGGCAAACAAGCTGTCCAAACTAACATAACATGATCTTTGTTGTCTTCTGCTATGTTATATAAACCAACTGTTAGCACATAATTACAGCACTGTTAAGTGGCTATAAAAAGAATACCTCTCAAATTTCTTCGACTATTATTAAGCACAAAAGCTGAGCCTAATTTTAGCTCTTTCAAGTATTTATAGCTCCATTAAGTGAGCTATTTTTGGACAGCACTTCAGACGACTCCACTAAACATATACAGCTGTATATATAGATGTCATGACGTCCTTAAGGGTCTACTCGAAAGTTATTAAACGGTGAGCATTCGCTGTTAAGTAGCTGTGGCTGTGGCTGGCGAGCGCATTACGCTGCGAAATGGATATCGGAATCCATCCATCCATCCATCCAGCCATCCAGCCAGTCATCCAGCCAGCCATCCATTCAAACTGGCCTGACCCTGTTCTGGTGCACCACTAAAAAGCAAACAAGATGTAGCTGGCAACCGGTTCTTGGCTCTACAGGCAGGCAGCATGGCCAGCCCGCAGGCAGCATCCAGCCGAGTGCAGCATGCAACTTGCAACTTGCAACTCGCAGTTGTTGCTCGCTTTCAGGTGCAAGCGGGCCACCAGCTACTGCAAATGACATGCGACTGCTGCACAATCTGGTTTTTTTTTGTGTGTTTTCAAAAGGAAGCCTTCCATACCCTGTAGTTACAGAATATGGGTGTTGTAAGGGTATAATCTAGTTGCTGGCTGAGCATGCGTAACAGCAGCGGATAGTTAGGAATCTATGAACTGATTAATTACGACTTCAGTAGTCTGTTTACAGGGTATCTCAACACAGCCCACTACAGGGTATCCTCAAGTCGTTCACACTCATCGAGAGCACTCCTTTTCGCTTGCATTTCTTGTTCAGTTCGTGTTTTGCATGCCGAAAGAAAAAACTTGCAAAAAAACACGATTTAAATTAAGGCCAATTGAATTTTTTTTTTTTTTTTTTTTTTTGGTTGACTGATGATTTTCACCTTCGCAATTCACGGCCAATGACATAACCACGCCCACTTAACGCCAACGCCCCAACTGTAATGGCTGCTTTGCCAGCCGAATCGTTGCACTTAACAGCGCAAACGTGCGCTGTAAATCCGGATCGAGTTGCAGTTACTGTTCAATTGATAAGCGCATTTGCGCGGCGATAAGCCAGCTTCTCTAATTGCCGTTAAACACACACACACACACACACTCAGTGAGAGAGCGAGAGAGAGGGAGGGAGAGAGAGAGGGAGGGTGGCAGACGTACAGTGCAACGTAAATATTTGCTGCTATTAATAAACATGTTGTTTAATTTGTTGCTTTCATTTTAGTTGCATGTCGTTTGTTCAGTGGGCCACGCACTTAAGCCAATTGACATTTTGTACACACACACACACACACACACACACACACACACAGCACGTATGCACGCCCAACAAATATGCCAAATGATGTCATTTGTTCGCTGTTAACACAATGTTTTATTCTAATTTGGAACAGAATTAAGAGAAGAGTCAAAAAAAAAAGAAAGAAAATAAAAGTAATTGCCTAATGCACGGCATTCCTGTGCTTTATGTAGTATATAGAATTATTCATGTGTACAAACATGGTTATACCCTACAATTGAGTTAGGGCTAGCTGCTTCTCCAATAGACTGTGTAAATATGTTTTTATACATAAGTTTTACAATTCCTTTCAAATATGTGTATGCCTCGCTGATAGATAACATATCAAATGCCAACAGCTGTTGGATTAACAGAATTTAACATTGGCTAATAACATAATCAATGTTAAGTTGTTTATCATGGGTTTACTGCCAATTATATCTCTGTAAGCATTCTATACGCAAGCGCACAGCGTATTAAGCTGTTAAGTAACAGCTATGCAATATGTTTGCAGACTTCGTTTAAAGTACTTAACATTTAAGGCAAGCAGAGATAAAAGTGTTAAATAACAGTACTATGTATTTTGGGAAACTCACGTAAATGTTCTTAACATTTTATGTAAACATATTGCAAACGTCAAATAACAGCAATGAAAATGTTAGGAGAATTGCATATAAACACTTAACATTTTATGTAAACTTACAGCAAATGTTGGATAACACCACTGTTTATGTTAGGAGACGTTGCTTTAAGAACTTAACATATTACGTAAATATAGTGCGAATGTTAATCAAATGTTAATCAAAATGCAAATGTTCCGTTAAACTGATCAATTACTGAACATTACCAAACATTTTAACTGCCAGCTAATTATGTTAAGTCGAATTCACTGTAAATAACATATTTACTCAGCATTGTTACAGCTAAGCATATTTCACTGACATGTTAACGAGCACATTATGTCAGCTTGAATTCCCTAGAAATAACTAACTTAATTACGCAGTTAGTTAGCAATGCTAAGACCTAATTAGCTGCAACTAAATATGATTACAGAAATTTCATTGTAAATGACATATTTAAGCAGTTACACAGCAATGCCAAGCCTAACATAAGCCGTTCATGTTAACTGCAGCATAATTATGTTAGCGCGAATGCACCTTTAATACCTAACATACATATAACATTCGTCATCAGTTCTGTTACGTCATAAGGCAAAACAAAAGGAAAGAATATTATGAAATGTCGGATACTTTAACAGCTATTCAGCGAGTCAGCAGGAAACATCCGGGGGAAATGTTAAATGAAATGGCACATTAAGGATATGCCACAAGCACGAGCTGCGTCAGCTGAGCCGGAAATGCCAGGCTGTCGTGTTTGTGTGTGTGTGTGTGTGTGTGTGTGTACCTGGCAACAGGTGTGCGTGTGGAACTAAATGTTAGCTGATAAAAAAAAAAATAAAATAAAAAATAACTAAGACTAAAAAAAAGCCACAGCAAGCTGGCTCATGTAATACGCTATCAGCGGCGTCGACTCACCTGATAATACGAATCCGACATGTTTTTTGTGTTGTTGTTGTTGTTGTTGCTGCTGCTGCTGCTGTCGTTGTTGTTGCTGTTGTTGAATCACTCGTTAAGCGCTCTTGTTGTTTGCTGAATTTAGTATATCAGTTTTGTTGTTGCCCGTCAGCGTTGAGAGACACACTAACACAGACACAAACACACACACACATATATATGTATATGTAAATATTAATACGCATATGCAGACGCACACACACACGCACGTCGCGTTCTTTCGTTCTTTTTTTTCGTTTCGTTTGGTTTTTGTTTACTTTTGCTCCAAAAAAAAAACTGTTGTCCATGTATGTATGTGTGTGTAATATATATATTTGCCTGTTCACACTTTCAACTGTGCGCGCTCTCTCTCACTCTCACACACACACACTCTCTTACTGGTATTTGCTATCGATATTGAATAGAACTTTCGTTGAGTTGTTGTTTTTGTTGTTGTTGTTGTTGTTGTTGTTGTTGGAAATGTGACGACAAAGCAAACACGCAAACAGGTGGCACAAGCTAGCAGGAGCGAGATAGCAAGATTAACTGTAGGCGGTCTATCTATTATTTGCAAATATATTATTATTTTTATTATATTTTACACACCAAATAACAATGATCAAATGATCAAACACAGCTGACGCTGGCAGAAGGGAGAGAGTGGAATAGATGCACTGCCATAGAAATTAGCTTCAATTGAGCATTTTGTAGATTTAATTGGAAAGTGTGTAAGTGTATGTGTGTGTGTGTGTGTTGGACCGTTGCTTCTGATTGAAGTGACTCGGCGGTGCTGCTCCCTCCCTCTGCCGCTCTACAAGCTATAAATAAGTGACAGTTTATGGACAAGCGGGACGAGGCGATGCAGCACAATATAATCAGCAAGCGCAGGAAGAAGAAGAGCTGCAAGCGCGGCAAAAAAAAGCTGTTCGCGCAGCTAAATGGAAATTTGCTGCTGCTGCGCCCTGCTCACTGCTTCTCCTTTACACACACACACACACACACATGCACACACTGGAAGACAAGACAGATGAGCACAGAGTACCGGTTGCATTATAATGGCGTCTAAATAATGAGGCACCTTGAAATGAAAACACGGCCAAGATTGTTTAAACAATAAACGCAACGCACAAAAATAACAGCTTTGCACACACTCAAACACACACATGCACACAGTGAGTGCTTTGGTATCTTTCGCATCTTCTTTATCTTATACATTTTTTTATAATTGTAATCTCGCTCTCGCTTGCTCACTCAAACACGCACGCACGCACACATGCATACAAATTGCGCTGCTCAGATCAAATTCTTTGCCGTCTGCGCTTGTTGCTGTTGCTGCTGCTGCTGCGTTGTCGACATTTCGCTTCGTTTTCTTTGCTTGTTTTGTTGAATGCAAAAAAAAAGAACAACAAAAGAACAAAACTAATATTAACCACATACACTTTGTATTCAAATCATAACGCTTGTGTTTAGTGTTTTGTACTCGTAACTGTTGCATGCAATAAAATACACTTTGTTGGGTTTTTTTAAAACGAAAAAATGTGAAATGGTTAAAAACAGAAAACGGCGACGACACGACGTTCGAGCATATAACCAGTGTGACCGCCAACACAGAATGTGCAAATTACCAGCGTTTACTTGTACAAGAAATGACCAAATAAAAATACCAAAAAACAAATAAAGTGCAGTGAGGCGGTTTTAAATGCTTTTAAAAATGATACGATATTTTTTAATAACTTGTAAAACTAAAATTATTTTTAAAAATTAGTTTGTTACTAATTTTTTAGAAGTTCGTGTCACTTTATTTTATTTCACGCTTTGTCGATAAACAGGGCTGTGTTTTTGGCTCACTGCAGCCGCTAGAGATGGTAGTTTTTAATAGCGATCGGCACGAAACACAGCTGCAGCTATAAAGCTGACATGACAAATTTTGAATACGCAAAATGAAAGTATGTTTTAAATAAGTATTTATTTAATGTGTTTTTAGCCTAGATTGCTGGCTTCTTGGGCAACGAACCGAATGCTGAAATAACGGTGCCCTTCGTGCCAGTCACGGTCGTGGTCAATGCAGGTAACGTTGCCTTTGCGGCCGGCTGGTCCCACTTCGATTTGCTGCAGCAGACAAAATGCAATTAGGGATTATTTGCAATGCAAGTTTGAGGCAACACTTACCGCTTCTTTGCCTCCTCCTCGACTTTGCGTGCCAATGCCGTCGCCTGCTCCACTTTGTCCATATCCTTACGATCCTTTTGCCGCTTGAGCATCTCCGTTTTCTGCACCGCCGACAACGCCTCATAGTAGCTCTCCTCGCCCCACTGCAGTGGATCGTAGATCTCAGGTGGATAATTGGTGCCGAATTCGTTGATATCGCAAAAGCTGATCAATTTCTCATAAATGCTGGGATTGCGAAACTCCTTGCGATCCTGTATAACACGATTCATATCCATATTCGTTTGCCTCATTTTCGTATACATTTTCGTGATCTTTGCCACCAGCTCGGCGGGCGGCTGACCCTTTGGCTCCGGTGGCAATTGAAATTTATATTTGGCATATTTCGGATCCTTCTCGTAGCTCTCCGCCGTGCGATCCTCTGCATTGTAAGTGTTGGAATCATCATCATCGTCCAGCTGAATGGGCTGAGTATCAGTGGCGCCTTCGGCTTTAGCATTGCTTTTCTCTTTGCCATTTTCATGCTGTTCCTTCGCCGGCTGCGAGCTGGCACTGTCGCTGGAGGAGTCATCTTCGCTCGAGGATTCCTGCGCACGATCCTCTTCCTCATCAGAGATTAAGGTATCGTCCTGATAGCTGACCAAGCGACGCAATTTCTTAGCGCGTTTCTTTTTCTTATGTTTTTTCTCCGGCTCCTGCTCCTGTTTAACAGGCGTGGCGGGCGTTGGTGTCGCCTGCTTGGGTATTATAACCTGGCAATTATTATAATTTTTATTAGTTTTTGTACATTTTTGTTTTATTAAAAATTTTCACCTGCGAAGCTGTTGAATTTTCGGAATCTGGACTGGCATCGCCTTCGTTTTCCGAGTCCGTGTATTGTGCCGTCAAACTGGCCAATGCGGAATGGCTCATTGTAGTTTAATTTGTTTAATTTTTTTTTAAATATTTAATAATATTTAATTTATATTCTGCAAATTGTTTTTCTTTGCTGTTTTCTCTACTTCATTATAATTTGCCATTCACACAGTTTCGTTTGAACTTTTATTGTTTTTTTCGGCTAGGTTGGCAACACTCATTTGAACAGCTGTAAGGAAAGTGTATACGAGCTACTTAGAATTTATTATGCTTTAAGTTTTGCCAATTGTTGCAATTATTTTCATATAACTATCATTTTTAATAGTAAAATATGGCTATTCTAGCTTTGAAGTAAGTTTGTTGCCTGTAGATGTGCATTTAAAGTTTTGGAATATAATTTATTATGAGTAAAAGCAACAGTTAAACTTTAAAGAGTATACAGTTTTCGTGTTAAATAGTTATCATAATTTACCTCGTATAAACGATATTTATTTCCTTATTGTTGACGTTGCCGAATCGAAAAGAAAAGATGAGCGCAGCAACTGAGGAACAGGATCGCATACAAAAGCGTGTAAATAAGATACTGGAGACGCGTCTGGAAACTGACAAGGATACGTTAGATGCCCTCAATGGATTGTCCAGCTTTTTCACCGAAAATACTTTGCAAAATCGTCGCAATTTGCGCAGCCAAATCGAGCATCGTTCGGTCGGTATCAATCAGAACTTTCTAAAGGCGTTTCGTGAGGTGAAACATACGCTGGATGCTGTCTGCACGGATCTGGACACAATGGCCACATCGGTACAAACCATGAAAACGGACCTGGAAACATCCAAAGCGCTGACCAAAGATCTCATCGAGCAGACCAATAAAATGCAAGAAGAACGCGAACGTCTCGAGGTGCATCAACAAATTGCTCAGGCTTTCTTGGCCCGCTTTCAGCTCAGCGTGCCGGAGCATCAGCTGCTCTACGGCACGGCCAAGGATGCGCCCATTGTGCCCGAATTCTTCAAGGTGCTGGACCGTGTGCAGTCCATACACTCCGATTGCCGGCTGCTCATGCAGTGCGGCTATCAGACGGCTGCCTTGGACATAATGGAGGAGATGACACTGCATCAGGAGGGCGCACTGGAGCGGCTCTATCGCTGGACACAGAATCATTGCAGAAACTTGGAAAACAACGAAATCGGTCCGCTGATTGTGGAGGCCATGAGCCGGCTGCAGGACAGGCCGGTGCTCTTCAAATATGTCATCGATGAATACGCGATTGCACGACGCGCTGTGCTCGTCCGGCAATTCATTGAGGCACTAACCGAAGGTGGCCATGGCGGCAATCCCAAGCCCATAGAGCTGCATGCGCATGACCCGAAGCGCTACATTGGCGACATGTTTGCCTGGCTGCATCAGAGCATACCCAACGAGAAGGAGAACCTGATGCTGCTCTTCAAGAAGTGCGATAAGCATGGCAAGAAATCAAGACCCATCTCATAGATACCAGCCTATTTTAATGTTTCCTCCATTTGCCTTGCAGACATCTCGGAGCAAATGCAGAAGGCTTTGAGCTACATCGCCGACGGCGTCTGTCACCCGCTCAAGGTGCGCGTGGACACGATTCTGAGCTCCGAACAGGATACCATCATACTCTTTACCATCTCGAATCTGTTGCGTTTCTATCAGCAAATCATGAAGCAGGTGGTGCAAGGCGGCAGCCTCGAGCAGTGCCTCATTGAGCTGCAGCAGAGCAGCGAACAGATCTATCTAAATGCATTAGCTGCTCAGGTACGCAGCGTGCTGCAGCGGCCAGCGGGCACCAGTTTGGCCCTGGAGCCGCCACAGCGTGATCTCGTGCCGCCGGCCAGCGTTGCGCGACTGCTGAACATACTGAAAGAGATCCTGTCGGTGGCGACCATGGTGGATGGCCGTCAGGCGGATATCACAAAGATTGTCACCTGTGTCATTGATCCGCTGCTGCAGTCGGTGCAGGAGAGCGCCGCCCACTTGCCCACCGTGGACATGGCTGTCTATTTGCTCAACTGTCTGTATCACATGCAGAGCACCTTGGCGGTGTTTGAGTATATGGATGAGCGTGTGGAACGTTTGCAGGCGCAGTCAGATGCACAGCTGGACACACTGACCTCCGAGCAGGCCTCCTCGCTGGTGGCCAATCTCAATCTGGGTCCCATCTACACCATACTGCAAAGCAACCAGACGAAAATCGAGACAAATCTGCTCAAGATTTTCATGTCCAAAATGGATGCATTCCTCGAGCTGCCCGATGTGCTGCTGCTGCCCCAAGTGCAGCTAATCATGTCCAGCGCCCATCGCAGCACCGTCCAGCGGCGCGCCTTCAATGTCATTGTAGCCATCTATAAGCAGATCTATGAGCGTGTCCATGATCCGGCAAATGGCTTTGAGCAGCCCGAGGCGCTGCTGCACAAAACGCCCGATCAGGTGGCACGCATCCTGGCCAACTGATGAATGGCAATGTCAATGGCAATGGATGGCTTCAGCCACATATTATATGTATTTCTGTGTGTATTCTAATATATTGTATGACTACTGTAGTCCATTGTAGTTTACTGTGCCCATTGTATACACTGTGCGGCTTCCTTTTGTTGTAGACGCCAACTCTGGCTGCTTTTGTTATGGAACTCGTGATTTCTAGCTGCTAGTACAGTCTGTATTCACTATGTGTGACAGTAGGAGACAGTGTGGAGCCTCTACAGTGTACTCTAGCTATCATAAACTAAATTGTTGCTTTGTATACCAATTGAAGTTTAATTTTATATGAAATACTCGAGTTGCTACTGCTAATACAGTCTGTATTCGTATTGTGTAACAATTGCGGGTTAATCGAAGCTTACGACTGTTCTACAGTGAGACCTCGCAGTCTAAGTCTTAACTATTTAACCAATATAATATATAGTATAACATTCATAGCATAATCTTTGCCTTAGCTACTTCTACAGTGAACTCTAGCTAGCATTAACCAAGCTGAATATCAATAGTTTAGTAACAAAACATCTTACTGTACTTTTAAGCCCATTCATTTTAACCTATGTAGACTGTACTTTTTTCTTCATTCTGTTTCATATTCTCTTTCATCTCTCAATTGTTAGCTTGAGCTTGTTCGTCTTAGTGTAGGCATACTGTATTACTAACATATTGGCTCAGCTTATATTGTTTGGATTCTGCTATAGGCTTGATCAACTAAAATGGAAATGTGCTGGTGTCACATTTAAGCTTGTTCTTCTTAGCCAGGTTGCACTGTACCTTTCTCTATAGCAGCCGCTTACACAAATACAAGATTTTGACTATATAATAAATCTTTATTCATGATAGACTCTCAATTGTACGTTGTTTTTGCCTGTTCATCTTAAGAATGTTTCACTGTAGCTTTCACTATGACTAATATAATATGTATGTATATTACGAAGTAGTCCAAGCTGTATGCTAGCGCAAAACGTGCTTCATAGCGAAGCTCCACTGTATCTTTCTTTGCATAATTTCTATGTATATGCATTTTGTATGTATAAAAATACTATATCCACTATATATGCAAGTTATATTATAGTGCTTGTTCGCCTTAGTGAAGTTTTACTGTACCTTGCTAACAAAATTTGATGGTAAATAGTATTACAACTCTATATGCAAGCTTCTTTTTGTGATACAGGTCGATTGTTTGGCATTGCTTGTTGCTCTTAGCGAAGCTCTGCTGTATCTTCAAGAATAATTGTCGGCAGAGCAGGCGACAAGCGTATTTAAGCTTCGTTCTGCTACACCCACAGGCTTTTTCTTTGCTTTGCTTTTCCATTTGTTGTTATTCTAAATGCACAATAGGCTCTAGAAGCTGATATACACATATATATATATATATATATATATATATATATATATGGTATATATATATGTATATATATAGGGTATATATATGTTATAATCGCCTGCTCTCCATCTTCTGTCAATTGTGCAAAACGCGCGCTTATCACAGCAGCGGCGCGAGCCCTAGCCAATGGCGCAAGAAGAAAAGCAAATAATTCACAAAAGCTTTTGCTTCAAATTAGTTATAAATAAATAAATAAATAATTTGACTATATTAAATGATTTGTTGTTGCCCATGTTTATCGCGAGGCGAAATCTCTTGAGCGCGTCATTAGTTATAAAAATTATTTTGACATCGTTTATCGCGTTAACAATTAAACAATGTTGTGGCTAAAAGCGTACGCAGTGCCGTTCCAACTGGCCAAATACTGAGAGCTCTGCGTCGGAAGTTTTATCTATTCCTAAAATACATATATATATATATATATAGTCGCAACTGCTTATCGTGCGACGTGCGGAAGCTGTGAGTGCGCTAAATCAAACATATTGAAATCGTTTGTGTAAATTTCTATATTGCTAAACTAAGCTAAGAAGTTGTTATAATTATGTATACAGTATGTGTGTTGTGCGTGTGCGCTTTAGTTAATTGTGACTGTGGCACGCTGGAAGAGCTCCAAGGTGAGCGCCGCAAAGAAAGCGGGAAATGAATTATTCGCTGCCAATTGCTGATCGATGGCCGGTTTCAATGTCTGCGAATACGGCGACTCCAGCAGCGCCAAACAGTTCGATTCATTTAAGCTAATTGACAAATAATCATCCGGACTCTCAGCATACATGGACGAAATGCTACAGAAATAGACAAAAAAAAATGTATATATATATTAGTTTGATATTATATATATAGTATATATAGAGGTGTGTTCACAAAAATAGTAGTGCGACTGAAATGTGTTCAGAAAAATAGTAGTGCGTCGGAAATACTTTGAAATTTTAAATTATTAATGTTGATTAATATATATATTCATACATATATGTATATATACATTCAAATTGTTTTCAAAATATTGTGTTTATCTCAAAATTTTACTGTTCAACATTTCTGGCACTACTATTTTTATGACCACAACATTTCAGTGGCTATACTATTTTTCTGACCACAGCTGTATATTCATTGAACCCACCGATAGTGACTATTGGCGCCCACGCGATCAATCCGATAGCCCAGTAGCATATAGCACACATCACGAAACTCTTTGCTGGCCGCCTTGAAGCAATCCTTCATCTTCTTCATTTTGCCATTGGCCGAGTCGAGTTCGGCGCGCAGCTGATTGAATTCCTTGAAATTCATGGTCATGCCGCCGCCAGCATTGCTGCTGCTGCAGGTTTCATTGAAGCGCGCCTGTGTCTGTTCCTGATCCTCCTCCAGTTTCTTATTGCGACGCTTCAAGCGCTCAATCTGCAAAGAAGAGAATCACTGTTAGTTAAAGCCATAGCTCGCCCAGCTGTCACTCCCACCTCCGCCTGCAGCTTTTCAATCACATTCTTGGTCGCCTCGTATGCCTGTGCAGCGGGATTCTCGCTGAGATGCAGCACCTTGTAGTTGCCCATATTGAAATCGCCGCGCAGACAACGATGCTCCATCTCCAGTTCCAGTTCGTCTTTGCGCCGTCTCAAACGTTCGTTCTCCATGCGCAATGTGTCCAGCTCTCTCTTGGTGCCATCGTAGCCGCTGTCACTAATCGGCGGCTCATTCAATGATTCCTGCTGCCGCATCGATTGCATTTCACGCTCCAGTGTTGTGCACATCTCCTTGTAGCCCGTCAGGGTGCGCTCGAGCACTTCGACACGATAGCGCACCTGCATGTCGGTGGTCATGTCAGCGGTGCTGGCATTTGTCATATTGAGATCTTTGTCGAAATTGTCCAGCAGCTGCTTATAGAAATCACGCTCTTTGCACACAATCAACAATTTGCGCTGCAAACGCTCACGGAAACTCTTGTGACGCTTCAGCACCACATTCATGTCATCAATGTTCTTCAGATAGACGGCGCACGTCTGCTCCAGCTCACGCACCGATGTCTGCAGCTGCTTGATCTCCAGGGCGGCGCTGCTCTTCTCGGCCATGCGCACAATATCATCTTGGAGCAGCTGTTCGATGCGTGTGCGCAACGCCATGGGACTGACGAGAGTATTCGCCAGACAATGATCTTGTGCAATTTTCACCCATTCCTTCAGCTCCTGCTCCACATGGGTGAGCTTCACCTGCAGTGCAGCCGCTTCGGCACGTGCGCCCTCCTCCCGATCGAGACGTGTCTTATAGTCATGCACCTGTTCCTCCAGCAACAATTTGTCACCAATCAACGAATTCAGTTGCTTATTGTGTGCACGCAGGCGTTCCACTTCCGATTGCAGCTCTGGCACACTGAGCAAACGTGCCTGTGAGGTCTTGGTCACCTCCTTCCAATCGGCATAGGATTGTATCTCATATTCCAGCTCCTTGATGCGTGCATTTGCTGTTATCAAATTCTGTTGCTGCATTTCGTGGCTCAATTGGAGCTGCTCGTAGTTGGCGGCGGTTTCTTTATATTCATCGTGGCGTTCTCTGATGCACTCCAGTTCCTCCTGTGTCATTCGCAACTGCAGCTCGGCACGTTCGCACATTCGCTTGTATTCGCTGAGCTCAGTGTTCATGCAATGCTGCACTTCCCGCGCATCCTCCTCCAGCTGTGCCTTCTCCTGTTCCACGCGACTCAGTGCCGTCTCGTATTTGAGTTTCTGTTGCGCCAGCTCGGCGATGACACGATTTGCCTCCTGGCGCGCATTGTGCTCCCTTTTCCGCAACACCTGCAGCTGTTTGTCCTGATCGCTGAGCTTGCTGCTTGTGTAATCGCATTGCTCTTTGAGTGCGGCTACTTTGCTTTCGGCCAAGGCCAGTTCGCCGCGATGTTCCTTTGACTGCTGTCCCAGTTGATCCTGCAGTTGATTTACTATGGCCTTCGTTTCGATGAGGTCGGCGCGCAATTTGCGCGTCTGCCAAGGACCCACAGGATCAGTGAAGGAATTATTGAGGGATGTATTGCTGGCATTGAAGCTGGCGTTCGCTGAACTAGTATCCAGACTATCGATGCGGCGTTTCTTTGGCACTTTATGTGGAATACTTTCATTTAATTTATTTGCAACATATTTTTCGAACTCTTCTTCTTACCTGTCACAGATTCTTCGGTGAAAGACATGGAGAGCCGGTCGAAGCTGAGCTTCTTGGGCGCCGAGTGTGTAATGCTATCATTGAAGCGTGCCATTATATTGTCTAAGCTACTACGTATTTCTTCCATTTTTTACTATTTTCTTTCTATTTGTTAATTATTTTCAAGTTGGCTGTTTGAGTACAAAATTTTATGTTGCCGAAAAAAAAACAACTGATTGTGGCGGCAGGCTGATATGTATTCGATATGTACGCTTTAATCAATAACTGTTTATCGGTACTGCCAACTGATTTTGGTATAGGAAAATGCCGTCCAATGAAATAAGTTGGCAGCACCGCCTACAGCAAATGGCGCTAAACTTAAAATACTTTTATTTTGCATGAATTTCTCAACTCTAATATATTATTTTGTTTTCGTGTGTGAACAACCATTATGAGCAACTGCACCATTAGTTTTATGTTAAACGAAACATTTCAATCATTTCAAATAAGCTTGCACAGAAATAAAGTGATAAAATTTGCGCTTATGATTTATTTGAGTTAGCCTCCTCCCCTGTGCGGCGTGTGTGTGTGCGTATGCCTCTGTTAGCCCATGAAAAATGAGCGCATTAAATTTTATGATATTGTTTGGGCCTGTCATCAACTTTGGTCCAAAGCACACATACACTGTACTCTCTCGCCCTCACGCACACACACACACACACACACACATACACAACGGACGACAAACAAGTGGCAAAGTTCAAAGTCAAACAATAACACTTTCCATAAACAAAAAAACCCAGCACACACACGCACGCACAAACACATATATATATAAATATGTATGTGTGTGTAACTGTATGTGAGCTCGGCTCATATGAATTTGCTCAGAATTTCTTTCTTTTACAGTTACCTGCGCCCTTGCCGCTTCATTTTCCATATTGAAAGTTGCCCAAAGCGAAAAAGACGAAACAATAACAAAAAGAAAACCGAAATTGACCTGTGCCAAGCGCAGCGCGAGCTAGCGCCAGAGCACACAAAGGGAGAGGGCGAGCATTGAATAAACTGTTCAGTGTCTGCGTTTTGTTCGAGCACTTTAGTGCGCAGTTTTGTGTATGCGTGTTTGTGTGTGTGTGTGTGTGTGTTTGTGTGTGAGTGTGGTGCGTGGGCTTAACTTTTTGCCCGTTGAGCACTTTATCAAAGCTTAGCACCTGACAATTTGCCATGAAACATGCGGCCATTTCTTTATTTCGTTCTCTCCTAACATACGCACAAGAAATCAACACGCCTTTGCATGTGTGTGTATGTGTGTGTGTGTGTTTGAGTGAGTATGAAAGAGTATGTAATGAAAATGCTATCAAGTGCTTTTGCTTTTGCTTTTGTTCTTTTGTGCGGCTTTGTTGTTGCTCATTCTCTTTGTGGCGTACTTCAATGTCACCGCTGCAGCTTAGCGGACAAGTCCTTTTACCTTTTAATTAAATTAAAGCCGATTAGCTGTCACTCGCCCCGTGGCTAACTTGTGTATCCTTATCGGGGCTCAAGTGCGTTTTATGCTGCCGTTGGCATTTTATGTTTTCGATGTTTTTCATCAGCTGCGCTCCAATTTTCCAACTACTTAACATATTTTATTGCTTTGTTAATGTGCAAAGAGCTTTCTTTCTCCCCCTCTCTGTATCTCTCTGTTTCTCTTTGACAGCCTCTTAAAAACGAGTCAAATGCAATGTTAGTTTTAAGCTGTGCTTTAACACAGGCACCGTTGCCATGTTAATTTGCAGTAAGTGCACTGGCGTTGCTATGATGATTTAGAAATACTAAAGTCTTTAACAGAGGCTTGCTATGTTAATTTGCTCTAATTGCACTGTTAGCTATGTCAATGCATTTCTATATATTCTGTACTTTTGCCATGTTAATTTGCTCTAATTGCCCTGTCGACGCTGCAAAAGCTGTCTTTAAATTTTGCAGTTAAAGCGCCCGAAAATGACGTTCCTATGTTAATTTGCTCTAATTGCACTGTTTACGCTATTTAAGCTTTACTTAGTTTTGCATGTGAAGAACGCAAAGCAGCTTTTGCCATGTTAAATTGCACTAATTGATTTATAATCTCTGCAATGAATTTCTGCATATTCTTAAATTACGAGTCAACCGCCAATACTTACTTTAATCATTCATTTGTTTTATTTTTA
Source organism: Drosophila anceps (assembly GCA_035045945.1). Taxonomy (NCBI): domain Eukaryota; kingdom Metazoa; phylum Arthropoda; class Insecta; order Diptera; family Drosophilidae; genus Drosophila; species Drosophila anceps. The sequence continues at coordinate 4,788,855 of JAWNON010000073.1, forward strand.
AGCAGTATACTATTTATTTATGTTCACACCTTTTTTATTTATTTTTTTTCCATTTTATTTGCATTTTCCAGTTGCAGGATTTTCCGTATAAATGGCACTTATTAACGCCACATTGCTTCTCACACACACACCAACACACACATATATACATACATACAAACGAACTCTCTCTCTCGCTCCCAAACACTCACACATACAGCGACATGCAACAGGCGGAACCTGATTATGGGTTTGTGTTTGTTGTTTTTTTTCAGGGGGGGGGGGGCGGTTTGTTGTTCGTATTTGCAAAGCGTCGCTTCCTAGAATTTCCGCTGACTCACAAGCGCTGTTCGCCACAAAAATCTGAATAAATTTCCAGCGTGACACAGTGAAACGCAACTCCAACCGGTTGGAATTTTCATGAGGCACGCCAAAGTTGTGGCGCTAAAAGACTTTCAGAGCTGTCTGCTTGCACGCGCTTAAGTTGGCATTCATTTCGCAGTTGCACTTCAGTCTGGTCGCAGTTACCCGCCCCAGCAAAGGGTAAGTCTATTTGCACTTAGTTTGTGTTTGGCATCTGATCCATGGTGAGAGCAGCCGTCACCATATGATTGATAACTTTGCTTATGGAAGAGCTGAAACGTTTCAAGAGATAGTGGAACAGTTGAACAGTTAGCTTAAATCTCCTCGATTTAAAACGCACACACACACACACACAAGCACGCGCTTGCTTGCTAGCATTTCAAATGCACCTGTTAACCGTTTGGAAAATTTATGACTTCCTAGTCACAGCACTTGGACCGAAGCCCCACACACACACACGCGCGCGCTTTCTACATCTCTTTGCATCTCTGCCCCTCTCTCTTCCTCTCTCACTCTCTGTGTCCCTACACTATGCACATTTCCTCTCCTTGCCTAGTTGCTATTGTCTGCCAGTCTGCACTTTGCTATTGTTTTTGCTTAACGGTGAATAACGATAAACGACGTACACAGACACATGCAAAGAGGAAGAGCCGTTTAGATGCTCACGTACGCCCACTTCCACAAAGTGTTAAGCTGCCAAGTGCAAGGACATGCACATGCTTGCAAGCAAGTGCTGCCCGTGTATGCGCGTGTGTGTGTGTGTATGTGAGCAATAAATAAAATCAACAATGGCTAATTGCAAGCACAGCCTTTTATATCAATAGGCACACAAACAAGAGACACACGTGAATAAAATGCATTATGCAAGCTTCAAAGCGTTTAGTTATTACCCATTTAACTCGACTAGCAAATGCCCTGTAGACAAGTCTGTTTAGTAAATCTGTTAGGCTACCTACAATTATTTAATTTGTAATCTTATTGTTATACCAACTTCCCAACAATTTTAAAATATTATGCTCATGATAAAATATTGTGCGTTTATATTATGTTTTATTCATTTGTTAACCTATATACCCGTTAAACCAACTCATTAGCGTGGCATTCGTAAAAGCCCGGCTGTGGCTTTCACTTTCACACTAGCAGCGGCTGAGACTGCTGCTTAGCTAAGGAGTGTGTCAGAGTGTGGTGAGTTTTGCGTGCTAGTGAGAGCAAGAGAGCGCTCTCAGTACATACACTCAAGGCAAGTTAGCACATAGCCGGCCCCGGCAGCAGCAGCAGCTGCTGTATAAAATACAATGCATGCCAACAGGCGCGCAAAAGGTACGAAATTCACCAGCTTAAGAGAGCGTTTAGTATTTTTATCGATATATCGTTTAAATCGATGCTTGCTTTGGCGCTCGTCTGCTGAGTCAATTAAACAGCAGATCTAAATAAATAAATGTAGTAATTTGAGTAATTAATGTTGCTCAAATATTAGTTGACAGATACGCAATGTACGTTGCGTAAGAAAATAGATAAAGATGTTGGAATTTAAAAATTATTATCCAATTATTATTGTCACTTTTTGAATGTCGAAGTCTATCGTTAGGCTTGTTTGCCGTCGGCTTGTGTTTATCGATGTGTGGATTTACTTTGCTTTGCTGTGCGCGCTCTTCCATGAATTTGTAATTGAAATGGCCGCGTCGCGACGAAGTGCTTGCAGTGCGTAGGCGGTTGTCGTAGACTGACGTCGTGGCCATAGCACGTGCTACGAGTGCGGTGCGTGCAACGGTGCCACCACCACCAACACCATTACAATAACAACAGCAGCAGCAGTAGTAACAACAACAGCAGCAACAACAACAACAGTAACGGTACAGACAAACGACCGCAGCAGCAGCAGCTGAAGCTAGAGCTGACTGAAGCTGTAGCTGAAACCTGAGGCCGCAGCAGCAACAACAACAAAGAGTAAAGCAAAGCAAAATCACAAATAACGGCACTTAAATAGCGAAATATGAAAAAAAGTAACGGCCCAAAGTTGACTTTGCATTTGTAAAATGAAATCGAGGTGAAACCAAAAATAAATCAAAAAAATCAAAGACAAAATCAAAGTGAATAAAAAGTAAAATAAAATTAAATAAAATAAAATAAAATTAAATAAAATAAAATAAAAAGAAAATCAAAGACAATAACAAAAAAACTGATGTAACTAAGTTTTAATAAAATATTTGAGTGTGTGACAATAATTAGATTTTAAGTAAACAATTTGCACCTTGTTATTTGCACCTGTCAAAGACAAAGCCAATCTACGTTGACAATAAGCAACAGCAAACATTTAAGTTAATTACTTTTATTGATAATCAAAAAGTAAAAAAAAAATATATATAGAACATTTTACATAAATCGAATCAAATTGAAGGTGTCGAAAAGAAGCAAAACGTAAATGCCATTTACGCAAATAATACTAAACAAAGAATAAAGCATAACACAAAAGAAGAGGCAGAGCTAACAGCAGAAGAAGCAGAAGAAGAAGAAGAAGAAGGCAGGCAGCAGCCGAAGCCCACAAAACGCAAACAGGATACTTAAAATATCAAGGCAAATACATACAAAAAAACCACACTCACACACATATACAAACATTCACACTTACACTGTTTGTAGAAGTGTGTATGTGTGTGTGTGTGTGTGTGTTTCTGCGGCTCGACAACTAAAAATATATTGTGCGCTTCATATTTTTGGATTCGACTTCAGTTGTTGCCCCTTTGCGACGTTGTTGCTGGGTCGCTGCTTCTTGGATTTTGTAAGCAAGGCACGAAATAAATATATATAACAACGTCTACAACAACGGCAACAACAACATAAGAAGAAGAAGAACAACAACAACTAAGGTGTTTTTGGCCCGTGGCGCGACAGGCATAAAGCAAACAGCAACAGACTTTGCCTGTGTTTAGATGCCAAATGCTTCAGCTGAACAGAGATTGATGCTGCCAGTCAACGCACAAACAACAACAACAACAACAGCATACGACAACCGCCGTGCTGCTTACAAACAGCAATTGAGATATGTAAGTTATAAACAAAAAAAATATATATATATATATATACATATAAGACAAGTAAAAAAGCATATGTGAAGTTAACACGAAATAAATTTACCATAGCATACTTATTGGGGCTGCTGAAAAATTGAATATATTGGACATAGGTGGAAAGAAACAAGCCTACGTTATATGACTGTTAACTATGTTGATAAACTATTAAAGGCATGTTAAGCAGATGTTATTTCATTTACAATATTCATAGCATAGCTTTTGGGGCTGCTGAAAAATTGATTGTAAAGCTCAAATATGGAAAGAAGCAAGACTATGTTAGACAAATGTTAACTAATTTGATTAATTGCTAAAGGCATGTTAAGCACATGTTATGCCACTTAACATTACCATAGCTTAGTTTTTCGGACTGTTAGAAATTTGTATATGATGTATGTTATATAAGCTATACAAATGTTAACAGTATGTTGAACACATGTTACGCAAACTTACTTGACATTAACATTTAAGCAGCCTTCTTTAAAGATGATTTCTTATATTTCTTTAAGAAATTAGTGAAACGAAATAGGAAACATAAGTCACATTTTGCATGTGCTTTCAAGAAACATAAATGTTAGATAGATTTAACATATGTTAATTCTATGTTAAAGGCAAATTGAGTGTAAAAGGAATATTTAGACAAATATATAGATATTTTGGGCTATGAAGGAACGAAGTGGAAAGATACATCACCGTGAGAAACAAGTAGATGGGAATTATGTACTATAAAATATATATTAAGCATGCTAATTTGACAAGGAACGAAGTGGAATGAAACATGACTGATCGAAACAAGTTGATAGCCTTTATGTACTATAGACTGTATATAAAGCAAGCTAATTTGATAAGGTACGAACTGGAATGAAACACAAATTTTAGAAACAAGTGGTTTTTTTATTTATATAGTAAACTCTATATGTTTGAGCTATTCCCTAGCATAGCATTTGATAAATGTCCATGCTTGTCAAGTGACATGAATGGAATGAAACATGGAGCATACGTCTAAACACATGTGCAAAGGGGCAGCGAGAAATCAAATTCGTTTCAAGCGTCAAAGCTTTATGCATATTTTTACAGCATTTAAGTGTGAAATGATGTGTTGGCGCATTATTTGACTTAGGCAAGAAAAAAATGTTAAGCTCACACAACACAAACACGCGCACAATAAAACACACACACACACACACACGCATATATATAGACAAACATATATAGAGAGATGGGGCCAGCGTAAGGCAAAGACAGCGAATCTGTAAGCCCTGACGGAGTTGAAGTGGCAAACAAACAGGGCAGAAACACACAGACACTGAGACAGAGAGCAAAATGCGAAATACAAATATAAATACACAGATACACACAGCACACACAGCACACACAGCACACACACACATACGAACTAGCTGTACGTGTGACTTACAAGAAAAAACACTTATACGCCACGTTGAACGTGAAACGGTCGCAAGTTTTATCAACTTGTGCTGGCTGCTCGGACGCCGCAAACTCAATTTGGCATTTAGGCTGACTGGCTGGCTGACACAGGCAGGCAAAGGCACAACAAATACACACACAAATGTACGCACACACACACACACACACACACCCATACACACAGACAGACATACACAGCTATGTAATGTACCCAAGACGAAAATCGATTGTGTGATGCTGTAGCAAAAACAAAATAACTTCCATAAAGGCTGGCAGTCAGGCCTGCGAGCCTCCCTGCCTGCCTGCCCGCCCGCCTGCCTATGTCCCCATCAAATGGGCCAACAGCAAACGTATTTTGTAAGCCGATTTCTGCATTTGCCGTTTACAGATTTTTTGTTGCTGCTGCTGTTATTGTTGTTGTTGTTGTTATTGTTGTTGTGGGTCGACACGAACCTTATCAATGCGCTGCATGCATTTGCTGTTATTGGGTCTAGCTTAAAATTTACATAGTTCGTCTGCCTAATTACTCCGTAATGCAAAATCAATTTACAAAAGCCCTGCTGTCAGCCAGACAGACACGCTGCAGGCAAACTCAATTAACAGTCTTACAAATGGAAGCTGCATGAACTTGCCCTTAAAGTTGACCCAGCTGTGACAGACCTTAGACTAGATACAGTTGTTGTGCTTAGGGTAAAATTACCTTTATTTGAACTTAATTGAAATCTTTTCTTTATACTAAACTTTAACTTTGTTATTTACAGCTCAATAGCGTAGCTGTTAATATTTGACTAACATTTTTGTTAATATTTGTTGCCTCACATTCCGCTGTTTACTCTAAACCCATTGAGAATGAGCAAAAAAATTGAAGAGGCTGAGGAAAGTGTAGATATACAGCTGTGGTCATAAAAATAGTAGTGCCACTGATATATTGGGCAGCAAAATTTAATATATTTATATTATATTTTGAAAAACAAACTTGAATTTATATAGATATAATTATACATCTTAATTTTAATATTCGTTTCAAAAGTCCAACATTTCAGTCGCACTACTATTCTTATGACCAGAGCTGTATATTCATATATTCATTATATTTCATTTAATTTTCTATCAATCTCTTCAGTCTTACAGCTATCTGCTGCTTGATAAATAAATCTTTCACAAGTTTTATGCGATCAATTAATCGATTTTATAAAAAAGTTATCGATAATTTGAAAGAAATGATGCAAGGCTAGATCAGCTTATAGCAGTGATAACCTGTCCATGAAATCGATCAAAAACCATTTCAAAATTTCTGTTTTTCAAGTAAGTTGAAGCAGCTAAACTTATCAAAATCATCATTGTAATGATCATCTTTGAGATGATGATGATCTTATTAGTTTTAGATGAAAAACAAAAAGATCTCCGATACAAATGTGAATAGTTCACCATGTTTAAGCAGCTTTAATATCAGAACATTTTGTTGCCATATCAAAATTGAATAGATTTTTGGCTAGAAATGCTGATAATAAAACATGGCTCATTAGTAAATGGCTAATACTCAAGCTGCAGCTAGGCAACTAGAAGGCTTTTCGTTTGAATTTTGTTATTTTTTGCAGACAATAATTAATTTCCGAAAAAGCTTTTGATGCTGAATTGTGGATTTTAATGAAATATTTAGTACCAAGGGCAATCACAAGTCAGAACTAACTAAATGAAAGAACTGTGCACACACACAGACACACACACACACACACACACTCGTACAATAGCTGAATAACAAGACAATTTAATGCCAGCAAATTGCGCAGCAGCAGCAGCAGCAGGAGCAGCAGCAACAAATTTGATTGCAGCTGTGGCTGGGCCTGGCTGGAAGCTGCATAAAACTTGAATGTCCTTGACGCAGCTCAGGACAGGACTTGGCCAACTGTTTGGCAATGTTAGTCTGGTGCGCTATCGCAGTTGCCACAGACACAAAGTCGGCCTCAATGGCGCACGGGTGCGTGCTTTGAAATGCGATTTGCGCTCAGCAGCAGAAAATTCGAAATCTAATTAAAATCTGAGGTGCAAATAATGCAATGCAATTGAAATGAAATGAAAGACGATTTATGTGGCATTCATTCGCAACTTGGCGCAATCATAAATTATGCGACACGGCCAGACGACCCAGACAGTTAAGCAGACGGCGAGAATGGTTGAGCCGGTGGGGGGAATTCATACGCCCCGTGGTACAAGAACTGCGCACAAGTGGCAAAAAGCGTTCAAGTACAAAAATCAATTTCCGTCGAAACACTAGCTGCTCAGAGAGGGATGGGGGTGAGGTGGGTGAGGTGGGTGGCAGCAGGCAGCTGGCGTGGCTGCAACAAAATGAAATTGAAATGTGGCAAAACGAAAGACAAGCGCTTAATGGTTAGCTGCATGTCTGGGTGACTAACTGATAAATGTAACTGTATATACGCAGGCCACACCATATGACCACACACAATGGACTCACTGACTCAGTGACTGACTGGCTGACTGACTGGCAGTCAGACTGATTGTCAAACTGACTGTCAACGGTTCAGCGCACACAGAGCTGAATACAAGCGCTGGGACAGCATCCTGACGAGCACGCGACTTGCTCAGAGCGACATCTATCAGAACATTTCGACATCCTGCCCGCTATCTATACACACACACATACACGCGCACACACGCGCACACACACCAGCGCACAGAGAGCTAGCTTTCATTGCTCGTTCAGGCATCATAAACCGCTGCCACGTGCGGACCAAACAAGCATTCGCAAATGTCAAAAACAAAGCAAGAGCAAAGCGACCACCACCACCAGCAGCAGCAGTTTCTGTTTGTCCATCTGTCATTCACTCATTCACTCACTCACTCGTCCAGATAGTCAGTCAGTCAGTCAGTCTGTCAGTCAGTCAGTCAGTCATTGCCGCCTTGACTAATGAAATGCCATCGCTGTCATCAACATTGTTACAGCTCCTCCTGATCAAAATGTAAACTTAAAATGACAACAACGACCCACAAAATGATGAAAATGAAAATGAAAATGTTTATTCTGTTGATTTTGTTGCGAACACTAGACCCTCAGCTTCCATTGACAGTTGCCTAGACAGAGCTACCCGGCGACACGGCACAGTAAATTGACTTTGAATTTTGATTTTAATCATTTCAACAATTGACTATTTACAGCAAATATTGTACAATAATATTGTGTGTGGCTTGTTATCTGATTTGAGCTTTAGTTAGTTGAACTGCGTTTTAAAGTTTTTGTAAGTTGAATATTTCATCAGAAATGGAAATCTAGAACATTCGGCTACTACTTCTATACTATATTATATACTATTCATACATATTTGAATATACCAATTTGAATATACAAAAAATAGTAACATTTATGCTATAGGGCTAAGAGTTTCAAGCTATTTATGCTTCGTAGCTAGGCCTCTCTCTCTCTATCTCTGTGTCTTGCTGTCTTTTCATTCTCTCTCATTGTATCTCTCACTATTTGTGTCTCTCTCTCTCTCTCTTTCTTTCTTTTTAATTCCACTTCTACCTCACTTTCTGTCTTTCATTCCAATTCTTTGTTTGTCGCTTTAACTTTCTCTGTTGGTTTATCTTTATCACCATTTCTCTCTCACCCTCTCTTTGCCATATCTATACCTGTCTTTCTCCCACTCTCCTTCCATGGCTCTTTGTCAGTTTCTTTCTCATATTCATTCTTTTCTCATATTCTCAATGCAAATTTCACACTCTCTGTCTTTTTCTCTCTCTCATTCTCTCTCTCTTTCTTTCTCTCTCTCTCTCTCTCTTTCTCTCTCTCTCTCTTTCTCTCTCTCTCTCTCTCTTTCTCTCTCTCTCTCTTTCTCTCTCTCTCCCTCTCTAACCCCATTTTTACCTTACTTTCTCTGTCACTCTCTATTCATCTCATTTTCTTACTCTCTCTATCTATCTTTCTCTCATCTCTTTGACTTTTCCACTTGCTCTCTCATTTTCTGTCTCTCTTACACATACCCATGTTTCTCTCTCTGTCTCCTTACCCATGTCCCTCTCTCTTTCTCTCACACATACTCTCTGTCTCTTTAACCTTCTCTATCTATCTCTCTCTGTCTCTCTCTGTCTCTCTCTTTCTCTCTCTCTCCACCTTCTGTGAAACATTATATTGGGTAATTTCGCCTGCTTTTTGTTCTGTTAATGTATAAAACTTAGTTACCAAATCAATCAAACGGACAAAGCCCTAACGTAATCAGATATTTAGCTACGTTAGTACGGAAATTCTATGGAAAACTCGATCAATATGAACTTAAAGCTGAACAAAAAAACAACGTACCTTGACTCAGATTCATGAAAACTAATGCTGAATAGTTGATTACGGCGTATTATGGCCATAGCCAAGTTTTATCGATAGCACTTTTGTTTCGTATTGTGTACCATTAGCTCAGATTATAGCACATATGTGTATATATACAATACACATACATCTCCTGCTTAAATTAAATTGTTTTCCACAACGTTAATTCGTTTAACTTGAATTTCAGTTTGCTGAAATTTCCTCGAAAATTCTGTTTGCTAATTAAGTTGATTTCGACGCATTCTGTCAGAGCTGTGAATGAGTGCGGTTAATCTGGAGTGCACTTACTTGTCATCCCATTCGCAATGATTTCTCGAAACTTGCGTCAATTTGTGAAAGGATTTAAGACGGATTTCTGTAGTGAAGAAAACACGCTCTGGGTTATGGCTGTTGGGCCGTTGGGCCGTTGGGCTGCTGGCTGCTGGCTGCTTAACAGGGGCTGGGCCGCAAGTATTGATGGCCTAATTCACGCACTAGCATTTCGAGGCAATTATGTATATGACCATAACTTGCCATCAAGGCTCAGAACTATCAACACACACATACGCACAAACACACACGCACACGCATAACAAGGACATGACAATGCAAAATCCTTGCGGATTTGAGAAAACAGGAACTATTTGCTTGCACTCACACACAAGTCTTATAAAAGTTGAACCCATATATATATATATAAGTTAGAAGCATTTAAGGCTCGCATGTAGTATGTCTGAGTGTGTACACACACACACACACACACACACGTACACACACCCATAGACACACCCTTTGCTACGCGCACAATTTTCTGCATTTCAGCCATGTGCAAATCAAACATGACAGCTGAGTGGCAGGCAAACAGTGGCCCAGACTCCAGCCAGCTAACGGCAAGGAGCAGGACAGACCATTTAACGGCATTCAATTTCATGTGCTTACACACACACACACACACACGCACACATCTCGGTAACCGATCGCCGCCAGCGGAAATGAGACGAAATGAAAGTGCCGAAAAAAAAAAACATGGGCTCTGTGCACAGAGTTGAGTTGTTGCTGTTGTTGTTCTGGTTGTTGCTGTTGTTGTTGTTGTTGATGCAGATGATGATGATAATAATGACATTGATGATGACGCTGATGGCGGCGATGATTGTCACTCATTGACACGCCTATTGAATGTAAAATGAAAATGAAAACATATTGAATTGTTAGCAAAGCGAAAACAGTGCAAATAGACGAACTCATAGATACCCATTAGAGAGGAGAAAGTCTTGGAAATAGTATCAAATGTGAAAATTTAATGAAAAAAATGTGTTTAAAGGAAGAAGGATAGCTAAATGAGATAAAAAATATAAAATTTTTTTTGTATACATTTTTTTTTTAATTTTTCAAGTCACCCTCGCATGTACAGTATGGATATTAGCATGCTCTTCTACTTCATTGTTTTTCAATTTATTATATTCAGATTCAGTTTATTTTTTAATTACTTTGTCAACATACCCCATGCTCTACGCCCATCTTTTTACAGGGTATAATCAAATCAGGCAAGCGGATGTAGGCCACATTGAATTTTGTATGTGTTTTATGCTTGTTATACTGGCCAGCTGCAAAATGTCACTCATACCTGCAGCGCTTATATATATATACAAACTGAACACATTCTCCACACACACACACACACACACAGGCACACACACACACTCATATGGACACGCCCCCTTAAAGTCTTCAACATTTTTAACAATTTGCCTTTGACTTGAAAGCCGCACAGTTCAGCATAGTTGAATTTTCATTGTCGTCATTTATAGCACGCGCACAACAATACACCAATACACACCAACACACACACACACACACACACACACACACACCGAGAGGCACACACACACACACACGCACACAAGTCAACGCCCAGCCATTGCAGGTTGGCACAATCACACAATCACATTATGTCGCACACCCAAGCGCCAATCTGATTGCACAATTACTTACAATGGAATCAGGTATTGTTGTTGTCTTTCTTTTCAATCTCTCTCCCTCTCTCTCTCTATGCGTGTGTGTGAGTGTGTGCGTCCGTTGTGTGTGTGTCTTATATTTCGTTTCGTTTGTTAATTGTATGGGCGTGCCATTGTACGCAGCGTGTTTGTCTGTCATTTTGTTACATAAAACTCTAGCAGAGTTTTTTATTATTGTATTTCTGTATCTATATCTGTGTATCTGTGTATCTTTAGCTGTAACTGTTTATCTGCAGCTGTATTTGTCATCTGTTCTCCATCTTGCCGTGCAGCTGCTGTCCTTCGGTGTGACACAACTCACAGTTAGCTAAGCTTTTTCCTGTTAACAAGTGCTTCGACTTTCAGTATTATAAAGTTTTATTTACTGCTGACTGCTAGTCAAAGTTTAACTACCTTTCTATGCGATTCCCATGAATTTTAACAAAGATTCATTTTCTAGTTTACTTACACTGTATATGGTTTTGATATCATTGTTGAGCTGAATACCTGGTTTCTCTATTGGCATTCGCTCTCTCTCTCTCTTTCTCATCTTGTCTTTTGCAATCGTAGAGAATCGTAGAGCGAGATAGATGACGACTGTAAAGAGAATCACTAGTACAAAGAGTTAGAGAGAGAGAGCTAATTGGAGACTCAAAGAGAGAAACTTTGAGTCTCCAAATAGCTCTGTCTCTCTCTAACTCTTTGTACTAGTGATTCTCTTTACAGTCCTCATCTATCTCGCTCTACGATTCTCTTTCTCTCTCTATCTCTCTCTGTCTCTTCTCTGCTACATTTTGTCTCTTTCTGCCTTAACATGCTTCTCGCTCTCTCCTTTTCTTCATCTATTTTTGTCTCTCTCTACCATAATCTTCATTTTGCTCTCTGTCTCATCTCTTTTTATCTCTCCCTCTCTCTCTCTCTCTCTCGCCCTCTTCCTTTCATTCTCTACCTTGCTCTCTCTCTCTCTCTGTCTCACTATCTTTCTCTATCTCTCTATGTGCCTCATTCTGATTTTCTTGCTTTCTTTCCCATGCTCTTCTCTGTCGTACTTTCTCTGTCTCTCTGCGTGTCTCTTTATCACAGTCTTTCTCTCTCTATCTTTCCCTCCCCTCATTACCTTCGTTGCTCTCTCTCTCTCTCTCTCTCTCTCTCTTTCGCCTCGTTAAAAATGTCAGACTAATCATTTGTTCTCTCTCTTCTACTCTCTATCTTTCTCCCTTCCTTCCACAACATCGTGCTGAATGTCTCTAGCGCCTGCCATCCAACTCCCCGCACAGTCAACAAATACCTGGAAGCCACCTGTCGTCTGTTATTGCACAAACTAATTAGATGCGCACACATATAATTTATGGTCAGCAGAAATGTAAAGAATATAACTAGCAGCGGGGCCATAAATTTCAAATTATTTCCGCTCCCAGCGGCCGAAACAAACTGCAAAAAAATATGTGTATATATGTATTTATGTTTTTATATATATATATATATATATATATATATATATATATATATATATATATATATATATATATATATATATATATATATATATATATATATATATATATATATATATATATATATATATATATATATATATATATATATATATATATATATATATATGTTGTTGGATAGAAATTTTACGCATAGCTGCACTCACACTGGGACACACTCGACTCCACTCGACTCGACTCCACTCGACTCGAATACCCGGATGCTCAAGCTCAAACTGCGACTGGGCGCTCACACACGTTGTTCAAATTTTTCATGATTCTCTTTCTCTACATTTTTTTCTCCACTTTTTTTCTTTCATTTTTTTTTGCCCTGCCTGTGTCCACGCCCCTTTGGGCTGACAGGCAATGGGCGTCGCGCAATCTAATGAAATTCCAAGAAGCTTGGACCACAAGCAGATGAGAAAATATGCGAAACATATACAAACACACATGCACACGCACACACACACACACACACACACACACGCACTCAGAGAGAGAGACAGGTCGAACCTGGTTTAGATGAGATGAGAAGATGAGGTTAGGGTTGAGCTGGTCGCATATGGGTAACATTATTAGGACACACGTCCGCTTGAGTCGCACCCATGTCATCCGTGATTTGGTGTTAGTTTGGACTTTGACCTTGGCCCCCGGCCATGTCCAGCCACGTCCACGTCCAGCTGTCCGGCAGGATGCTGCCAAGACAAATTAAGCAATGGCCCCAAAGCAATTTGATGGCGGCATTTCGATAATTGGCCCTGCCTTGCATAACACACACACACACACAAATAGCCAGCTACATCCAACACCGACGCGACACTATGCTCTACACTAGCCGATCCGTCTTGGACATGTTGGCATTTTAATGATGTGCCATGTAACAGCCAACAGCCAACAGCCAGCTGCAATTTGGCTACATTTTCTTGCCAACACATTTTTAAATATTTCCCTTATTAAATAAGCTTCAGAAATCGCTGAAACATTTGAAATAGTTCAGCATGGCAGAGTCGTTAAGGACAGGGTTAACATAATGCTGGTTAGTTCAGTATAGAAGATGGCTAAGAATAAAGCTAGGCACATAGCTGTGCAGTTCAGACAGCTTTAAAGCTAATATGGAAAATATTAGGGAATATAGCATATAGCAATAGGGTAGAGGAATTATAAATGACTTTAAAGACAGTTTCTTCTATAGGCAAGAATTGGGCAATGTGGAATCATATCATAAAGGTTGTGCATAGATGAAGTCGAAAGCATAAAGATAGTTAGGCATAGCTAGAAGATCATTATAGTTAGTGTGGATGAAAATACTACTGTAGACTTCTTCAGAGGATTCATTCGTGGCAAGTCAGAAAGCTGCATAGCTAAACACTGTAAACTGAACGACCAAGTTACTTGTGAACTCCTCTTAAGATTTACCAAAAATCATAAGTAAATTCAGCTGTGTTCATAGAAATAGTAGTGCGACTGAAATGTTGGACTGAAAAATGTTGTGATAGATATAATATAATGATTAAACTGTTTTTAAGCGAGTATTCTGCAGTCGGTGACATCAGACGTTCTTGTTTTTAGAGAAGAAACAATCAGAAGAGCAAAATTTGGCTGCCTAAACATAAATTTGTCAATAGGACAAAATTCTATGAGAAGGATATAGCGCCAATAGCCAGAAATAATTTCCATTTTTTACCAATTCTCCAACGAAAAGCTATGAATTTTATCAATCAATCAATCAATCAATCAGATAAGTTGCCAATTAGGTAGCGAAACAAATATAAGTATTTAAGTTTCCCTAGGAAGATAATAAAGCGATAAGTAACCCGACAGACTTTACCAACAGCAATAAACATCAAAGGAATTGAAAACTTCTCTAAATTTAATCTCCTCTATAAGAATAATCTGCTCTACGAGCATAATCTCTTATTTATTATTTCCCAAAGAAAAAAGCTTAGATTGTATTCGATATCATAACAGAATTTGCTTTTTTAAAAAAAAAAACGCAAATAATTGAATTTTATTTGTGGTTCCAGCTGAGTTTGCTCCTTTTTTTCTGATTTGCTGTGGCCACACTTCCTGCTTGCCGCAGGCAAATAAATATTATAAATGCATGGAAAAAAATATTGCGACGAATGTGTATGCACGTCCCGCACACACACGCACACACTCGCACACAAATTATATTTACTTGGCATTTGTATGCTTTATGCCAATTCGAGACTCATATGAACCATAAACTGTTTGCATTTGTTAGTCTGGCCTCAAGAGCTGCTCGAGTTTGGCCAGAAAACGAATTATGTGCGGGTACGACGAGGCGCGTTTACGGATAAAGCGAATGAGTGAAGGGGCGTGGACGTTGGGGGCGTTGTGTAAGCTGCGAGGGAGAGTGAGAGAGTAGCCATTCCGAAATTGTAGCCATGACAACATTTTTGTAGTCGCTGCTGCCGACAAGATAAGCAGACAAGAGATGCTGCTGCTACGGCTACTGCTCGAGCTGCTGCTGCTACTTCTTTGGCTTCTACTCCTTTTCGGGGCTTCTGCTCTGGCTGCTGTGCCTGGTCCGGCTTTTGCCTGTGCTCCGTGTTGTACTCCTTTTGCTCGTGTGTCAACACTTTCCTTTAGCCCCGGCTGCTTCTACTCCTTTTCCTTTTGTTTTAAACTTTTGCCGTTTGTTCCAGCTCCTGGTTCTACTCCTGCTGCTGCACCCGCTTCTGATTCTGCTTCTGATTCAGGCTCCTGCTCCTGCTGCTGGTTCCACTTCGGCTTTTGTTTTTACTCCTGCCATTGTTCCCACTGCTGTTTCAGCTTCTGCTTTTGCTTCCACTTCACTTTCTGCTGCTGCTTTTTGCTGCTGTTCATGCATCTAATCCTGTATCTTCTCCGGCTTCTGTTACGGGCTCTGATTCAGCTTCTGCTGCTGGCTTAACTTCTTTTACTTTTCTTTTCATCTCTTTCTTTTGCTTCGACTGCTGCTTCTGTTCTTGCTGCAGTTCCTGCTCCTGGTTCTACTTCTTCTGCTGCTGCCTTTTACTTCTGTTCCTTCTGCCTCCTCTGCGGCTGCTTATGCTCCTGGCTTAGCATCTTCTGCTTTTGTTTCTTCTTCTGTCTTTGCTTCTACTTCTTTCTTTCATTGCTCTGTTTCTACTCCGTCTTCAACTTCAACTTTCTCTTCTTCTCTTGCCTCCATCATCATCTTCCACTCAACTTGGGGTCATCGTCTCTTTCTTGAACCCGTCTCGCATGTGCCAAGTCTCGATTTCTCAACTCAAAAAAATACAAAAAAAAAATTCTCTTAAAGGCCAAACAAATCGCAAATCGCAAATCACAAAAAAAAAACACACAAAATTCGATTGTTCTTTTTGTTGTTGCGCAATCAAGGCCAAAATGCGACTTAAAAAAGGTTTAAATTCCGAATAAACTTTGCTTTTTACTGCTGCTAAGGCTGAGGCTGCGGCTGAGGCTGAGGCTGCTGCAGCATCTTCTTCTTGTTGTCTGATTGCTTTGGCAAACAGTATTAAGTATACGTCTAGTTGTACAGCTGTTAATGCTGCCGCTGCTGCTGCTGCTGCTGTTTGTTGTTGTCGTTGTTGCTGTTTGAAAATATTTGCGCAAAGTTAACGCAGTAAATTACATTCGGCATATGGAAATGGCAAATGGAATTTCAAGTTAATCAGCAAGTTATTTGTGCGCACCGAGCACAAAATACAGAATACAAAATACGAAGCACGAAATGCGGGCAAGAACAACTTTAAGCTGTGAGCCGAGTCGAGTCGAGTTGAGTCGAGTCGAGTCCAGAAATATTTGCAGTGCAAATCTTTGAAATATTTCCACTTTAACTAGCTGCAAAAATGTGCATGGCCATGCAATAAGATAATTGAAATATTTTCCTTTTTCTTGAGAACTGAATTAAGTTGGAAATGGCATTGTTTTTGCCTCTCAACATTTCTTGTTGCAGTTGGTTTACCTTCGGTTTGACTGCCATTTGCTGCGGCTCTGTAATTTGATTTAATTTAATTTGCAGGCTCGAGTTGTTATTCATTGTAAAAATTTGCCAGATATTTAGGCAAGTTTCTTTGATTCATTAAATGCATTTATTTATTTTATTTTCTATTCTCCCTTTTCACTTTAATTATTCTAAGAAATTTGTGTGCCTTTTATTCACTATTTAAACGCACAGACTTTATGGCCTTTTCAGCTTTCAGTAAATTGCTTTTTGCTTTAAATTTCTGGAAATTTCAGTGTCTGCCACGCCTCCTTCCGCCTGCTATATACATTTTGACAAAACTATTATACACAAAGTTCTCATTTTTAATATGTTCAGGCTGCAAAATTTGATTATTTAATTCATTCTTAATATTTTTTCATTTATTTTCAATTTGCTTAACAATTTCTGCTGCCTTTTTTATATAATTTAATTCACATTTTAATTTATTATTAAATAACATTTAATGCCTTTGAGCCCTAAATGTATGCTATAAAAGTGGAAACAATTTTTTTTCAAGCTGAAATTTTTTTAAAAAATTCCAGCCCTAATTAAAACACAATTTAAAGGTTTTTTATCACATAAAATATTTTTTAAATTAACATTAAATAACAGCTGAAATCTGCTTTAACATAAAAATAGCAACAATAGTGACAATAGTAACACAAACACAACATAAACAAATCACAAGCAAAATCTTGAAGCAGCTTAACAAAAATTCATGATTTCATTTTAAATTTCATTCCCGATGAGCTCTAAAGTAAAACAGAAATGTAGAAAGACGTGTAGAAGGCTCATTAGCATGGCAAATAGAGATGTATATACATATTCATATATATATATTGTAACTAGGATCTACGCTTAACAATTGCACGCCATTTGCGTGGCCCTAACAACGTTTCGCTGCTCAATTGGCCGAGACTGCTGAGGGTCATTACTGGGGCCAATTGAATTGACTTTTGGCTCGCTCGCAGCTATGCAATATGTAAAAATATATTACAGCCGTTGGCCAAATGATAAACAGTTCCGAGAACTTAAGCGGACACATGTGCGTGGGTGTGCCAGGTAGTTGTTGTTGTTGTTGTCGTTGTCGTTGTTGTGTGCACTTGTCAAAGTTGACTGAATCCTATTAGTGTCAATTTTCGTCCTTGACACATTATCAAGCAGAGCTCGACTCGCTCCATCTCTCTCCCACGCTCTCTCCCTCTCTCTCTCTCTCTCTCTCTCTCTATCTCTGGGTTCGTGTACTCTGTTGTGTGTGTATATGCATTGTCCTGATTTTTCTGCTTTCGGCTTGCATTTCACTTTCACCTGTTGCACCTGTCTCGCTCTGGCGCCAGCCTTGCCCAGCTCTGATTGGAATTGTGAGCAACTGGAAAACTGTGTGCAACAGCTTACGCATTGAGGTCACAGCGGCTGCAGCAGCAGCAGCAGCAGCAGCAGCAGCAGCAGCACCCAAGATACCCTGTATTTTCTTTAATTAACCGTTTTATTGAGTCGGCTATTTGGTTTGTGCTTTTATTGATGTGAATTGCTTTTGATTGCCAGCTGGCAGCTTTCAATCATCTGCATTGAGCGTAAGTCATAAATCGCTCAATTATTTCGCGCTGCCAGCTGCCAAGCAACAGCAGCAACAACAACAACAGCTTTATGGCCACTTTAGCCAGCCAAGTCAAAGGCATTGAAGCCATCATAGTATTGTGTATTATATGCTGACAGCTTTAAGGCTCAGCTGCTGACACAGTTTCTGCCAGCAGAGGGGCGTGTCAACAAATGAATATTGGGCAATATCAAAGTGGCTGACAATAAAGCACAGTTACTTACCATGTATATATATATATATGTATATACAAATATGACAATATTGCCATAATGAACTATAACTATCCTGAGAGGGAGAGAGAGAGAGAGGGACAGAGAGGGAGAGAGAGAGAGACTTGCTGACTCCGACTCTGGCATTTGCCATTAAATATTTTTGGCAAAAGGGATGCGCACGTGACCGTCGCATCATATTTTCATCATTTCAGACCCAAACGAAAAGTTGGCACTGATTAAGTGTTTTAGCTGGCGAAATAATTTCACTTGTTAACAGTTGCCTTCATTTCAGCAGCTATTCAAATGCTTAGCTTCATTAACTATGATATACATAAGTATAAATGGTGGAAGTAATGTGAGTTTGTATACGAATATATGATAATGCTATTATGAAAACTTGTTTTGAAACAGTAATTTAGGCAACTTTGGCAAAGCTGACTAAACACAGTTTGTAATAATATGGAAAATGAACTCATTGCTGAACTAATTTAGTTTATTTGTATGATAGCAACAGCTGTACAGTCATATATATATTTATTTAAAGCTTATCTCATGTGTCTAAGCATACTTAGCTTATATTATTTTTCAGTTTTTGTTTATAGAAATTTTATACTTATATGTACTCAGTTCCTTATTTCATTTGCTTTTAGTTGCTGTTGCTTTATGCTTTATGCTTTGTTAGATAAGGTTTTGTAAGGCTCAAAACCCAACCTAACCTGACCTAAGCTGACCTAACCAACTCATGAAACCCTTTATATGCTTCATTGAGTTATAGATGAGCAGTTGGGGCCTGTAAGTTTAGACCTTGTGAGCTAAGTCTACATATTCTACTAGATTTTTGCATGTAGATTATTATATAGAATTGGTTATTGTTCAGGCATGAACATGGAATTTATATATAGGGTATGGGTACACATAGGTTGTTATAGGTTGGTTTAATTCAGATTGACTCTTGTTCAAAATACATGATTTGGTTATGTCAGCCAGCTAGCTATGAGGTCTAAGTATTTTGAGCTTATGTAAGTATAGTTAAGTTTTTGAATTGAGTCATAAAAGATAGTTAAAGTTAGTTTATGATATGATTACTTGTCTGATTCGAAGTGTAAAACTCTTCTAAACTCATACAGTTTAGCTAAGTTTAGTTAGGATTAGAAATTGATTTGAATAACTGAAGCTGAAGTTCATACAAGTTGTATTTAGTTGGCCTAGAATGTTTGTCAAACTGAATTGAAGTAGAAAACTCAAAATTTGACCTGCTCAAGATACAGTTAATAAACCAAAGGCGTATAATATAGATACAAAGATATATATAGATATATACATATGTGATAACTCAAGCAATATGGCAGCCATCTGCTGGCAATTGTATAACAGTCTATATATGTAGAAAATGCCGACACGTGCTCAACACTGTGACAATTTTTGATAATATGGTCAATGGCCAATGGCAATGGCAATGGCAATATATTTGGTATCTCTAATGCCGGCTGCCGAGAGCGCAGAGGCGAGCGACGAGACGCGAGAGGCAAGATGCGAGAGGCCAAAAAGCCAAGCCAGAGGCCAATGTCATTGTCTGTGCGATGTTTTGTTATGTGGCCCGGGCTAATGGCATATCCATTAGACATAAAAGGCCAAATTGCGTGGCATGGTAACGTTTCCGTTTCGCCGTGCACACACACACACACACACACACAGACTGATTGTATAGAGCGTATCCTGCACTTTTGTCTGGACAGTTGTGGGCACGTATTAAGCCAAAGTGTGAGCCATTGCATAATTGATTTTTATTCATGTGGCGAGTGTTTTGCATGCGATGCTCATAGTTCGCATTTGCCACGCTTCATCTCTCTCTCTCTCTCTCTTTCTCTTTCTCTCTCGCTGTGTGTGTGTGCGTGCGTTTGATAAGTTTATCAAGTGCGGGCAAAAGTTTTTTGCCAACTATGTTTAATGTGGAAACTTTATCATATATATTTGCAGTTCGATTTCGCTTAATGACGCTGATTAAAACATGAACGCACTCGATATGAATAAACAATTTCTAAGCGTTTCCCACGAATCGCACTCGAGCGATGCCCAACGCAATCGTACACGGTAAGTGCTGCCACGCCACGCCACGCCACGCCCCCTCAATGAATGCCTACCTTACTTATGCGAAAGTTGTTCGTTTTGATTTGCAGCTCGGAACGCGCTTCGAGCTTGGCATTGCCACTCAACTCACTGCTGGACTTTTACGACAAGCAACAGGAGCAATGCAAATCGGTTACTTTGCTGCCGCTGCCCAGCGGCAACAATAGCAACAGCAACAGCAACAGCAACAGCAACAGCAGCACCAACATCGACAACATCAGCAGCAACATCAACAACAGCAGCAGCAGCAGCTCCAGCAGCATTGTGCGTCGTCATTCCTCCCACTACTATCCCATGCTCGAGGACAGGCAGAAGACCGGCCAACAGCTACCACAATCTGCCGCCGATTTGCTGGTGAGTCCATAAAAGGCCTTGAAAGGACTGCCATCCAGCAACTGTACTTGGCTATTTATTTAATTTAGCCACAAGTTTTTAGTTGGAAATTAAACAAAGAGTTGTACTAGGAATGCGGCTAGATGAGAACTGAAAGGGTATTTCGCTTTAACAGCCAATTGACTTGCAGTGCAGTTTTTATATGTTTTCAAAAGAAATTCATTTCAGTTTGTGAGTAATTTTTATTGGAAATTATAAAGATGACGTTGAAGCAATTTAGAAATCAATATGTTTTGTATAAACAAGTTTATACATTGCATCGGAAACTGATATTAGAATAACCCTATGCCATCAAGTGAGCTGAGGAAATGCTCTGTTGCCACGCAACCCACTCACTCTTACTCCGAGTGGGTCTTCAGCAGTCTCTCCGTTCGGCTGAAAGCCTGTTTGAACAGTCGATATCTGAGTGAGAAAGGAAGATTCTGCTTTAAAGGCTTTTTTGAGCTCTGCTCAAGCAGTATTCTCAGATATTCTTATCTAACTCTGGTTATGCAGCAGAGCTTCAAATATATCTTAAAAATTCTTTTTATTTCAATTTTTACCTTGTAATTTCTAAAAAATCTGTAGAAATATGGCTTTGCCAGATTTTAGACCTTAGTTCCACACATCAAAAACAGTTTGAGTATACTTTGTTTTTTTTTTATTCAAAATCCAGTTAGCTTCCATAATTATAAATGTCAATATATTATGCATAATATATATTATTATATTATATTTAATAGTATATTTTATATTATATTTAATAGTATATTTTATATTATATTTAATAGTATATTTTATATTATATTTAATAGTATATTTTATATTATATTTAATAGTATATTTTATATTATATTTAATAGTATATTTTATATTATATTTAATATTACATTTTATATTACATTCAATATATAATTTAATATTATATTTTGAAATAGCTAACGATCTATTACTTAGAACTTATCTTAAGCCTTAATAGTTTTTCCTTCATAACATCAATTGACAGTTCTATTAAATTCTAAGACTTCTATTAGCTGGCACTTAGCAGAAGGCTTCAGTGCATTTACTAGCTCAAGTACTTACTTATGGGGCAAATTGTTAAAAATGAACTCTGACACAAGGAAAATAACTCTCTCTTGCTGTCTCTCTCTCTGTCTCTCTCTCTCTCTCTGTCACACACTCTTTCCCTCTCATTTGATGCCTGCGCAAATTATTAGCTCTACGATTAAGCTAAAGTCACTTTGAGAACTTTACCCAACTTTGCTCATTTGCAAGCCTAAAGCAGCCCAGAAGAACGCTTCACACAGAAAATCAGAAATTTGAAAATAAATAATCCAGATATACTCAGACCATTGCAACCGCCTCAGGTATCAAAGATTATTGGTTCACTTGCCTTATGGAACTAAAGGCTGAAAGAAAACAAATTTGTTTCACATTTTTGCTACCTTGAGAACTACTTTAGCACGACTTCGTTTGTCATTCAACAACTATAAAGCTTTTACCATTATTTTGCAATATTTACAATCATTACTTAGCTTTTAAAAACTTTTGCTGCCATAAAACTGCTTCACAAGTCTCTATTGACCTACTCAAAAAGCAGCTGAAAAGTTTACTTCATATCGATTTCCTTTTCCACAAAGTGCGAACTATTAAAAGGGTACTCAGTAACTAGCTCAAACAACTAACAGCTTTAATACTACCAACTTGAACTTGGCAATTAGGCCTTTAGTTTACTGTTACCTGCCGTTTTGGACTCTTTCAATTTCTTAGCTCACGTTTTAGTGCAGATTTTGGTCAAGTTTTCTGAAAGTTAAGTCAAAATATGCTAGCTATAATTGTTACAAATCTAATTAATTATAGCTAAAAATACATTCTCTTTGGCTTTAAAAAAGCTAAGTGCTCAGCACTGTTGCACTTAGTTATGCGGGCAAACTTTCGCTGGCGGTGCATAATTTATCGATAGTACAGTTTCACAGTTAGCGCCCAGTTCCGCCCCTCCCCGCCCCGCCTCTCCCCCAACTCGCCTCACCTCTACCCGGGGCAAGTGTGCCATGCACACGCTGCACAATGTCAGGCCCCACTTGGGCCCCCCTTTTTAGCTATCTGCCCGCATCAGCGTCAAACCGCCATCAGCGTCAAAAATGTTTAGTGTGCCACGCGCGCAAATCTGCGGGCAAACAGAGCTCACACAGAGAGAGAGAGAGAGAGTGAGAGAGAGAGAGACTAACCAGGAGAATGTGAGTGAGAGAGGAGGGCAAGCTGTGTCAGATTTTGCACTGCGGCTTAGCGCCAGCTTAGACTGACTCATTGCCCGCCCGAATTGCCATTTGACTTTCTACTTTCACATTTTTGTTCGTCTCTCTGTGTGTGTGTGTGTGTGTGTGTGTGTGCGACAGGTAAACATGGCGGATCAGAAATATTGCAAGTCAGCCAAGCAGCAGCAGCTGGTGCGCGTGGACACGCCCGTAACGCCACCGCCGCCCATACCACGCCGCCTGATGCGCGCCGCCAAATGCGGCTGGCAGCCCGGCAGCCAGGATGTTGGCCAGGATATAGTCGCCGCCGCTGCCGCTGCCGCTGTGACTGCCAATGGCAGCGTATTTGTTTATCCACAGCCAACAACAAGAAGCCAGAGCATTGAGTGCACCGCGAGTGGTGGTGGCGTTGGCGTTGGCGTTGCCGGTGCTGGTGGAGCAGCGGGCGTGGGACAATCAGCGCTGCTTGTTGACCTGGCCGCACGTCCGACATACGCGGATGCCGATGGCATATCCGATGACGACCGCATGAGCTTGGAGAATTCCGTTTTCGATGAGTCACTGACCTCGACACCTGTCAAGGTCGCCGGCTATGCGCAGAGCAGCAGCAGCAGTCGCTACGGCATGATGGCCAAGCGGGCACAGCGCTCCTCGAGCAGCACCGCCGACTCGGCGTATGGCTCATCGACGGGCGGCCATAGCGAACGTTTCGCCTCCAGCTCGACCAGCGTGGATTTTCGCAGTCGCTTCTCATCGGTGGACACGCAATCGTCGCTGGACGAGAAGCCTCCAAGCATTTCGATTGACTCGCCGCTGGCGAAGGACACGTGCCGTCTCGAGAGAGCCGCTCTCAACGATGTCATGCACAAGCTCAACAATAATCTGTACAACAACAGCAACAACTCCATCAACAACAGCAGCAACAATAGCAACAGCAGCAGCAACACTGGCTGTAATCCCAACAACAACAAGTTGCCGCAGGTGCCGGCTCGCAAGCTGCCACAGCTGCCGGCCAAGCTGCCGCCGCCGCCGCCTAATCCGAAGAGCAGCCACAACTGCTCCAGTGACAGCAGCAAGGAGAGCAGCAGCAGCGTCTCCGCCTCAGCGTCAACCTCATCCGCTGGCAGCGGCTCGAGCACCATCTCCAGTGCCACCATGTCATCTAGTTCGGGCACCGAAGCTGCCGTCGCCGTGGCCGCCATTGCGGCCAACAATCAAGCGAAACGTCCAGGTCCGCCGGAGCCGCCCTTACGCAATCTTAGTGCGTTCGAGTGCATGGACAATGTGGCCAAGGTGCATCAACCGCCGCCGCCATTGACCGTGCGCAATAAGCTGACACGCAAGAAGCCGCCGCCCATCGTTTATCCCAAGCTGCAGCAGCGCCAGGACTCCACGCTGTCCAGCGATAGCTACTCGATTAGCTCCAGTCCTGGCTATAACTCCAAGCTCATGGAGACGCCACTGCTGGCCTCCACGCAGACAGCGCGCAAGAGCCAGGCGCCGCCCAGCGTGGTGCAGCGACAGCCGTTGATGGATTTGGTGCCATCGCGATTTGGCATTGGCTCCGGCAGCAACAGCAGTCAGCAGCAGGCGACGCCGATGCGTGGCAAAATGAATTTCCGCCAGGATTCGACAATATCCAGCGACAGCTTCAGTCAGACCTCCAGTCCTGGCTACAATCCCAAGCTAATGGAGGCACCGCTGCTGCCGTCGCTGTCCGCCAAGCGGCTGTGCAGCGCACCAGCGCCCATTGTTTGTCGTCAGGGCGTGCAGCATGAGCCGATCGAGGAGCTGGAGCCGCCGCAAACGCTGTCGCCGCTCAACAAGTGCGCCAGTGCCACGCCCAGCAGCCTACAAACCATTGTGCGCTTCCAGAACGGCGCACCGCACACCATGTCCTTGCAGCATCAGGTAAGTGAGATTCACTCTCTATTCCTTTTGCCCTTTCATGATACGCTCTCTCTCTCTCCCTCTCTCTCTCTCTCTCTCTCTCTCTCTCTCAGATCATCAATCGTCGCAAGAGCTCGAATCCCTACATCACCAATGGCCGCTTGAAGTTTCGTCTATTCCAAATCCTGATCAATGCGTTCGCCTTGCTCGCCATTGCCGGCGGCTTGGCTGCCTACTTCAATGCCTATCCCACAATTAAGTTCGTCAACAAGACGATCATCAATACCATTCATGTGGAGGATACATCGAACTTTGGCAAGAACCCTGCACCGGGCACCTGTCTGCCCATCATCATCAAGTTCTGCCAGGGCTCGCAGATACCCTACAATTATACCGTATTTCCCAATTACATTGGGCACTTTGGTCAACTGGAGACGCAAGTGGTAAATATGACCCAAATTCTTAGTCAATGCATTAAACAATTCCATTCGCAGGATCTCGACTCCTTTGAAGCTTTGGTCGATGTGCGTTGCTATGAACTCGTCTCACTCTTTCTATGTACGCTCTTTGTACCCAAGTGTGGACAGACTGGGTGAGTGTGGTCTATTGTAGACTAGCACTATCTATCTCTCCTTATACTCCTGTCTATGATTATATCTTATCTTATCCTTTCTGCAGCGCCGCTGTGCCGCCCTGTAAGACGCTCTGTACGGAAACAATGCGTCGCTGCGGCTTCTTTTTTGATGTGTTTGGCCTGAGTCTGCCGGAGTATTTGAACTGCAAGCTCTTCAAGGACTTTTCCAGCGCCGAGGACTGTGTGGGCCTGGATGAGGTGCGCGAGGTTATGGTCTCGTCGGCAAATCCCAAATGCGATGGCTTCCAGTGCGATACGAGCCGCTGCCTGCCCAAGGAATATGTTTGCGATGGCCACCTGGACTGCATGGATCAGGAGGATGAGGGCAACTGTTCGCGCTGTCACGAGGGCGAAATCTATTGTGGCGATGAGCGTTGCATTAGCATCGATCACATTTGCGATGGCGTCATCGACTGTCCCTACGCACAGGACGAACGCAATTGCTGTATGTATTTGTATAAGATTTCAAATCCTTAACTATTTGATATGAACTTAACTTTCTGCTGCAGTGCGTCTGAGTGAGCGCAATGGCGATGTAGGCTCGGGCGTCCTGGAAGTCTTTCGCATGAACAAGCGCCAATGGATGCCAGCCTGTGTCAAGAATTGGGATCGCGCTGTTTCGCCCAGCGCCGTGTGCTCCATCTTGGGCTATTCGGCTGTGAATGCCACCAGCGTGGTGACCCAACGCACGCATCGTCCACTGCTGGCCTCGGTTAATGTCTCCACGGACATCTGGAAGCTGTATGCCAAACGTCGCTCGACATTGATGCAGGAATTCGCCAACTGTCGCCAGACAGAGGATTATCCCATAGCTGAGCTCACGTGCTCCAATTTTGGTGGGTTAAAGAAGAGTGTTACCTCTGATCTAGACCTAATGCCCTTCTGTTATCATTAGAGTGCGGCAAGGTTAAGCGTGGACGTCACAAGCCCTCTAGACGCATCATTGGCGGCTCTCAGGCAAATCCCGGCAATTGGCCTTTTCTGGCTGCCATTCTAGGTGGACCCGAAAAAGTCTTCTACTGTGCAGGCGTTCTCATCTCCGATCAGTGGGTGCTCACCGCCTCCCACTGTGTGGGCAAGTAAGTTCTAACTACAGCTTTATCGAAATATATGTATATAGTTATACTCTCTTCATCTTTGACAGTCATACGGTTATTGATTTGGAGGATTGGACCATACAGCTGGGCGTTACGCGTCGCAATTCGTTTACCTATACGGGTCAGAAGGTCAAGGTCAGAACAGTCATACCGCATCCGCAGTACAATATGGCCATAGCTCATGACAATGACATAGCCCTCTTTCAGGTGAGTTTCTACAGCTTTTCTTGATCTCTTAACATAATTGGTTTATGTTTTTGCTTTGGCAGCTGGCCACTCGTGTCGCTTTTCATGAGCATCTGCTGCCCGTTTGTTTGCCGCCGCCCAGCATTAAGAATCTGCGACCCGAACAGTTGTGCACGGTCATTGGCTGGGGCAAGCGTGAGGATAAGGATCGTAAGCGTCTTGTCTCTGAATCTCTGAATATATATATGTATTTATGTATGTTTAATCATTATGCTTGCAGCCAAGTCCACCTATGAGTTCATAGTCAATGAGGTGCAGGTGCCCATCATTACGCGCAATCAATGTGACGAATGGCTGGACAATCTAACCGTATCCGAGGGCATGGTCTGTGCTGGCTACGATGATGGAGGCAAGGATGCCTGTCAGGTGAGTCTGTCCATTTAACCGTCTATATAACTAAATAGAGATAGCTCTGAATGGGGTCTTAAGGCAAGTCCTAATCGGACAGTCCCCCACTTTAATCAGCATCAAATCCCTTCAATAACATATCAGCTTCAAACCTTTTCTGAAGGCTCCACATAAACAAATGTATCCAATACTTAAACTATCGTAATCTTCCCTCTTTAAAGGGCGATTCGGGCGGACCACTGCTGTGTCCGTATCCTGGCGAAAAGGATCGTTGGTTTGTCGGCGGCATTGTCTCGTGGGGCATTATGTGCGCCCATCCCAAGCTACCCGGCGTCTATGCGAATGTCATCAAGTATGTGCCCTGGATCAACGAACAAATACAGAAATATTCACGACCAGCCAGCGAGGATCCAGTACAGAAATACGATCTACATCCGGGTGGACCCGATATACTCTCCAAAATGTCAACGGGTCCGGTAAGGAAGCGCAAACCCTTCAACTATCACAATGGCAAGCCGAAGGGCATTGACTTCTACGACAGTGAGGAGCGTAAGTAAGCGAACAGAACATAATTGTAATACCACTAAATACATATGTATACCTAGCCTATATAGTGAATATGAATATGGCCATATGAACTTTGAATACAGCATATCCTTGAAACGTTTGCACAAAGTACAAAGCCGAAAAGCTCTTGTGCTCAACACACAAACACGAACACACACATATATATACCCCTATACATATACATATACATATATGTATGTTATATATATATATATATATATATATATATATATATATATATATATGTATATATATTTTGATACTGAACTTGAGGTATTGCTGGTATTTTGAAACAGTATTCAATGAATTGAATTGAATTGAATTGAAATCAACTTTAATCCGGGGCAACATGAATGTCAATTTTTGCCGAATTTATTTGTCAATTTTTTTACACCGATTTTTCTAATGAAATCAGAAATCAGAAATCCGAAATCAGAAATCAAATGTCAATGAATAAATACATATATATATATAGAGAAATATATATATTAAATACATATACCCAAACATAATCCTTGTGTATCAATGTGTCTAAGAACAAGTAAACAATTGTGGACAATAAAATATGAAATTAAAGAGATATATATACATACATATATATATATATATATATATAAAATGAAAACACTACACAGCTTTAGCTTAAGATAAATGTAAACACTTTGGTGTCTGTATAACTACTATAAAGAAATTCTAACTGTAAACAAAAATGTATGATTGCCGCCAAGAAAGAAAAAACCAAAAATAAAAAACATTATAATAACTATACTTAGAGATTAGTGAAAAAGCAAAACTATGGACAATACCAAAGAAGAAACAAAAAACAATTGCTGATCTAAAGCATTTGAGATGATCTTTCAGTTAATCAAATGTGCTAGGGACAATAAGTGGCAGAGATACGACACAACTAAAACTTAAATGTAGCTGTTCTTAAATGTAATAGAAAAACCTCTCTATAAGCACTATAACTAGTTATAGCAAAAGTCATGAAAATACTTAACTACAATGCGTGGGTTTCAGCTTTAAACAAAAACACAACAAACATAAATAAATTGAATGTGGAAAAAGGAAATACTCAACTATATATATACTTATATATGTATTATACATGCATATATATATTGAAGGCTAAAATTGATGTACTATTTACACAAAAAGAGACAGATAGAGAGTGGTATAGATAGAGAGAGAGAGAGAGAGAGAGAGAGAGGGAGAGCGGAGTATACATGCTTTTTAAAAATGTTAAACAAAAACCTAAAATTTATAGCTATATACAAAACTAAATGTTAAATATACTTTAAATTATACTTTTATTTTTTATTTCTTATTTTATTTTGCTTTTGCCAAGCAAGAAAAACTCTCTCTTAAAAATATATATACATTACATATATATATATATCAGATATATAGAGTAGTTGCTTTTTAGTTATGAGCGAAGAGGAAAGAAAAACACAATCAATAAATAAATGTTTTTGCTCTTAGTTGAAATTCAGTTTCGCTTAGGCGCCTGGTCCTAACTATGCCTATGCCTATGCCATCTAGTACTATATATACATAATCTATCTATATGTAGCTATATGAAAGTAAATGCGTAACTAAAGACTCAAAATTGGTTGTTTCAGGCTTAAACGAACAAACAAATCAACTTGACATATGATTTCCTAGTTAACTATCATTTCTAGCTAAAACTTGTTGACAAATGCTTTAGATGAGTATTACGAGTATTACGACTATATAACATATATATCATATATCAATGTGTGTATGTGTATAATCCATAATAATACAAAGAGTATATAGCATTAGACAAAATGTATATGCATGTTTTGTACAATCAGTTTACAAAAAGAAACCAAGAAAAACAAACTTAGAGTATTCAAGTATACCTAGTACTACTGTAAGCCTAAATGAACAAAAAAAAAAAAAAAGAAGAAAAACCAAAAAAACAAAATGAAGCGCATATTACACAAGGCACACGAAAAATACTTTAAAAGAAAAGTAAAAGTGGAAAACTAATATAAGTGAAATATATATACAACAAAATATACATATATCGAAAGAAACTATAGATATATAGATGTATATCTATATATGTATTTGAAGTAGCTTTAGCTTTAAGCAGATGTGATGGTGTCTAAAAATTTATACAAAACATATTCAAATGTTTATACAGATATATATATATATATATATATATACATATATATGTATGTGTGTGTGTGTGTGTGGAACGCTTAGATATATTAGACACACACACACGCACACAAGAGTATTACATATATGCTTATACTTAAGATCAATTTACTATACATAAATATATGGCACGCATTCTATGTAGTCTGCATGTATTCTAATTTACTGTTTGCCTTTACAGTTTGCACTTGGTTTCGTTAGCTTTGGACACACTGTTCCAACCAAATTCATTACGTATACTTTATTTTCATTGCTATTTTATGATCATGCTAAGGATCTGGGCTATACCCTATAAAAGAAGAAATTAAAAATAAAACCAACGCTTAGCTTTATGTATGTGTAGTCTAAAAATAATAAAGAAAATATATATAAAATATATATATATATATATATATATATATATATATATATACATGTTATATATATTTATATATATATAGACGTAATAATGCTTAGCATTGGCCAGTGAAATATGTTATGCATATATACATATATGATCAGCATGTCAAGGAGTACATTTACATTAGTATTGATATAATTAAGCACAATCAACACACATAAACCCTATATATACATGAATATATACATAAATATGTATATATGTACAAATACATATATACATACATATATATATTAGTTACAATTGCTATGCTTACAAATGAAATGGGCCTATGCGTGTATTTTTTTTAACTTTTGATTTTTGATTAAAAAAAGAAACAAAAACTTTCAAAGGAACAAATATTTGTTTTAAATATAAAAAAAATAAAATAAAAATAATAAAAAATCTATAACAGATGCGCTCACAAAACTGTTCAATTTCAATGTGCTTAACAATAATAATAATAAAAAAAAAAACAAGTAAATTAAACAAGGACAATATTAAAAACTAAAAGAAAAAACCTAAAAAAAATTGTAGCGAAAATGTTAAATGTAAAATGTAGCAAAAATTTGCAAACCGAAAAAAAAGCTGATTTAAAAAGAAAAATGAAAATAAATAAGAAAAGCTAGTTGAATTTACATATATACATTGTGTGTGTTTACACAGATATCAGCATATACATATATACATGCACACATATTTATATATACACACACATACACATATGTACATATGTGTTTGAAGATGAGATCATTTTGGTGAAATGCACTTGTTAATTATGCACAAATTTGACAGCAAACGATGAAGAAGAAGACGATGAAGAAAAAGAAGAACTTTATAAAGAATTTACATATACTATAAAAAAAAAAAAAAAAAAACAAAGAACAATTGACAATAAAATTGAAACTGATTTTGTGTTTTGGTCCCTTTAGAAATATGGCCACGCGGCATATTTATGAAACGTTTGTAAACCAAAATTGTATTAGACGAGGGCGAAAATGAAAAACACAACCCGAATAAAATTTAAAAACAAATCTTGCCGTACAATAACTAAAAATGTGCATAAATCTAAGTGTAACTACACACACACACACACATACAAACACACACACACACACAAATACAAACACACACACACACACACATGAACACGTATAACCAACTAAATGCTATAAGCAAAATGTCATACATATATACATACTATATACTTACATATATAAATGTTGAAAAATAAATGTATAAAACTATAAAAAAAATATTTGTATTTAAATTATTTTATATTATTTGAAGTCTTAAAAGAATTTAAATGATAGAAAACTATAAAAAGGACAAACAAGTGAGATACGTTGCAGTTGAACGGATAATTCAATGCCTAAACCCAATATACTCTCTTCATTTAGCAAACGAGGCATCATAAACATAGTTTATTCTTTTGGCTTAGCCACTTCAGTAAAATTTATAAAAA
This sequence comes from Drosophila anceps, assembly GCA_035045945.1. Lineage (NCBI taxonomy): Eukaryota > Metazoa > Arthropoda > Insecta > Diptera > Drosophilidae > Drosophila > Drosophila anceps. The sequence continues at coordinate 4,820,853 of JAWNON010000073.1, forward strand.
ACTATAAAAAAACGTACTTTATTTTTGCTCTATATAAATAATATAGATGTTGCTTTAACACTATAAATTGTGTCACAAAAAGTGTCTTTTACAACAGGAAATTTCGTATACTTGGAAATTTTGAAAATGTTGAGTGCAAACTCACTTTGTACTTAAGTTAGAAATTCTATTTGGATAAATGCATTTTAGCTTCATTTGAGGTAACCTTTCACCACGTTACGCATGTCGCCTATGACCTGCCGCTGATCGGCTGCACCGACTACTGCAGTGCCTGACACAATCCAATTGGCGCCCGCTTTGGCACAGCAATCGATGGTCTTTGGTCCGACGCCGCCATCCACTTCGATGTCCAGATTGGGATAGTTCGTGCGCAGCCATTCGACTTTGGGCATCATGTCGGCCATGAAGGACTGGCCGCCAAAGCCTGGCTCCACCGTCATCACTAGCACTAGATCAGCTACATCTATATATTTCTCAATTTCCTTTACCTGAAACATGTGTTCAGTTAGAGAGCGCATGCGCACATAACCTCAAAAGTGTTACCTCGGTGCCTGGTTTGATGGCCAGGCCCACCTTCATGCCGGCCTCCTGTATTTTTCGTGTAACATTGCACACGTCCTTAACGGGCTCCACATGAAAGGTATAAAGATTAACGCCCGCATCTGCCATGGGCGCTATCCATTGCTCTGGATTCTGAACCATCATGTGCGTCTCAAAGAAGGCCTCCTAAACATTACATAGATGCGAGCATAAATACATACATACATAAGCCAACAAGCAAAGCCACACGCTTACCTTGATATGGTTACGCAAACATTTGACCATGGGATGGCCAAAGGTGAGATTTGGCACAAACGCACCGTCCATAACATCCAGATGCAAATAATCTGCGCCATTGTCTAGTAATTTCTGTGACTCGGCTGCCAAATTGGCCAAGTCTGCGTTTAAGATAGACGGTCCGATTTTCGCTTGAATTGGCATCTTTTTGCTCTTTTTGCAGGCGCAGCAATGTGGACGCGCCTTTGGGCAAGATGGGGAAGCCGTTGTGCTTGTTAAGGTCAAACTGAGGGGAGCTGGTGCTCGAAATTTTGACGTTTTGAAACGTAAACAACCCAAACGAGGGCTGGACAAATCTTGCAACGTTAACACGCGAATGGCCAAACAACAATGGTTCATAATTTTCAATTTGGTGACTTCAATTTGTTCATTTTTGCGCTTAATAAATTTACATTGAGAATGTATGTAGCTTGGTGTGCTTAGATATGGGCAATACAACTATAGTTCATCCTTAACATGTACGCCAGGATATTCTTTATTCTCGATAGTAACGCCTTTGCAACGCTCCTGTTCCACCAAAAAGTCTTTTGCCTCCCAGGCCTGGGCTCCATCTTTGAACAGGAATATCGCACGATTGTCGTCGACCATGTAGCGCTCCGCTTGTATATGATTATTCCATAAGCTGGTCTGCCACAGCTTCGTTATCTCCTCGCTTTGCTGTCGAGTCGGATTGCCGGTGACCGAAACAAATGTCATCAGCGTGCGGCCTTTTTTCGATACTTTGAGCAGCTCTTCGGGGTTTTTGCTGTCTAAATTTGAGAAATCTAGTTTTGGCTGTGGCCGCAAGTGCTCCGGCAGCTCATCTGGCTCAAGTGGATCCTCATCTTCCTGTAAAATTAATCTTGTATTCTGCTTTTCTATCGGCATTTTAAGATTTACGTACGTCCCATTGGTCGAGCAGACGTTCCAAATCGGCTTCGCTGTAATCTCGTATATCTTTTTTAGCCCACTCCGGTTTTTCCTCATCCTTGAACTTCTTGGACAGCACAATGGGCACAATGGCCAGTATGAGTAAAATAAACTGTATTTGCATTATTTAAACTTATTTTATTTTCAGCCGCAGCTCAACACGTCAGCTTGCCAATTTGCATTCTCTGGGAAGAGCGAAAACGCGGCCACACGAACAGCTGTTCGGTAAAAAATGGTATTCACTGGCCAACGCGAGCAAAACAAACGGTTGAGTTATTTAATGTGTGGTCACACTCTTAATAACATGGCGCATGATTAAGCGAGTGAGTGAGCACAATTGAGTAATAATACTATGTCTTTTAACAGTAAGTTAGTGAGTGACTGAGGGGTGCTTAACCCAACCCACTGTCTATTACGTTACATATGCTAGCCATTGGAGAGCGCGCACATTGCTGTACTTTTGAGTGACTCTCGCGATAACTACCTGAACGTCCGCCACACGAGCACAGCTGTTGCCCGCTCGCGTTCAGTTGTCATCGAGCGGCCGTCGGTGTCGGGTGTGTTTTAGTTCACGCGTAATGTACGAAATGTTACATTGTGCAAGGTAAATTTTCTGTGGCGTTATTGTTGTTGTGCTGTGAACCACTTGGCAATCAAAGATAAAGGTTTTGTATATATGCAAATAACAAATAAAGGCCGAGGAGCTATATGTGCAAGAAAAGTGGATAATATACATAAGTGAATTCATATCGATTCCAGCAAAAGGGTATTCACACTCACCAACACCCTCACCCACATTTCGTTGTTAATTAACGTAACACTTTGAAAACAATGCCAAATGTTATACGCACATTGTGTATGTTATTTTTTTTTTTTTGTAATTCTTAGCGAATTTAAATACAGTGTCTTGCCTATTTAGTTGTTTGAATGTTTTAGTTGATTTTGTTCTGGCTGATTGTTGTTAGTGATGACATCATCAGCAACATCATCGCTGTGTGTTATTTTTTGTCTCTCAATTCTATTCCATTCTGTTTTTTTTTTGCTCTAATGTTTAGAAAAGGCTAAATTCATACGAACCGGAGAGTGTTCAACGACCAGCAACAGCACGCGTTCACACGCACACACACACAGGCGTACAAAGTTAAAAGTTAAATAATAAACATAAACGAAAGATTACAAAATCAATAAGCAGCCGCCTTTTGGCTGCCAACAGCTGTTTGCTGCAAATTGAAGTTGAAAGGTGTTTGTTGAAAACGGCACAGCAACGACCGAGACGACGACGACGACGCCGCCACCGCCACCACCGCCGCCAGCAGCTTCAGGATGGTGTTCGAGGCCATTGTAGCCGATGTGCTCAACAAGGTGCTGGGTGATTACATTGAAAATTTGGATCACAAACAATTGAAAATTGGCATCTGGGGAGGTGAGTTCACTAAAAATGTGCCCAATCCTGTACGTAAAATACACGCAGTTAACTGTCACGCTATTTGCGCATTTAGCTTAATTTATTACCCACCATTATGCTTTGCATGTGTGTGTGTCTATACATATACATATACACATGCATATGTATTGTCTTTGATCACATCATTTTTTTTATGTCTGCTTGCGCGACCTTATCCTTCTGTCTTTGCACAGTGACCCAATTGCTAAGTATTTGCATGGGCGTGAGAGCAACGCAAAAGCGCTCTCCCATGTCGCTCTTTCTCTCTCTCTCTCTATCACCCTTTGTCTTTGTCCATCTCTATTTGAAGCTGTTGAACTGATGCTTCCGTTGCGAATGTTTTGAGAGCACTCCACTGCATTCCTCTAGCGCTTGTACAAAGCATCAGCAACAACAACAATGACAAGCACAAGAATAACAACAGTTGCGGCTTTTGAACGGTTTCTCTCTGATATTTGTAAGCTTTTGCGCAAGGCATAACAGTTTTGTCATACAGTTTGTAACTTTGTGAAAAAATAATTAACAAAGCAATACAATTATGCTTATGACAGATAGATCATATATATACAGTATATATGTAAATCTATATGTTTAGGTGTTTCGATAATGTCGATCACAAAGATTTTTCTCTAGAAGTCAAATTTAGTTAAGATTCGTTATGCTCCAGTACTAAACAAGTATTAATTTGATGTTAGCAAAGGGTATTTGAATTTCAGCTTGTTATTCAATGTTTTTTTTCTTCTTGTTATTGCTTTATCTTCTTTACCCTAAAGCAGTATAGTATTACTTAGGTTTTCTTAAAAGATAAAAAACAAACAGAGCATATATCAGCCAGTTGTTCAAATTACACGACATAAAATTATAAAAAGCAACGTTTGCCCTTTTGTTGTTTAAGCTTTCATATAATATATGTATATATCCATTTGTATGTATGCATATATATGTGTGTGTAATTTTATATATAGCACTTAACACGCAGCCAATCTACGTGCTTGGATATAAAAGAGCTTTTCATACACCTATTGCTATTCTACAGTTGATTAAATTTTAATAGCAATATTTATATGAAATACTTTAAAATCAACTTTCTCTATTATAATTTGAATGAAGTCCAATAAAGTTAGTGGCACGCCTCATAGTACCTTATATAGCACGTTCAGTCCCGGCAAACGGGTTTCTAACGTCTATTTCAGCTTAAATGACAGCCAAACAAATTTTTGAACTTGAACTCGGATGACATAATGCGTAGCTCATGAATAATATCTTTGTTCGCTGAGTATTTTATTCGAACTTTAACCCATTTCAGGTTATAAAAGTTGTGGAAAAGAGACAAAAACTACAGAAGATAGATGTAACAGACTGTTTAGAGGGTTTTTAGAGTATATAGAAATAATTAACATATAGTGCTTAACAGGCGGGCCTATTTAATAAACATACACATACATATATTCATGAAATGACAAATATATTAGAGGTGAACAAGTATTTTTATTTTTAAATATAAAATAAAAATGTAATCTAAAATTGATAATACTCCAAATTTGTAGTAAACTTAGCTTAAGCTGAGCTCATTTTGATGCGCATGTCTATACAAAATATTAATCATTTAGTTATTTGTTTACATTAATAGAAAAATACATATGTATATAGTACACTCTCAATTATATTTTCGAGTATATATACATATATGTGTATATTAAACTGATTCATCCAAGGTTTTCGTAGTATTACTGCATGTGAGCAAATTCTCTTATATGGGCCGCTAACTGATAAGCGACACTTGCTGGCGATAAGAGAGCTAGGCTACACAGACTCAAAGGAAACACAATTCTAAAATATACCCTTTAAAAGTGGTGCACCTGGCAGTAATATTTATATTTGAAATTATTGCGCTAACAAATTGTGTTTACCTTAATTCATGGAAATACACATAAAGTTTAAAAAAAACTTAGCTAATCAGTACTATAGAAGCGAAATTTTCTGTGGTAAAATATATAGTAGAATAGCATATATAATAAATCTATAACTTAAACAAAATCACCAAAGTAAATCATACATGAAAATCATAAATCATACAAAAATAAATAACTTTAATAAATAATTAATAAATAACAATAGTCAAGAGTGAAATTTCCTATAGTTAAATCTATAGTAGAATGAATCATAAATCTATAGTTTAAATAAAAATATCATAATAAATCTCTAACTTTAACTGATATATTCACATTAAAAAATATTTAGCTTTAATAAAACATCTATATCTATGTTATACACAATTTATATTTAAATATAAAAGTTTTATACTCAAGTAGCTCCCATTTCAAATTGTTTATAAAAAGTTATTAGCTTATATAATTAGTTAATTGCTCAACAAAAAAAAAAAAGAAAAAATACAAAAAATTGGAAAAATTGGACAATCTTCTTTTAAGTTTTCTTATCAATGGCAATTCTAGTATTTACTGATAGTACTAAATAAATTAAATTGTGCTTATAATTCAAATATTATCTGATTTATAGGTCAATATTCTATAGACAGTGTATGGTTAATTTTTGTCTGATCGTTAACTAAATTGCCCTATAGAGGTAATTCAATAAAAAAGTAATGTGCGCTATCCGAGGTCAAAAATGTTTTCTGCTTCAACATGGCATTCCGGGCATAACAAACAATCGAAATGCCAGACACGCCCAATTGCCGGCCATGTGTGCTTGATATGGCTCTGTACACACATATATATTTATATATATATATATATATGTATCTCAACTTATGTATGTATAAATGGTTGGCCATATTTTGTTACCTCCTAACAGTTGCCGGTTTTTGTTTATTTGTTTGCACAACAATTTTCAAAGCATTTGCTGTAATAAATCAATTTGCTAATAGCCTGAATATATGAAATACATAGTTTCTAATCATTGTCTATTCATTTATCCAACAATATATATATATATAAGTAATAATAAATTTGTTGTAATTTTTAGGCGATGTGGTCTTGACCAATCTGCAAATACGCAGCAATGCGCTGGATGAGATGGATTTGCCCGTTCAGCTAGTCTATGGCTATTTGGGTAAGTCAAGATCAAGTTGAATATAAATGATTATCTCTTTCTAATGTGTATTCGTTGTTTAGGCAAATTGGTGCTGAAAATACCCTGGAAGAATTTGTATAGCCAGCCGGTTATAGCCGATATTGATGATCTCTATGTGCTGGTCACGCCCAACAATAATGTCAGATACAATCCCGAAAAGGAGGCTAAAAATAGTCTGGCTACCAAAATGATTGCCCTGGACGCCCAGGAGGCAGCACGCAAAAAGGAGCTAGCACCGGGTACTATAAATTGAACTAAATATACCTATTTATATATCCAATCATATAACTTGTTTGTCCTGCAGTTGTGCCCAAGGGCGATGCTGGCTTCACGGAAAAGCTGACTGCACAAATTGTTAACAATTTGCAAATCAAAATTAGCAATGTGCATTTTCGGTATGAGGATTCCACAACGATGGGCTCGCCGTTCTCGTTTGGCATAACGCTGCATGAACTGGAACTTTATACGACGGATAAAAACTGGGACAAGACCTATATGACGGAACGTGCACCGGAGGTCTTTAAAATTGCGAATCTCTCCTGCCTCGCTGCCTACATGAACTGCAAGGCCAAACTCTATGCGTCTGATGAAAGGGAGGTGCTTGTCGCGAAGTTCAAGGAACAAATAGCACGCAAAGACTTTAAGCCCACCAACTACTGCTATGGTAAATATGTTTTACTTTCTTTATGTTTTATTTATTTAAAAATCTCTTTTGGTTTTTGCTTCTTTCAGTTCTGGGTCCCATTTCCTGCATTTCGAAGTTGAAGCTGAACATGAATCCGGAACTGGATGAGCCAGCATTTGAGAAGCCCAAAATTGATCTTAGCTTGGAGATGGAAACCCTTAACGTGGGCTTAACCAATAAACAGTTCCAATATCTTATACAGCTGGGCGATGCCATGAGTCGCATGCAGCTGGGCTTGCCGTATCGCCAATATCGACCCTACAATATACGTGAGTCAAAAAGAATTCATAGTTAAAGTAAACCACTTAAGATCCGTAACTCTATATTTAGCTTACAAGGGTCACGCCAAGGATTGGTGGAAATTTGCAATTACCGCAGTGCTCGAGCATGACGTGCGACGTGTGAATCGCACCTGGAACTGGACTTACATAAAAGAGCATCGTGATCGTTGCAATGCCTATGCAGAGGTATATTTTCAACTATTTAGCATACGCAATCCCATCTAATCAAATCTCTTTTTATTCTTTGCAGAAATACAAAGAACGTGAAATCACTAAGAAGCCAACCAAAACGCTGGAGGAATCATGTAAGATGCTCGAAGAAAAGTTGGATCTCTTCAATCTTTTGCTCATACGGCAACGCGTTAACATCGAGATAGTCAAGTATCGGGAATCAGTGCCACCACCGCGGACAAGCTGGCTTGGCAGCTGGTGGGGCGCTGGTTCAGCCAAGTCAGATGAGGACGAGGGCACCAGTCAAAAATTGGGTAAAATAATAGCTATAAACCTTATTAGCGATATGTGACATAAACTTAATTTTCTAGTGCGTAAATTTGAGGCGGCTATGACGCCAGATGAGAAGGCCAAAATGTACAAGGCCATTGGCTACGAGGAGAATGTGAAGCCGCAGGATATACCCATTGAATATGTGGCGCTTAAAATGAATTTCAAACTAATTGCACTCGAGTTGGGCCTGTACCAGGAAGTGCAGCTTGACGCCGATCAAGGCAGCGCACTTGACTATTTCAATTTGCCATCGATAATATTGCTGAAGTTTTCTATGGCGACCGCAACGATTTTACAAAGACCGGCCGCCGAAGCCCTTAGCGTGACAGCCGGCATGAAGAGTCTGCAGATGACAGGAGTAACTCAAAATGATCGCACACCCATGCTGGTGGAGTCCATCACAACGGATGAGTTTAATTTGCTGGATATATTCTTTGAGACGAATCCCATTGATATGCAGTGCAATCAACGTGTTAAAATCGTCGCTCGCCCACTGCAAATTATCTACGATTCCCAGACTATTATGGCAGTTACCAGTGTCTTCAAGCCGCCAACTGATATGAACTTATCGAAATTCGAGCAAACGGCTGCTTCGAAGCTGGTCGATATCAAGGAGCGCTCAGCAACGGGTATGCAGTACGTTATCGATCAGAAATCGATATTAGATGCAGATATATTGCTAATGCCCAACATACTAGTGATACCGCATGGCGGTTACTATGAGCCCGAGGTGAAATCTCTGATTGTGCTAAGTCTGGGTCAGGTGCATGTGACAACCAAGCCGCACAAACGCACCTCAGACCAGGTGAAGATCATGCATAGTGAGGGCATGGAAAAGGAGGAAATATTGAAGAGCGTTATGGAAAATTCCTATGATAGATTCATTGTAGAAGTCAATGATGTGCAAATACTGGTGGTGCGACCACACGAACCATGGCAAGCTATCCTCAATACGGCCGAGTCAAGTGAATTGCATGTGCTGCTGCCGACATCGTTTGAGGTGGTTGCCGCGCTGTGCGTCTTTGACAATGATCCGCGTTTGCCCAAGATCAAAATCGATATTGTGATGCCGGCAGTGCAGATCTCCATTACCGAAGATCGTATGCTTGATGCTTTTGATTTGGTCACCAACTTGCCGCTGCCACAGAGCGAAGTCGTAGAAATTGGCCCCGCTTTGCGACGTTCACGCAGCTCCATTTCGAACTTCATAAATCGTGAAATTAAAAAGCGTTCCACCCCAATGACCGATATAAAGCAACCGGCTGCGGAGGAAATCATACAGTATACCAATGTCGAGCTGAATTTCTCACTAAAGAAAATCTCAGTCAAGCTGGTTGAGTCGAATACGCTCTGTGAAACAGATGCCAATGCAGAAACGCCATTCTTAACACCAGATCAGGATATGACTGCAAGCAGCGGTGAAATATCGGCCTTATCTGACATCCGACAAGTGTTAAATCAGACGCTACTATTTGAGATTCTTCAAGTGGAGACATACATGGCACAGCGCACCTTCGAAACTGTTGCATCCGTCAAGTAAGTAGCGTATACATATATATTTATATTATTTTTTATATTCAATCGATTGCTTTTACTCTTCCAGATTGGGCAGCATCAATCTGAAACACTTTGACTGTGTGGACACGAAGGATAATGTGTTGGATATCATAAATACGCCCGGCTATGTCAAAGACTTGAAATATTTGTTCACAATCAACTATACGATGGCCGATAAATTGTCGCCGGAATTTAATACCAAATACAATTCCATCGAACAGCTGATGGTGGCCAATTTCGAGGTACTCGACGTTATACTGCATCAGGAGTGCCTGCAGCGCCTGTTGAACATGGTAAACGGGTTCCAAAAGCGTTTAGATATTATATTACTAAATGTAAAGCCACGCGATCGCTACGCATACGCTGGCGAAGGCGATGGAATAAAGCACAAGCTGCAGGCCATTATGGAAGATGCCGAAACAATAATCAGCAGTCAACAAATGTCCGCGCGCCAGAGCAAAAGAAAACGAATCATTGTGGATAGCGTGAAAATGCGTATGATTGCGAATATTGAGGCGATTAGCCTGAAGCTGACCTCGCGCAAGCGACCGCTGTCCATGATGCAGGTGAAGAACTTTGTGTCAAACGTAACTCTAAAGGACTCGTACACCGAGGTGAACATTGGACTTAAAGATATTGTTGTCATTGATCTAAATCCGGCAACAATACATACGAAAGTGAGTGCAATAAAACCATCCATTTGTAATGTGCGACTAAGTGGGTTTTCAATTACTTTGCAGATATTGAGCATTGTGGGCCAGGATGCCTTCAATTGCCAGGTGGTGCTATTCAATAAGGACTACACCCGTAACTACAATTCGGATGACATGAAAGTAACGGTGGACATTGGCTGCATGAAGATTGTATTCCTTAACTGGTTTGTCACCGGCCTGCTGGTAGGTCATTGTAACTCACTATAGTAGAACTGTGTTTCACATTCTTTTGTTTTTCTTTCTTTCCCGTGGGTAGAACTTTTTAAGCCACTTCCAGACGGCCCAGGATGCACTAACGAATGCCAGTGCAGCTGCTGCCCAATCAGCCAAACAAAATGCGATCAATGCCTACGAAAAGGCAACGCGCTTGAAACTAAATATTAGAATCAAGGCGCCCGTTATACTTGTGCCGGTGGATTCGAAAAGCAAAGATGCATTGGCCATTGATTTGGGATTGCTGGAGATGACAAATACTACTAACGAGAAGCCAGTGCCTAATGTGGGCCAAAACGCAGTCATTGATGAGATAAAACTGCAGTTAAAAGACGTCAAAATATCGAAGGTGGTTATTTTGGATAGTAGCGAAATTTTAGCCGATGGTGAGTATAATGATAATCGAAGAGGATATTATAATGATAATGATACTTATGTGCTTAATCAATAACTAGATGTGGATGCTGTTCTTGGGTTTAAGACCTCAGTAAATATGATGGAACCTATGAGTTTTACGCTATCGGTTACGCGCAATCTATCCTTCTCATGGTACACGGATGTGCCAGAGATGAATCTGTCGGGTCACTTAAAGTCTGTTGAGGTAACGAAAAGCACCACAGGAATCTTTTGACAATTTAATATTTATATTATATATTAATTGAAGCTAACACTCTTCATGGAAGACTATGCGCTCGTTATGTCTATAATGCATCGGAATTTGAACGAAGGAGTTGAAGAGTTTCCACCGAAAGAAGTTACCCCAATTGTGGCACCTGCACCGAGTCATCAGCGCTCCGAATCTGTACGGGGATTATATACCTCTGTGGAATACTCCGGAGACCCACTGAAAGTATGCGAAAGCCTTAAGGTCAACTTTCAATTTGATGGCGTCATTATAAATTTAATGGAGGGTTAGTTAACTGCAATCGAGCTGTGATGAGCAAAATGTAAATTTGTATTTATTAATTTTTTAGATGAAGGCGAAGGTCTGGCCTGTTTTGGAATTTACTACTTGTCCTTGAAGGCCACCAAACTTAACAATGGCACGCTCAGTGCATCAATGGTCCTTTGCAACATACAATTGGATGACACGCGCTCAACGAACAAAAGCAAAATACGACAATATCTCAGCTGCAAGAACTGGGATGCGGAGAAGTCCAGAAAAGATAGGATTCTGGAGACCTGTCAAAAGGAGTCGTGGAACTACATGGTTGATATAACGGCAATTTTAAAAGAGGACGACGTCTTTGGTAATGCAATGAACTTGTAATCTAATTAAATATTATATAATCTATATAAATATATATATATTTACCTTGATTGCAGCTGAGGTGCGAGTGCGCAGCTTTGATTTGATCGTTTGCATTGATTTTCTGATGAAGCTGACATTGTTTCTGAGCTTGCCTGCCGAAACGAACCCCCGCGAGCCAGGTTCGCGTCCAAGGAGCGCATTGACGGAAACAGCAGCAGCGGCACGAGGAAGTGCCAGAAAGACAGTGGATACGATATCTGGTATGTGGGAATTTCATTTCATAGATACATATGACCTTTCCCTTATCAGATGTTAAATTACCATAACATTTATGTTTCCCATTCTTTTTTTTTTTTGTTTAAAAACACTATAGTTCACAGCCACAGTGTAACGAAAAAAATGAATCTGATACTTCACATTGATCAGCCGGATATTATATTGGTTGAAAGCCTGGATGATCTGAATACTAATGCAATTGTCTTTAATGTGAGTGGAAAATTGGCAATTTAGACTTTTGACTTGGATTTAAAGTTTCCACTTTCCGCAGGCTCAAGCGCATCTCAATTATCGTTCTATTGGCGAGAAGCAGATTATCAATGGTGAAATCGATGCGCTTAAGATATATATGTGCGCATTTATGCCAGAGCGTCGCGATGCGACGCGTCATTATATTCTACATCCGGCTGTTATCAGCTTGCAGGGCTCCACGCCCGAGTCGGAGGGCATGCACATTAGTCTTAAGCTCAGTGATATTATCATTAATATATCGCCATCAACGATTGAGCTGCTGAACAAGGCGATGCTCAGCATTAGTACCGGTGCGGCTGAGAAGGCAGCCATTGATAGAGAGGCGACGGACTATTCCAAAATTTGGTATCAAAAATCGTTTCATGCGAAGACCTATTGGTTTACAAAAGTGGAAGAGGCCACCGAAGCGAAAGAAATGCCAATGTTCATAGATGACCAGTCGGAGAAGACAGAGAAATGTGTGATTGAGATACCAAGCATAACTCTTGTCATTGAATCGGGACAGGGATACTATACAAAACCTCTCATTTCACTGGACACACGCATGACGGCTGTCTTCAATAACTGGAGCCGCAATTTTACTGCGCATGGCTCGCTAACACTGAATATGGTAAACGATACATTAATTAATCATTTAGTATACACTTAACAAGCGTTTGTCGTCCTGCAGAACTACTACAATCAATTCATGGCCGAATGGGAGCCAATCATAGAGCTTAACGAGGTGATGGGCCGTAATGGCACCAGAGAGTATATACCCTGGGAGCTGCAATTCGATATGAGCTTTGAGAAGACGCAAAATGAGTTTGATGAGCTGCAGGAGGATACATCAATGAACATTCGCATACATTCCAAGGAGAATCTGGAAATAACGTTGAGCAAAACATGCATCAATCTGCTCAGTGAATTGGGCGAAGCCTTTTCGCAAGCCATCGACAGAAAGGGCATCCAGAAGCCTGAGGTTATCGCTCCTTATGTGGTAATCAATGATACGGGCTTTGACATCACATTGGATCTGGAGAGCGGCATCTTTACGCTGCATGAGGTGCATCGCGGTGGCAATCTTATTAACAATGCTTTAGTTCTACACTCAGTGAGCACCACAGATGATCAACTGATCGATCCTGGGGATATAAAAAATTGCACGATTTCGGCTGGCGGCAAAGCCTATTTGCAAACCAAGGACCTAAGCACGTTGTCCGAAAGTCAGTTCGACGATTATAATCTCTATGTGACGGTAATTCACAATATCATATGCTCACAACGTTGTAATCCTCTGATGTGTACGTTTTGTTTTCTGTCCACAGGTCGGCGATCTAAAAGATAAAGTTATGCTACCCGTTAGCAAAGCCGACATGCGTTACTTTCCGCTGCCCAATAGCTCTCTGCAGGAACAGTGGGCCATTGTCTCCAAAGTCAAGCTGGAATATGGCACCACCATCATCAATATACATGGCGTTTTAAGCGTACGTAACTCAACCAATTAAAATGCATCAATTCTTTATGTATATATGTGATTCTTTGTTAGATCTACAACTATTTTACGAGACCCGTTGTGGTGCATCGCCGCCACGAGACAGAAAATCGATTCATTTTCGTTGGTGTGGCGAAACCTAATGAGTATTTCAATGTGCCGCTGCACGCCATCTATGGAGTTGAGAAGGAGCTGTACTTTTCAGTGAAGGGCTATCACACGTCCGTTCAGAGCTTCGCCTGGTTTATAAATCCATCCGATTTGAACTATGAGTGTCAAATCCAATGCGATCCTATTGACGCATTCGAGCCGCTTAACATCAATGTGCAGCGACGCAAGCACGAGATTTTCTTTGAGAACACCAACAAGTATCGAATCAGAAGCGCACATTACACACTTCATCTGCGTCCACCACTATCGCTGCGCAATTGCTTGCCCATTGACATTAAAGTCTCTGTGGCTGGCTGTTTGGGTCGGCAAACTAACGTCGACCCAGGCCGCGCATCGGTAGCGGCTGATGTCGTCGACGAACGTTATGAAAAGGAGGACTTCCTTGACTTTGGCGAAAAGGAGGTGAGCCCCGGACATGTTCTGCATTTACCTACAGTCCGTATGACCGCCAACGGCACAGAATCGAAAAGTGTGCTGGTAGTGCGTGTAAGTAATCGAATCTACATTCTCTAGAATGTTTTGTGCACTTGCTTATAATTGGTTTTCATATTTGTTAAATAGCTTCTGCAATATCTGGAGAAGGATTGGTCGCATGCCTCTGAAATTCCCGATACTAACAATGACTTAACCATTTGGACATTTTCCTCGTATGATTCAGATGTTAAAATGGAAATGGATCTATTTGTGCGGTATATATTTTTGTATTTAAGTTCACATTTTTCACTAACTAAATACGATTGTAATTTACGATTACAGCTGTAGTAGTCCAGCCGGCAAAATTATACTAACCCTGTACAGTCCGTACTGGATGATCAATAAGACGGGCAAGATGCTCACCTACAAATCGGATTTGTCATCAGTGCAAATGTTGTATCATCCACCCGAGTATTCCGGTCCCATACTGTTGGCCTTCCGGGATAAGATGTTCTTTGACAAGAAGAAGGCAGCCATACGCGTCGAAAGTGGGGAGTGGAGTCAGAAGATACCATTGGATGTGGCTGGCTCGATCGGTGGCGTTACCTGCACTGCAAACAATCAGACCTATCAAATTGGCGTGCACAATCATTTGACGCACAATTCGCTGACGAAACAGATAACGTTCATACCGTTCTATATAGCGCACAATAAATGCCGCCATACGATCGAATTGCAAGAGTTGAATCGACCCGGCGATCCTTGGTTAACACTAGAAGAATTAGAGTATAAACCGCTCTGGCCCAAAAGCGATTCCGCGCACAAGTTAATTGTGCGTGTGGGTAAACAGGTAACGCCAGCTTTTGACTACACCGAAGCGACCTGTACGCTGCTCAAGCTGAACAACAGTCCCTATGGCGGCGTCAATGTGGATGTGCAGTCCACAGAAGGTGGCGTCTATTTGACATTCACTGAATATCAGCCATCGGAAGCGCCCGGCTTGATCATCAATCATACCAGAAAGGATCTTATCTACTATGAGAAGAACACCGAAACGACGAACACTCTGAAACCCAAGCATAGTATTCTATTTGCTTGGAGCGATCCGACGGGTCCCAAGATCTTGGTCTTTGGCAAGGATAAACAGGAGACCGATTTGAAACGCGATCATATCGATAATGTCACGTAAGTATAATGCAAATACAAGGCTATGTAATATATTTTACAATTGTTTTCTTTTTTTACAGCCTGCAGGATGATAGCAGAGCTTACTGGGTATCCTTCCTCTATGGCATGCAGCGTGTGCTGTTGATCACCGAAGTTGAAGCGGTTGCCAAGCGGACGGAGAGCACTGCTGCACTGCAGACTATAACGCGTAGCATTGATTTGCATATACATGGCATCGGCATCTCGGTGGTTAATAATGAGGCTGCCCTCGATATACTCTATTTGGGCATTACCAGTTCCGGCATAGTGTGGGAGTCAAGAAAGCCGAATAAGAAACGCTTCAAGGAGATGACCATACACGATTCAGAGCTAATCGAAGCCGAGTATCAACGCTATCTGGTGCACAAGTCTGTCAAGGATGTGAAGACCTATCTACTGAGTAACAAATTTCCGGTGCGTGTTGGAATAATAATAATTATTTATATACATCGATATATATATTAACATATTACAAACTATTTACAGTTGGACTTTACCACAATGACGATCACCAAACACATTGAGCGGCGTTTGCGTCGCAACTTTTATCCAGCCATTTGGGTATCGATCAAATCGTCGCCGTTCCAGAATCAATTGCATGTGAAGATAAATCGCATACAGGTGGACAATCAATTAATTGATCCCATATTCAATGTGGTATTGGCGCCGATAGCACCGCCAAAGAGTGTCGCCACAACCACATCGATGAAACCATTCATCGAATGCAGCGTGGTGCAGCGCGTGATACCCAATTCGGATGTGAAGCAATACAAGTATGCATCCATATTGATACAGGAGTTTCACTTTAAAGTGGATATAGTGTTCCTCACGGCCATTGCGGAGATGTTCTCGAACGATGTGTCCGATGAACAGGCGGCCAAATTGTTCCGTAGCGATGTGGATTACATTGAGCTACCACTATCCACGTTCTTCGAAGAGCATTCGCTGCAGGAGCAAAAGAATTTCTATGATAATTTGCATTTGAGTCCATTGAAAATACATGTTAGCTTCTCCATGGCTGGCACCGATACAATCTCACTGCCCGGCTTCCTCGGCACTTTGGTCCAAGGTGTGGGCGTAACGTTGACGGATGTTAACGATGTCGTCTTCCGCTTGGCCTTCTTCCAGCGTGAATATCAGTTCTTTACTCAGCATCAGCTCATCAGCGAGGTGACCTCCCATTATACGGGCCAGGCACTTAAACAGCTGTATGTTCTGGCTCTGGGTCTGGATGTGCTGGGAAATCCATACGGTTTGGTGGTGGGTCTTAAGAAGGGTGTCGAAGATTTGTTCTATGAACCGTTCCAGGTGAGCAAAATTAGATCTTAATCTTAAGCTGAGCATATTTTGAGCTACCTAATTATGTTTGCAGGGCGCCATCCAAGGACCTGGCGAATTTGCCGAGGGTCTTGTGCTGGGCGTCAAGTCGCTCTTTGGTCACACCGTGGGCGGCGCTGCGGGCGCCATGTCCAAGTAATTTCTCATTTATGGAGCCATATAACTATATGGCGAGACTTAATTAATTCAATTCTCTTCCACTAGAATCACTGGCGCCATGGGCAAAGGTCTAGCTGCTCTGACCTTTGATGACAAATACCAACGCAAACGGCGAAGAGGCATGCACAATAAACCAAAGAATTTCCATGAGGGTCTCGCACGCAGCGGCAAGGGTCTCGTTATGGTGAGAGCTCAGCCAACACAGCCAGTTGTAACTGAAACTAAACTAAACGTACCTTTTCTGCTCGCAGGGCTTTGTTGATGGCGTGACGGGTGTGGTTACTAAGCCCGTTACTGGCGCACGCGACGAGGGCGTAGAGGGCTTCTTCAAGGGTCTGGGCAAGGGCGCAATCGGCCTGGTGGCGCGTCCAACTGCTGGCGTTGTGGACTTTGCCAGCGGCAGCTTTGAAGCAGTCAAACGCGCCACCGTGGGCATGGATGATTCCAAACGTTTGCGTCCGACACGCTTCCTACACTACGACTATGTGCTGCGTCCCTACTGCTACAACGAAGCTCAAGGCAATAAGATACTAAGGTAGGACTTACAACTATATTTATGTATATATATATATCCATATATGAATCCTATTTGTTACTTGACAGGGAGGTTGACAAAGGCAAATATGGCGAAACGGATCATTTTGTGCACAGCGAGGAGATTGTGAGAAAAGCCGAATATCTTTTAGTTACCAATCATCGTTTGATCTACACGCAACGCAATGATATGTTCGGCGTCTGGAATGTAAGTGAAGCGTGGCGTCTTTATATATTTATATATTCAATATTTATATTTATACTCTTATCTTCTGTTGCTTAGTCCTTGTGGTCGTATCAGTGGAGTGAGGTGGATAGTTTTACGAACAATGGACGTGGCTTGCAGTTCAAGGTGTTAAACCGCGAAAGCAAACGTATAATGGGTCTATTCTCACCGAAAGAATCGTCAACCAAAATTGTGTTGGTGCCCGATGAGCGGAAGCGCGAAGCTCTTCTGGCCATAGTGGAATCTCAGTCGCGTGCAGGCACTCAGTTGCGTATGCCTACCTCACGTTATTCGACGCGAATTGTATAGTAAAGCGAGGCGCCTTGGCATTAACTACCTCGCTCTATTTCAAGTTAATCACACACATACAAACACACATGCATAAATACCCCCCTGAAGCATATATATATATACCAATGTATATAACCAATTTATGTTTTGATATTAAAATTTTATGTCAATGTTGAGAAAGGATAAACATGAAAAGTATGTGGTGTTTTTTCGCTAGCCTAACTCTTTATAAATCTGTGCTATATATTGTATATGTATGATGATCCGGGAGACGACGTCCTACACCTTTTTCAGATAGCTGCTGGGCGGCGTTGCCAACGGCATAATTGGCTCATAGTTGTTGCAATTGTCGCTCTCGCAAAAGGAGGTCAGCGAGGCGAGCGCATTGGCTGCCAATGCCTCCACGCTGAACATGGTCGACAGATGGCCGCTGCTCTCGAACTGATTGATGATCATGTTCACCTTGCTCTTGGCCTCCGCCTTCAGGCAGGGCGATGTTGGGTTGCTGCTCTGTTGCTGCTGATGCAGCTGCAGTTCGCTGGGCGCTCCATCATAGCTGCCATCGCATATGTCCAGTCCATTGAGCAGATTCTCCTTTTCGCTCTGCTTACACTTGGCATTTGGCGGTATGCTGGTGGGATTGCTCGTTGCGCCACCCGTCGAGCGCGAGTGCTGATTCGCGCTGGACTTGTTGAGGCGACTGAGAAACCAATTGCGTGCCAGCTTATCGCAATCCTTGCCGGGCGTCTTCTGTGGACTCGTCTGCGGTGTCTGCGCTGCCTTGCGCTGCTTCTTTTGATCCTTGAGTGTGGCTGGACTGCAGCTGCTACAGCTGCTGCTGGTTAGGGAGAGCATTTCCGGTTCGCTGTTGGTGCCGCACGAATAGCTCTTCTTGACAGCCTTCTTCAGACGCTCCGGACTCGTCAGCTGACTAGAGAGCTCACTGTGCACCGTCTTGACCTTGGCCTGGAAATCTAACGCCAAATTGCCATGCAAACTGGACGGCTGTGGCTGTGCCTTCAGCTCAGCAGCAGCACCACCACCACTACCACTTGCAATAGCACCACTACAACCGACACCACCACCACCATTGAGCAGCTCAGCTGTTTCCACCTCATTGCCAGCTGGCTCCTCGTCCATGACCAGCGGCTGGGGCGGACACTTTGGTATGTCATATTCGAAACGTTTGGCCAATGCACTCGGACTGTTGCACTTGTCGGGCAGGCGTGGCGGTGTTAGCGCCTCACCAAAATTATATATGGGCGATGGCTCCTCATAGATGCTGTCGCTGTTGGTAGCCGCTGTCGTTGTTGAGGGCGTAAAGCTCATTCGCTTCATGACCGGCGGCGTGGGCAGTTTGCGTAACGATTTGAGCGTTGCCTGGGCAACGGCCTCGCCACGTATGGCCGCCTCAATGGCATGTATCCACTCTTTGGCATCGACCTCATTGTTCGCCTGATAGACGAACTTCTTGCCCGGATCAGCGGTGGTGATTTGAAAGCAAACCTCACGACGTTTACCCTCACCAAAATGCTCAATCTCAATGGCCGAGCTCTTCAAGTAGAGGCTGCTGCTGGGCCTGCACGAGGTTGGACCATCCGCATAGCACAGCATCCAATCATTCAAGATGCCACAATAATATTTCTTGCTCTGATCGAAGAACAAACGTTTCTCAATGCGCTGCAATTGGCCAAATTTGATCGAACGCTGCAAGGCCAAATGTCCAGCTGGCAGATCAGCGTACGGGCAATTGATAAACAGTTCGTGTGCAAAGACTTGCTGGGTTTCATCTTCTCCTGGATTTTGGCAAATGTCATACAGCTGCTGCTCCGGTTCCTGCTGCTGCTGTAGCTGCTGCTGCTGCTGCTGCTGCTGCTGTGAGTGCTGTGGATGTTGCTCCAATTCCAAATGCTGATTGCTAGAGCAACGAAAGGTTTTATCACTGTTCAACGATGGATTGCTGCTCAGATCGATGTACTCCCTCGAGGCGGACACTGCAATTAAAGTCAATTACTTGCATGCTGGCTAAAAGATAACTACCATAGACTATAGACTCTGCAGCTATCTAACTCTCGCTTTGGCACTCACGCGAAGTCTTTGAGGCGGCTGCTGCAATTGGCGTTGCCATTGCTGCTGTTGATGCTGATGTTGTGGACATCATCTCCAGATAGCAACCGGTCTCGGCGCCCACTTCGTTGCAGCCATTCGATTTAATGGATGCTGTTGTTGCTGTGGCATCTCTTGCTGCTGCTGCTGCTGCTGCTGTTGTTGCTGCTGTTGTTGCCGCCTGATCGTCTGCATAGCTGGCCAGTAGCTGGTCACAGCGTTGCAGCAACTCCTGCGTTTGCTCCGCGGCCGTCACATGAAACAGATTCGAGGTATTCTCATACTCTGATGTCGCCAGTGAGGCACGAAAGTGAGCACGCACATCTGCAAGAAGACGACGAACAACAAGAAGAAGAAGAAGTAGAAGTAGTAGAAGAGCATCTTGAAATGGGTAATGTTAACTTAAAGCTAAATAAGGCAAACGCATTCAATTTAATACGCTCCATTGAACTAAATGGCATTCAATTGCCTCGTATGCTCAGCGAGGGGTTAAGCAACTGTTGCAGTGAGTCACACGAGCATATGAGATGTGAGCTTATAGTATGTGTGTGTGCCTATGACCTCATATGAAAAGCCTAAAGAGTCAACTGCAAATTGACCGCTAGCAATTAAAAGCAATTTCACTGGCCAACAGAGAAAACAAAAACAATAAAACGAGAAATTAAATAAGAAATTAAAACAAAAATAAAACAAAAAAACAAAAAAAAATCCAGTTTCCCTAGTTGTTTGTGGCCCCTACAATGCCATCATCTACCGCTTGCTTAAGTAGGTTTAACGGTAATTTACAACAACAATAACTACAATAACAATAATAAAACAAAACAGAAATTGCCAGAAATCTTGTTAAAATTGAAAAACACGCAAAGAACTGCGCAGACAAACGTAATTAGTATAAAATAACTCAAATGAAAAATAAACAGAAAACCACAACGAATTCCAAATACACTTGCACAGTTTTTTTTTTTTTAAATAAAAACTTTTATGAATTAATTTATGTGTATTTTTGACTAATTAGATTATTATTTATTTTACTTTTCAGTTTTTTGAGTAAGTTAAATTTCATTTGAAAATTAAACTAAATTTTCACCAAAATTTAGAATTCTGTTTAGTTTATTAATTTGAAATCAATCCAAAGGCCAACTTGGTTGTTAAAACATATGCCAGACTAGACTAGGGGAAAATTAAAACAAGAATTTATATAATTTACAGTTGCTTGAATTTTGCTATTTTGAATTATTTGGAACTCTAAGGAGAGCTTTAAAAATGCAAAAGAAATATTTGTAGAATTTTATAAAATTTTAAATTTTCTTTTTAATTTGTAACAATTTGTTCTTTTTTGACTTCAATAACTAAGTAAAGAAATAATTTTAAAAAAAATTAATATCAGAAATAGTTCGATCTTAAACATTTTTACAGATTGCTAAGCTTGTTTTCCAAATATTCTGCTCATCACAAAATGTTGCTGTCCCATGTTGGACATGTTCAGTCGCACTACTATTTTTATGACCACAGCTGTACACAATATATATTATATATTATTTATCATATATACCATATGTATTATATATTATAAGTTATCAGACTGCAACATATTGTCCCACTGAATCGTTATACCCTGCCAGGTGAGCATTAAAGCTTACAGACTCAAATGCCGACGCGCTAAGAGAAGGGCTTTAAGCCAACGCTACACATATACATACATATATACATACATATAGCTACATTTTACACATACATATATATGCCTTCATGAACCGGCGAAAGACTGGCCAAAAGCGCCAAAAAAAAAAAAATGGACTAATAAAATTTGTACAATATATAAAAGTTTAAGCATGAAAAGAACAAAGCGCATTAAGCTCGAAGTCAAGTTAAGAGCCAGAGTCGCTGTCTCTGTCTCAGTCTCAGTCTGCGCTTGAGCCTCAGTCGCAGCATCCATCTCTCTTCGCACTTCTTCGCAGCTCCAGATCGTAGACGTTCCCTGGCATGAGTCAATATATATACTATATTGTATCTGAGGGTTATTAATGTTTCGCTGTACAAGAAAATTATATGGCCGCAGGGCGAGTCGAGGCACATGAACATTTCTACAAGCAGTTTCGACTCTCAAGTTTGTTTTCTTGTTGTTCTTGTTGTTGTCGTTGTTGTTCTGACTTGAGCTTAATTAACAATATCTTCTAAATTATCTAGATACATAGGAGGTAAATGCGTTGCTACTTTAATATTCTGCTTAGCTGCACACATAATTGTTTAATAATGTTGTTTTAATACCCTGTACTTATAAAATTTTGCTAAAAGTGGTTTAATAAACGCTCAAGAGCAACAGCTGTGAGGGCATTAAGCGTAAATGTAGTTGAAGAAGATGGAGATGAAGAAGGCTAGGAGACTGAGTGAGACTGAGGAAGATATGTTGGGGGCGGAGAGATAGGGAGAGGGTGAAAGAAAGAGACAGTCCTATAGTGAGAGAGGGGCAGTCAGGGGGAAAAAGGGACAGAAATATTAAGGGAAAGAGAGAGAGAAGGAGACAGCAAGAGTCAGAGGGAGCGATAGAGAGAGGGAAAAGAGAGAGAGAGAGAGAGAGAGAGAGAGAGGCAGTGGATGACATATAGATGGACAGAAAGAGAATGGCAACGGAAATGGGGTCCAGGCGATAGATATATATAGAGAGAGGCAGAGATAGAGAGAATTAGACAGAGGATGAGGACAGAGTACAGAGGGGGATATTCAGAGGAACAAACAGTCAGAGACAGACATTGAGAGAGAGAGAGAGAGAAAGATAAAGAAAAAGAAAAGGATATCTTCTATCACAAGGCTATACGTATTAGTGTGCGTACTAGTCTTTGATCTTATGTATATATCTTATGTAACTCTCTTGATTATTTTTATATCTGCCCATAATTTTCAAGTTCTACAACGATACTTAGTAAATTATGCCGTGACTCATCGACAAATTTGATATTTGTTTAATTTTATATGTTTTTGTTTATAATTAAAGCTTTATCTATTTAATATTCATGCTATGCAATTATCATAATATTCATATAGAGTGTGAGTCAACTTTTGTTAAATATATACAAAAAAAATATTTAAATTATTAAATATATTTATATTATATTGTTAAATAAATTCTTTAAATATTTAAAAATATTTCCATATATCTTTAATAAATTTATTATATAATTTGTTTAAGTATTGCTATATTGTTTGCTTTTTACTATGCGCTAGGGTCCCCAGCGATAGACACGTTCTTATAACGCCAACACTTCTCCATACCTAAATCATATTTATTTAAATTTATTTATTTACTGTAATTTACTCAAAAATTATCTGCTTTAGCACTTAATGCACAGTTTTCAGGGTATACACTCAACACGCATGCCCTACAACGCACTCTCACGCACACTTTGCATATCTGTATAGATATATACATATGTATAGATATATATATATATATATATATATCTACAATCTCTGTGCGTGTAGCTAGTTAATGTGCACATTTAACTAACTGTTAACGATTCTATTTAGTTGCTGTTCACTTACCCAGTAAGAATTGTTGAATTTCAATGCGTTTCGAGGCTTTCGAGTCGATATCCATGATTTATCATAAAACGCGTTAATTCGGAGCGTTCAGTGTTAATGTTTGTTTATATGGCTTTTTGTAGATCGTTTGATTTAGGATTTGTGTATGTTTTTTTCTTTTTTTATTATTATTGTTTGTTTGTTGTTTTTGCTAACAATTAACAGTTGTCTGTGAAAATAAAGTAGCTCACAGTCTTTCCTAAATCACATGCAATGCGAAGCACTCTCTATAAGAATTGCAGTAAATATTTAAAAATAAATATTATTAACAGTATTCGCACAGTAATTTCACTCGCGTAGCGCGTTTCTCGAGAGACAACAACAACAACAAAAAATTCCCTTTGCTAGAGAAAACATAAATAAACGAAGTTACCAGAAATTCTGTCTCCCACTGAGTGAAGAGCAGAAATCAATCCATGCTATGGTCCGTTCGCAGTTTATAAATAGGAGGTCTGGAGTAAACAGATTCTCTGCTCAATGCTAGCTTCAAGTAATACCCTGCATAGAACGCAGCCACACTAGTAGGCAGTGACTGACTGCCTGTCCGTCTGACTGCCTGTCCGTCTGACTGCCTGTCCGTCTGACTGCCTGTCCGTCTGACTGCCTGTCCGTCTGACCGCCTGTCCGTCTGACTGCCTGTCCGTCTATATATATATATATATATCTTAATCAATTGCCTGTAGGACTCATTTGCAAGACAATGCCGGCTGTTCGACATATTTGGTGCGTGCTGTAGCTATGCCCATTGATTTTTAAACAAACTCTTTTGTAATGGGTATCTGTGGGGGGTTCATTGACTTCCACCAAATTATGCTAAGTAAATATACTTCCGTTTAAGCAAAGCATCAAATTCTGGAATTGTAGCTCATTTGATAAAAAATATAATGTGCCATCTGATATGTATTGGATTCAAAGACTCGTGTCTTTGTATATGTTTATACATACATATATGTATATGTAGACATTTATCTAGATTTGCATTTTGCTGGAAAAGTTTTTATTATCATTGAGATTTTTTTAAAAATATTTATTGATATGAACAGTTGAGAGTTCTTTGGAGATATCATTTCAACATTTGATTCTTATCTTTCTTTGTTCTGGATAACTTATATATTCCTAACTTATAAAAATATAAGTTTATCTAAATTTTTGATTGATAATATATTCATTTTCATAGACAAAATATCAATTACTCTAAAGATATGATATTCTTGCCTTCAGCTACATAAAGTTCAGAGTTCTTGAAAAGTGTCAATTCTCAGGCTTTGCTCATTTGCAGCTTTTTTTTAAGCTGTTACAAATGTTTAATCTAACAGATGTGGAAGACTTAGAGCTGCTCTATATACATATATGGGTTTATATATTTGGAATTTCTCTAATATATTGCACTTCCCTTGCTATTGGAGCTCAGAGTTGTTGCAAAATATCCTTTCTATACTCTTTAGGTTTTTGGCCATTTCTAGCTATCCTGAATCTGGCATCTGCTGAATTGAGCTATAGGTATACAAACCATATACTTATGTATATACATATATTTTATATTTATCTACATATATCTTCTATAAGAATCTTGTCTTGCCAAATAAGAGTTTAGGAGTTTAGTTCTTTCTTAGTTTTTTTTTAATCATTTCTAGCTCTTTCCATTATCTGATATCTGCTGAATAGATACACCTATATATATGTCTATCTTTCTCTCCATATCTATATCTCTTTCTCTAGATTATCTGTGATATAATAATCTTGCTTTGCTATAGAATGAGTTCACTTCTTGAATGATATTCTTTCCGTGTTTTTCAATCATTTCTGGTTCTATTTTCCTTAGTTCAATATCTAATGGATAATAGATCCACCCGCGCTTGTTGCATTCCAAAATATTATATATTGTTTTTAATGTTTTTTTTACTGTCTGTTTTGTTGTTGTTGTTGTTGTTGTTGTTTTGCTGTTGCTTTTATTTGGTTGCACGCTTCGCTTGGCGCCTGTGGAAAATCAACGCGGCGCTGATGACGTTATGTTTTTTTGTTGCTTTTTTTTTGTTCATCATTAGCTGTATACGAATATATATACGAATATATATACGAATATATATATATATATATATATATATATATATATACATATGTATATGTATTTGTATATTTGGTACGCTCTGTGACTGCAGTCAGCCTATAGCTGTGTGTGTTTATACATATGTGTCATTAAATGTTATTACGAAATGGCTTTGGGCCGATTTTCATAATGCGATACTTAGTTTATGCAGCGCCGCTTAGCACTTGGGCAAGGCTTGTGGGCGGGTGGTGGGGGCAATAGGCAATAGGGGATAGGGTTGTGTGTGTGTGTGTGTGTGTGTGTGTGTGTGTGTGTGTGTGTGTGTGTGTGTGTGTGTGTGTGTGTGTGTGACAGCCTCTGGGCTATACAGACATGTCTGTCGTCGGTACGTCTGTTCTGCGGTTTATTTGTTTGTTTGTTTGTGTCGCCTTTTGTGGCTAAAACTAGGAATAACTTGTATACACAGAGAGAGAGAGAGAGAGGGCGAGCGATAGAGAGAGAGAGAGAGAGGGAGATGGAGACAGGGAGAGTCTTGTGGGGGGCCTAGTGACTGCTGCTACTTGGCAAATGTTTTATGTAGCTAAGCTGAAGCTGGTCTCTTGGCCCAGCCTTTTTAATTGTGACTCATCCGCAAAAAAAAACACAAATAAAAGCAAACGTGTGTCGTTGGCCATAAAAAAAAGAGAGGGATATATAAAAAAAATAAGTAAGGAATATCTAAGCATTTCTCTTTTAGAACTTTTACTTTTCTCCCTCTCTCTCTCTCACTCTCTCTCTCTCTCTTTATTAATGGCACATAAAAAAATTAGTTTGGCAAATGTTATTTGCTTTGGTTTCTTTTTTTTATCTTATATATATTTATTTTCTTTTCTGCATTGAGCCATAAACAATTTCCATTGTTAATTAACACTTGTAGTTGAACATATCGAATTTCTGTTTACTGCATTTTCTATTCTGGTTCTGGTGCTGGTTGTGGTTCTGGTTCTGCTTAAGTTATTTTTCAATATAAATATTTGATTTGAGGCTTCGGCATTTCGAATTGTTTAGTTTATATGGCCACAGCGCAGGCGTATCTGCTGCGTCGCTGCCGCTGCCGCTACCGCTGCGCTGCTGTCGGCTGTCTGCATTTCCGGTCATTTATCAAAAGGCAAACTGCATTTCCTGCGCTGCAGTCTTTCAAAATTCAATTGAAAAACAACTTTGGTATTCGATTTGTTATTTCTCTTTTTCTTTCTTTTTGATTTATGCTTTTAAATTTTGCATCCGGTTTTTCACTTGATTCTTTGTCACACTGCGCCTTTGTTTTTACCCATACACTTTGCTCTTGCTGTTTGCGTTGACGTTGACGTCGACGCCGGCGTTGACACCTTTTCTGCTTAAGCTTAACAACGACAACTTTTCTGTAACAGCGCTCTCCGTAGAACCAATGCGAACGCAGACGCAGTCGCTTTTCATTGCGAATACGTTCGTATGCGAGCGAGTGAGCGAGATGGCGCGACCGCAAGCAATCGAGTGCTTTGCGCGCACTACGCGAATTTTAAAGCGCGACTCTATGTGCGCGGCCGTGAATCACACGAACGCAACTGACTGAAAAGCAACAGCAACAGCAGCGCAGCGCAGCCAGCCAAGTGACTAGAACGGCTGCCGTCGGTCTGTTGGCTTCCCCACCACATGTTCGTGGGGGAGCCGAAGCCGAAGCCGCACGCACGAACAGCCAAACAGGCACACACGAAGCTGCTGCCTGTTGCTGTTGTTATTGTAGTTGTTGTAGCTGTAGCTGTTCTTGTTGTTGCTCACTTTCTTTGTAGAACGCAAAGTTTTTAATACTCAGTAGGCAGTGCAAAAGAGAAGTGAAAGGAGGATAGCCTTATGCGCAAGTGCAAGTGTATGTCAGAGGGGAAGGGAGACAGCTGATGAGCATCGACAGCCGAAGAACAGTTTCTTTATATATGTATGCCTTGTTGTAGTTGTGTGCACAGTTAATATTTTATGTTATATCATATTAGAGTGGCTTACAGGGTATCGGCTGGTCGACTACTCGCACTTGCAGTAGTTTTGTTTTTAGTTTTTTTTTGGGGGAAACAACAAAGTCAGTTTTGTTGCATAAAACTGAAAATGTAAATTTAAATGCAAGCGTTTTTGGCCATTTGAGAATCGACGTTGCCGTCTTGACCAATTTCGGCCAAGCAAACAGGCTCGCCAACCTGCAAGAAACCAAAAGAAAACAACAACAACGCAGAAACCAGAAATCTTCTAAGAAATTGCCAGCCAAAAAATAAAGTAAATAAAAGCGAAGAATGAGAAGTGGCAGATGTTGTTGTTAGAAATCGGAGCCTGGCTCACAGGATGTGTATCTGTGTGTGTGTGTGCGTGTGCTGCAGATAAGCAGACAGCTAAAGATAGAGATACATATGAAGAGCTACATATGCATCAACAGCTACAGCTAGCTGGTGCCCTGAAGGACGTGCTGCACAGGTAAACAACTCAATTTTTAATTAAATGCTGCCTGAAATAAATTAAAAGAATTGGATAACCTTGGACTGGGCCAAGTGCGTGACTACGTGTGTGCGTGCAGGGCCAAAACGGACAGGTTCCCAGATATAGCCGAAGCCAACTGCCAGCTCCAAGCCGGTTGCAACAATCAGTGCCACTGATTCATGCCACAATGCTCGCTCTTGTTCCGTACACGTATTTTGCGCTAATGCTTAATTACAAGTCTCTTTTCATTCAAAAACAACCAGATTTTTGTGCTTTAAGCGAAAGAAACCATTTGCGCGCGTTTCTGCTGCGTTTTGTTGGCGTTTTAAGACGCGCGCGCGTTTAGCTGCTCTGCCAGCTGCCACCGCATAGTTTACTTTTGTTTTTGTTCAGTGTTCAGACTAATTATCAGCTCGACTTGTACAAAGCAACTAGATACTTGTACGTTAAGCGTAGTTTTTGCTTTGTTTGAGCAACACTTGCTTGCGATTTAGTAGCGTTTTTAAACGCGTTAACTTTTAGCTGCGCAGAACTTTTTTGCTTTAGTTAAGCAAATTTATTTTAGCTTATATCTAATCAACAGCTCTATTCAATAAAAAGAAAAAATTTGTTGTTCTTAAATCAAAAGTTTTACTTAAGAAACGCTTGCAGGCGGTTTTGTGGCGTTTTGCTGGCGTTTTGTGACGCGTGCGTTTTCAGCTGCGCTGCCAGCTGCAGCAGCGCGTTTTGTTTTTGTGTCTTCGATTGCACTTTTTGCACGGGCGTTGGCGTTGCTTTCGTTTGCTGCTGCTTCTTCTTCTTCTTCTTTTGTTTGTTGCTTTGAGAAGTCGCTATTGTTGTTGTTGCTGCTGATTGCTTTGCTACAGTTGTTGTTATTGTTGGGGCTTTTGTTTGTTTTTGCTGCATTGGCATATTCAGCTTTAGTCCCGCATTGATGTCTTGATTTTTATGCTGTTTGCTCTTCACTGTTGTTGTTGTAGCTGTTGTTGTTGCTGCTGCTGCTGCTTGCATTGTTTTAGCTTTGGCGCGTTTCGTTGGCTTTTCCAGCGGCAACATCGTTTTATGCTCACACAACTCGCACTCCACCGCCTGCAAAAGTGATTTATGGCTAAGTTGACATTAGGATAAAGGATTTCAGTTGCTAACCACATTGCTGGCCATGCACTTCTTTAGCCATTTGGCTCGCTTGCGGGCTCCAGTACTAAGCACTCCGCGCTGCTGTTTGGCCTTGACCGCCTCCAGCTGGGCAATCAACCTGCGTCGCTTGGCATTGCTGGCTAAGCGCTGCGGTTGCAGCTGCAGCTTGTACCGGCCATCGCTCCACTGGCTGCCACAGCGGACGCACATGCGAGCCGGTCCGATATTCTCCTCGGGCAATTGGACATTGTGACGGGCGAGCTTGCGACTTGTATTGCTAAGGAAACAAAATGTTAATATAATCTTTATTATTATAAGATAGGCCTTACATATAGTACAATTTGAGCAATCGCTCGGCGTGTGTTTCCGCGCTGAGCTCTTTGGCACAGCTCCACAGATGATTTACAGTTCTCTCAGTCATTTCTGCAATTGAACATATTTAGCTATTTTATAGCCAAAACTGGCCGCACTGACAGCCACTCACGTTGCACAAGTGTTCTGAACTACACTTGCACAACATACAAACCACAAGCAATTCGCAACTCACCTAAGTGTGTATATGATTTATATAACTAGCTGCATATGTTTATTTATCTAACTCTTATACATCATTCATTTTATTATCTTTATCAACATTTAAATGTTCATCAGCTTCTCGTTTTGTTTTGGTGCTGCCACTTAAAAACATCGCACTCATAAAACTTATCGATAACAGCTTCTGTTAATTGTCATACATTGGCACAAATTGCAGGCAGCTGTTAATTTTAAAAGTGCCAATTGCGCATTCATGGCTGTAGCTGATTAGTGGCTGTTAAATTCGAATGTGCTAATTGTTAGTGATTTTTAGCTAAATTTTATTTAAAAATGAGTGCCTTTATATATCAATATTATACTTACTTTAAAATCAATAAAGCTGCTTAGTTAGAAATGCCAGAAATTAAAAAATTGTACAGAACATGTAGTTAACAACAATTCGCGAAATGTTAAGCTGCTGCACAATAACAGACGCCGATCGATAGATGCTGTTGTTGGGCACTGTGACAACTCTAGCGATAGCTCTGGCATACCGACGCTTACCCATTTAAAATCCCAACGTCGCGAACGAGCGAAAAAACAGAAGCGACGCGCACAAATTTCGAATGACGTGCATCCATGAAGAGATACTAAAGTAATTAGTTTTTAAAAGCATAAAATAAAACAGTATACGCGACTAAGCAATAGATAAATAACTAATTAAGTAACAAGTGCTAGTGCAAGAGAATAAATTAAAGATAAGTGATCGGAGTAATTTGCATTTTGCATTCGCAACAGCAACAACAACAACAACAACAATGGATCCCTTTACCCAGGTACAACGAAACAAAGCAGACAATGAAAATGATTGTCTTCTAACACTGTGTGAATCTCATAATTGCAGCGCATGCTCGAAAAGGCTGAACAGCGCAGTCGCGCACTCGGCATATCAAATGCCAGCAAATTTCCATTAGCTGAATGCACTTTGACAAGCGAAGCGACGCCAGCAGCCGCAGCAGCAGCAGCAACAACGACGACAGCGACAACAGCTCCAAGCAGTGCTGCTAGCAGCGCAGCTGGCAAAATAGTTATCCTGGACAAGGCAAAGCTAACGGCATCGCCCACCAAGCCGCTGCGTCACTATGCGGCCGTGAACAAGGAGAATTTAGAAATGGGCATCGAGATAAACATAACCAGCGCCCAGCCAATTGGGGTAAGTTTTTTTTTTGTTTTCTATTTTTTTTTTCACATGCATTTGCCTTGCGCTTGCATACGGTGGATGTTTTTGCGCTTTGTCTTTGTCTTGGCATTTTGCTACAACACTCTCTCTTTCTGTCTCGCTCTCACTCTCACTCTGTCTGTGTGCGTGTGTTTGTATTTGTATTTGTATTTTTACGCGCGCTGTCGTCACGTTTAGGTGCAAGTTGAAATACAGGAGCAGGATATGAGCAGCGACGAGGATGAGGAGCAGCAGCAGCAGCAGACTGCAGCCCTAATTCCAAATAGAACCTCCGCTACGGCTGGTGATGATGTGGAGGCGCCCGTTAACCAGCCATTGGCTCGTCTGCGTGACACCTCGCGCAGTCGACTGCAGCGCATGGGCGCCCTCTACTCGAACACGGATGACTTGTCCTCACCCATACATCGCACCGAGGCGCAGTTTCATGCGGACGACGATGACAACGTGGATCGAGTGTCGCGTAGTCCGCGGCGTGGCAAGCAGCGTCTGGGCAAGCTGGCCGCCTTGGCGGACACGATTAATCAATGGGAGGATGATACGGCGCATCATGATGTGCATCGACCACTGCTGGATGCAGTGCCGCCACCCAAGCCCGATTTGCCCAGTCGCCCGGCACGAGCGGATGCCGTGGATGCCTCGATTAGCAAGACAAAGCAATTGAAATGGGATCCTAAGGTATTGAGCTCATTGGAGGCGCAAGGTTTCCAGCGACGCGACTCATCCACGATTAAACATACCTATGATTATGCCAAACAGGAGGAACCAGCAGCAGCAACAGTTGCTAACACAACAACGGCAACAGTTGCTGCCACAGCCACAGCCACATCCAAGCCGCCTTTGCCAGAGAAATCGACGGCAGTTAGTCAGGTGGCCAAAACCTTTAGTGCCGCAGCCAGTGCGCCAGCTCCAGCTCCCAAATCCTTGCCTGCGCCCGCTGCCCAAGTCAAAGCTGGCCTCGTGTCTGGTCGTGCCGCCATTTTCGAGAGCAAAGCAAACAATGGCCAAACGCAGGCAGCGCAGCGCAACCAAAAGGATCCCTGTGAGCTGTCGCTAAAGGAGCGCATGAAACTCTTCGAAACTGGCAATGCCAAGGCCATGCTGCCCAAGGCGCCAATTGGTACAGCGCCCAGCATTAGCCAGATACGTGCGACGGCGGTGACGGAGGAGCAGCCCAAGGGTAAGTGCTGTTTGAATGAGGTCAGAGAAGTCTTCTAACTAACCAGATTTATCTTTACAGCACATCCAATTGGAGTGGCCAGCCAACAGAGTCAAGCAGTCAAGGCACAGCCGAAACCTGAGAGCAAGTTGCGCGACAAGGTGGCCGCCTTGGTGGCCTCGGCACAGAGCAGCGCAGAGAGTCGTATCAAAGACATTGATAGGCAGCGACAGGAGGATATGCAGATCATAGCCAATCGCTTCAATAAGCAAAAGGAGCTCGTAACAATAGTTGCACCAGTGGCTCCACCGCCTGCACCACCTGTCAGCAGCAAAGTGGTGCGTCCCATGCCGCCGCCACCACCGCCGCCCATGACCGTAGCCAGCAGCAAGCGGCGCTCACGTAAGCAGCTGCCAAACCAAAACAGCATCAACAGAAATCCTCTAAAGCCAAAGGCTCTCTGTCTTCCCCTTCTCTTTGCAGCTGGCGATGTTATTGACGAGGAATCGAAGCGTGCCAGAAAATCCCAAACGGGCGATCGTTTGTATCCGGCGCTCTCCGATCTTGATTCCAGCGGCGACAATTGCTGTGCCACGGCCACTGCTTCAATAAACGATGACACCGAGGAGGAGCTCGAAAGGTGCGCTGATAAATGCTATTCCTGCCTGCTCTTTCTGCTCTGCATTGAGTAGAGAACGACGCGAAGAGACTGACTATTACTTATTTAGTTTTAACAACTAGAGACAAGGCGCATAATAAATGTTTGTATAGCTGCTTAAACTAATCTCTTTTAATTTGTAGTTGCATGGATGAGTCGGATGTGGATGTGGAGGAGAAGGAGAAGGCGGAGGCGGATGAGGAGGAGGAGGATGATCAGTCACAGACTGAGGACAGCAGTGCGGGCATGTGCAACGGCAGCCTAGGCCGCGAGATCTTGCACACGGTGCAACGCAATGAACAACAGCAACAAGGCAAAAAGGTGAGTCGCAGGTAGCACAAACAAAGCACAGCGGGTGGTATTTAACCTTTTCCTTTACCTTTACATTTTCCAACAGGTACGCTATGCCGAACAGGATCATTATTATAGCCATGACGGCGACAGCTCAATGAATTCCTCTCAAGTCTCTGCGGGCATTGATGACTATTTGGATGAAGCCCTAGTGGGTGACTATGCCAGCACGCAGGAGGATGACACCGAGGACGAGCATAATGCCAGTCAGCTATCGCTGGGCGTGAGTAGCCGCTGCTTCAATCAATTCTTAACTTGTTTATAATGTGAGTTACTATTAAACAGAGCAAAGGCACCACAGCCTCCAATAGCTTCTCCTATCGCAAACCGTCTGATGCTGGTGCTGGTGCTGCTCTCTGTCAGACCATTGAAGAGCAGCAGGAGGCAATGGACGTGCAAACGCCATTGCTAAATGGCGCACAGCCAGTCAAATCGGAGCTGAGCGTCAATCAGGATAATGATAATTTGGTTACGCTCGTGCACACCGTCAGCTTCTATCGTCGTCAGCAAAATGCCAGTGTAGGCTAAACTTTAAACACAAAAACTTAGTTCCATAAATATTATTAATATATCTCAATTATTTATAGAGCTCAAACTCGACGCCAGTGCGTAAGATTTGCCGTGAGCAGCAGATTGTGCGCTCAGCTTTGGGCAACGATTGCCATGCCAAGCACAAGCTGGAGTATGATTCACCGCAGCATGTGGAGACGGCTGCCAGCAGCGAGGAGGACGATGAGGTGCAGCATGCACGCGAATCGAATGATGCCGCCTTGGCGCAGGATAAGATTAAGAAGCTGCTGGGCGAGGTGTGCAAGCAGCAGCAGGTGATTGGGCAGGCCAGCCAGGCGCTCAATCTATGCGCAGCCACGGTCGAATTTTCGGGCTCCACCGAATCGGTGGAGGGTGAACGTTATCTACTGCTAGCAAGTAGGAGTTGATTGATATAAGTTGATGTTAGAGATATTAAATATTAATGAAATAATGCTTGTAGCTCATCGTCGTCAAGCCTGCTTGGATGAGGTGCAGCGTCTGCGCGTGGAGAACAGCGTACGGCCTGTGGGTGCGCCCAAGGAGAAGGGCCTGCTCACTGTCAAGGACATCACCATACCGTTGCGACAGGAATACGTGCGTAAAATGGCAACGGGCAGCATCAACGGTCATCATCTGGTCTGCCTGCTCAAGTACAATGAGCACGTGCTGGCCACCAAAACGGTGCCCACGATGCCAGGCCTGCTCTCTGTCAAATTTCCCGATGTGCTGCAGCTAAACAATGTCTATGCGGACTTTAGAGTAAGCCAGAGATTAATTAGTTGCCAGCGGCAAAGTTATTTTTAATGGTTGCTTCCTCGACAGATTACCCTAGAGATTTATGGCATGCTGGCGCAGCGGGATCAGCTGCCGCACGAGCTCAAGTACCACATCAATGTGAATAAGAAGGGCGGCATTAAGACGCCCAAGAAGAAGGGCGGTGAAAATCGTTTAGTTATGCCACCCGTCCAGAGTCCAGCCGGTCCCCATGTGGTGCGTACGCCACAGCTGGTGCAATATGGTTTTGCCATCTTCTCGCTGCGTGAGATTCAACGCACCAGCTGGACGCTGACACAGGTTCTGGGCGTTAGCCCGCTCGACGGCACCGTGCACATGAAGGTCAACTGTGAGCTGTCTGTGAGCGTGGAGTACAAGGGTTTCCTTACCATGTTCGAGGATATATCTGGCTTTGGTGCCTGGCATCGTCGCTGGTGCTATCTGAATGGCTCCCTGCTCAGCTACTGGAAGTATCCCGATGATGAGAAGAAGAAGGCCCCAATGGGCAGCATCGATTTGAATGCGTGCAGCTCACAGAAGGTGAGCACAGCGCCGCGTGACATATGCGCACGCCTGAATACGATGCTGCTCGAATGCGAGCGTCCTGCCCTGGATACCGATCAGGAATCGTTGATTATAGTGCCCAATGGACGGACGACAACGGTGCGGCATTTGCTCTCCGCCGATACCAAAGAGGAGCGCGACGAATGGGCGGCATATCTGAACAAGGCGTTGACTTTGCTGCGCGCCTGGGGCACAACGCATTGAGCAGGAAGGGGTGGGCGCGGCAGCAGTATGTGGGCGGGGCTTTTGCTCAAACTGTTTTCTTTATTTAAGTTTTTATTTTTTGCTAATTTAAGTTGATTTTTTGTCATTTTCTGATTTTGCTCTACTTGCTGTTTGCCATTTGTAAGAGACCCAAGCTAAGATATATATATATATATGTATGTTCATGTTCAATCAGCGTCAAAAGTGTATGTTAATAATACTATAAATATATATATATTTTTGTGTGTGTACAACTCTAACAAACTGATTATATATATAAGAATGTACAGCTGTGTTCACAAAAATAGTAGTGCAGCTGAAATGTGGGATAACAAAATTTTGTGATAAATAGAATATTTGGGAAACAGATTGAAAGGAGTATTAAGATTAACATATATATTTAAATTGTTTTTTTTTTTTTAAATATTATGTTTCTTACAAAATGTTGCTAATAGTTTAGTCGCACAACTATTTTTATGAACACAGCTTTTACGTGCAGCTGTGTTCATAAAAATAGTAGTGCGACTAAACTATTAGCAACATTTTGTAAGAAACATAATATT
Source organism: Drosophila anceps (assembly GCA_035045945.1). Taxonomy (NCBI): domain Eukaryota; kingdom Metazoa; phylum Arthropoda; class Insecta; order Diptera; family Drosophilidae; genus Drosophila; species Drosophila anceps. The sequence goes on from JAWNON010000073.1 coordinate 4,856,580, forward strand.
TAAAAAAAAAAACACAGCGAAGAAATTTATTTATTTTTTGATTAAGTTTTTGGTTTTATTGAATACTTTTTCCAACTATACACATATACATATATACTTTGTTATATATATTTTCATTTTGAATGTAATAACTCTTCGACTATGTGTGTGTGTGTGTGTGTGTGTGTGTGTGTGTGTGTGTGTGTGTGTGTGTGTGTGTGTATATATATGTCATATATTTGTTTAATAGGTGGTTGTTATAGGTTGTATATAAGTAGTAACAGCTTTTGTTTAGGTTGTCAGGTAGTCTTTGGTGTTTGACAATTGACACTAGTTGAGTGAACTAATACGTTTAGATATACATATGCATATAAATACTACATATAATAGGTGTATATATATGCTATATATATATGTATATAATACTGGCAATTGGCCTAAAAGCTATCTACAAAATTGCTTTAAAAGTGCGCTAATTTCTGTTTGTTTCAGTTAATTCAACTATGTCACAACAAGTATACGCATTATAGACGTACATACATGTATATTCATGTATAGGTATAGATCTTGTGTATATATAATTTAGATTTCCCTTTTCAAAGTGTAAAATACTTCAAAATTAACGTTAACACATTTTAGATATGATTGTTAGTGTTCAATTGCTTTGTGTGTAGTTGTGTGTGTGTGTGCAGGTGTGTCTGTGTGCAGGTGTGTGTGTGTGTGCGTTTATATATGTACATCATGTAACAGTGAAGGGTTTAGCCTACAGTTGGTTAGTTCGGAAATTGTTTTAGAATTATGTACACAAAGTGAAATTTTTTTTGGGAATTTTTGAAGATATTTTGAGTTTCTTTACTTATTGAAGTTCTATTGCTAGAAATATATACACAAAGTGTTATTATTTGGGTATTTCTGGTGTTAGTTGCCTGTTTGTCTATTTTACGTTTAGTTTCTGAGAATTTTCTAAAAGTTTTGTCTATTCGAAGCTTTAGAACTTCTCTGCTTAAAGCGTCCAACTGTTTTCCCCCCTTTAGCTGACTGATCAACTGTAGTTCTTGTGCTACAGTCACTCTTCGCTAGCAAGCATTGTTTATGACTGGAATGTGTTTTGTTTTTGTTTTTTGTTTTTGGGTTTTTCATATACTCTAAATAATGCTTTCTCTCACAGTAGCAAAAAATAAACTTAAGTTTAGCAACTGAAATTGAAGTGAGAATCAAGATCTTTTTTCCTGTTTCCAACTCTTTTTCGTTCTGTCTGTTCGTCCGATAACTGTATAACTGCTATGCTTACCACAGTCACCCTTCGCTGTAACAAACTCCAACTCCTTGTTGGCTACTCTCTGCAAGGATTTCTCATCTGAGTTTGGAGTTCGAACCCGAAAATTATTTCCTATTTATCATACTATCCTAGTTTCTAAGCCCACACCACTTTCAAATCCAAAAACGTTAGCATAACATTGATATTATAGGGTATCCTGGAGTCTATATAGTATATAGTTTATATATAGATATATTTATTGAGTGCATTTGTTCTATCGACACATTCTAAGGTATTGCCATTATCTGCCGACTTTGGCTGAATATATGTATGTATATGTTTTCATATAGGCAAGTTTGACTGTATGCAACTGGTAAAGCCTGCTATATGCATTAGGAAATAACATTAGACACTGAGCCAATTCAACTAGACATAAAACCAGATTAGTTAACATAGATTTGGCTACATAAACAGATATATATATATATATATATATATATATATATATATATATATATATATATATATATATATATATATATATATAGATATACATATGTGATTTGCTATATAATATTGTAGAATCTGAGGATAATGCCTGCTATATAGGGGCTTAAACAATTTTCTATATATATATATTTGTTTTTTATAACAATTGTGTTCAATTTGTTGTTGTTTTCTTGTTGTCGCAAAAAAGTGTTAATTTAAAGCTGTTTTAAAATGTTTCGCAATTTTCTTTTCAAGTCTTTTCAAATTTTCAACTTACTCTCTAAAATGCTAAAAGAAAACAATTTCATATCGCCAATATATAAAATTAAAAAAATAAATGCCTATATATATATATGTATATATATAAATATGTGTGTGTACGTGTGTGTGTGTGTGTGTGTGTATGCGTGTTTAATATTTTAATAAACAATTCAACACTTTGATATACTTAAGGCTACAACAGAAATATATAAATTAACAACAAATTAAAATACTATAAAACAAATGCTTAAAGAGCGACTCGAATGTAAAGATGTGTGTGGGTGTATAGGTGTGCATATAGGTGTATATATGTATGTGTGCAGGTGTATAGGTGTGTGCGTGTTTTAGTTTACGGATTAGTTGCCGCTGCCGCAACAGCTGGGGGCAACACCACCTGGGCGTTCTGTCGCCGCAAATCGGATTTGGTGGCCGCCGTTATAAGAGTGCCCACAATTAGCATAACAGCCATGGCCACATTGGCCGGCACATCGCCGTACGAGTAGAAGAGCTCCGAGTAGAAGAGCGTAAAGCAAATGCCAAAGGTTTGAGCCGATGCATTCAGCAGGCCGGACGATGTGCCCTCCGGCTCCGGAAACGTTAGCTCAGCGCCAAATTCAAAGCCCACGGGCAGGTAGCCAGTCATGAAAAAGCTGTGTGCCAATCAATCATCGGTTAGTATGTTAATTAAAGTCCAAGTTGGCCAACAACTTACCCCAGCAGCGAGGCCGTCAAATAGACCACAGCAATGTGTCCCGTGTCGAGCGTGAATGTGAATATCCACATGCCCACCATGGAGAGAGCATACACGGCCAGCGTTGTCTCCCTGCAAGCAGCAATAAAGTGCTCTCTCTTATCTCAAATCAAATAACACATACATAGATAAGGCATAAAAATAATTGTTTCTTCAAGAGCAATAGCTTAGGTCAGCCATAGGCGTACTCTGAGCGAGCGCAATATTCTCTCTCTCTCTCTCTCTCTCTCTCTCTCTCTTAAGCCGCTCCATTACTCAACTTCTTTGCTTACTTGCAATTGGTGTCATTCGATTTGTTATAAGTGTGCTATATGCCTTGCATATTTTCTGTCTCTTTTCGTTACTTTTGAGTGAGTAAGGGTTAGCGCGCCTCTGCTCACGCTAAATCTATCACACTAGCTAACTTCTTCTTCTCAATTGCGCTCACTCTAATGCACTTTAATTGAAATTTCCTCATTTTCGATCGCATTTCTTCCTCCGTTAAGTTGCCGCTCTTTTCACATTGGTCCCACACTACACTTTTTTTACTTAACCGAAATTATTCCCTCAAAGGGAAATTTACACATTTTGTGTCTCGTTTTTTTTTCTTTTGAGTGAGGCATTGCTGTACTTTCTTACTCTCAAATGCGCTGTCGCTCTTTCTATCTCTGTCTGCTGTGCATGCATGCACTCAAATTCAAAATGTACTAATTTTCGATCACATTTCTTGCTCTTTTGAGTTCTTACTCCTGCTCAATTGGTCCCATACTAACATTTTTTTCTTGCTTTCTTCCTTACTCAAATTGAAATGTTCTTTAAGGGATATTTAGACATGTTCTGTCTCATTGCTTCTTTTTTGAGTGAGCTAGTCTTACTATGCTTACAATTTTATTCAAATTGAAACGTAAATATTTTCGATCGTACTTCTTCCCTTTTTGAGTAGCTGTTCTTTCCCAATTAGGTGTCACACTTCACTTTTGTTGATTGCGCTTGCTCATAAGAGTATGTATATATTCAAATTGAACCTTACTCAAAGGGAAATTTATGGAATTTCTTGTGCATTTATTACCTTTTGAGTGAATTATTCTCACTCTGCTTAAAACTCTTCTGGCACACGCTGCGTATGTGTTATTCATTGATTGAACTCTACTCACTTGAATTTGTGCGTCTTGTCGAGCACAATGCCAGAGACCACGGAACCCAGCATGCCAGCCAGCACAATGCTGAGGCCAATGCGTCCCGTATCGACCTCATGACCTGGATAATACTTGAGCACCACCTGCACACAATAAACCACATTTCAATTATGCATCACTTGGCAAGCAGGTGCTACTGTACCGGATTGAGCAGCGTTGAGATGGCATAGAACACGCCCACATTAATGCCATAGGAGAGCAGCAGAAATATGAAATTCCGATTGGTCATCAGATTCTTCAGCGACTGGCCGAAGCTGACCTGCTGCTCGGCCATGCCCTCGAGACGATTCGCCGCCTCCTGTGCGGCCGACGGCGGTGTTGGCGGTTTATCCTGAAAGACTGCAAAATCAAATGAATTTGGATTTGAGCTTGACTTCATATGGGCTCCACTTACATATGGCCATGAGGATGAGCAGTATGCTAGTTAGTCCGGCCACTAGGTAAAACATCAGCTGCAAATCGGAGCCCACCTGGTTAATGTCCTCGGAGTTTGGCACCAGCATCGGAGGCAGCACAAAGCCAATTGCCACGCCCAGCTAAAGGATTGTGGATATGTGAAGGTATGAGTGTATTTTGAAATGTATTTATACTACAGTAGTAAATAAGGAGTAATAAAGGAGCTTTGCTTTGGGATGAGATGAGAGTATATTCAATCCTTAATCTGCAATCTCTAATCTTCCATCTTCAATCTTTGATATTTCAAATCGTTAATCCTTAATCTCTAATCTTCAATCAATCTTCCATCTTGATGACCGTTCAATTTTATATCTTCAGTCCTCTTCAATTTTCAATCTTCAGTCTTCAATCTGCTATCTTCAATCTTCTACCTTCAATCCTCTTCAACCTTCAATCTTCCTCAATCTTCAATCTTCCATCTCCTACCTTCCATCTTCTCTCTTCTAATAAATTACATCATTATCGCCTAAAAATAACTTAAACTTATTTTAAGCTCTGAGCGGGCATTGTGCTGTCGGTTGCATCCGGTTTATGTGTTTGTTTTATTGTTTCAAAACAAAGAGCATCCGTTTCCATTTGCTTCACTTTCGCAGCGACTCGTTTTATTTATGTTCGCGTTAGTCCTGTAAAATTGATTTATATGTCCTGCCTGGCAGTTGCAGCAGCAGTTGTTGCTGCTGCGGCGCAATTTTTGTTTTCGTCAAAGTTTGCGCCGCAATTTCATGGCAAACAACATTGGCAAAAAAAAAGAAGAAGAAGAGGGGAAACGAAATGTGGCAATAGTTGTCTGGCCAGCTGCTGTGGCAGAAACTTGTCTCATGCATTTTTCGTCAGTTTTTCAGTTATTTGCAAAATGCTGTGCATACCCTGTAAAGTGCAGCAAACGTTGAAAGGCTATAGAAATGCTTGTGTTCATTTAACACTTCAAGCCAGGTGAATTAAACCTGATAGAAGATACAACTTCAGCATATATAATTTTTCTAGGGTATATTCAAGTCTTATACTTGATATTTTTAACATGCTGTAGCTTTTTTTCTATAAATTAATAGCAGTCAAAGAGATTTCTTGAAATAAATTATATAAAATAGTTTTTACAGGGTATCAGCTAGTAATGCATTGCTGCCTGCTCTTGTGTGTCTCAAAGACATACTCTATGATGCCTAAAAATGCAAGTTGGCATGTAAAGGGTACAAACAAGTTGCGCATATGCACATAAATATATTGTACAGGGTATCAGCTAGTCGTTCCATGCCAACATCGTCTGTCTGTTACATAAGAAAATACTTTGATACATAAATAGGCGAAATATGAATAGAATTTAGCATATATAGGGTATTAGCAAGTCGTGCATATGCACATAAATGTCATGTAATCCATAGGTAATCATAGGGTATCACTTAGTGCAGCATAGCTAGCAAGACAGTGACGAAAGGAGTCAAAACTTGTCAATTCTTCTTTCTGCAGGGTATTCTAGAGTCCATCACACGCATCTTTGATGGTTTTTTGTTTATGCGCCATTTTGTTTGTCCCATAAATCGGTTTTAGCCCATGCTGAAAATAGCTTCTGACGCCGCACGTAAAGTCCATTAAAATTGAGGACAATATCAATTCAAATTTTTTTCATAGGTTTTTTTCTCTGTTTGAAGTAGGTGAATTTATGGATTTCCCACTTCTGTTTGTATTAATTGCATTGCGACTAAAGTAAAAGTCAATTTAAATAAATTGCAATTTTTAATTGAATAACAAAGGACCTTCAAGGCTTCAAATGGGCTTTCGCAACTTTCGATTTCACTGGAATTGAAAATTTACAAACTTTTACAAATGTAAAGCTTTCAACTGGAATCTCTATTTCTATGAAAGTATTTCAGATTTGTTCAAAGTCAGAAAAGTGCTAAAAAACTTTGCTGAAGATAGCTTTATGTATATTTAAAGCTTTATACATTATTTTAATCTTAAGGCCATTACATTTCATCAAAGCTGCTCTTGAAAGCTTTATGTAAAATGACAAAAAGTGTTTGAAATGACTTTTACAGATAGCTTCAAGTATATTGAAAGCTTTATACATAATTTTAAGTTTAATAACATTAAATTTCTTAAAAGCTGCATATAAAGCTCTTGAAAGCTTTACGTCGATCTAAATAATTGACTAAAATTAAGGAAAATCTGCTTTGAAAGAGATTGCTAAGTCTTTAAGAAAGCTTGAAGTTGATCTGATTAAAATTTTAATTTATGGAAGCTTAAAGCTTATCTGATCAAATTCTAATTTAAATACAAGTATATTTTAATATTTATATGCTTATTATTTTTAGTTAATCTAAGCGATTAGAGCTAGCTAGCTTTGCAGCGTCTAAAGCTCTTAGACTGCAGTAAAAGCTCTTGTAGTTGTCATATTGAAAGTTCTAATAGGAACTCTGGCATTATTTGCCAATTGGCATAAATATTATGCTCGAGCAGCTTTGACCCTATTTATGCTCTCTATTTTTTGCAATTTAGTTATTTCTGCGATTGCATAATCGGTTCGTTCTCCGTGCAACAATTTGCATAGATTAAATTTGAATAAGTTGCGCGAGCGGAGATTGCCTGCGCCTTGAGGCAGCGACGGCAGCAGGGGGCGTGGCAATGGACGCATATTAAAAGAATACATATTTGAGCCTAGCCGCGAGCTTGACAATAATGCAAGCAAATTGAAAGAGCAGACGCCTCAACTATGCCAGGAACGCTCGTCCACATAGTATAGAGTAATGCCCACTAGAGCCATCGAGTATAAACAGCTAAGGGGGCTTCCGATAAAAAGGCAAACAAGGCAGCCAGAAGGAAGGCGAGCAGCGGGGCGGTAGCGGGAATAGGTTAACTGGGAAGCAAGGCGGCGTATTCATTTCCTGGCGTGTTTACATATGCGAAACAGAGCACTTTGTTGTAATACCAAAAAAAAAAAAAAATACGAAAAAATTGCGAAAAAATAAGAAAAGAACTTGTAGCTGCTTAGGTGAAGTGTGTGTGTGCCAGCCAGATACCCTGTAAATAGCTATACGCTGTGAGTATATGTTGTGAGTTATGTATTTAACTAGATCTAAGTAAAGCCTCTCAAAGGTCAAAAGCTAAACACATAAATCCTTAATCTCTTATATTTCCCTAAGTTTCTTCTTATACTCTAAACTACACATTAGCCTACCTCTGCTGGCTAAACACACGTTCTTAAGCTCTTATATTTCTGTAACAGACTTTCTTCTACTTGAAATTTCCCAACTGCCTGTTACTTCTTTAACTCTTATACTTGTCATACAATTCTACTTATAAATTTCCCAACAGTCTCCCTCCTTGACTTTTACACTCAATTAACCAAACATATTTCAAATTTTCTTGTGCTCTTATATTTTACTAACTTCTCAACTTATAATTGTAGCCTTCGCTTTCATTCACACACTCAAAGAGCCATATTCAATTTCGTTAGCTCTTATATTATTCTAAAATTTCTGCTTATGCTTACATAGACTTTGACACACACACACACACACTCACTTGAACAACGACAACATACCCTGTTTCATGGCATTCTCAACGAGTTCAGCGTGTAAAAAGTGAAAGCAAAAGAAACTATGTTTGTTCAGCACTTTGGCAACGGGCACAGTCAAAGCCAAAGCCAAAGCCAAAACCCATGCTTGCATCTTGTTTCTCTAGCAAATCCGCTTGTCGGGATTCTATGGAAATGGGGGTCTGCGCCTGTAGCGTTGGCTGCTTCGACTGCTGCTGCTGTTGCTGCTGCTGCTTGGTGCGTGTTGTCCTTGCCAGATAAGGCGGCAAACGCTGACAACCCAGGCCGAGCTGAAGCTGGGCGTGGTGGGGGCGCGTTCAATGTCAAGCGTTGCGAACGTCGCCCGCTGCTTGCTTTTCGCTTTAGATACACTACTCATACCATAAGTATAAGAGTTTTTGCAATTGCGCATGAAATGTGTAACGTTCAAAGAAAGACATGCAAAATTTTGATCGACGCTTTGCTGCTGCACAGTGTAAGCATAAAGGGGCAGGCAGAGTGAGAGTGAGAGTGAGAGAGTGTGTGGCTATTTATATACTATGCCCTGCAGCCACAGCATTTGTCGCCAAGCTTTTGATCCCGTTATCAAGTGCTAGAATACTCATATGCTCAAGCATTCGAGTGAGCGAGCGTAGGAGTTATACAGTTGCGTGTTCTTCTTAGCTGTGCATGTATTAGTGTGTGCGAGTGAGTGCTGCCTTAGCGCAGGCTCGAGTCTAACGACGCAGTTAGTCTGTGCGCAGCTGTCCTGTTGATCTGTTGTCTCTTGTGTGTGTATATAGCTGTTTTTTTTAATGCTTGAAATTGAAGTGAATTCTGTTTATTTGTATGTTCTTTATCCACTGCTTTTGTTTATCTACTACTTGTTCTTCACTTAGTCAATAATTGATAAAAAAAGGCGACGTGTTGTTGTGCTGCTGTTATATTATTTTCACTCAAGAATTGGCGCGCAATTGAACATAATCCACATGGAGTGAGCGAGAAAGTGAGCGTGAGTGAGTGAGTGGAGTTTGAAAAGAGAGGTAAGTGCGTTCTTGTGTATAAACTCTTATACGCTTATTATTATTATCATTTGATTAGGTTTGTTTGCTTCTCTTGTAAGTTCGTAAGGGTATTTAAGCTTCAGTGTGCGTCTGTTTGCTGTTCTTCTTCTTCTTCATTTTTTTTTTCTTCTACTGCCACTCAGCGGAATTTTTTTTTTATTTTTGGGCCGCAAGTTCGACTTGTTCGACTGTTGCCAAGCGGCGTTTTAAAGCCAACATTTGCATTTGGCTTTCTCCATTGAGCAGGCACTTGACCTCAGCCAATGCTGAGTAGGGGTGGTGCTGCAGGTGGCACATTTACATTGACGTTGACAAACACACACAGACACAGACACAGACACAGACACGCACACATACATGCACATACACAATGAGAGGCATGCCTCACATACACATCCCATTGAGACTTCCTGCCATGGCGACCCAGGCGAACAACAAGCGGAAATTATAAGCCTTTTCAGCGCCACTCGAGCGTATGGCAAATATGACAGCACACGCACACACACACACACACACATAGTCATGTGTGTGTATGTGTCAGTCGAATGACTATTTGAATGTTTGTGCTGCATATTTGCACGTTCAACCGAGCAGGTGAGCTGCCCTCAATTTGGCTTAGCTGCAACACGTTGCACGTGCTATACATTATGCGCTCGTCAGTCAGCTAGCATTAAGGCCACTCCTTCTCACCAGCCGAGTTGTCTGCTCTAATCAGTGCGCTGGCAAACTAATTGTTTAGCTTTGTTTGGCGTCCATAAACTGCCAGCGCATTGTTAATTAACAAAATGTCAAAGGTCATGTGTGTGGAAATGCGAGTCCATTATCTAATGACGAGAAAACACACACACACACACACACACACACACACACACACACTGACAGTGTTGACAAACAATGCCAAACCAAAATGCCATAAAGCCAAGTCTCTGAGCTGACCAAGTTGTTGCTGCTAAGAAAGTTGTTAACTTTTCATTTCATTTCATTTGGAAATGTGAAAAGTTGTTAAGTGAACTATTTAATTTAGAAGTAACTTCATATGCCAATTAATATTGAGAGAGCGCGTGAAAATTTTTGTTATCTTTGCTTTTATATTGGCTAATTTTTATATTAAATATTATCAATATTATATATTTAATATTCTCAATGAATTAATGTTTCTTATATATTTCACAACTGCGCGAATGTCTTATTGAATCTAATTCTGCATTTAGTTTCATACACAAAACGCGCTACATTTTCTATTTTATATTTCCAACTAGATATTTGATTGGATTGTTTCAGCTTAATATAAATATATAAAATATATACAAAATATATAAGAACTTAAAAAATAGGCACTCTTCACAAGGAAATACTAAATAGTTGGCTTGACAATTTCTTTTAAACGTGTCAAAACTTAAAAAATAAAAAAATTTTTAACAAAAATTAAAAAAAATATATTGTTTCTAAAATAATTGAGAATAGGAAAATAAATAAAATAAACTTAAAAATAAAAAACTAAATTGAATAAATTTTTTTTAAATATAAAAAAATGTATGAATTATTAAATTTAAATTAGTAAAAAATATAAAATAATTTCTATATAGAAATCAAACTGCATATATTTTTAAATTTACAAAATTATTTATTATAATTTTTATAGTTTTAGTGCTATTTTATTTATTTTATATTTTATTTTTTAAATATTTATTTTTAATTATTTTTTAATGAATCATTAAAATAATTTACTAATTAAAAATAATATAGAAAATTTCTTGTCATATTTTAATTTATTTTTTCTTTTTTATTTTATTTTTTTTAAATTTTAAACAGTTGATGCTGTTAAGAATATATGCTTTAACGCATCATATTTTCAGCCCCTTCTTCTGCCCCCATTTTTGAAAATCTCTGGAAAATTTTGCTTTCAGGCGCAAAGTTTTGCAAGACGAAGTGAACACTTTAGTTTAGTTTATGCCTTCGCACATTATCGAGACAAAAGTTTTGCTTTAGTCGGCAAAGTTCTTAATGTTGCCACAGAGTGTTGCATTAATTAGTTGCAACTTTGTGGCATTAGTTATTGATGCAATTATGCAATATGTGGCAAGCACTTCCCCCACTCTCACTCTCACCCTCCCTCTGTCTCTAGCTGTCTCCGCTCTGTGGTTGTGGCTGTAAATGGCTTTTGGTATTTTGGCATTTGGGATATTTTTGGCCACATGCTAATTGCATTATCTACTCAAAGTAGGCGTGGCAGTGCGGCAAGTACCTCAAGTCAGCCACAACTTGCGGTCAGCTGCGTCAACCGGTGTTGCAACTGCAACTGCGGAACTCATATAACTCAACCTCAATGTGATATAGCTGCCACACACTTGCCACACACTTGCCACACACTTGCCACACTCTTGCCACACAGTTGCCACCTTTGCCACTTAAGGCAGGTCAATTCGTTTGTTTTCACAGTCGAATAAATTGAAAATGTGCTCAAAGCGTGTTTGTTCTCTTTCCTTTTTTTCACGTCTCGATTTCCATTTGCATTAGTGTCCAACGCAGTGGGAAGTGCAATCAGTTTGCTTGGCTTCCATTTCAGCTAGTTTCTTGTTATTTAATATACCCTGTAGACATTTGTTGAAATGCTATGAGATGTATACAAACGTAGTTTCAATTTCTACTTGCTTATTCTTTTAATATACCCTGTTAATATAATAATAGGTTATTGTAGTATAAAATCTTCGATAGTTGATCCATCTATTTCCCTTTTTACTAGTTAAACATATCTCAATTTGCTGTGTGATGTTTGCATTTGAAATACAGGGTACTCTCTAGTCAGTCATTTAGTTCTCATTTAGGACTATTTAAGTATATTTCCTATAGCTACCGACGATATATATTAGCTACAGGGTATCTTTAGCATATTCTCTGACTAATCCCCTTCGGTAACATATGTATGTGCAAATACAGGGTATTTTCTAGTCAGTCTGTGCGTACTTAAGTAGTTTTCTTGCGGCTGCCTAGGTAATGCATCAGGCAATCTAAGTTAAGTGCATTTTCTAGTCAATCAGACATTATGCATATATTAGTTACAGGGTATTTCTTAAAAAATGGGCTTGTGCACGGTATTTTCTAGTCAGTCACTTTCTTTCCATTCCACTTTCAAAGTTTTATCCTCCAGCTGCCTTGCCAATAAAAGGTACAGGGTAGTCTCTAGTCAGACACTCCCCACAAAATGCACCCTTAGCATTTTTTTCTTTTTCAGATGCTTTTGGCAATTTGATGATTGCACGCATCGTGTAGCAGAAACTACCCAAAAAGTGGGACGGGCTGGGGGCGGGCTCAGTTCCGTTGGCCGGAAATGTGCATGGACCCGAAAAAAAGAGGAAGAGATAGCCAAAATAGTAAAGAAGAGTCACGAATGTCATTCTCGCATGTCAGCTAAGCATTGCGGCATCAATCCGACCGAAAATACGACTGCAGCTCAGCTCAGCCCTTTTCTTGTTCATGCAAATGCAGTCGCTGCACGAGGGCCATGTTTTAGTTGAGATCACATTTATTTTAGCTTTAAGCCAGCGTATGGGGCGTATGAGTAATAAAGGCTTTAAGCGCGAATTGCTGACTTACCTGATTGCCGAAGACACCAACGCTGGTGGCCGACGACACTTGATCGGGCCCAAACCAAACGGCGGCCAAACGCGCGGGCAGCGACAAAATGCAAACCTATAACGGATAATCCAGATACAGGTATAGATCTGTATATCTTCAGTTTAAGTCTTACCTGTGCTAGCGCCACAATTGCCTGTCCTATGAAGCTGACGTAGAAGAGCGACGGATCCACCGAGAAGACTTTGATCCAGGCGCCTATGCAGGTGCCCACAATGCCCACGAGTGCCGTTATGCGCAGACCCTAATCAAAGTTATTAAATGTTAGTCAAAGGCTTAAGCAAGCACTTGCACTAGTTGCACCACTTGCACCACCCACCACTTTGTCCAGAAACCAGCTGCCTGGAAATATGAGCGGTATATATAATATCATATAGATCATGGACGTCCAATCCACCCATTTATCACTGATGCCATAGTAGCTGCAATTGAAATATAGTTGACAGTTAAGCACCACTCTGCACCACTCTGCACCACCCAGCACCACACTGTGTCTGCATGAACTTGGGCAACTTTTAATTAAATATGAAAAGCTCTAAACTAAAGTTACCCAAAATTGTGTGCAAAATTATTTTTGTGGCTCAGCCAGCGGCACCACACCAGCACCACACCAGCACCACACCGGCACCACCTGTGCCAGCAGCACTTGCGCTAAGCCACTTACCGTGTTATTATATTGTTGATAATGGTATATTGTATCCACTGCATGGCATTCGATGCTGAATAGAATACAAAGAGTATAAGCACCGCCCAGCGTCTGGCATAGACTTTGTAACCTGCAAAGGTAGACAAAATAAACGAATATAATATAATATATATATATATATGGATATGGATATGGATATGGATATGTAGATGTGTATGTGTGTGTGTGTGTGTGTGTGTGTGTGTGTGCTTATATAAGTTTGTGTATTTGCATGTGTGGCAGCCACTTGAGCTGTGCGCTCACAGAACTTTGTTATCTTTCACAAGGCTAAAGCAAATGGCACACAGCACGCAGTCGAGCTTCAAGATTTACAGGATTAGTTTAGGCTGAGTTCCAGAGAGATGTGAAAAAATACATATATATATATATCATCTATATATATATATATATATATTTATATACTATGCATATATATGTAAGTTAATGGCTAAAGCTAGAGCTTAGTCTAGGCTGATAATAGGTTTGAGTTGCTTTGTTAGAAAAATTATGTATATATTTGTTAATTATTATCATTAATTTATTTTATTTAAACTAAGCAACCTCTCTATACTTAAATTTTATATAAAATTTTATATTTTTCAGTTATTTTTGAATTAATCCATTTCAATAAATTATTAGGAATGCAACACACAAAAGGTGTGCAAATCTCTTGTATGTTTATCAGCTTAACCATGCGTAAATTATGTAAGCCATGCTGTCTAAATTTCGTATGGTTTCATTTGGTAGTAATTAACAAAAAATAAGCTTTTAATGCTGGCCAAGACAGAAAAACACTTTTTGTTTTGGCTTATTTGCCAAATGTTTAGTAGTTAAAAAGTGAGCAAAAAACTTGTATTTAATTTTTTATTATTTTTTATGACTATATTCTGTTGCGCTTTATACTCTATATTTTATTTTAAATATTTCTTTTTTTTTTGCGAGTATATTCCATATTTATTAGCCATAATCAATCAATCTATTGAAAAGGAATAATGTGAAAACATATTTTTTTGGGCATTATTGAGGCTGGAACTTTGCACATTGCATATGGAGCTTGCAGGCAGCACTGCGTTTACTGCTCTTAACATTAAGTAAAAAACAAATAAAGATTTGTTTTCTGTTTATTATACTATATTAAATGTGCACTGAAAATATACAAGTTTAATTTTTAACGACTTACTTCAAACGCAATAAAAAATTACATCCTAAATCCTTTGTTTTATAAATAATAAATGTCTGTTAAAACAACTTATGTAAACTATAATTATTTTCAAGTTACAAATATATATATATATAAAAAAAAAAACAAAATCTAAATACAAAAAAAAATTAATATATTACATATTAAATAAAATAAAATATATATAAAAAGTATAAATATAAAAAACATATAAAGAAAATATAAACATTTCGATTTTTTATATTTTCTTTATTTATTATTTTTTTTATACATTTTAATTTTGTATATATATTTTATTAATTTTTTATTTCTATATTTTAAATTAATTAATTGTATAAATTTGATTTTATTATATTATAAATAGAAACAGAGTAACTGTTAGTCGCTCACATTGGAATTGTTAAGTTTTTAGGGCACGTGCTTTAACATTTTTAGTTGTTTGGCATTGAAAATGCCAACTGAAAGAAAAGCTTTTGATGTTTGTTATTTTTAGTTGACAACACACACACATACAATTTAGCTGCCTTTCTCTCTCTGTCACACATACATATGTATATGCTGTAAGCGCTGCACGCAAATCAGTGAATGCAAACAAAACGATTGCATACCTTGAGGTGCAGTTAAATCAAAATGGCCGCTTTGTTCATGTGTGCATGTGTGTGTGTGTGTGTGTGAGTGTGTGTGTACGTGTGCGTGTGTGTGCTTAAAGTGTTTTGCATGCAAATGCTTAGTTACTAAACGCAGGCACACATCTGTATATGTTGGCTATTGAGTGTAGCTAATGCCACAAAAGATTTGTGTGGCAGTCGTGACTAGAATCACATTGCATTGCATGCTAATCAAACAGATAAAATCGTTTGCATGTGCTCTTTAAACGGTTTGCTTGACTTCAAATGGGTATTCAAACTTGATCATGAATAATATAATCGAAGAGGTAACGGAAAGGGAATATATGTAAATGTCTAATATTTCCCCAGCGCCTCTCGCTCTTACTCGCAATGTCTTTCTTTTCTTATGCAAATTCTTTGCTTTAAAGCAGCTGTGGAACTTATTTTTGTGGATGATAAGTTAAAAGTCCTCTCTTCCATCCCATTGAGTGTTTCTAACTGCAGCCACATGGTACGAGCATTGTCGATTGTATAATGAGGGGAGGGTGCTGCGGATATTTATATATTCACTAAACTCACGCCGTTAGCTGCAACGCTTTTGATCCCGTTATGTTAGCTTTATATTCAGCAGAGAGTGCAAAAGGAAATACAATTGAAAGAACGGAGTTAGGAATTTACTCTGCGAAAAATTCATCTTCGATCTGTTGTGTGCTCTGCGCCAAAGAGATTGAGCAAGAATTAATGACAGTGAAAATAGTTGTTTAAGAGAGTATTACGCAGATATTTCTTAGAACTTAACCATGCTCTTTTGCTTATTTAAACCATATAGAAAATACATTCTCGACCTATATTGTCATGGCTAAAATTGGAGCTTCATGGCTTTGAGTCTAAGTAGATAAAAGTCGAAAAGAAGCATATTCAATCGTATTTATATTTACTATATATATATTCATGATCAGTAAGATCTGTTTCGTGCTGTCTGTTTGCTCAAATCAATAACCAAAATCAATGTACTCATTTCTCATCAGAATGAGCGCAAAATCTAACGCCAATGAAAAAGGCTCTGCAGTTGAGCCGTTCTTTGAGTGTCCGTTTTTTCAGCTATAAAGGGCTCTGCAATTGAGCCGCTCTTTGAGTGGCTGTTTTTCAGCTATAAAAAGCGACGCTGCAGTCGGTGCCAGCTCAGTCGCCTTTCTGGCTTGGTGCGGGTCAGTCATCGTGTAGTGCAGTGTCGTGTTGTGTAGTCAAGTGTAATGTTTAAGTTAAATATTTAAGAATTTTGTATTTTGTTAATAATTATTGTTAAAATGTTTTGTTTGTAAAATTATTTATATTTAAATAATGTACACATGTTAGAAAATTAGTTGTAATGATGATCATTATGTTAATGATCGTTATGATGTATAGTTTTATTTTCTTTTAATTGTTTAAATGTTTTGTTGTTAAATTATTATTTAGTAAATAATAATAATAGGTATATGATGAGAATGTTAATTTTATAATGATCATATTGTAATGATTATTTCGATGATGATCATTAATAATAATAATAATGTTTTTCTTGGTTAATGATGATTCCGATAATTATTTTTGTCATTATCATTATCAATGATCATTAGAAAAAATTTCTCTCTGTTGGTTATATAAATGTTAAAATTCTTTATGTTAAGATTTGATAATGTTAAGATTTGATAATGTTAAAATTTGTCAATGTTAAAATTTGTCAATGTTAAAATTTGTCAATGTTAAAATTTGTCAATGATAAAATTTGTCAATGTTAAAAATTTGTCAATGTTAAAAATTTGTCAATGTTAAAAATTTGTCAATGTTAAAATTTGTCAATGTTAAAATTTGTCAATGTTAAAATTTGTCAATGTTAAAATTTGTCAATGTTAAAATTTGTCAATGTTAAAATTTGTCAATGTTAAAATTTGTCAATGTTAAAATTTGTCAATGTTAAAATTTGTCAATGTTAAAGTTTGTTGATGTTAAAGTTTGTTAACGTTAAAATTTATCAATGTTAAGTCCAATGTTAAAGTTTGTTAATGTTAAAATTTGCTAATGTTTAATAATAATGTTAACTCACCTTCGGCTGGTGTAGCTGGCGCTTTGTTGTTGGCTTTGCTCTCCTTCTCCTTGGGCGTGATCATGTCTGTGGATTTGCTGCTGGCTATATATGAATCGGCGTTCTCAGCTGCGCCGCTGGCGCTATGTTTTAGATCCATCTAGTATAATATATATATATATATATATAAGCCTTTATGTATACAACTTTATATTCTTATATAAATTTAGCTTTTGGGCGGTTGTTTTTGCCTTCGGCTCTGGCTCGCTGATAATATTTCGGTGGTGTCGTTGAATATGTACTGTACTTGTTAGTTGGGCAGTTTAAATAGTTGATAAATTTCTTGAAAATCACTGCAAAATAGACACATAAAGATTAGCTTAATTTTAAAAACGAATTCTGCTTGCATGCAGCAAATATTTGATGGAATTTTAATATGCCGCAACGGCAGATGCAGCGACAGCGGCAGATGCAGCGGCTTTGTGGTTGCAAATTGTTAAAAGTTTTTCGAAGCAATACGCACGTACATCGACACACACACACACACACAGCCACCCACCAACCCGATAAAAACACTCTCAGACGTGAGCTACACGTGTGCAACGAGCTTAACAACTGGCATAAACATTTCTTGTGGTCCCCGCAAAGCCAACATAATACGCGCACATATTACGGCCGTCTCCTGCCTCCTGCCTTCTGCCTCCTGCAGCCAGCCTCTTCTTGAGGCCTTTCCTGCATTTCCAGCCATGGCTGGCAGCTGGTTATATTAATATTATTGTTGGTTTTTATATGCCCTGTGTGTCTGAAGTGCTAGCAGGGTATGCTTGAGCAGTCGGAAATATATAAAATAATATAAGAATATGAATTATTTCTTGCTTTTTAAGGCCTGTTAATGTTGCTTTTAAAATATTTACAAAAAAATATTCTTGTTTAATTTAATAATTTAAAAAGTCAATAAATATATTTATATTTATTAACTATATTTAGAACAGCAAAAGTTGTTTAATTTCAAATTTTTATATTAGTATTTGAATAATTCAAGGAAAAATCTCACAAAACGTACAAAATATTCTTTATAAAAAATCAGTTTACAGGGCATCTCGTAGTCGTGCCAGCCCTTGTTTCAGACAATTTGATAAGCGATCACAGTTTGCTCTTTTGGCCATTAGACAAATTGCTTTTGCATACGAAATTCGTATTTAAAAACTGATTAAAATTGATTTAGGATTTGCGAGGCGTTCATTAAGCTATTAAAGCGCGATTCATTTGCATTCATTTATTTATTTTTTTCCTCCTTTCAAATTGCATTTATTCAAACAGCATTCATTGTTACACTCATTATTGTTGCAGTTGCAGTTGTTGTTGCTGTTGTTGTTGCTGTTGTACTTTGACATTGAGTTCGCGCACGGAACATAAATGAACCCATTGAAACGAATCAACGCTTGGGATTTTGGGCTGCGAAATTCGTTGAGATGAATTTGATGGAATGGAATTTGGAATTGAAATTGAAATTGGACCAAGGGGTTACTTTATGCCCGTTCATGTGCTCCTCAAGGAGTATATTGGCTTTTGGATAGAGTAAGCCTTAGATATGAAGCTGATGTATGGAATTGTCAAGATGCACCTTGAACTCATACGATTCAACTGAAGGGCAATTGCAGCCTGAGCGCGTATCCTGCAGTCAGTTACTTCCTACGATTACTCTCTTCCCCGTTTGGGCCACTTTTCCACTTGTTGCTGTTGAAAAAGCCAATCAACTGCCTGAATTTATGAGCTGCACAAATTTGTGCCTGACTAACTCGGCGCGAATGGCATTTGCCCAAGCTGATTTGAGTTCATTACACACACACGCACGCACGCACACACCTTGGTAATGCCTGCAAGGCTGCATATATATATATATATATATATTTGTTGTAGCCGCATTTGGCCAAAGTTTTTCCCATCCATAATTAAATTGCGCGTGCCAAAACTGGGGAAAAAAATGAAACCTCGCTGCAGTCCCTAATTGATTTAACTTCGTTAACGATGGCACTTAAATCAATTTGTGACTGAACAACAATTACAGCAACAGTAAAAGCAACAGCAACAGCAACAGCAACAATTTTGCCTAAAACAATGGCTGTGGCATGTTTTGCAATTTGAATACCCTGTACCCATTTGGGTCAATCAGATTTGACTAATTTTCACAATTTAGGCTTTAACTGTAAGCTAATAGGTAATTTTAGCTACTGCCTGGATTTGTTTATGCATTAAATTCGTTTTTACGAAATGATTTTAATTCATTGCAAACAGTAAAATGTGTGAAAATAATTAAAAATTCAGAATTAATTCGATTTGGCACGATTTGATTAGCTTTTGCCTTGACTACCTATGCCTTTGTTATGGATAAAAAATATATAATGTATATAAAATAATAAAAATAAATAATAATAATAACAACGAAGATATGAAAAATATAATATATATTTAATTATTATATAGGAAAAGTATAAATTATATTCTAATCCTATTATGACTGGATTAGAATATAATTTATACTATTACTAAATAATAATTAAATATATACTATAATATTTTTCATATCTTTGTTGTTATTATTATTATTACTATTTCATGTATATTATATTTATTTATTAGTTCCGCTTGAGCAATGTTAGTTATAAAGAATTTGTTTATTAGCTGTTTTTTTTTTGCTTTTCAATTTCTTTTAATTTGGTCTTTGCCTGGTTTTTTTTTCTAAGAATTTTTTATTAGTTGTCTACACTCACTTATTTATTTCATTTTTCTCTAGTTATTTTTTTTAGCATTTTTTTTTTAACTTTACTTTGGCTGAGTCACTTTTAGCTAGTGCTTTTTTTGCTATGCCCACTTTTTCTAAACATAATTTTACTTTACTTTACTTTACTTTACTTTACTTTCCTTTACCTTAGTTACGTTACTAAGTCACTATTTGGGCGCTTTTTTGCTGCGCCTCTTGCTACACACAGTTTTTTTTTTATTATTTAAAATTTGGTTTTTATCTGTTTGCGCCTGCTCGCGTTTCTTTTTAAAGAACGTCTTTACACGCTGTACTTTTTACCTGCTACATTTTACATGTGTTTTTTACTAGTTCTCTTTGCTAAGAATTTTTTAATATATTTTTTGTTTAACCCAGTTACCTATGCAAGGTTTTTTGTTACATTTTTGTTTTTTTTACTTGTTTATCTATATTCCTTACTTTACTCTAACTGAAATTAATTTATAATAGTTTTTCTTGCTTCAACATTGCTTAAGGCATTTTTTACAAGTTAAAAAAGAACTTCGCATTTTTTTTTTAAATATTTTTCTTGCTCAGCTGTTTATGCCTTGATTTTTTATAATTTTTTTTCTTACTTATTTTTGTATACCTTTTTTATAATTTTTACTTGTTTTTCTGTATCCAGTTTTGTTTTGCTTTGCTCAGTGGCTGCCTTGCCCCAATATTTGCTGGTATTCCTGGCATTCCTGGCATTCCTGGCATATTCTCTTATTATTCATTTTTGTGCTGAACTATGCCCAGATTTTTGTTGCCACTCGTAACATTATGATACTGATAGAATTGATTGAATATATTGGTATTGACATTATGATAAACACAAAATACTTTATCTCACTCGTATAACATATCAGAAATCAATCAAAAACTAAATGCAGCAATACATAGAGATTATGAAGGCTATTCTCTTCTACAGCAATTTAATTTAGATGAGGAAATCAAATGAATTGTGTATAGATAATATATACAATGCATATGAGTACATAAAATTCAGTCATGTAAACTTGTATAGGGTATTTACGCGTCTCACGCATTCCATATTTCCATATACCCATATTAAATCCTTATGAATGTAATCCTTATGTTATGCATATAATCTTAATTATTTAATGATATGAGAGTGAAGTTAAACAAGTGTCTACAGGGTATCTAGCAGTCTCATACATACCCTTTAGTCATAGCGTTTTTTTGGAGGCCCGCGTAAATTGCCCCCAATGAGGCTTGGACGATTGCAACATTTTTGTTATGCATGTCATTTGGGGCTTTGTGATTTACTGATGTTCAGCTAATGTGCTTGTCAGACATATAGCGAGACTAGATTTATCAGTAACTGAACTTTAACTACATATATGGCAACTATATGTTACTATATAGCAACTAAGCAACATTCTGATTGGGCGAGCTAAACAGCTGTTGGCGGCATTTTGGCGTGAGAAATGAAAACAGCAAAAAATAAATAAAAATTGATAAAACACACAAAAATAAACAGAGCCAGATACAGAAACAGCTAAACAGCAGAGCAACAACAACAACAGATGATGGCGAACACCAAGAACAAGAACAAGAACAAGAACAAGGAGAGAAACAAGCATGCGGCTGAGTGAAAAGCGTGATAAGAGCAAAAGAATAAAGAACATGTTGAACTTACAGCGGCAAGAAATAAATATATATATATATATATATATATATATATATATATATATTTATATATAGTTATATATATATATATGCATGAATAGTACAATCGGCAGCTGAAGAGTCTCCTTCTATGTGGGGGAGTTTTTATTTTATTTTTTTGTTTATTTTATAAATAAAACTTAAAAAAGAACACAGAACAAAGTTGATTTGAGAAAAACGCGCACGAATTGAATATGATTCAAGATTTCATATAAAAATATATATAAATATATATTGTTGATAAGCAAAGAGTGTGTAAAACTTAAGGTAGGTTAAAAACACGCGTACGCCGATCAAATATACATATGTATATATATATATATATTAATATCAGTCCCAATCCGGTTGAGACGAACAACGTTTTGAGAGCGCCAGCGGGCGAATCGAAACTGAAACTAAATCCGACGCAACAAAAAAACTCGCTCAGCGCTGCTCATAAAGTTGATTTTGCAAAATGTTGTTGTCGTTGTTGTTGTTGTTGTTATTACTGTAACAGCTGATTCTTTGAGCAGACATACTAACTACACACACACACACACAGACACACAGACACTCGCACACACACTCGCTTGATTTCACACTGACTCTGACAAGGTAAACAGCTAATTACAAATTAAATTTTGTATAGCCATAAATATATGTATTTATTATTTTTGTTTTTTTTTTTTCAACATGTCAATTGTTGTTAATGAATTGTAAAGAACTCTTTGTTTATTTTTTATGGCGTTTTGCGTGCTTGCCGAACTTATCAGACAAATGCAATGCACAAATTATTATCTGAATTACAGAAAGTGAAATAAATTCAATTTGATTTACCGAACAAACATTGAACACAGGTTTCAATTTTAAAGACAAATTTGACTTTGTTTAAAAATTAAGAAAAAAATATATAAATAAAAATATTTAATTAAAAAATAAATAAAGAAAAAGATAAAAAAAAGATAAAAAAAAGAAAGGAAAAAGAAAATAAAAATAACTGAAAATTAAAAAAAAAATTTAAACAAATAAATAAAAAATAAATAAAAACTAAATAAATAAAATATAAACAAGTAAAAAATGGAATAATTAAAATATATAAATATAAATAAATACTAAAAAAAAATAATTGTTTGAAAAAAATAAATATAAATAAATCAAATATAAATGAAAAAAATTAATATTTGAACAAAAATAAATAAAAACAAAAAAAAATAAAAATTATTAAATATTTAAATCAATAAATCCAAAACATGGCAAAAATATAAAATGGAATATTTATAAATATAAATTACTTTAAACAAAACTTTGAATTCTTTTAAAAACTGTTAACAAATGTGTTAGGAATGTAAATTAAATATAAAAAATAAAGAAAACTATATATAGATGTAGACAGAAAAGTATTAACAATTATATACTTAAAAAAAAAAATAGATAAATAAAAATGTATGCGTGTGTATATATTTTAAAACTAGTCCCTTAGGCAGTATGTTAGCCTTAGCTTAAGGGCTGTAAACATCTGCTTATGTACATAGTACGAGCTTTGACTGAGCTTTAAGATAAACCAAAATAAAATTATGACAATCAAGCCTAAGGCTTTAAGTTCTAGCAATTGGCGGTATATAAGAAAGTATTAAAACGCTTTCATCAACTCAGCTTTAAGTAAACAAAATATTTATGGAATGCAAAGCTTCAATTTGTTACCTTAAGCTGCATATCAATTGCAATGGACTTGAAGTTGTAAGTTGAAAGAAAACAAACATAATTAATTGTAAGCAAAGCTTAAAGCTCGCAATTAATTGCATTGGCTGCTTAACGGCTTGTAAAGCTGTCAAGCTTTCAGTGCAATTAATTGCTTGAGCTCGATGCAATTTATCTTTGTACGGCGTGATTTTATACGGAATATTTATTCAAGCGTTGTTTGCATACTTCTTGCCAGCACTGTTGCAGCATACTGCATTATGCATTTCATATGCTTACCGTTATATATATATATATATATATATGTATGTATATATGTATGTCTGTGCTATGTCCATATGTGACTGTGCCAAAGATGCTCCCATTATTGCCTGCTTCTCTACAGTGAAGCCTGGCGTAAGGCGATTGCACTTAATACTAGAATAATAACTAAATTTAGCCGCGAGCACTTAGTCAGTGCTCACTGTTGATTCATGCCACCATCGAATTGCAGCAGTAAAACGTTTCGTCGTCTTCTTCCTATCACATATTCCACTTTATCGCGCACTTTCTTTAGCGACAACTTCGTCATACTTAAAACACGTGTAATTCCCCCTCCTCTTGCCCTCGCTTCGTCCCTCCTCTCTCTCTCTCTCTCTCTCTCTCTCTCTGTCTCTGCACCTTCCAATTGTCACGTCTCTTCCCCAAAGCTTTTTGTCTTCTTTTTGTTATTTTTTTTTGTTGTTTTATTGAATAATTTGATGGAATTTCCGTGAAATACTCGAGCCAAAACAGTCGCAGACAAAGTCCGAATCTTTTTTTTTCACGTTTTGCTCTGCCCCAAGTGGGGGTCATTATTCGATTAAGTCAAATTGTTATACTTTATTATAAATAATGCAAATCATCAACATCATCATCAACATCGTCAGCACATGTGTGGCTGTGTGTTGCGCTAAACCTTCCACGCCCGCCCCTTTTTTTATTGTGGCACGCCCCTGCTCTGCTGGTTATCTGCTCATAACTCAAGAGCCAAACTAATCAACGTGTACTTTGTATGTACATGGGCTGAGCCGCATGCGAAATTTCGCGTAGCCAAAAAAAAAGATAATGAAATCGGCTGATTAAGTCTTTAGAGATTGTTTTCATTCTATATATGTATATATACATATGTTCATAGCAAATCATTATTGCTTCATTATAGATATTAGTCTGTAGCACCCGACGCTTAGCAGCCAGGCAAGCGTAAAGTTTTCCCATTCTCTCTCTCTCTCTCTCTCTTTCCCTCTCTCTCTTTTCCACTCTCTCTGTCTCTCTGTGTCTCTTTTATTTAAATCAGTCACGTTTTTTTGCCATATAACACACGTATGTGCTTCAATTAACTGGTTTTAATGAAAGCCTCTCTCATTAACTTGGCCAATACTTAGACTTCTAGCGACCTAACTAACCTAACCTGTCTGGGTAAAAACCCCATTCGAACTGTCTATCTACCTATTTGGCATGCAAATCACTTGCAGCTGGCTTATTCTAGAAACTAACCTTTTCCAGGGCTCGGGCATTACTATCTATTGTGTGTGTGTGTGTGTGTGTGTGTGTGTGTCATAGGGGAAGTCTTCACTTATTGTGTTATTAACTATTATTAGTTTAGTCTGGCTACAAGCAGAAAAGTCTGCTTAAGGTTGGCATTTAACAGTATTTTCTTTATATTATCATTAACATTACAAAGAATTATAAATTTAATAAATAATTATATTTAGGCTGTTAAAGGAAATTTTTTAATATTTAATAAAAGATAAATTGTAATATTCAATAAATTGATTTATTTTGATTGCAGTTTAGTCATAAGCTACAAATTATGGAATTATGTATATAGAATGTTTTCTTTAGTTCCTTTTTCCAATATTTCAAATTGTAAATTTTTCAATAAAGCCTAACTTAATTCATTGACTTAACACTCGACTTATGCCCCTGCTTATGCACAGCTATAGGTCAGTTTTTGATCTAAAATATTTAACAAATAATAACAATAATAAAAAAAATAATAAATTGTATCAACTTCTAATTTTCTCTTCATAAGTGCGCGTAGATCTAACTGAAAATATTGCTTTTATATACCTAAATATTTTCATACACAAAACGCGCTAGATTTGACCATGAATTGTGGTTATAGAAATAGCAGAAGTAAAGATCAAGCTTTGTAGCTGCGACTGTTACTTGGTTTTTTTTTTTTTTTAAATTCAATATATTTTACATTTATCTTAAATTATTTTCAACTTTCACTTTCATTGCAACTTAAACTTAAGTTTGATTGCCTAATAAAACAATTTACATATTCAATAAAAACAATATAATACAAATATGAAATAAAATATATGAAATAAAATAAAATATAATATATAAAATAAATATGCAAAGTATTCAAATAAAATATATAAAATAAAATATAATTTGATTCTACATTTGAAAAAAAACTGAAAAACTGAAGTAATTTCTACATTTTGTAAATGTTCTATTTAAAACTTGAATTCCATGATCGTTAATGAATTGATAATGAATCGCTACTAATGTAGCTATATACTTGAAATATGAAACATATATGTATAGTTGTTCTTCTAAAGTGTTAAGATTTGCAATTAGAACTGCCAAATTTGACTGTTAAGCTAGTGCAGACTTTCGCTTTAGATGTATTAAACAGAATTCAACTGTTTTTGAGCATTGAACGAGTCGTTGACGCCGCATTCTGCAGCACTTTAAATTGTTCTTTATATTTATCATTATTATTTATACATAAATATGTTGTACAGGTGTTGCCAAGCGTATATTACAGGTGTTTTACCTAGCTCTTATCATATTATTTGTTAATTATTTTTCTTAAACCTGCGATTTTATCTTATCGAAGCAAAATGTGTATTAACGGCTACTTGAGAGCTACATCCATATGAACTCATCAATCTACGAGTCAACGTATTGTTCTCAATACAAAGTAACATCAAAACTGATAAGATAAAGGGCGTATATATATAGATATATACACATATATATAAGAGTTATTTCACCTATCTTCAATCTAAGTTAAGAGCTGCTTAATAGATATAGAGACACATTCAATTATCCAGCTGCAGGGCCAATGAAGGCTTACTATATGTACCTATATCTCTATATCTATGACTGTATGTGTGTGTATAACTGTGTGTGTGTGTGTGTGTGTGTGTGTCATCAACTGGTAATCATTTTAATGTTTACTAAAACACAAGCGCAAGCCACGCGCTGAGGAGCTGAGCTCATTAAGCTTGCAGAGCGCTGCCAAAGCGAACGTCCCGCCCTGATTGCCACATTTCCCATGCACTTTCAATTTTCGCACTTTGCCGCTCATGCTGCATGCCACTTGCCCACTTGGCCGCTTGGCCGCTTGGCCGCTTGGCCGCTGGTCGAGCTATGTGTGTTGTGTGGCGCTTTGTTCTCGATTTCAATCTCACATGAATTCCAAATGCAATTTGTCGTCGCTGTGCAGCGCCTCTCGGGCAATTGGCTGAGAATGAGCAAAAGCTAGCGACCAATTAGTTAGGACCTTGCCAAAGGGAACAACAACAGCAGCAGCAGCAGCAGCAACAGCAACAGCAGCAGCAGCAGCAGTAAGAGAAGAAGAAGAAGACGACGCAGATATTGAAGTAACAACAGTTTACGCCTTAAACTGTTGCTCAATTATTAATGCCAACAATTTGTTTAAACTGCTGTTGGCAAACATTTCATTTCTTCTGTTTTTCCTTTTGCAGCTCGTTCGCAACATTAACTTGAGCCAGGATATTTCATCAAAATGCCTAACGCAAGTTGCTTCAGTCATATTTTAAGTGATTCCCATTCCCAATCAACCGAAATTACTTTTATATTTATGTCCTAGATATTGTATGTATATAATTTGCATATAAATATGAAATATTTATAGGCCTATTTGATAGCTGTGAGGTTTTGTTACTTCATATACCCTGTACACTGAGCAAGGGGCAGAGCTTGTACTGATCAAATAACAGTTAGCTGGCTGGCAGATACTAAGATACTAACTAAGTTGTTTAACTGAAATTTCTAGCATGAAAAGGAGTTACGACAGTTCTCGATTAACTCTATATAGAGATACATATACATTCAGCTGCGTTCATAAAAATAGTAGTGCGATATGAACTAAAAGAGAATTGCAGTATTTCTAAAGATCTTTCTTGATAGGCTACAGCCTATCATCAGATCTATCTCTTGAGCCTGCAATGCAGGGTATATTCACAGCTCATCAGCATTGCCACGTCCATTAGGCTCGTCACATTAATGACGCTCGCTGTGAAGTCTTGCGGGATTGTAGAAGGATGTGGAGTAGCTGCCTCGGCTGCTGCGTAATTTCAACTGCGATTACCGCAACACGCATTTGTCAAGCGCCTCTTAAGCCCCAGCAAATCGCATAATTATGGAGGCTGTACTGAGCTGAGCTGGGCTGGGCTAGGCGTGGCGCCGCCCACTTGAAATGTGACATAATTTCCGCAACATTTATTTATTAATTAAAAAAGGAAGCCAAAGAAAAAAAGTCGAAATGAGTCGCGAGAATTGTGCGCCTTAAATGGCGTGCGGCAGGCACTTTATCTGCGCCTTGGCAGGCTCCACTGTGGGCAGTTAAGCTAGATTAATTACCAAATAAATTTTATTTCATTTGCTCAAAACAAAATGGAAAAAAAGAAACTTTTCAAAAGATTCTCAAATTTGCGGCAATTATCATTCATGTTTGAGCACAGCAGGCGGCAGGCTGCTGCAACATTAATGTTTGCTTTGTTGTAATTGTAATGGAGACTATATACCTGGTATTATAAAAAAAAAATGAGATATGTATGGTCGGAAAGTGTCAAATGTATTTGTAGAACTTTATGATTAATTTTATACATTTTATAAGCTTTTCTATATTACGCTGACTAACGCTGTAAAGAAATGAGTTATTCCGGCCATCTCTTCTGAGAACTGTTATCTAGTATAAGTATTAGTAAACAGCTAGTTCATATATCTTCTCTCTCCCTCTCTCTCTCTCTATATATATAAATATATATATATATTCAAATCTAATCTAAGCAAACAAAGCCACACGACATACAATGTCTGCTAATCAACTTATCTTGTCAGCCATATAATTTGAATTGAATTAGCTTTGACTTAGCTTCGACTTAGCTTCGACTTAGTTGTGTTTGCTAAATAGCTTTTTCAGACAAGTTTTATTATCTGTGGAAATGCTAGACAAGTTGGTTTCACTGTGGAGATCAAAGTTTCACTAAACTTAAACAGAAAGACAGACTAAGTTCAGGATGCGAACTAATCGCTTCCACTCCAAAATTAACTCATTTTAAAAGTTATCCAAAAGCAGCTTTATCATATACAAATCAGTCTGACATGCACTTGTTGGGAATGTTCGACTAGTTAGTATCTGTGCCCCACAATTCTTATGTGTGCCAAAGCACAAAAGCTTGCTTGCAGAATGAATTCTTTGCAGAATGTAGAAACTTATCGTAAATGTGGCTAAGTTGATAAAGAGTTAATCATAGTTCAAATACTTTTCAATATTTCGCCTAAAATCTAAAGATCTTGGCAAAAAGTTGTGCACACCTACACATTATAGAGGACAGATATGTCCTAGTCGAACAATCCCAACTACTTATTTTGTATATATAAACTCTACTGTAAAGCGATTTCTCCTTTGTATATAAAGTTGTGTTCATTAAAATAGTAGTGCGTCTGAAATGTTGAACAGCAATATTTTGTGATAAACCCAAACAATTTGAAAGTAACATTAAGACCAACATACAAATATATATTTATACATATATAAATTTTTGCTGTTCAATATTTCAGTTCCACTACTATTCTTATGAACATAGCCGTATATAAAAAATTGATCAAATTTGTCTACTCTATTTGTTTCCAATTTGTATATACTTATTGCGTTCCTTTCCACCTCCATTAGTAGGTCTTCTAATGCTTATACTAGGTCTTCCCTTCTTCAGCATTCGTTTTACAGGATATCTTGCAGTTGAGCGTTAATTTGATTTGCTCTTTAAAGGTTTTTAAAATTTCTATATTATATTTCTAATAAAAAATATCTATAATAAATTTGATAAGTATTTTGCAGCAGTCTTTTTACAGGATATCTTAAAGTTGAGCTTCACATTTATTCTAAGTATGCAAAGTTTCCTAAGAATTCCTATTCAAAAACTTTGTCTCTTGACTAAGCACAACAAGCAGATCATCTTCAATAAATGAAACATCAATAATTTGCAGTTAAAGCTAACCCTTTACAGGATATCCTGCAGTTGAGCTCGAAAGTGTTAACTTTTGATTCGAAGTGCTCAAAATCCTTTTAAACTCTTTATTGAATAAGCCACAAAAAGTGAGCATAGTTCTAGGCTTCGCTCTGCAGAGCTTCACACAGATGAAATTGCAAGTTAAAGCTAACATTTTACAGGATATCTTATAGTTGTGTCTTCAACTACTCACATTTGGTTCTGGTGACTGCTCAGGCCATTCACAGAAAGTCTTATTATGCAATTTCTACTGCTGCCTCTGCCTCTGCTGCAGTCGCTGCTGTCGCTGCTGCAGCATGAGTGTGCCGCATTCATTTCATATGCGAGCATCTCGATTAGTTAGCAGTTTTTCTCATCTGTTCTTTTTTTTTTTGCCCATTCTTTCTGGCTTTTTAGTTTTTTGGTTTTTGGTGGCTTTGCCATTTGTGTTGGCCTGGTCAGATGGATTTTTAATTGCGCTGCTTTTGCATTTGATGGCCGCCATTTTGCTGGCGTTGTCAGTTTCCTAATTGGACATTTTGTAATTAACTTCAATGGCAGTTCACTTGAGCTGCAATCCGACTTCCAACGACACCCCCTCCCCCCGCTCCGCCCCTCCCTCAGCTGTTGTGTTTCTTGCTCTTATCGAGCACATTTTTCACATTTTCTGCTGTGAACTTTTATTGTGGCTTTTGGCTGCAGCGTCGCCTTTGCTATTGTTATTTATGTGCAGCTCGTTAGTTTTTCTTTCCTTATTTCCTCTTTTTGGCGGTTTCTTATTTATTGTTGTTGTTATTGTTGTTATTGTTGCTGCTGTTGCTGCATTTAGCTGCAGAGCTTCTGCTGTAATCGCTGAATTGATTGCACGCTGCACTCGAGCGTATCCTAATTGATAACATTGTAAGGTAGTTTATTTATCTCTGGCTAAAAGTTAAGCAACCTGCTCGCTGTCAGGGGATTTGCGGAATTTTAAGAGGGTGTGGATGGGCGGCTTTAAGCTTGCCTCTCAGCAGGAAGTGCCCTAGTTACAAAGTTCAATCAATAAGTTAGCTATGCAATTGTACCTTATCATAGGAAGTGCTGTTTAAATGCACTGCGCGAAATCAATGAAGGCAACAAATTTGTTTAAGTTTGTGAAAACATATATACTAATGAAGTATATTTTAAAATGTATTATAGATAGATAGATATCACTTTATTTACACATATGTGTGTATTAAAATATGTATGTGAAATATGTAAGTAAATATATTATATTTTTTTTTTACTTATTATATTGTTTTTATATATGTTAATTATTTTTTGCCATTTTTTTACTTTTTTTCATATTTTTTATTATTATTTTTGTGTTATTTTTTTTAAATATTTTTTTTTATTATTTTTTATTGTAACTATTCTCTATTTATATATTTTGTTATTAATCCTTTTTATTATTATAAGTATATATTATTATTATTGTCATTTATTTTTGATTCAAATTCTATTTGTTTTTTTTTTTTTAATATTTAAAGCCAGTTTTTATTTACGAAGCTTTCATATAACATAAATGCCCTCAGCCAAGTTGAACTATTCAAAACTTTACCAACTCCACTTTAGATATGCAGCATAAAATCATATAAGCTGCAACCAGCTCAACCGCTACATTTACAACTTCATATTTCTTCTAGTGTACGTGTCAAAAGATGGGTAAAACTTTTACTTTTACAGTTAGTTGTTCGCATGCAATTTCGTGAATGCTTCCCATTCGTTTCCTTCCTGTTGATTGAAGCTTATTTAAAGCGCTTTAAAGTGTTTAGCAAGACGAGAGCGCGCGAAAAGAAGCAAAGAGCGAATGGGAGCGGGAGCGAGAGCAGAGAGAGAGAGAGAGCGAGGGCAAGGCGAAGAGCGTCAGTGCGCTTGAAAGTACTTCAGTTCAAAAACCTCCGAGCATTGCGTCACAAAATTCACGCCATAGACAAAACACACACACACACACACACACACAGACACACACACACAGAAATGCTGCGAGCGCTAGCACACACAGACACACACAGCCACAGGGACAACGGACTTTGTGTGAAGCTTTTCATACTAGCAGCGACTCGTCAACAATCAGCCGTAAGTTTGCCTCAATGTGTGGAAAAGGGAGAACACACACACGCACACACACACACACACACACACACATAGTCAGCAACCGGTTCAGTCTGTGTGTGTGTGCTTTTGCCAATTGTCTAGCGTCGCCTTTCGAGTGGGCTTTTGGGCGCTGCTTAGCAAGACGACACCTGGAGAACTGCAATGGCTTGTGCTGCTTCTTAATCTTGTTCTAAATATAAACGCCAAACCAAGCAAAACACATGAAATGATGCATGCAGAAAAGAAAATCAATTTATGGATTTTAGTTTTTTTGTTTGACTCGAGTCAACAACAACAACAGCAACAGAATGCACGTGTTTATTTTTCGACTGCTTCTTCTTCTTTTTCTTTTACTTGTTATGCTTTAGTTGAGATTTAAGTTTGTCTGCTATTTGAACAGCTGGCTGCAGCGTATACGAGCGCGTGTGCAATTAATGCAATTGAGCTTAATTGCAAGCAAATGAAATGCAAAGCACTCAGCAGCAAAAGTGAAAGAGAGTGAGAGGCAGAGAGGCTGGGAACACACTTAACTTACCCCGTTAGTTGAAGCTGTCGCAGCAGCACACAAAAGCGCGCTAAAATGCCAGCACATGTATTTGACTGTGTGTGTGTGAGTGACTCTCGGTGTGTGTGCGTGCGTATGCGTGCGTGCGTGCGTAAGTTTTACGGGCTGTCGCGCCACTTTTTTTTTTTGTTTGAATGTGAATGAAATTTGGTTTTTTTTTTCTTGTATAAATAGGTAAATGAAATGCGCTGCGCTGCAGCCGCGCTCACACTCACACTCACAATTCAAATGTAATTCACAATTACGCGGCGCCTTTTGTTGTCTTTGTTTGCTTTTTGCACAGGAACTGCAGAAACTCTTTAATTATCCTTAAATTTTGTCTATATTATCATTTGCTGCTGCTGCTGCTGTTGCTGTTGCAAACAGTTTGTGGCACACGCTGAACAGGACTACTGCGAATCGCGTTGCCTTTGGCCATTTTATAGGACCTGCTTAGGTTCCACACAACAGCTGTTGTGGGATGCTGTGGATGCTGTCGCCCTCTCTCTCTCTCTCTCTCTCGCTCTCGCTCGTGCCAATGCGCAGTTACAAACAACAAACGAAGAGCGACTAACTGTTTAACTATATTTAATTAGTCAATGAGGATGCTCGAATATATTTTGATATTTATTAGATATTACCTTAAACAAAATCGAAGCCCATTTCCGCGCTGCCAATAAAAAGCACTTTGAATGCGCCGCCTAAAAGTATGCTGTAAATGTTGTGCAGTCACAGGGTGTGTCATGTTGAGCTTGGGACTTGCTCGCACTTGTTGCTGCCTTTGCTTTGGGCTAATTTATTGCTGCCTCAATATGATGCCATAAATTATATCCCAGATAATCTGCGCAAATACCCAAATAACTCAAATGTACTCAAGTTTTTAAAGGAGATAAAGAAGAAAGATTTTAAACTTGTTTTTAAATGTTAAATTGAAATTTTTGTATGAGCTTGAACCGATTTTATAAATTACTGAACTTCTACTTATGCTTATTGTAAGTATACTCATATACTTTGTAAGTATACTTAGACTCTTATAAAATTCAAAAATTTTGATTAAGTTATTGTTAATATGATTAGCCACACCTTTTTGACCAACTTCTCACGCTTGACTCTGAGAAATTGAGAAAATTCGCTATGGCTATTAAGTGATACCACCCAAAAATAAACATAAAGAAGAAGAAGAATCAGCAGCAGCATCGAAAGTGGTTGTCAAATGACTTTCACCCATCAAAATTTTGTGTTATTGGATAAACAAATTCTGTCGATCGATGTAAAGATCTAGCACAACTTTTTGGCATTGCATTGTTTTGTTTTCTTTATTTTGTTTGTCTTTTTTTTTATAAGTCAAAATCGCGTGTCAGCAGCTGCTTAAGGAATTCACAAGATTCATTTGATAAGAATGCCAACTGTTTATGATTGTTGCTGTTGCTTTTTACATCTCTTATACATTTCTAGCTTAACTGTCAATCGTGTGCTTTTTGCATTCCACGATGACTTGGCCAAGGGGGGATGATAAAGCGTTACTTGGCCAGCCATTAGCCAGGCTTTAAGCAACGGCAAAACGGGCAGAGAGCATATTCCATATCAATACGAATGAGATAATAAAAAAGTGAGCGGAAAATATGCTCGAAAATATGACCAAATACTTAGATGCTGCTGAGTGGGTCTCAGCGTCGCAGTCGCGTCGCAGTCGGCGACTGTGTGTCAGGTGCAATGCGCCGAAGCTGTTGACCAGCAGCAGTAACAGCAGCACAGGCAGCGGAAGGAGCAGAGCAGAGAGAGAGAGCGACGAAAGACAGACGTTAAAAGTACATAAAAACACACGAAATAGGAGAAAAATTACAAAAAAAAGAGACAAAAAGTCGAAGAAAAAATAAACGCAGGCAGAGCTCATATGTAGGTGTGAGTGTGTATGTGTGTGTGTATGTATGTGTGTATGTATGTGTGTGTGACGGACTGTGAATATCATCGTGGCAGTCGTTGATGTTGTTGTTGTTGTTGTTACTGTCGCTATTGTTGGTCCGGCTGACAGACGTATCAAATGTCTTTCATAGGTAGTTAAACGCTTCCTATTCCGTGCATGTCGCTGCACTTGGCTATTTGCATGGCTTAGACAGCTTGGACTCTCGGCATTTGGCGTAGGGCATTTCCCGATCCATTTGGCCGACCCATTAACAACGCCCATATCGAAGCGAAGCTTCTGCGACTAACTGAACTTGTGTAACCGAAGACGAATACGAATACGAATGTGTTTATGGTTCTCTGTTATTTTTTGCACTTCCCTTTTAAGTCGCTTCCTTATGGCTGAAGTTTGGTCGTGTGACCAAATGCGCTGGACAGTCTGCAATTTAGAAGAGAGTAAAAGAGAGGAGTATAAGAAGTTTGCCCTTGAATTTTGGCTGCAAAAACTGGTTAAAGCTACCCCCAAGCGGCAACCCCTTGGCCTTAAAACTTCCTTTTAGCCCCTAATCAAAAAACCAGAATCCAAATTTGCCGCTAATTCGTTTGTTTTTGCCAGCTGTTGAGCAGCAAAGCGAAAGACAGCCAGAGAAAGAGCGAGCCAGAGCGAGAGAGAACGAGCGCGCGCGCAACAAGCAGCGACTGCGCAGCAGCAGCGACAACGACGCCGACGACACAAAGCTCGACTTTGACAGCGTCGACGTTGTCGACTCTCATTCGCGTTTGAACGTTTGCGCGGCGCTCACGCAACGGCTGAGCAGAGCAGAGCAGAGCAGAGCGGCATACAAACAACAAATCAATGTGCGTTTTGATATTGTTGTTTCTATTATTATTAATAATAATAAAAATAATATTATTATACTTAACTCAATTTGTTGTTGCTGGTGTAAAACAATAGCTTAAAACGTGTCGTGCAATAAGCAATGATAAGTGAACCTTAGCTGAAAATAAAATCGTTCAAGCGCAACAACAACAACAGCAACAGCATTAGCAGCAGTCGAAGCTGGTGATAAAAATAAAAAGGGCTCAGGGACAGCGAGGGAGCAAGCCCTAGACCTTAAAGCCTGTGTGCAGCTGTCTATATATACATATATGTATGTGTGTGCGTGTGTGTGTTTGTTTAGTGCATTCTCCTAGTGGGTCACTGGAGCGTGCGATATGTCAGTGTTAAACTAAAACAAGCGACTCATGCGCAAAGCAGACACTAAAAAAAAACGAAGAAATGAGCGCATAAAATGAAATGACGAAAAGTGTCAACGGGGCGGGCGCACATGCAAGTGCAAAAGGGACAGGGACAGGGGCACAGGCCTAGCGACAGAAGGAGACGGCCTGCCAGTGCTCGGCAAGTGTCAATGTCAATGAGCATTTAGCATTTAGCATTGCATAAAATGCAACCCTGTGCTTTGGGTGTGGGAAAATAAGAAACAAAAAAAATAGCAAAAAACTGTAAAGCGGAAAAGAGAGTTGAAATTGCTTCCGCTGATCGATTGATATTTTTCTACTTTTTTTTTTGTTTTTGAAGAAAACAACTTTTACGTACAGCAAAAATAAAATTACTTAAGTAAGAGCAGCGGCAGCAGCAGCAGCAGAAGCAGCAGCAGCAAAGCAGAAAGCAAAACCAATTGGCCAGCATCAGTTAACAATATTTAAGAGCCAAGTGGCAACGGAGCAACGCGGCAAAAGACGTTACCAACTTCCGTTAGTTCGTTTTTGGGCGCCTAAGCAGCTTCCAGCTGCAATTGTTGTTGCTCCATTAGCCATTTTTCCATAGAAGCAACAGCTCAGCTGTGCAGACAGAGAGCGAGTGAGAGAGAGGAAGAGATGGAGAGAGAGAGAGAGCAGCGTACATATGTATGTATGTATGTATGTACGTGTGAAGCTGTTAGTAAAAGTTTTATTGATACATCTGCGTGTAATTAATACCAAAGATTTCCCTTTCACACATTACACACACACACACACATACATAGCCATACACACACACATCTATCTCAGGCCACAGCATCAATCATCTGCCTGTGCAAAATATTTGTCCAAATATTAATTAAGCGATTGCCCGCTGCGTTGGCTAACAAATACATTTACACAAATATTTACATACACACAAACTGTGTACTTAGCCGGCTTGTTAACTAATTGCGCATACAGTGAACGCTCTATTAACGAACAGCAATCATCAAGAGAGAAGAAGTCAATCTAAGTTTGTATAATTAGCCCTTGCTCTTTGGACTAAAACTGTTTTATACAATAACTCAGAACTTTGTATAAAAATAACCACAGAGCGTACAAAAAACTTCTCTTTTCTTTAGTTTAAACTCCTTAATAATTTTATAACATAATGTTTTTAACATATGGATATATATTAAATATATCTCTAAAATTCCTGATCAATTAAGCACAAAGTTCGTGGCTAAAATCCTAAAGATTTCTTTGAAAAGTTTTAAAAACATTTTTAAAACAAAATTTAAATTATTGCCAAAAAGTTAAACTATTTTAAAAAATTTAAAAAAAAATGTATGAATATATGTTATATCCGTTCCGTGGCTGAAATCCTACAATTTTCTTTAGCCTTTCCCATTTGTTATTAAAAAATATACATAAACATTCAATTTTTTTTATAATATTTATTATATTAGGTATCACTAGACAAGGAACAAAGTTCACGTTTCAAGCCCCAACAAAGTGAATTTAATGTATTTAAAAAGTTTGTATGAAAACGCATCAGATATAAAGCTAAATCTGGCTCTAACTTCATTTGATGTTAAGCATAAAAATGTTAATCGGCACACGAATTCCAGTCTCAGGCTTACATCCCAGCCTCAAACTTGTTTGATAACAATTAAGTATTTATCTAACATTTTGAACATCTTCATGGAATTTATCTACACATAAATTAAGTTTTAGTTCGCGACTCGAATCCCACTTAGTGTGCGTTCACTCTCTTAATCACCTAAGCTCGAAGAGTTTTCATGAATGAATGTAAATCTTATCTAAATTTCTGTTTTCATTGTCTTTGCAAGTTTGCTCGGTCAGCTGTTCGCTGTGGCGTGTTTTCACTGTACTGCTGCT
The DNA here is from genome assembly GCA_035045945.1 of Drosophila anceps. Taxonomy (NCBI): domain Eukaryota; kingdom Metazoa; phylum Arthropoda; class Insecta; order Diptera; family Drosophilidae; genus Drosophila; species Drosophila anceps. Next base: position 4,893,814 of record JAWNON010000073.1, read on the forward strand.
AGCGTTTGCCGGCTTGATCAACTAATTGTTGTTGTCTGTGTATGCAAATGTTTACTGTAGTTGTTCGCATATAACTAATACGTACACATGTGCTAGTGGCTCTTGATATCCGTCTGGCCCCTTTTTTTCTTTGCTGTTGACCCAATTGCATTTGGAATCGCTGTCATTGTTTAATTAATTATCAAATTAGTTACTGTAACCGCTTAAAGCGACATGCAATGCGAAACAATTGTGTGAATGTTGCACAAATCTCTCGAGTCTAGATGCAGTCGACACGTAACCAACAGCAGTAGCAGCGCCAGCAGCTGAGCAGCGGCAGCAGCAACAGTTGCCATTGAGCAATGTGCAGCAGATCTGACTTTTTTAATCAATTTATAGCACAAAAGGCAGCCTTGCTTTATATAACTAATCCTCTTTGGATAAATCAAAAAGGTAGACAGCCATTTAAGCTGTGTGTAGCCGACGCTTGAATACCCTTACTCCAAAATAGAGAGATTAATACTGACAAAAAGTAATAACTTAGTAGATGTATAGGCCGGAAATTTGCATACAAATTCCATTCCATAATACGCTCTTTCTTTGAGCTAAGCTTTGTGCTGTCCGACGCTCAAATACCCTCACCAACAGCTCGTAACTGCTAAGTTAGCAGCTTTAAATTAGATATTCATACCAGTCTTTGAGACTAAATATTCTCATTTAGTTGACCATTGAATACCCTTACATACCATTTGTATCTTAATCTATAGAAAAATGTGTATTCCTCCACACATCTGCCCTATCTTAACTCCAATTTTACATAATGTATCCCTAACAAATCTATAATTTATTGCATAGAGGCTGAAACCGCACTTTGAATACTCTTATCAACCGTTTTCATTGAAATCAGAACTAGATGTATATGCAACTCAACAGATCTAACATGTATGCACATCACCTGCAGCAAATTTGCATACCTTCACAATACTTCCTCTCTCTGCGTCTACCTTTCTTAGAGTATTGCAAAACTGGGCAAATGCATTTTTAATCATTCACACAAAATTGCATATCATTTTTTTTTTCTCTTTTATTTCTGTTTGTTGCATTTCTACAATAACGAAAATCCGCCCAAAAAGCCCATTCACAAGCAAAACCGTTGTTTTCACCTGACCAACAGGTATACAGGCACATGGAATTTTGTATTGCTGTTGTTGTCGTTGCTGTTGCTGTTGTTGCTGTTGTTGCTTTTGCCTAGCGGCCAATGTGCAAGCCCAAAAAAGACAAGTGAACTTAAGCATTAGAAATGCTGGAGACAACAACAACAACAGCAACTGAGTTAAAAAAAAAACAATCAACAAGTGCGTCTCTCTGTCTCTGCCTCTCTCTCTCTGTCTCTCTGTCTATTCGTCTCTCTGTCTCTTGGCCTGTCTTGTGTCCCGTTGTCTGGAAATGCGATACAAAATCTTCGTTTTGTTTTGTTCGCATCTCGCGCTCGTTTAATGCTTCGTCAGTCACAGATACAGCTACAAAATGTATCTGCAACTGGCCAACCTCATCATCCTCATCATTATCATTATCATCTTCATCATCATCATCATCATCATCATCATCATCATCATCATCATCATCATTATCATCATCAGCATCAGCATCATCATTGTCATCATCAACTGAGGCTTGAGCTGGAGTCTCTGGCATTTCATGTCATCCAGTTAACTGCCTCAACTATTCTACAGCAGCTGCGAGGCGAGCTCTAGAAATTGTTGCCCTATGGCAACAATGTTTAAAGACATATTTAAATAATTAAAGTTTAATTAGTGAAAATGTGCTTTAACCATTATTATGCCCTCAATTTACATGCTCAATGTGTTTGGGGTATAAAAATAGTTTTAATTATTTGAATATTTTCATAGCGGCTTTTTGGAGAGATTTTTTTTAGAGTTTTGCTAAATACGAATGTCATTTATAATTTTTTTTTTTGAGATTATTTAGTTATGACAATGTTATTATTAAGTGACTTAAAAGTACAACTAATAACTGAATATTTTATGTTGGCTTACCAAAAACTTAAGAGTTTTTCTTTTATAATCGGCCCTTAGCTAATATTTTTAACCAGTTTTGCATTCATATATGTATATGTTATCTCTCTATATATACATATGTATTTTATATATATATTTTTTTTTTAATCTTAAATATTATTTTTTAAGTAGTTTAATTTTTATTGCGCTGCTTTTTTTTAAATATTCAAAATTTTGTTTAATTTTCTTTCAATTTTCTCTTTTCTAATTGCCTTAGCAACTTCTTTGCTCAGAACTTATTAAACAGCCCTCGCTGCTTTTGTCTTAGAATTTCTCTTTGCATTTATTTTTGTCTTCAACTTTTCTGTTTGTTTCTTTTTTTTTTTTTAATTTTTTTGATTTGCAAATCTTTTCTTGACTGGGTTGCTTGGCCGCCCCAGGGGTTGTCTTTCAATATCGTTATGGACAGGTACTGTCTATCTCCCTCTCCCTCTCCCTCTCACTAACTCTCTACAAGTCTGATTGACTGCCTCTGTGTTTGTTTGTCTTGATGGGCAAGCGGCGCTTGAGGAGATTAGTTGAGCAGCTTTCTTTCTATGCTTAGGGCCCATTTATCGAGCTGCTGCTGCTTTTGTTGTCGTTGTTGTTATTATCATTAAAGCACCCTCCCCCCCCCTCCTTCCCCCGCATAGCCCATCATTTTTTCTTTTTTTGGGGTCCCCACTATGCAAATCGATGGCAGTGCATTAAATGAAATTACCAAATGCGGCTACGTGCCTTTCTAGGTCTTGGCAATTTACATATTTAGGCGTGCAGCCAAAAGACTCAGCTCGCATATCATTCGGAAATTATATAGTACATGCATATATAAATTTTTATATATGTGTAGCGTTGTCTTTTGTGCTCTTTAGTTTCCGATTCGCTGTGGCTGTAGAATCGTTTGCTGTCTGAGCGAAGCAGCTGCTGCTGCTGCTGCTGCTGCTGTTGCTGCTGTTGCTGCTGTTGCTGCTGTTGCTGCTGTTGCTGCAGTTGCAGATAGACGCGGGCGAGGTCTTCGAAAATCTTATCTCCAGGCACAATAAACGCGGCTTGTTTACTGTGGCCATAAAATAAACCCAAAATAAAGATTTCATATACCCAACATGCACTGTTCAGCAGCTGCAAATGGGTATATTGGCTTCAAGTTAAAGTTCTGCTTAGCTGTTTGTTAGATTTTAGGCAAGTTAAAAGTTGATTACTAGATATATCTGTAAGATATCTGTTATACTATATAGAAAAATATACTGCTTGCGAATGGGGCATATTAGCTTGGGTTAAAGTGCTGCTTAATCGTTCTTTAGATTTTAGACAAAGTAAAAGTTGTTTATTTGGCATATCTATGAAATATCTGTTATTCTAGTTATAAGAATACACTGTTCGACTTGTGAAAAAGGCATATTAACTTGGCTTAAAATTTGGTGTGCTAAATACTTGGCATATCTGTGAAATGTCTGTTGTATGTATGTCTGAGCCGCAAACAATACTTTTAATATATATTTATACTTAAATATAGTATATATATTATCTATAGCACATTTAGCTGGCTATAAATGTGCATTAATCATATGAAACACACATGAAAACTGTCTTTATAGAACTTTATTTATGTGTTATCTTATTATAAACAAATTTTAGTCACTGCTTCCAATCAGCAAATTTGTTATTTGGACTGTTTTGCGTGCTTTTAAAGTTAAATGTATGTGGGAATATACCTTTATAGCCATAATCAATAAAACCTATCAAAAAATTGCATTTTTTTTATCAAAAGTTGCTGCATGTCCTAAAAGCTTAAGTGTTATAAAGCAAATGGACTGGCTGACACAACTAATTTTTAAAGTTAAATGTAAATCAATACATCTATAAGTTCTTGTCCAAATGATTATCTATATTATGAGCACAGTCAACTACTATATATTTAAAAACTATATATTTAAAAACTATACATTTAAATACTTTACTTAAATACTATTCATTTATATTCCATACATTCTCTTCGCTTAAAGTTTTGACCAATGCAGCACTACTATTTTCCTGAACACAACTGTATGTACTATGTATATATACTGTTTACTAGATTTGGTATCTAAAATTTTTAGCTCGAGCTCAAATTTTGCTTATTTATATATCTTTAAAAAATATTATATATCTATATATCTCTATATATATGTAGAAATATATAGAGAGTTCTATGGATATGTTTATAGGTCTTTATAGACATTTGAAGCGTGGCCTTAAGATTTGACATTAATAGATACCAAATCAAGATTATCCAACATTCTCAACCTCTCCTTCAACACCTAGAATAGAGCAATGTTTAGTCGTTCTCATCCGTATAAAGTTTTTTTTGTTTTGCTTGCAGCGCCAACAATACGACGAACGCACGAGCTGTTTGTGGAGCAAACGCCCCGTCGCACAAACAAAACTGAAAAATTTGTATAGCGCTGCGGCTGATAAGGCAAATGGGCGCTGGTAAAAGGCCAAGACAATGGCCAAAATGCGAGCGTAATTAACAAAATGTGCGCCGAGCGACAAGTGAATGAAAATAGCTGAAAAATATACGCAAAAAAAAAAACGACAGCAAACAAGCTAAACAAAAAGAAAACCAAAAAAATAAAAATATAAAGTGTGGAAAACAAAAACCAGTGTTGAGAAGTGGCGCGAGGAGAATTGCATTGAGCGCTGAACTTGACAGCGCAACGGAGGCGCCTACGGCCGGTTCCCAGGCAACCGAATTGCAATTGTGTCCGTGTGTGTGTGTGTGCGCGAGCGTGCATGTTAGTTTGTGTTCACTGTAGTCGAGTACAGTGTGTAACGCTATGTGTGTGTGCGTGCGGAAATGGCTTAGCGCAAAAATGTTGTGATTAAAAGTGAACGTTTGTGTGTCAAGCGGGTTCAAGTGAAGCGAAAGCGTCAACTACCATAACAAAGTGAACTGCAACAACAAGCAAAGAAACAGCAACAACAGCAACTCATTAAGCAGCTGCAACAACAACAAAAGCGCTAGCTACAGCTACAACAATGGCGGCCGACGCAATTGCAGGCAGCAACATAGCAGCAACAACACCTACAACAACAACAATAACATCGCCTATAACACCTACAACAACAACACCTATAACACCTACAACAACATCAACACCTACAGCAACAGCACCTGTGGACAGTCCCGCTCAGCAGCTGAACAACAGCGTAGACAGCGGCATCGCCGTTCTCGACGTGGATCATCAAGCATTGAAGCGACGGCAGCGTCTGCAGCAATGCCAACGAATTCTGCAACTGTTGCAGCGCGACCAGCCCACATATCAGCAGCTGCGCGATAGATTAAGGTGAGTTTCATATTTAAGCTACTCAAACTAACACAATCATTTGCCTGATTGAGGCTGCAAATAACTTGAATTTCAATTGATTTGATTGAAGTTTTTAGTTTAAGCTGCTTAGAATTGTCGGGAAGTGACTCGGTCTATCTTTCTGTAGCATTAGCGGTTGATCGCGCTATGTCCCACTCTCTCACTCTCTTATTGTCTGTCTCACTGTCTGTCACTCGCGCTCTGCTTCTCATTCTTTCTCTCACTCGAGCGTTTCCTCTTTCTATCTTGTTCTCTGTCTCTCACACTAGTCTTTCTTCTCTCTGTCTGTTTATATCAGCTTCTTTATCTCTATCTCTTCATATATCTGCCTCTCTCTCTCTCTCTCTCTCTCTCTTTTCCAATTTCCATCTCTCTTTCTGTCTCTTTTTGCTCTCAAAATCTCCCTTTGACAGTTTTATTTGGAATATTTTGAGAAGCTTTTCTTTATTTTCTTAAAGTATCTATTGGATACCCACATAAATTTGATAGAATATAAATCTATAATCAATATAGTTTTTGATAACCATCAATGAAATTTATCGATAAACCGAAAATTTTTAAATTTTCACGTAATGAAATATTTTCTAAAATAAATAATAACTTTTTTCTACTTATATAAGTTCCGGGTTCACCTTGATTTCATTATGCTGAAGCTCTTACATAAGCTGGTTATTTTTCCTGGCTCTTTGATTTATTGAAAGCATAATGAATCTCTATTTTATTTTTTTTAATGTAAATTTCGCAATTATTTTGTCAAACATTTGACACATGCGAACGAAGCTAATTAACAATTTTACGATGGCCCACGGCACGCGGTATAAAATATTAAGAAAATTTGAAGAGGCTGTCGGACGGATGTGGCTGATGATGGGCTTGGCAGACAGACATACGGCATGTGGATGGATGGATGGATGGATGGATGGATGCTCTCAACTGCAGCTGCTGTTTGTCAATTGCTGTTTTGATTAGCATTTCTGTTGTTGTTTCTCGTGTGTTTTTGGGTGCGTTGCGAAGCTGACAAAAGTGCGACAAACTTCAGAGTTGCAAATTGCAATTTGCAAAATTTGTCGACCTCAATGACAACAGTAAATTATTCGCAGGTGCAGTCGCCAGTCGCATCTGGCAAGGGAATATATGTATATATAGAGAGAGAGAGAGAGAGAGAGAGACAAATATTCCCACTCGACACACAATAAACGTGAAAAAAAAAACAAAAGCAAAAAATAATAAAACTCTTTTCATTACTCATCTTCAAAATGTGTTTTATTGCCAAGTCAGGCGCACTGAGAAATGAACAACATCGTTAAGCTGATACTTATATACATATATATATATATATATATATATATATATATATATATATATATATATATATATATAGTATATATGTTTGTCTTTCTGCCTAACAGTTCGTGTAATATCTTCATCATTATGATGTTCTCTTTACTCAAAGAATAACTTTGAGTATTATGAATAGTTTTTATTCCTTTGTGTGTTTGCTTTTTGCAAAAATTAGCTGAATTTCTATGGGGTATATCAATTGGGAATTGTTTATCGATAATTACTCTAAATTTATTTAGCTTTTAGTTTTGTTTTACTGGATTTGAATGTATAGGTTTATTAGTTATAGTTTCATATTCAAATCAAACTATAGCTAAATAATTTAATATACCAATTTAACGTCAGAAAAAACTATCGATATTTATCAGCATTGTGATTTCCGTATATTTTCTTTTAAATATTCTTTATTCATATATGCATACATCATTTAATTATTGTTTAAGATTTTCCTAAATATTTATGCATCATATTTTTGACTAATCAATATTAATCGAACAGAATCTCTGCATGTCCAGATATTTCTCAAGTATTGTATAAACTTTCATTCGCATCATGAATGAAACAGTACTCTTTAAAGTTATCGAACGTTTTAGCAAACTATCGATACTTATCGATAAAGGATTTTATAAACTTGCAAGCGATTGTCTCACAGTCCTTCCCTCCCCTTTAGCTCCCTCTTTAAGCTCTAATCTCACATAGTATTCGCTCATGCTCAGTTCGGACTTTTAACAGCAACTTGCTGACTTTAATTCACATTGAGTCTTATCGGCACTATAAGCGAACGCAATTTGAGTTTATCTTATCGCTGAATTCATAATTAATTTGATGAATGCCAATTAATTGGGTACGCAAAAGAGAAAAACAAACAGACAGACAGACAGACAGACAGACAGACGAGAAGACAAGCACGTGAAACGGGCTTTGCTCGTAATTCATTTTCATTTTGCCATTGCCATTGGCCAACTGTTTTTCCAAGTGTTGCCATCGATTTTCTTTGATTTGAGCCGTTTGCTTTGCTGTCCACGATTTGCATAAATGACAAAGAGCTAATTGGTCAAATGACAAAAGTTATTCAGCTGTCTTTCACAGCTCAGTCCACGTTAACCCTATTTGTCTCTATCTCAGTATCTTTCTCTCTCTCTCTCTCTTTTCTGTCTCTGCTTTTATTCTTTGTTATCGCCTTTTATTATTTTTACCTGTGACTAAACTAGCTAAAGTCCAGTTCCACTTTGGATACTCGCCACAACGCACACATAAAAAAAATCCCTAAACAAAATTCAAACAAAATTTATATAAAAAACTAAACTAAAAATCCGGCCTAAATTTCACATAAATATATATATACATATATATGCTTATATATCTCAAATTGTTGCTCTTGAACGACTCGGCCCAATTATAAGGCGCTTGTGATATAACCTTAAAAGTCTTGACACTTATCTGTGAAATTTTTCATTGCGTTGCCTCTTTCTTATTTCTCGTTTTTTCCTACGTTTTTTGTTTGTTTTTCTCTCTATTATTATTATTATTTTTACGATTATTTATTTATCGCGCGCTGTTATCAAATCAAAAGCCGCAAAAAAACGAATGCCAGGCTTTTTTTTAAACAAAAAAAAACAAACAATACTATATAATATACCCCGCTCTCCAACTATATATATAAAACGGCAAACTGCAAAAAAAAAGTGTAGGAAAAAGTAAACCCAACGACGCAGTCGCAAACTTAAGTTAAGTCAGTTAAGATCGTCGCGAAGTGTGTGAGAGACATCCTAAGTCAGCTGGCGGGAAAATTAGGTAAATTTCTGATAAGCATATAGACGTGAGCCGACAGCTGACGGCAGATAGCTGTAGGCTCAATTCTGCACTCAGGCAATCAATTCACAAGTTATTTTATACAAATGTATACACATGCATACATACATACATATATATATATATATATACATATATCTAAAACAAATGCCAAAAAAAAAGAGTTTTGATTGATAAACGCTGTAAAAAATGCTTAATTGCAAAATAAAGTTCTTGGCTCGCTCAATTATTTATTCAAACTTGAAGTCGTGAAGTGTAAAAAAGTGTAAAAAACAAACGACGAGAGAAAAAAAAAACTATTAAAAATGACTTTGATGTCTGCTCGAGTGTATAAAAACAATTTGCAATTCGTAATTCGCATTTGTCATGTTTAATCACATGTTTTTGCCTCGAGCACACACAAATACATACAGTTCGAGACAATTGCTGATGACCAGTGTTAGATAACGTGCCAACTTGCATCTTGATAGACAAAAACAAACCCAGCGAGAAAAAGAAAATAAATTGAAAATTCTCTCCAGCAAAAGCAGCAAATTTCTTTGCATTAATCAGTTATGTTTAATCTGCAAGCAAACAAAATACAAAATCGTGATTGATAGTGCTAAAATAAAATAAAAAATAACTCTAGCAAGAGCACATACCGAGCGATAAGCACAGGTAAACAGCTAAGCAGCTAAGCAGCTAAAACAGGTAAAAACGTCTAGTTGAAGTTGTAGTAGAAATTTCATTTTGCAATGTAGCCCAAAGACGACTTCTCAATACAAATTATGCTGTTTGGCATAATTTAACTTAAGTGCTCAAATTACATTGGCTTCAATTAACCATGTAGCTAGTTTAAATGACTAAATGACACTAGCTTAAAATAAATCATGCATATCAAATTGATAAATGTTGCGGCAGCTTAAAGTTCATTGCTTTGTATGCAAATTTAACGAATTTATCAAACTGAAAATATTTATAAAAATTAAATTATAAAGAACATTTTTTTAGGTTTATTAAGTGAACGATATTATTTATGATAAAAGATAAAAAACAAATTGTGTATACTTCAAATTGTATAAAGATTTCAAATAAGGTTTCGGCCTATTCATAAAACTTTCATAAATTTATATTTTTTATAAATATTAAAAAATGTTATGTATATTTTTAAAATATATTTTTTATATATATTTATATTTTATATATTTATATTTTATATATTTATATTTAATATATTTATATTTTATATATTTATATTTTATATATTTATATTTTATATATTTTTGTAAATTTATATTTCATAAATTTTTTAAATATCAAATGCGCTTTAATTCAACTGAAAATATTTCCAAATATTTATTTTCATACACAAAAAGCGCTAAATTTTCAAATCTAACCAAAATTTGTATATATTTTTCAATCAGAAATATAAATAGTTTGGGTTAGATAAATGCAGAGTAAAGACTGCTGAGTTATGCCTACATCATATCGAAGTATCCAACTCAAAAGTATTTGTTTTAATTAAGTGAAGTTTCAACAACAGAATTTCTCTTCTGTTTTTAGCAGCTGCTGCATGTTTTAAAGTTCAGTAGCTATAAAAGCAAACTTCAAGCTCAATTTGATTTGGTTTTAGAAATCCGTTTGTAGCCAGCAGCTGAAATAAGACTGCCTTTGCTTAAGGTCATGAGTCAGAAGCTGCAAACATTTGTGCCATAAGTTAGTCAAACACTTAAAAACTGTTTAGTAAGTGTTTAGAACTATATATAATATATACAAATTTATATATTAATATTTTAAGCCAGTGTCATTTAGCAGTAAGTGGGAAATTTTATAAAATTGATTAATGTCAACAAATAATACTTTCAAGTCAACTAAATTGCTTTGATGCGGCAATCAAAACTGTTCAACAAGTGTCATTTAGACATAAATTTAAAATTTTGGCAAGTGTTTTTTGAGCTTATGTCATTTGTTCATATATTAAACATTTAACCCAGAACTTAACTACCTTAAGTAGAATAAACAGTTTTAACCAACTGCCATTTAAGCATAAATTTAAACACTGATACAATTTCTATTATCACATATTGATATTTGGATAACTTTCTAACTCTTGCAACTACTTTGAACAGGTGTCATTTAATCATAGATAAAAAATTATGTAAAATTCTCTGCTGTTATATTTTGAGAAGTTAACAACTTCTGAGGCAATCAAATTTCTTTCAGTAACAAATTGAAAATCCTCTTAAATTCTTAACACTTGCCAATCGCCACTGCAAACTGAAATGCCTTACACAGGGCATTACGCTGCAATCATTTATTTAACTATGAGCTAACTTACATGCGGTATATGATTACAATTATATATACAACATGTTATATTATCTGAATGATAAGATATGTTCGAGCAACAATGTCAAAGACAGCGATAGTTGCGTATTTTTCTATTTCCCGCATTTTAGACTGATAATCCCATCGCGTAGAACTATTTTTTTTTTCAGTTTGAGTTTGTTTTTAGTTTTGTTTAGTTGGCGTGTAGAGCTGCTGTGCTGTGTGTGCTTTGTGCTAAGAGTTGTTGCACTTCTTCAAATGACAAATGACAAATGACAAATGAGAAATTTTCACAGTGTTGCAAGCGTCTGTTGCGGCCCTTCGACTGCCTAATGGAGCTGCCCATGTATCGGGGCAATAATAATTTATTCCTGGGTCTGACCAGCGTCGTTGGCCTGATCGGTGGCGCCTATCTGCTGCAATGTGGCGCTAAGCATTTGCTCAGGTGAGTCGAGTCGAGACGAGTTGAGTCGAGTCGAGTTGGTGGACCACCAACGGGTTGCACCTGCTCTAAGTTCGATTGCTGCACGTGCAGTGAATCGCACATTTAGTTAGCTAAAAACATGGATAGTTTTATTTTTGTTTTATATTTTTTTTTTAGTTACCTTTTAAGCTTCATTTTCGTTTTCAGTTACGTGTTGATTACGCTTGCGTGTTAGCCAAAAAGACATGGGAAAAAAGACAACCGAACAAAAATGTGTAAAACTATCTTGGGAGCATTTAAAAAATTGCACATAAAAACTGATTTGGCATAATTGATGTCCACTAGAGTTTCGTTTCGTATACCCTGCAAACAAAGCCAAAGGGGTATACATGGCAATTGGCACAATTAGCAGATACGCTGTTTTGATCAGGGTTCATTCCCCAACTTAGATTTAAGCCTATAAATATCGATGTTCAGATGTTGTTTAAGTATCGCTAATCTTCTAGTCTTAACCTGATCATGGGTAGAAAAGCTTTGACTATTTGACTGCCCCTCAGCTAAGTACAGGGTATCATCTGAATAATCAATCACTTGTCTCCTATTTGTATGACTGTTGTGTTTGTCTTATTTGGCAGTTGGTCGGCTGAGCTCAATTTTGATTTCCTTGGTCGAGTCACAAATCAAGCTTCGCTTGTGTAATAACTTAATTCGCCAATGTCTTTAATTGGTCAACAACAATTGGTTTTGGCAGCTGTTGCCAATTTCGATTGTCTGCCGTTTATCGTTTACCGTTAGCAAACATTTCATAACAATGTGACACAAATTTGACATAGCGGAAATCGTTAAGAACCCCTTGAGTTAACGGTCTCTGGATCTCTCTCTCTCTCTCTCTCTCTCTCTCTCTCTCTCTCTCTCTCTCTCTCTCTATCTCTAATACCATAACAATTAGCAAAGAATAATATTTCCTTTGTCTATTGTAGCTAATGAGGCATTTGTTTATCGTGTATTAGCAATGTCTTCGTATAGCTGCAATTGTTTAAACAATCATCAGCTGGCTTTTGTACACTTTATACACTTTACAATGTTCGCTTTCTTAGTTGAAAACTGAAAACGAGAGACGCTTCATGCATAAATGGAAAGTCAGTCAGTCAGTCAGTCAGTTTATATGGCATTACAATTATAATTAACGCCTGTCAACGCCACTTGGCTAAAAGTATTTTAATGCATAAGTGCGCTACACTGACAGAAAAAAGAGTTGCAGCTAAACAAACTCTTCGATTTTGGGTAAAATTTGTGATGGTTGCTTTGAAAACAGGAGAATTACATAAGAAATAAGAAATAATTGGAAATCTTAAAAGCTTTAAATGCGATTTACCATTAGAGCTTAACATTAATTAGTATTTGCTTTTTTTTTAAGGAAGCTTAAATAACAAGAAATTTATCTTATTATTAAACAAATATTTGACGTGATTTTAAATCTTTTTAAAGCTGATTTCAGTTTCAAATTAATTGTTTGAATTAATATTTGTTAGTTAGTTAAGGAAGCTAAAAAAAAGTTAGTTAACAAAGAATTAAACTTTTCATATATCAATGGCTTAGTGTGAATTGAAAGCGTTTTCAAAGATATTTAAAAGCATTTTTAAGCCTTAAATTAACTAATAAACGATATTTTATAGATAACAAATAGTTCCCGAACAAGCAATTAAAACTTTTGTAGATCAAAGCCTTAGTCTGATTTGAAAATATTTAAAGAAAGCTTTCAAACCCATTGAAATCCATTTTAATGTATAGAAATTGATAAATATTTCTTGTTCAAGTTGATATCTAAACTACTCGATGGTTAGTCAACATATGTAAATAGTATCTAAGATGCTACACAGCTCATTACACAACATACTAACCTTATCTTAAATGCTCTTACTCTACTAAACACCTGTCCGCTTAAGTCTAATCAAATATAATATTTCAAGTTGTTTAAGTTATTTTCACTGCTTAGAAATTTTGTCTAACCCGCTTTTGGCGCTGTTAAATTCTTTTAATGTGTCTCGCAAATGAGAATCAAAACGGGTTCAATTAAGATTCAAGTCGCATAACAAGTGAAAAGCAACAAAAACGAAAACTGTTACAAATGTGACAGAATTTTTATGTTTACGAAAGTGGCTAGTCGAGGCAACTTTGAAGAATGTACAAAAATTGACTACGAATATTAAAAGTGTTGTCGAACGAGTTAGAAGTGGAGTTTAGTGTTGCATACCAGCAAAGTTCGCGCAGCTAATTCGTTGTATACTTTTGGGCGTTTGCTAATTGAACTGGAATTCCGCACGGAATACAAAATATTTATACGTGCGCCGCAAATTGCCAAGCAACATATTTGCAATTAATGTTAGCACAGCAAAAAAAAAAATTACAATGAATATCTGTAAATTGTTACTTTTTTTCGCGCTACAACAAATTAGCAACTGAGGCATTGACACTGGCATTGAGACTGAAAGTCAGGTATAAAAAAACAAAAACAAGCTTTAAATGTTTTACACAACAAAATCTTGTTAAAGAAAAATGTAGTTGCTCATATTTGTTATTTATAGATTTATTGATAGTATTTAAATTTGTGTTTTGCATTTTGATAAAGACTTAAAACAAGTTTCGTTTTGGGCGCCATTTATTAATCAGCCATCATTAGACAGGCTAATAAATTAATAAATTCCAAGAGCTACAATTTATAAAAATATAAAAAGAATTAAAAAAAAATCACAGAAATTAATATGCATAACAAAATTTTATGGAAATTAAAACTAGTTTGCGGAATTTTCGAAAATATTCTACAACAATTTCAAATTTCGCAATGAATAATGAAGTCAGACATTAAGAAAAGCAAACGCCAGACGAACAATTAATCAACATTAAAAGCGAATTCGAATTTGAATTCCAGTTCGAGTTCGAATTCGAATTTGAATTAGAGTCTAGCATCAGCTGTCCAGCACTGTCAGAACTGTCAAAGCTTTCTATATGCCAGCAGCTGTGATATTTGTTGTTTTTCTGCTGTTTCTGGCAAACGCGTGAATTACTCAAAATCCCAAATCAAAAAAAAAAAAGAAACAAAACAGACAGCAGCGACAACAACAACGCATTCAAGCTCTTACGTCATCAACGCGCTTGTCTGTGCCTGTCTATCCGCATATGTTCAAGCATTTATGTTTGTTTGTGTTTGCTTCACTCTCACTCTCTCGCTGCTCAGCGCTGTAGCGCTAAGCGCTCTCGCGCGCTTGCTGACTGCGCCTCTGTCTCTCTCACTCGCTCTCTCACTCTCTGGCTTTCTATGCAAAAAACCGGCATGAGCTGTGTGCGTCGACGTCGCTGCCGTCACACGCTCAGCTGTTGGCTACTCAGGCGCGCTCGAAGCGAACTGCGCATAATAAAACCAAAGCTGGTGCGAGAAAGTTGTCGGCGCGCTACGACTCTGCTGAGTAGATAAAACACAACTCGCAGTTAATTCGAATTCGAATTTGAAAAAAATAGTAAAAACAAATACAAATCAATTTACGGCCATGCAACAAAGCAAAAGCCAGCTCAGTGCCAAATTAAGCAAACTGAAAAAACAATATCAGAGTTCAATAGCAAATTAAATCGAACTTAAAGGAAATCAACAGCAACGGGCGGCAGACGTGCAGAGTCGAAGAGTTGCGAAGAGTTGCTATACGGCCAGCCAGTCAGCCAGCATGTTGTTTACGTCCGGTGTTATCTGCCAAGTGGAGAAATTGCTCTGTACACCGATCAGTTTCGCCGTATTCGCCTTCCTCTTCATGGCCTGCACCATGGAGGTGGTGCTGCTGAAGCTAACCACCAGTGCGCATATCTTTGGCCGACCGCCCAATCACGATGACTGGGTGGATGAGGGGGGCCAGTTCGAGGGCGAGCATATCTACTATGAGAATCTGGAAAATAATTATGAGCACTGGGCGCGCAGGCGTCTACGCTATCATCAGCGTCAGCAGCAGTTGCTACAGCAACAGCAACAGCAGCAACAACAGCAACAGCAGCAGCAATTTCTATAGGCAATTGTCGCTTATTCGACTGAAATTTCTCCAATTAGACTTTAGTTTTTTCTTGTTTCGATTTCATTTGCGTCTGTATGTAAACAATTGCAAAATTTTCTGCCAATTCATTTGAAACACACTCGAAAAGAAATAAGTGAAGAAAAACAAAAAATTGTGTTAATATTTTGTGCACGTTGTTAACATTATATATACATATATATGTATATATGTATATGTATATAGATATAGATATAAAGGTATATATTGATAGATATATACTCAATCATTTTCGAGTATTCGGTTTCAATTACGTGCATTTGTTGTGTTTTTTTTCTTTCGTTTTGTATAGAAATTTGCATAAATTGTAAATGACTGACATAATAATCATAATATCTACATATTACATAACCTAATCTATCAAATATCCAATACTATATATACCTAGACCCTATTCAGCTAGCAATAGATGTAATTTAAGTTTTCTTGTATGTGTATGTGTATGTGTGATTGTTATAAACAAACTGTATCCATACTGTTATACTGTTATACAACTTGTTCAGTGCTGTAAGCTAACGTAAGTTGTAATCCCAAATAAAAATATGATATACACCAGTAGCTCGTAGATAAATTGCAAAATCACTTTTCACTGGTCAAAACGGGTTTAACGATGGTTTTTCTTCCGCATTTTTCCTTGTGCAATGGGCACAGCAGGAGACGGTGAAAGAGAGAGGTAGCGAGAGTTTCTTAATTACATTTTCGATTTGGTTACGGAACTTGTTTTGGAAATATTAAAAACCATTTAAATATTGTTTCTTTTTTTCTCAGCTAATTAAACAGATGCTAGCAAAACAGAAAAATTATAAATTAAACAAAAATTGGCAAAACGCAACCTTCACAGAGTTGTTTAACCTTTTGCCAAACAATTTGTATACTATCTAGAATTCTGCGTCAGAAGCTTAGGCAAAGCCCATGCGAAACGCTGCAAAAAGGAAAGTAAGAAACAAGAAATAAAAAGAACCAAAAACTTGGAATTGTGTCAAGAATGGAAGCTATACTACGAGGTCCAGACTTTAAAACTAGACACGGCAGTTAAAAACGATTTTTTTTTTCTTTTTTGCATAAATTGATGAACTAAAGAACAGCATCGAACAGCGTATAAAATGTATATACAAATTTGATAGGCACTTTATTTTATTACCGTATGAAAAGAGTTGAGACTAGGAAGTGTGTCAAGAGTGACAGCTGCTTGAACATATCCACGGCTTAGGCCTAAATCTAACTGTTTTATAATCGCTTTGCACAAAATGTTGAACTAGAATAAAGTTCTGGGAAGCGTCTGTAATATAAAGATAAGAACAGTTTATTATTTTATTTTATTTTATTTCTTGGCAATTTCTTATTTTGTTAATTTAATTTAAAGTTTAATTACTTTAAATTCGTGAATTTTTAACGAATTTTTCTATTTTATTTTTATGTTGAAAAAAATATATAAAAAATAAATAAATTTAAATTAAAAAAAAGAATTTTATCTAAACTAAAATTAAACAATAATATATGTTTTTTAATCAAAATTATATTAATTTTTTTTTTAAAATTTATAAATATAAAAAATTTAAATTATATATAAAATAAAATATAAAAAATGTTCATATAATAAAAAGAAAAATTGATAAATAATATATATTTATTACATTTGCATTTTCTTTTTATTAATTTCCTTAATTTTTTTTCTATTTAATTGATTTTAGTTTACAAAACTTAAAGGCAGTTATTTATAGATTCCATTTATCAGTTTAACTACATTTAATTTTATTATTTTTTTCTTAAAAGATTTCAACATTTAAAATTAAATATGATATAAACTTAAATAAATATAGTTAAATTTAGATTCTTCCTTTAAAAACTTTATTTATAAACTTTAATGCAAACAAATACATACATATGTACATCTATTCTTATCTATTTTCTTCTTTCTTATTTTTATTTTTTGTAGCAAAATAGTCGCTAAGAAGCCGAAGAAATCGAATGCCAGCGAGGAGCAGTCCAACTGCAATGTCTGCTGTGCAGAATTGGACTTAAGCAGGGCCAAAAAGTAAGTAAAAAGTTCGCTCTACTTAGAGCTAGTCTAATGCACTCTCCCTCTATATCTCTCTCTCTCTCTATCCCTCTCTCTCTCTCTTTCACTTTGTCACCCCACAGCTATGTCACATGTTGCACGTGTGGCAAGCAGGTGTGTCGCGGCATCAAGTGCGCCAATTGGCTGCCAAAGGCAGCGCAATGGGTGTGCGAATTGTGCCACAGTTCGAAGCAGTCGCTGGAGCAAACTTCGTCCTGGGTGGCCGAGCAGATGTCCTTCAATCAGCACAAGTTAGTCTATCCATTGCGGGCACGCAGCGAAATCTATATACCCATAAGCGCAGAACTCGCCGACAGCTCCATGCGTAAGCCAAAAGCCAAACAGCCAAAAAAAAAAAGCTAGAATTTATAGCTAAATTGCATCTTTCATTGCAGAGTTCGAGAGCGTCAGTCAGATTGGCATGAATTCAAATATGAACATGGATGAGCGCAGCAGGATAAGGGAGTATGTTGAGGAAATTGTAGCGGAAATGCTCGGCGGTAATCTCGATCAGATCAAAGTCGGCCAATTGTCCAAGAGCGAGAACTGTAAGTAGTCTACACTCAACTGAATGGCATACGAAATGGGTTTCACAGATTCGCTTAGATTTGATTAGTGCAAATGCAATCTGTCGCGAGTGCAAATTTCCCTCAATTGTTGCGAATTAAAAATGAGCAGCTCGCTGTGTATATACAGATGATGCTATATATACATATATATATATATAGATAATATACGGGTATATCTTGTTTGTGTAGGCAAATCTGCTAAACAGTTCAGACACAAGGCACAGCTTTTGCAAGCGCGCATTTATATTGAAGTCAGATGCAGGGCAATGAACCAAGTTTTTATATCTCGTTCGCCGGGACAATTGCTGTGCAATTTCGCTGTTAAAGCTAAAGCAACAACGTTAGCAGCTGTTAAGGTAAAAGCAACACCTAAAAGTATGCAGCGAAATATTAAAATGGATAAAGCTAGCGAATATTGTATATTTTAGCGCATTTTGCTTTTATTATAAGTAAACTGGATTTTAATGAAAACACAAAAAGCCCATAAGAGAATTGCCATGAATTTAGTTTTTAATAATATTATAATATATTATTCTTGATATTCAAATAATTTGATGATTAGTCAGCTATCAAAGCTGTATAAAAATTGCCGTGTAATTTAGAACTCAATGCTTGAGGCTGTAACACTTACATCGAGTTTCTGAAATGGTCTTTAGCCAAAATCTAGCATTTTTGAGGAACAAATAGTGGCAGGCCTCTGTACTTACAGCAATATATAGTTATTCAGAATAAAGTCATTTTGCTTATGCACTTGCAACTTTTCTAACCGCCCACCGAATGGCATTGCATACTTTACGCTGCTTCAACTGCCTGGCGGGCAGTCAAAGCTTTTAACAAACATTGCATACTTAATGTTAAATTTAATTATACTTTATACACACACAAACACAATCACACACACACACACACACCCATACACCCACACACTCACACATACAAACAAAATGCACTGCATACAGACCTGCAGCTGTTTGACAAATTTCATGCGAAATTGAGCAATCTGTTTATCAATGTGGAGAACGCATTGTGCGCACGTGCCTACAAAGGAGGTAAGTCCTTGCGTGTAGCTCTGTTCTGCCACTACCAAAAAATTAAAAAAAAAAAAATACTACTATTGCTACTACTACCTCTATAACTACGCTCTAATCTGCTGTGTGTAGCGCCTGTTTAACCTGCTCGTATCCAGCATGAATCATGGCTATAATAATAATAAAAAAAAATCGTATCTCTATATTTAGCGCACCTTGTTATCTTTATGTAGTTATCTATGTATGTGTGTGTAGCTACAGCTCGTATGCGTAATATTTGAAGAGCTCTGCAGAAATATATTACGTATACGTAATATTGCTAGAATGTCATAGAAATCAATGAATGTACAGAGTTGGATTATGTCTATCAGTAAATAATAATTACAAACTAAACTAAAATGAAAACAAAAAGAAAAAAGCAACGAAAATCGCGGTCAACACACATTGATAACAGCAACACAACACAGACACACACGCACACACACACACATGTTGTGATAAGGCAAAAGCATATGAAACTGATAAGCAGAAGCCTCTTGTCTCTCTTTCTCTTTCTCTCTCGCGCGTGCTCTCTCCTTCTCTCTCGCTCTATTTGAAATACCGACAAGTACACAACACTTTGTAAGCATTTAAGAATTGTAGCGACAGTTGGCCTTAACCAGATGACAAGCCGAGATACTCACACATAAATCATACGCAACGTGCGCCGCCATTGCTCACCAACTGGTTTAAGCCAATAGCCACAGCAGCAGCAGCAGCAGCAGCAACAACAACAGCTGCAAATTGACAATTTACACGGCTGGTCGAGTCGAACATTCAACATATTTGCTTAGTGTTCAGTTTTTTTTGTTTTGTTTTGTTTTTTAAGTTTTTCGACTGTCCCATCCTTCAAATTACTAAATCAAATACGTTCGCAGAGTGTAATAACTTAGAGACACGCTAACACACAATGATTGCATGAAATAAACATGTCAATCACTTCAAAGCTTGAATTGCACAAACACAAAACTTATATAGACCTGTTACGGCTACAGGAAACAAACGAGTTTTTCAAAACTTTGCTAGAATTATTACAGAGATCTGTACAAATGCGTAGAGCCATTGAATGCTGACTTGATTTTAATTGTCTTACAAGTTTGAACTTTGCCTGGAAGAATTTCAGTTATTTTTACAATCGAAATCAGTTAGCTTCAGTTAGTCAATCAATCACACTGACTGCGTCTTTCTTGATATATATATATATATATATATAATAACTTAAGCGATTAGAGCAGCGTCTTTCTAGACCATTCATTTATTAGTCAATCAGTTAGTCAGAGTGAAACAACTTTTACTTAACTTGACTAGTAAAATGATTTTGTTGCGTGCTCATCAGTCAATCACTAAAACATTCAGTTGATCAGTCATCACAAACAGCATAGAATATGAGTGTTCTGATCAACTAATTGATTAATGATAACCAATTTTCCTGATTATACATCAGCTATATATTCAGTCAGTCAAGCTACTCAATTCTGGTTTGTTATACAATCAATCATTCAGTCAATCAATCAATCTGACTGAGTTGAGTGATGACAGGCAATCATTCATTAGTTAGCTATTCAATCAATCAATCACTCAGTCAGTCAGGAAAAGTAGCTTCATCATTTATATATATGTATGTTTATACTTTCTTCCAGCTAAAGCTTCACATAGATTTAGTTTTTTCAATACACAAAAATACAAAAAAAGAAATATATTTAAAAAAACTGTAAATTCTAGCGGATCTGCTGTAATAATACCTATAATATTCTATAGTATAATAATTTTGTTTAAAAATTTTGGCATAGTTGGAGCTGCATGAAAACGGTTCTTGATTCTTACATGCTAAGAACTTGTGAAGCGCGAATATCGAAATGCCTCAAATAAACAAAACGAAACTGTTTGTATGCCATTACAATGCTATCGATGAGTGTGTGTCTGAGTGTGTGAGTGTGCAGGTGATAGTGTCTGTGGCTGTGTGGTGTGTGTGTGTATGTGTGTGTGTGTTGCGCTGTTAGCTGCGACTGTCGACTGCTCGCAGCAGTTGCCAGACGCAAAGCGCGCCGATCGCAACGTTTTTTTTTGGCCGCGCGCCGAACAGCCAAAAGCCGGGTGCAAAATAAACTAAAAGAAAGAGCAAAGAGAGAAAGAAAGACAACAAAGTAAAAGCAGCAAGTTTTATAAAACTAAAGTGTTAATGATAACAAGAAAACTAAAAGAAAGACGCATAATAAATAATTAAAAGAAACATTTAAAAGTAAAGCAAGACTAAATTGTGAACTGTGCAGATAACAGATAACAAACACACACGCACACGCACAGGCACAGGCACAGGCATACCATAGAAAGCTGCACAGCCAACCTTGACCCTCAATATTAATAATATATGTATATATATATATATATATATATTTTTTTTTTTTATATATATATAAGTATGAGCAAAAATCAAAGCTAAATTTAAAACGTGGCCTAAGCAAAAAGCAGGAAAAAATAATTTTTAAAATGTTAATCAATATTAATGATGGTTTAAAGCGAAAAAGATTATGCGCCAATAATTTATGCCACGACATAAAATATATAATTTATATAAATATATAAGCATACGAATATATATATATATACATATATGAGCTAAGACTTGTTAGCCAAGTGCAAAAAAAAAAATAACAAGGCATACCCATGTTAAGCCTTTTTTTTATATAGTAAGCTGAACTCTGAACTGAACTTGACTTGTGCACCTTGTACAGCGCACTTATACACTAGACACCATGTATACCATATATTATATGTATATTTATATATAGTATATAGATATACAGGTATGATCTGTGCCGGTTAAGGTTCAGTTTCGGCTTTGCTTCATTAATGACAGTCGCATATGCAAAGCGAGTCAGATACATTTCAATCTTTGACATTTTGTGCGCACAACTCAATGACTAACGGCATTCAAGCGATAAACACACGCAGATACACACAAACACATACACATACACACACACACACACACACACACACACACACTCATACACACACACACACACAGCTTACACACAATAGACATGTCAGCGAGGCGTCGAAACGAAGCGATAAAGAAATTTAGTGGCTTTTGTTAAGGCAAAAATAGATAACTGCGTGATTATTAATTATGTTTTTAGCGCAAAAAGAAACATTAGCACAAACTGTGAAAGAAGAAGAAGAAGAAGAAGCAAAGGCGAATATCTGTTATACAATATATATATATGTGTTTGTAAATATATATACTTAACTATATTTATTATCTTTATGCTGACTGTTCAAGCGTTTAGCTGAGCTTTAAATATATGTATATACAAACTTTTTTTTTTTTTTTTTTGGCTAATGCGGCGTATGCGGAATTTCATTGTTTGAAAAGAAATGTGCGCGTGTGTGTGTGTGTTTGTTTGTTTGTTTATTTCTTTGTTTATTTGTTGTATTTACGTTAATTAAAATCGAAACATAAATATTTCAACAGCACAAAAGTCAAATAAAAACAAGTAACAATAATAAACAAATGTGACAGTCTATTCATAAATGTGAATATACTCAACTTATGTATATATCTTAATATATAGATATATATAGATATATACATACATATAACTGTCTGGCATGGACTTCACATTGGGCCTTATAACTGGCATGTATGCTGTGGTCGCTGTTATTGTCTTTTACGTTGTTTACGTCATTGAGGTGAAATTAGGTATGCCTTCTACTACATACTATCGATCAACAATTACAACAACAATAGCCACAACAACAACAACAACAACAACAACTCACTCACTTTCTACACTCACTTTTCCATTCATTTCATGTGTGTTTGATTGATATTTTTAACTTAGATTCTTTTGTGCTAACTACATTTTGCGCATATTCTTGAAACTTAGTGAGACAGTTTTGTTAACCATTTCGACTGCATTACAGATTTGCCCGCCATTGTCAATGGCCTTAACAATAACAACAACAGCAGCAGCAGCAACAACAATAGCAACAGCAACAGCAACAGCAACAGCAACAACAACAACAACAATGAACAACTGGCTGATATATCGCAGACACGTCTGCGCACTCTCATCGAGAGCATCATTGCAGAAACTCTGCGCAGCGGCAGCAACTCGCTGATGACTCCGACTGGCGCCGTCTCTGAGATCAGTTTGGATACGCGCTCCAATGGGCAGCTATCGGGCTTTCATAATAATAACAATAAGAGACGCCATCGCACCGAGCACTATTTCGAGCCGAAAATCTATCAGGATCTGTTGGCCACGGCGGTGCTGAACAAGGTAAGACAGCAAACTAGCAAATTGTATAGACTACCCTCGTACTTTCATATACATATTTAAAGTGTATTTACTAAAAGTATTTAAATGCCAAATTGCATATCTCCAGACTTATAGTCTTAGAGATATGTATAAAAAAGATTAACTCAAATCAAATTTGAACAAATTGAAAAAGATATCGTTAAAATTAAAAGTAAATAATGAATGCCTTTACCTTTCGTGCGATAAGGAAACATAAGTGAAGGTGGTCTTTAAACGCTGTGACCTTAAAGATAAAAAAGAATAAAATATTAATTAATTTATATATTTGTGTTAGGTCGCAAATTTATCAGACTATCCTTGATATGCTTTATTATGCCTTGAAACTATCGACTCAAAATATTTCAATATAACCTAAGTGACTAAGTGAGTCATAGTTTTATAGCTATATTGTATTCATGAGTTTTATAGCTATATAGTCTTAAAGATATCTAAAAGTTAGATATGCTGATAGTTTATAGGAACTATTAGTTTATAGATAATTTAACAACATATCGAACAAAAAGTGAGCAAAAAACAATTCTGATTGATCTAGATTTGACTATGATAAAGAAGCTATACAAACGCCACACATAAATAATATTTTGTTGCTAATGTTATTATTACTAGAAGAATCGGAAACTTATCTTATTAATTGCACTTATGTAGCATTGTGAGCTACATGCCTCGCTCTGTCTGAAATTTCAATTTCAATAACCCTAATCAATTTTGCCACTTCCACAGCCCATTTAGAGAGGTAGAAAGAAATCTACGGAAGAAAATGAGTGTTAGATCTATCGGAACACCCTAATTTCTACTTATCATTTAGTTAACTCCAGCCGAAAAACTGCCTGACCTGCTGCAACAACTGTTGCATCTGTGGCAGCAACTATCTATATTCGACCTCATCCATTTATAATTCCCATTTTCAATTTGGTATGCTCGCTATTTCCGCTAACGCGAACCTCGTTTTTGGTTTTCACTTTCGTTATGGGCCACACTTTGGTGGCTTCTCGGTAGCCAATTGGAAGGCAAAAGCTACCACAGCTGCATGCCCCACTAATTAGTTGCTGCCCATTGTTGCAAGCGTGCGGACGCCTGAATAGAACTGTTAAACGGTTAAACGGTTAAAGCCAACTCAGTTGCTAATTGGATCATTGACTTTTCCTGCTAGTGAAAAAACTCAATATCCTATTGCCAAAAAATTGCCTAAGCTTGGTTCTCTTATTGTGGAATTGACCATGGCAGAGCCAGCACAAAATGTAAATATTACAACAAATGAACCGAAATTATCTTTTTATATAAGTTGTATTCAGTCGGACTGACTCACATATATGTATATATAAATATATATATACCATATCTTATCAGGCACTCATTTTTTAAACCACTTTAACATAAATTTCATAAGTTTTTGATTAGCCATTTTTTGTTTTTTTTTTTTTTTTTTTTATTGCTAAAATCTCAGCAACAGTTTTTCTTTTCTGCTGCGTAACGCTTAAATCGATCTAGTTTTTAGGTACACTCGAGACGTCACAGCTCTTGTCTGTTCAACGCGACGTTTTTTAACACAGTCTCAAGTGTTGCCGGCTGTCTACGGCTTCCCTTATCTTAGTCAACTCATTCTAGTTTAGTAATATGTAAACCTTTTATTTTCTAGATTGCGGACAAGGAGGGCAATACCAGGCTTATATCGGAGAGTACGCCGGACTTGAGTGTTCGCAACATTGATGAGAATTACAATGCGGAAGCGTTGAGCACTACGTCTGACAGTTCCATAGAGCCGCGCAGCGATTGCAGTCTAACGGATCATGAATTGGGACTCAATGTAAGCTACAAGCATCTACCATTTTCCCTATATCTATATCTATCTATATCTTCATCTTTTCCTTTTTAGACTGGCAAATCCGAGAAACATGCTGGCTTGCAGTTGGACTTGGAACGTGAATCGGTTTTGAGTGACTATATAGCTGCTCACATGGTGCCATTGCCTGATTTTTCAGCGTCCGTTACCGAATCAGAAGATGGTAAGCAGTCTATCACAAAATACTGTTTGAACCACTTCTATATCTCTTTTATTTTCATTTTCATTTCCCATCTCATTTCAGATATTATCTCAATGTCATCGAGCATGGTCGGCGATGGCACCTGGGAGGATAATTGGCTGTTCAAAAAGAAGCGCAGCACCCTGCAAAGTTCGGCTACACCGAGCAGCATTGGGATGCTGGTTCCTGCTCCTAAAGAGAATATTCGTGCTCAGATTGGTGATCGGACGGCCGATGAGGTTAGCGATCTGTCCGAAATGGGTTCCGATGCAGAGGAAACATCATTGGATTTGTTGCGTTGCGACAATGAGCTGAATGATCGGCTCTTAAGCAAGCATCTAATCGGTGGACAGAACACAAAACTAGTGCTGGATGAGCTAGTGGATCGCACAAGTTTGACCTCAAATACTTTGCCAGAAGAACATGAGCCAGCCTTTACCGAGACCACGAATACGCTCGTGCAACAACCTACAAAGACATCTAAGCTTTTAGCACCGCCGCCTCCAATGAGTTTTCAAGATGATGATGAAGGTGAAATAGAAGATCCTGCCCAGAAACTCATAGCAGGTTAGTGCACATATTTTGCTACTCCTACAAATCCACAATTACTGTTCCTATATGCTAACCTATACACTTAACATACATATATACATAGACTGTATATCATCCTTACCTTAAATTTGATTAGCATAGGAGTCTTAAACCTTTAGATATTGTACCCATCCACGTAATGTACCTCCAGCGTATTTGTGCATAGTTGTCGAGCAACGGCATTCAGCAGTCGTTTGTGTTCCAGCAGATGATCTCAGCGAGGGCATAACAGGCTTTGGTGATATTGAATATCTAGATGACAGCCAGCCACTTGAAAATACGCCTTCGGTTATTGAAATACTAGCAGCCATGGCACTGGGACCCATGCTCGCTGTTCCAGCTTCTGATCAACCTCCTGTTATGACTGCCACAGAAATTCATACACTCAAGGAGCTGAGTGATTTGGCTCTAGCTGAAATTAACGCCCGCACAATGGAGCTAGTTCAACACTCACTGGACATTATTGACGAGGAGGAAGTCACGGAAGCACAATCTATATCTGAAGTTGAAAACTCTCAAGCTCCTGCTGCTGCTGCTGCAACTGACCAAATGATTCCACAAGAAGAAATAACACAGGTAGAGGAAATATCTAAAATTCCCCAAGAAATGGCTAACATCGAGGAAACGAAACTCAAATCTGAACAAGCCTCAATATCTGCAGACAGTACATCACAGCCACAAAATCTTTGCGAATCAGCTCCAGCACAAAAGGTTAGCGCTTTAATAGGAGTATTTGAAATGCACGCTGCTCCACGAAGATCTTCAATAACTTCAATTGAGAGAGTTACTGCTAAGGCTGAGGAAGCTCGAGTGCCAGCTAAACAGGAAATAACTCCAGCAAAACTAGCTGCTGCTCCTGAAAACGTTACTCCAGCAAAAAAAACTGTTACTGCGGAGGAAGTTACCAGAGCAGAAGTAAATAATATTACAGGGCAAGTCCCAACACCAGTAAATGATGCTACTTCGGCTGCAGCTCCAAAGGAAGTTACTCCAGTTGGTGTAACTGCAACTGAAGATAAATCTCCGGCACCAGTACAGGATGTTATTCCAGCAGAAGTAACTACAGCTCCAGAGGAACCAATTCCAGTGGAAGCCACTGCAGTTTTAGAGGAATATACACCAGAAAAAGTTATTGCTATTCCTGAGGAAGTTCCAGCTCCTGTGAGGGGTGCAACTTCGGCAGAAACAGCTGCACCTGCTCTAGAGGAAGCAGCTCCAGCAGAACTAACTTCTACCAATGAAGAAGCTCCGGTACCAGCAGAAGTAACTACAATTACTGAGGAAATTGCTCCTGTAGAAGAAACGTCTCCAGTAGATGTTACTACAATTCCAGAGGATATTCCTACAGTAGAAGGAACTGCTACTGAAGAAGAATCGCAAGTGTTAACAACACAGGAAATTCCTCCAATAGTAGAAACTATTCCAGTAGAAGAATCAAAAACTAAAGAAGACTTTACAGCACCAGTAGAAATTACTACAATTCCTGAGGATATTCCTACAGTAGAAGGAACTGCTACTGAAGAAGAATCGCAAGTATTAACAACACAGGAAATTCCTCCTCCTGCTTTACAAGAAGTTACTACAGTAGAAGTTACTGCTACACCTGAGGAAGTTCCACCTCCTGTTGTGGATGTTATTTCAGCAGAAACAACTGCAGTTTCAATGGAGGGAACTCTAGCAAAAGTAACTGCCACAGCAGTAAACGTTACTCCATTAGAAGTAACTACAGCACCAGAGGAAGTTCCAGTGCCTGAATCAGTAGAAGTTACTCCAGTAGGTGTAACTGATAGTCCAAAAGAAGTTCCAGCTCCTGTAGAGAATATTACTTCATCGGAAGTAACTGAAGTTACTCCAACAAAAATAAGTGTCTCTATAGACGAAACCTTATTGCCAACAACAGAGGAAATTAATCTTACAGAAGTAATTGCAGCCTCACAGGAAGTTACTTCAGTTGAACTAATTCCTACTACAGCAAAAGAACCTACTGTTCCAGAGAAAGTTTCTCCAGAAGAAGTAACACCTACACAACAGGAAATTCCAGCGCCAGTAGAAGTAACTTCTCTGCCAGAAAATGTTGCTTCATCAGAACTAACTACAATTCCACAGAATGTTACTTCATCAGAAGTAAATACAGTTCCAGATAAAGTTACTCAGGAAGCAGTACCTCCTACTACAGAACAAGATCCAGCACCAGTAGAGGCTGTTACTCCATCAGAAGTAATTACAGTTCCAGAGAAAGTTACTTTTGAGGAAGTAGTTGTAACTGCGGATGAAATTATTCCAGACAAAGTTACGACTACTATAGTAGAAGATTCAGCACAATCCGAAGAGATTACTCCAGTAGAAGAATCTGATACTGAAGTACGAATTTCAGAGCCAACCACAGAGGCAGTTGTTCCTCCAGAACCAACTAAAGTTTCAGAGGAAGTTACTCCAGCACAAGTGCCTACAGCTTCACAGGAAGTTACTCCAGCAAACTTAACTACAGTTTCAGAGGGAGTAACTCCAGTAGAAATAACTGCTACTGAAGTAAAAGATCAAGCGCCAAACACAGAGACTAAAGAACAAGAGGAAGATGCTCCAGCAGAAGTAACTACAGTTCCAAACGACGTTACTCCAGCAGAAGTATCTACAGTTCCAGAGGAAGTTACTCAAGCAGAAGTAACTACAATTCCAGAGGAAGTTACTCCATCAAAAGTATCTATAGTTTCAGAGGAAGAAACCCCAGTACAAGTAACTGCTACTGAAGTAGAAGCTCCAGCGCCAACAACAGAGGCAGTTGTTCCTGTAGAAGTATCTAAAGTACCAGAGGAAGATACTCCAGCAGAAGTAACTACAGTTCCAGAGGAAGTTACTCCAGCAGAAGTATCTACAGTTTCAGAGGAAGATACTCCAGCAGAAGTATCTACAGTTTCAGAGGAAAAAACCCTAGTAGAAGTAACTGCTACTGAAGTAGAAGGTCCAGCGTCAACAACAGAGGCAGTTATTCCTGTAGAAGTATCTAAAGTACCAGAGGAAGATTCTTCAGTTGAAGTAACTACAGTTCCAGAGGAAGTTATTCCAGCAGAAGTTTCTACAGTTTCAGAGGAAGAAACCCCAGTAGAAGTAACTGCTACTGAAGTAGAAGCTCCAGCGCCAACAACAGAGGCA
This sequence comes from Drosophila anceps, assembly GCA_035045945.1. Classification (NCBI taxonomy): domain Eukaryota; kingdom Metazoa; phylum Arthropoda; class Insecta; order Diptera; family Drosophilidae; genus Drosophila; species Drosophila anceps. Next base: position 4,922,954 of record JAWNON010000073.1, read on the forward strand.
GTTATTCCTGTAGAAGTATCTAAAGTACCAGAGGAAGATACTCCAGCAGAAGTAACTACAGTTCCAGAGGAAGTTACTCCAGCAGAAGTATCTACAGTTTCAGAGGAAAAAACCCCAATAGAAGTAACTGCAACTGAAGTAGAAGGTCCAGCGTCAACAACAGAGGCAGTTATTCCTGTAGAAGTATCTAAAGTACCAGAGGAAGATTCTTCAGTTGAAGTAACTACAGTTCCAGAGGAAGTTATTCCAGCAGAAGTTTCTACAGTTTCAGAGGAAGAAACCCCAGTAGAAGTAACTGCTACTGAAGTAGAAGCTCCAGCGCCAACAACAGAGGCAGTTATTCCTGTAGAAGTATCTAAAGTACCAGAGGAAGATACTCCAGCAGAAGTAACTACAGTTCCAGAGGAAGTTACTCCAGCAGAAGTATCTACAGTTTCAGAGGAAGATACTCCAGCAGAAGTTTCTACAGTTTCAGAGGAAAAAACCCCAGTAGAAGTAACTGCTGCTGAAGTAGAAGCTCCAGCGTCAACAACAGATGCAGTTGTTTCTGTAGAAGTATCTAAAGTACTAGAGGAAGATACTCCAGCAGAAGTAACTACAGTTCCAGAGGAAGTTACTCCAGCAGAAGTATCTACAGTTTCAGAGGAAAAACCCCTAGTAGAAGTAACTGCTACTGAAGCAGAAGTAACTACAGTTCTAGAGGAAGATATTCCAACAGAAGTATCTACAGTTTCAGAGGAAGAACCCCCAGTAGAAGTAACTGCTACTGAAGTAGAAGCTTTAGCGTCAACAACAGAGGCAGTTGTTCCTGTAGAATTATCTGAAGTACTAGAGGAAGATACTCCAGCAGAAGTAGCTACAGTTCCAGAAGAAGATACTCCAGCAGAAGTAACTAAAGTTCCAGATGATGTTACTCCAGCAGAAGTATCTACAGTTTCAGAGGAAGATATTCTAACAGAAGTAACTAAAGTTCCAGATGATGTTACTCCAGCAGAAGTATCTACAGTTTCAGAGGAAGATATCCTAACAGAAGTAACTAAAGTTCCAGATGAAGTTACTCCAGCAGAAGTGTCTACAGTTTCAGAGGAAGATATTCCAACAGAAGTAACTGAAGTTCCAGATGAAGTTACTCCAGCAGAAGTATCTACAGTTTCAGAGGAGGATATTCCAACAGAACTAACTACAGTTCCAGATGATGTTACTCCAGCAGAAGTATTTACAGTTACAGAGGAAGTAACTCCAGTAGAAGTAACTGCTACAGAAGTAGAAGCTCCAGCGTCAACAACAGAGGCAGTTGTTCCTGTAGAAGTAACTAAAGTACCAGACGAAGATACTCCAGCAGAAGTAACTACAGCTCCAGAGGACGTTGCTGTAGTTACTCCAACAAAAGTTGTTGCTGAGGAAGAACCTCGAGCAGTACCAACAGAGGAAGTTGTTTCAGTAGAACTTACTACAGTTGCAAACGAAATTATTCCAACAAATGTAACGGCTACTGTAGAGGAAGTTTCAGCACAAACAGAGCAAGTTATTCCAGCAGAAGAAACTGTTACTGAAGTAGAAGCTTCAGCGCCAAAAGAGGCAGTTCTTCTAGTAGACATAACTAAAGTTGCAGCGGAAGTTTCAACAGCAGAAATATTTACTGCTGCGGAGAAAGTTTCAGACTCCACAGCAGATAAAGTTACTTCAGCAGAAGTGCCTACAATTCCTGAGGAAGCTATTTTACCAGAAACAACTGAAGCTCAAGATAAAATTACTTCAACACAAGTAATTGAGGCTCCAGATAATATTACTCCAGTTTCAATGGCAGCTTCTCCAGTAGAAGTAACTGTTACTGAAGAAAAAGCTGCAGCATCAGCAACAGAGGAAGTGGTTCCAATAGAAATAACTACAGTTGCAGAGCAAGTTACTCCATCAGAAGTAACTACTGACCCTGAGGAAGTCACTTTAGGAAAAGTATCTATAGCCTCAGAGAAACTCACTCCAGCAGAAGTATCTACAGCATCAGAGGAAGATACTCCAGCAGAAGTAACAACAGTTATAGAGGAAGTTGCTTCAGCAGATGCGCTAGCAACTCCCGAGGAACTCACTCCAGCGGAGGCACCTGTTGCTGAGGAAGAAACTCCAGCACCAACAACAGAAGAAGTTCTGCCAGTAGAATTGACTATAGTTCCAAAGCAATTTACTCCATTAGAAGTAACTGCTGGACCTGAGGAAGTTACTTCAGCAGATGTGGTAGCAACTCCAGAAGAACTCACTCCAGCAGAAGTAACTGCTACTGAAGAAGAAACAACAGCGGCAGCAGAAGAGGAAGTTGTTCCAGTACCTACAGTTGCAGAGCAAATTACTTTAGCAGACGTATCTACTGTTCCTGAGGAAGTTACTACAAATCCAGAGGAAGTTGCTATACCAGAAGTTACTCCTGCTGCAGAGGAAGTTGCAGCATCTGTAGACGATGTTACTCCAGCAGAAGTAACTACAGTTCCAGAGGAAGTTACTCCAACAGAAGTAGCTGCTAATGAGGAAGAAACTCCAACACCAGCAACAGAGAAAGTTGTTCCAGTAGAAGTAACTACAGTTGCAGAGGCTGTTAGTCCTGTAGAAGTATATAAGACTTTAGAGGAAGTTACTCCAGCTGAAGTGACTGCCGCTGTCGAAAAAGATCCAACGTCAGCAAATAATGACATTTCAACAGAAGTATCTGCAGCTCTTAAGGAGATTGCTAAGCTTGATATTCGACCTACTCTGGAGAAAACACCACTTAATGAAGAAGTTTCTATTATTGAGTCTCAACCAAATCCTGTTGAAGCTGCATCAACTGAACCAGCACCAGCACTTGAGGAGGTTGCTAGTGTTGATCCAGCTCAGGAGGAAGTTATTGCATTAGAGCTTCAGATTGTACCCGAAGAAACTACAAACGCAGCACTTGAAGAGATTATCAGTACTAAAACACTGTCATCAGAGGAAACTTCGACACCAGCACTTGAGGAGGTTGTTGGTGCTGAGTTGCAGTCTGTTTTAGAGCAAAGTCCAGCAGTAGCAATAGAGGAAGTTGCTAGTGCTACACCAGTTTCTCTGGTTGCTTCCGAAGAAACTTCAGCATTAGCACTTGAGGAGGTTGCTAGTGCTGACAATACAACAGAGTCGGAGCCCGCTTCAGACGTGGAGAAAAGGGAATTTGCAAGCGAAGAGACATCAGCGATAATTGAAACAGATAAATTGATAATACAGACTGATGAAGCACTACCAGATCTTTTGACAAGTGAATCTTGTAAGAGCGATAAGTCTGCTCTAGTGAAAATGTCTGAAAAGAGTCTGCAAAGACAGCCGCATGTCCGAGCAGACACAACACCGAGCGATGAAGACTCAACTGCGAGTCCTGTGCGTCCTGTGAACCTCTTCGGAACCATTTGCAAGATTTACATTCAAGACAAACGACTGTTAGCCACAATCGAAAGAAGACGTCGACGCGCCCTAATTATGCACAAATACCTGAGTTCCTTTGATAGTTACGATGAGCCGCCAGATGACATAGAATATGAAGCACATGCGAGTCTGTTTGATGAACTCAATTCATCAGCCAATCAACCCATTAGATTAGATTTAAATATTGATGAACTTAAAGAGCCACAAATTCATTTAGATATAGATAATAACAAGGAAAGTATTTCTGATTTCCAGGAAAGCTTTCAAGTAGTTGTAAATGATTTCAGTAATGATCAGCTCGGAGAGTCAGAATATAATTTTGATATTCATAATGCTAGCAATGAAATTGAGATCCTGCCTGATTTGGAGGAATCCTTTGAAGTAGCTTCAGATATTGCCAGCCAAACATCACTTGATATTGCTGATAGTAATGATGAGAATTACTTCATTGTTGTTAGCCTCGCTGAGATTGGCTTTAACTTTATTAACCACATTCTATTCTCAGATCAATTGAGCTCCGGCTCTGGATCAGAGCACAGCAATGAGAGCTCGCCGTCCACCTCGCATGAGACATTTAATGGCGACGCTGAGTTATTGGCTCACAATTATGATAGTTTTCCCGATGATTTATTGGATGAGGCAGTCTCTAGTGCAACAACAACATATACTAACCTAAATACTAAAACACAAAATACTAATAAAAATACCAAAACACGTCCAAATGGTAAACTAACAAATGGTTCACTGAGATGGTCAAGTCAAAGCAAAACAAATCAACTAAATGCCGATGATCATAACAATAATGAAGTCGTTATCGATGATAATCATGATGATAATGTTAATAATAATAATAATAATAATGATGATGATGATGTTGTAATGTTGCGGCGCTTTGCCCCAGGTAACACGCACACAGCCATCACTCGGTGTTTGTTGTTGTCTCCTAATTTACATTGCTTACTTGTGTTTACGTTTTTACGCTCTCTATCTCTGTCTCTTTCTCTCTTTATACTTTTCTTTATTACTAGACTGGCTAAAATGTTGTATAAGCCTACTTTGATTAGAGTCATTTAAACTTATTTTGTAACCATTTGCAGGCTCCATAGCGGAACGTGAGGTTAAGAAATGGTACAATGCCGTTGAGATGCCCAACAATCCGTATGCGCCGGAGGCTTTGAAGCAGCGCATTAGCGGCACACAGGAGCGTTTTATGGATGTGCCCAATATAAGTCCCAGTGCGGAGCAGAAGGCGCTGGCACTGATGACAAATGCAGCATCCAACGCAGAGCAGGAGCCAGCCAAGGAGGATTACAAGCGGTAACTCGACTCAAATACAAATCAAACATCTCATATGAACCTGCTCCTGTTCTATCTCACAGCTACAGTCGCGATTATTATATAAACAATGCTTCATTGGTCACCACGCCCACTCGTGCCACTTCTTTGGCCTGCAGCAGCAGCAGCAACAGAAGCACGGAGCCAACGGATGAGGACATTGTCATCAATGAGGTAATTCCAACGCATGGCAACCATGGCATTTCAAGTAGCGCTCAAAGCTCAAACCTCGCTGACCTCTCACATTGGACGCTGTCGAAGCCAGTGCGTCGCAGCAGCTCGCTAAAGTTCATTAACAAACCTACTTGCCCCACACCCCCATTTCTGACATTAGCCAACGGTTACGAACGCCCCTCGACGTCGGCTTCGCATTATCGCGACTCCGGCTTAGGCAACGAGCCGGATGATGACTTTGATGTACGTTCGCAACGCTCTTGGTATAGGCAGCAGCTGCCCAAGCGGCATACGCAGTCGACGCTGAGCTTGCACAGCAACGGCAGTGGCAGGTCCTACGGTTCGTCCGTGTCCAAGCGGCATTCAGCGGGTGGTCCCTCAGCGGATGTGCTCACACAGTTCGAGAAGCAGCTGCTGCACAAAGACCTCAAGCGCAATAGTTTTCGTGCTGTCAGCGCCGCCTCCAAGGCTTTCGTAATGAATCCCTTATTCGAGAGCGATCAGCAGACAAAGCCTGCAAGCCTAGACGATCAAGATTCGGGTGTAGATAGTTGTTTAAATGGGTTCAGCAATAATAGTCTACTCTTCTAGAAAAACTTTCTTTGAATTCGGGTGGGTGTCATGGGTCTATGTTTCGGGGTATCTAAATATATATATATATATAAAGAGAGAGTAGATAGCTAGCTGTTAGTCTCTGCCAAAATAATATGTTAGTCAACCAAGTTTTAAACACTAGTCAGTAAAGGCAACACACACACACACGTACACACACACACAAACAGGCACAAATTCACATTCTGTAGAGAATCTCCAGCACGTTCTAGGCTTTAAGGCAGAGAGTGCCATCTGCTACCTATTCAATTGTAAATTCCAAAATTACCCCCCTCCCTCTCCCAAAAAAAAATATAATGAAAACTTAGCAACTGCAGCACAAACAAATTTTGCATTCACATTACTATCGAGAACTGAGTTCTATCTAATCTACAATATAATAATATATCTATAAATATATTAAACAAAAATATATAAATGCAAACTAAATAATTGTAATTGCTAATTGCCTAATGCTAATGCGCCCTAAAATATGCAGCACTTTTTCTTTGTATGTTTTTTTTTTTATTTAAATTATGATTTTGTTGCTGTTAATTTTTAAACATAACTCTTGTATGCACACTTAGTTAATTCATTTATATTGCTAACTTCTTTTTTATATATACATATATTTAAAAAACAAACCAACAATAGAAATACAAAATAAAGCCAAAAGTTAAACAAACACAAATAATAAGAATAATAAATGAAACAAATGTTTTTAGTAAAAGCTGATTGATTACAAATCACGGGGTGAGTACAAAGCCAATCGACTCGATTCAAATGAAGCTGAATTTATTTCAATAATTATTGTTTATGGCATTTTACTAACGGCATTTGTTTCACTTTCTGCTATATAAATATATAACTCGCATCAATATCAAATTTTTAATGTTTTTGTAGCTGTATTTGAATTTTGTATGCATGCTCTTGCTGCTGCTTGTACATCGGTCACACACACCAATACACACACGCACACATATATGCATCACATGTACACATCACATTACATATATATAAATATATATTTGTTCATATATATCAATCTGCCAAGCTAATCTTCAGCTGTGCTTCAAATATTTGATTGTACCTAAACAAATTCTTTTTTCCAAAAACTAACCAACATGCATACAATATTGTACCAAATGTACCAAATGTACCTAAACAACACAACACTACAAACGAACACCAAAAACCCAACAAAAAAATCAATGTTTTCCTTAAACAAAAGGCTCTCAAAACAAGCCCAGCTGCTGTCGAGCAGTCACAGGAGCGATTGCAGCAGGTGCAGCAGGATAAACTTCCCGATATGTCCACCGACAACAAATGTATTTATACAGCTCTGCCCGCCCAGGTGCTGGAGGCGGGCAGCCTGGATAGTCAGTCGAATCAATCAATGCTAACGACTAGCGATGATTCGGATACCGTGCGTATTTATGATTTCAATAAGCAGGAGACGACAGTCATCAGGACGAGCACGTCCACAACTACGTCATCTATGGAGTCTGCATTGGGTGGAGCAGCTACCAACAACACCTCCTCCTCCTCCGCCGCTGCCGTTGACGCCGATGTCAACAGCAATAGCAACTCCATAGATACATCACGTAAACGTGAACGGCCCGTTGTGCTGCAATTCGGACCGGCAGACACAACTCCGAATGTCTGCTCTTCGCCCACAGTAACGCCGACGCGTGGCTCAACACCGCCAGCTTTTCGTTTTCTGCAGCCGAAGCGACGGCTAATTGAGCCAAGTCAAGTGCTGTCCATAGACGATGATGAAATGGTGAGTCAGGCAGTTGACAAGCGGGCTAAGCATAAAATATTTGCTAATTTACAGCCCGAGGCAAAAGCCTCGCCCTCGGAGAAACCCGCTGTAGAGGATGATGTGGTGCATGCCTTGCCCTCGGTCAAGGCTCTAGCACAGGCCTTCCTGCTGACCAGCAAACGCATGCAGCCCGAGAGACGTTGGCGTGCCAAGGTAACCGACATTCTCTATATCCAATTGTACAGTTCATTTATAGTTTATATTTCAGACACTACAACATCATGCCAAGCTAATGACACCATCACCTGATACCCCAGAGAAACCCAACACGACACAATCGCGCAGGCAAATGCTGCAACACGCCGTCTCCATAGCAGAGGTGGCCGATGAATCCACTATAGCCTCAGATTTGTCATCCCTGGAAACGTAGGTAGCATTAGATATCTAATTATTAATAACTTTAACGTTTACCAATACTGGCAGCGATCCTTCATTGCATTCGGATGGGCAACCACCATTAGCTTTACCCATTGCATCGCCAGCGAGTCCTGTGCCCGTTCGTCGAGGATTCCTTCGCAGCAATATTGCTTTCTTTGAGAACTTAAAGTTTAAGTGAATATTGAATATTGAATTTAATTGAATTTATGCTGTACGATCGCCATTGGCTGATATTCCACAAGGAGTCAAGGAATATGCACAATAATGGCGCACAGCCTCCCGCATACCAAAATGAACACCAAATATCAAGAATCATGTGCCATGGCCACAGAGGAGAATATTGTATCAAGTATTCAAGACAGTACTTAGAACGAAATTGTACGCCCAGTGTGCGCGAATAGTTTGCTTTTAATTTGTATTTATTGTAGCTAAACATAATTACTTATTATTATCCATGGATAACTATAAATTAAATATTTAATATACTTTATTTAGCTCTACGGATATGTATGTCGCTTTAAGCTATGCAAAGCCCCTTTCAAAATGACCCGTGTATCGATATCGATATCGATCAATCTAATATTTAACTGTTATATATAGAGTGTCATGTACCAATAAACTGTTATACATAGTTTTATGTACCAATAAAGAAAGAACTTAATTATTGTTTTACCACACTTAAAATATTCATCGGTTGAGATTTGGCTATAAATTCAAGTCTATTATTATGTAGATATTGTACAAGTCACAATTGGTACTTTATTTCTATGAATTAAATATTTTTATAAAAATAAATTCTATGGCTCGCAGCTGCTGCATTTGAAATGCATTGGTTTCGGAGCAAAGAAGTATAAGAGGGAGGAGAATTCAGATCGTAGCACATTTGGAATGGAATGAGTGAATGTTCATTCGTCTCGGCTATGAAGTGTGATTGTGATGTGGATGCTCTGCCAGATATATGACATAGACCAACGGGATGACAACACAGAGTGCGAGTATAAATATCAGCAGGCATATCCACGACATGTCACAGTCCGAGCCAGACCAGTCAATCGCCCGCAACGATGGACCAGGTATGGGACGAACAATGGGCGAATGCCTGTCCACCAGCATGTCGTCCAGCAGGGCCGTGTTGTCGTCCAAAGGCTTTTCCATGTTGGCTGCATGTAAACAAGAATGAAATGCAAAATTACACAAATAAACAAGAAAAGAAAGGTAAACAATGCCCCCAAATAATGGTGTATATATATATTTTGGATCTTTTATTTTTTACTTATTGCCCAGCTGGAGCAATTACAGTTGCAGACTTGAAGGCTCACAGCGCAGCAAATGAAAAATATTGAGGATGTATAAAACGTAAACTTAATTGTAGGTCATATAACGTGGAGTGGCGCTGAACTTGGCGTAGCTCTTGATAACCTTGTTGACAGCTTCGAGGAAATCCTTTTCGGTGGCCACCTTGCGACGCGCACGTATAGCAAACATGCCTGCCTCTGTGCAAACGGATCGAATCTCTGCGCCTGTCGAGTTGGGGCACAGACGTGCCAACAGATCGAAACGAATGTCACGTTCAACGGACATCGAGCGGGCGTGTATCTTAAAGATATGTGAACGGCCATCCTGGTCGGGCAACCCAAATTCCACCTTACGATCCAAACGGCCGGGACGCATAAGCGCAGGATCAAGTGTGTCAGGTCGATTGGTGGCCATCAGCACCTTAATATTGCCACGCGGGTCGAAGCCATCCAACTGATTGATGAGCTCCAACATAGTACGTTGAACCTCATTGTCGCCGCCAGCGCCATCATCAAAACGTGCACCGCCAATGGCATCAATTTCATCGAAGAATATCAAGCAGGCCTTCTTGGAGCGGGCCATTTCGAACAGTTCGCGCACCATACGTGCACCCTCGCCCACATACTTCTGCACCAGTTCCGAGCCGATGACACGAATAAAGCAAGCATCTGTACGATTAGCCACAGCACGGGCACATAAGGTTTTGCCTGTTCCAGGTGGACCAAACAGAAGCACACCCTTAGGTGGCTCAATGCCCAAGTTAACAAACTTCTCGGGATGCAGTAGTGGCGTTTCCACAACTTCGCGTAATTTCTCTATTTGCTCTTTGCAGCCACCGACGTCGCTGTAGGTGACATCTGGCTTGTCCTCGACCTGCATCATCGTTACCGTGGGATCAATTTTGGGTGGCAGCGGTATGTGAATCTGATACTTGTTGCGATCAACGCCTACACGCATGCCCTCCTCAATATCCGTGGGTGCAACGGAATCAGCTAAATCCACCACAAACTTGGCAAACTGCTTTACATTAATAATGTACTTAGGATCATCGGAGTCAGCGTTGATAATCTTTGTGCAACGCGCAACCTGCAACGGCTGCTCATTTTGCAGTATTTGCTTGTCGGCAGCCAAGTCCCACAGAGCAGGCGGAGCCAAGCCTGTATCGCTTTCCTTAATGCCAGTTAACTCGTTCACTTGTTTCACAGCCTTTTGTATGTCCTCTTCGATGCTCTTGATGGACTTGTGATACTGGCTCTGGCCGTACGTCTTAAGCAGTTCGATGTCGCCTTCGTCTAGCGACTTTATTTCCTTATCCTCCTTATTCTCATCATGCTTAACTTTGCGCTGATCATCTCCCAGATAGTCCGGCATTTTGTTTTAGTTGTTTAACACCAAAGTATTTAATAAATTTATATGTTTTTTCGCCAACGCTTGTGTTTTCTGGCAATTTTTAATGGCGAGTGTGGCCGTATTTCGAATGACTAAACAAATTGCTTCTGCGGCCAACTTCACTATTTACTTAACAGAAATCTTAACATGTACACAGGGTGACTCAGAAGCAAAATTACATTGCTTGGTTGGCCAGCTCTAGGAGCTGTTAGAAGAATTCACATTGGAATTTTTGAATATATGATAACAAAATGCCAGCCACCATAATGTTAAAAGCAAATAATCGACTCACCTTCATCATCTGGATAGCCATGAGTGCCTTCATAGAATTTACTGCCATCCCTTCGAATTGAGGCTGGCCCGTCAGCAGCTACAGCACCAGAAGCATTCACAGCTGCCACCAAGAGTCGTTCATCCAGCATCATTCGTGCATCCTCCAGCGGATTGCGCTCTATGGCCGGCTCTTGATCGATATTGTGCCTGGGACTATTGTTCCCGCTACGATGTACAGCAGGCAGTGCATCAACATTGCTTGCTCCCAGCAGTACGTTGTGCACTGTAACTGGAATCCGAATAATACGATGTGCGTGTATCTCATTGTCACGATCAATTTTGTTCAAGCGCTTGATGTCCGCTACAGAGCAGTGAAAACGCAGCGCCAATGCTTGCAATGTATCTCCTTCTTGTACTTTTACCTCCAAAGTGTTTTCTGGGCGCGACATCTTTGTGTGGCCGTTGCTAGAACCGTTTCCGAACTGCACCATTTCCATAAAAGCTTCGTCGAGGGCAGGTCCGGCAAATATATCATCCATGCCGCCTGGCTTATACTGTTGTTGGCGCCTGAAATATGAAGCGTGCGTTGATTCTCAAAAACAACAGCAATCGAGTCGAGTTGGCTCTGACTTACACATTTCGACGCATTATATTTTGGATTTATTGTTTATTACTGAATGCGTCTCCGTTGGCACTGACTTTACTGTCACTCAATTCTCAAATGGCAAACAGTATTGTATATTTGTGAACAGTGCTGCCAGCAAACGTCTACTTTATTTACGTAAAATTTCGGTATTGAATAAACACAACAAAGCCCACGTCTCTTGGCTGACAAACTTGTGCACTTGAAACGCCCTGTGCTTTTATTTTAATTTAAACAAAGAGGAAGAGATTGTTTTAAATTTGCGCTTTAAAAGTTCTCCCAACAAATTTCTAAAGATGAGTTTAAATCTTGACAATATGTTATGTTCATTTGTCGTTTGTTCCGCCGGGATTGCCTTGATAGTGTTATTTATTAAGTAAGTATATTATTAAAATTTGAATTTATAAAGTTGAGAAAGTAGCAACCCTGGGCATAATACCCTATACCTGCACACGAAGTGCTTACATATTTAATAGCCGTTTTACCCAAAAATACTCAACACGCCATATCAGCTTGCTTTAAATTCTAGTTTTGTGACCATTGTTTGTACTATCATTAAAACTTGGTAAAGTGTAGACTTTATAATAAATAAGACAAATCAGCAGCTCCTCATTGAACTTTTCATTGGCCACAGGGTATTTTGACGTCAATACACCCATGGCTATCGCGATCGCATACTTATGCACAATAGCGCGTAGAATTATTCACACTCGTGTTTATTTATTATATCCTCGTATAAAATGACGTTATTTGCATTTATGAAGAGTCGCCCAATATTCTGGCTGAGCGTAACTGGAACGACAGTGGGTAGCGCCTGTTTTTTAAAGTAAGTTACAATTCGTTTAAGTCACAATATGATAAAAACAAACAAAATTATTTGCCACCTGAAGGGATCTTATGCAAGGCTGCAATTTTACAAAACAAACTGATGAAAGCAACAAAGTTGTCATTGTGACCGGCTCCAACACAGGCATAGGCAAGGAAACTGTGCGGGAGCTGGCACGAAGAGGAGCCACTGTTTATATGGCCTGTCGGGATATGAAAAAATGTGAAGAAGCGCGAGAGGAGATTGTCTTAGAGACGAAAAACAAATTTGTGTATTGCCGTCAATGTGATTTAGCTTCATTGGATTCCATACGTAACTTTGTGTCCACGTAGGTTGCATCTGTTGTTGACCTGTTGCATTCAAGCAGTTGCTAAACAATTGTCGAATCCTTGCAGTTTCAAGCGGGAACAGGATAGTCTACACATACTCATCAATAATGCAGGTGTCATGCGTTGTCCACGCACGCTGACCACTGATGGCTTTGAGATGCAACTGGGCGTCAATCACTTGGGGCACTTTCTGTTGACCAATTTAATGCTAGACATCCTCAAGGTATATGGATTGACGCAGATATGTTTCCTAAGTAGTTAAATTAACTTATTATATCCTAGAAATCGGCTCCAAGTCGCATTGTAAATGTCTCTAGTTTGGCGCATACGCGTGGTGAAATCAACATGACGGATGTGAATAGTGAAAAGTCCTATGACGAGGCTAAGGCTTACAATCAGAGCAAATTAGCAAACATTTTATTTACACTGGAATTGGCCCGCCGCTTAGAGGGAACTGGAGTCACAGCCAATGCTTTGCATCCTGGCATAGTGGACACCGAAATCTTTAGACACATGAGCTTCTTTAGCAACTTCTTTGCAGGGTATATATACAGATGGATATCAATTGTATGAGTTAGATTCTCTGTTTTATAACTGGCTTATTTTGCAGTTTATTTGTTCGTCCCCTGTTTTGGCCATTTGTGAAGACCGTCCGCAATGGGGCGCAAACTACTTTATATGCTGCACTCGATCCGGACTTGGAACGGACAAGCGGTGTATATATATCCGACTGCAAGATCCAAGAGCCAGCGCCTGCAGCAACCGATAGTCAAGTTGCAAAGTGGCTCTGGGCTGTCAGCGATAAATGGACGCGTGCCGAAATACTGAATGTTAAGACTGATTAAAATACAGTTTACCCTTTAAAGAATGTAGTATAATTTCATTCTTATGCTTTAACTGTACATAATAAATTTGTATATCGATCGATTTCAACATTTTTGTATGCTTGAGCTCATTCACAGTTCACGCTTGTAGTAGCTTCAGCTGACGACGTGGTTATTGTTGTTGTTATCGTGAATTGTCATTTTAATCAAGCGAAATCTCTGACTCACATTTAGTGTATATACACGTTATACGCAGTAAAATTCACAGCAGTTGTATTCTGACTGCCTTTGCGACGAGTAGCTAATAATTGTTTGAGCAATTATGTGTTGTCTAACTGATTGTCTTCCGTGCCCCTGCATCGCGTGGCCTGCAATCTTTGGCCTTGGCATTTATTTTCTTAGGTATAATGTGCTAATTGATATTATATGTATATACATATATGTTATTTACATTATTAATAACAAATTGTTCTCTTTTTCAGAAAGTACATGCAAGGCGGGCAGTTCACCAAGCAGACTAATGAGACCGGCAAAATTGTGATTGTAACTGGCTCGAATACGGGCATTGGTAAGGAGACTGTCTTGGAGTTGGCCAGACGTGGTGCCACCGTCTATATGGCTTGTAGGGATAAGGCTAGAACAGAGAAGGCACGTTTAGAAATTATAGAAGAAACCAAAAATGAGAATATATTCTTCCGCGAGCTCGACTTGGCCTCCCTGGACTCCATTCGCAAATTTGTGGCTGAGTAAGCATTTATTGAATTATTCCTAATATACTTGTTTCATGTAACATTTTTTTATATTAGCTTCAAAAAGGAACAAGATAAGCTGCACATACTCATCAATAATGCGGGTGTTATGCGCTGCCCACACATGCTGACCAAGAATGGCTTCGAAATGCAACTGGGAGTCAATCACATGGGCCACTTTTTGCTAACCAACTTGTTGCTCGATTTACTAAAGGTAAGAGCGTTTATATTTAATTGTAGAGCTTTAAATTATTAATTTGTAAATTACAGAAAAATGCCCCCAGCCGTATTGTCAACGTTTCCAGCTTGGCCCACACGCGTGGCACTATGAATATGGATGACTTGAATAGCGAGAAGTCATATAACGAGGGCGATGCCTACAGTCAGAGTAAATTGGCCAATATTTTGTTTACACGTGAATTGGCTAAACGCCTCCAGGGCACAGGAGTGACCGTAAATGCTCTACACCCGGGCGTTGTGGACACAGAGCTGGGCAGGCACATGAAGATACTGAATGGCGCATTTGGGCGTATTGTGCTAAGAAGCTTGTTGTGGCCATTGCTGAAGACACCGAAGAGCGGGGCTCAGACCACATTATATGCTGCTCTCGATCCAGATCTAGAGAACGTAACTGGCGTCTACTTTAGCGATTGCAAAGAGAAACAAGTAGCGCCCGCTGCTACCGATGATAAAACCGCCAAACTGCTCTGGGAAGAGAGCGAAAAATGGACCCACTCAAAGAAATCAGATTAGAATTATACATTTTTAGAAATAAACAAAAGTATACTATAAGAATATACTACATATGTATGTGTATGGCTGGCTATTCAGTGTTCGTATTGGTTATTTCGTAATTTACTATTTATCAGTTAGCTGATTACGAAAGTAATCGACTGTGCTTCTATTTATATCGAAAGTAAAGCCGTTCCGAGTCAGTCAACGTTTGAACTTAGCCAAGTGAAGACCCTAAAAAGCGAATAGATGTGCGTATTCATTGATTGCCTACTTAGTCCATTCATAATATGGCCCACACTCATTGGCCTTTCGGGTTACTTTATCAGGTAAATTGGCTATATATTCCATATATTATATATATATATGTGATATTTATGTTGTATTAGACAGTACATGCAAGGTGGCCAATTCACAAAGGAAACTGATGAAACAGGCAAAATTGTAATTATAACCGGCGCAAATGCAGGCATTGGCAAGGAGACTGCCTTAGAGCTGGCACGCCGAGGTGCTACGGTCTATATGGCCTGCCGGGACAAACAGCGAGCTGAAGAGGCGCGTAAGGAAATTATCAGGGAAACTAACAACCAAAACGTATTTTTTCTTCAACTCGACCTGAGCTCGCTCGCATCAGTGCGCAAATTTGTGTCAGAGTGAGTCGGCAGATAAACCCGTTGTAGATAAACATGTTATTTTTTTCGTAATATCAGTTTCAAGGCCGAGCAGAATCAACTGCATATTCTCATAAACAATGCGGGCACCTTTTCTGGAACACGTCGTCTCACTAAGGATGGCTTCGAGCTGCAGCTGGGCGTCAATCATATGGGCCACTTTTTGCTGACAATTCTATTGCTCGATTTGCTAAAGGTAAAGCAATCACACAATCAAATAAAAAAAATATGATTATATATATTATTTTATATTTTATAGAAATCATCGCCAAGTCGCATTGTAAATGTGTCCAGCTTAGCGCACACTATGGGCAAAATTAATGTGGACGATTTGAATAGCGAGAAATCCTATGACGAGGGTGCAGCGTACCATCAGAGTAAATTGGCGATGGTCATGTTTACTCGAGAGCTGGCCAAGCGCTTGGCAGGCACAGGAGTGACCGTGAACTCCTTGCATCCCGGCGTAGTAGATACGGAAATATTGTCGAACTATAATGCAAAAAATCGTTTAATTAGGTGAGTAAAAAGTGAAATTTGAACTTGGATTACATATCTATATCTATATCTTACAGTTTTAAGACCCTGAAGCCACTGTTTTGGCCACTTCTGAAGACACCCAAGAATGGAGCACAAACCACAATTTATGCAGCTATAGATCCCGATTTGGATAACGTCACAGGCCAATACTTTAGCGACTGCAAGCCAAAGGAAGTGGCGAAACTAGCCAAAGATGAGAAGGTAATACAGTTCGTGTGGCAGGAGAGCGTAAAGTGGACAGGTGCGCCAAAGGTGATTTGAGTTATAGCAGAGGCGTTTATTAAACATACGAGTGGATGCAGGAGATGCCTTGATTAACACAGTTTTTCTTTTAAATTAGTTGCATAAATACATTTCATATATGTTAGCTTGATTAGAGACTTTTTTTTAATATTGATAAGATTTCCGACTAATTGGCTATGTCGCCAGCTTCGATGAAGATCCTTGAGTAGAGAGCGTGTGTAGTTGGTTCCTTCTTGTCCGGTGTGTTGGACACGGTATTGACGTATGTGTACTGCATGTAGAAGCCCAGAAACACATTGTTGCCAGTCTGCAGCTCAGCTGCAGGAGTAAACTCGAGACGTATTAACACCTTATTACCCTTGCGCCAAACTATGAACTTGGGCTCCTCGGTGGGCGCCTGGACATCCTCATCGAATTCCTTGGAATCATCGCGTTGATTCAGCACAAACGGACCTTCCAGTGGCACAATTGTTGCATTTGCCAATTCACGCACATCACGTTTCACTTCTCTAATCGAATTCTGACGGGCCAAAGTAATGCCCGTTGTCTTCAGTAGCGGCGATGATGTAATGGCCTCCTCCTTGATTCGGCAAGCCTGCTGGAATGCATCCGGGCTGACTACAGCATCCTGTGGTGCCACATCCAATACACTTATGGTCATATCGTACATAGTAGGATTTGTGAACTTAAGGAATATCGCATTGGCCTGGCCAGGCTGCAACGGCTGCTCGCAGCGGACCATAACCACCTCCGGCACATGGTAGCTCGCAAAGAGCTGTATGCGATACTTGATGGATGTGGGATGATATTCTGGCTTGATCAGATTGTGTTCACACTGACGACAACGCAGCGAACGCTTGATCCACAACGAACGTCGCTGTGGATAGAGTTTGCTCACAGCCTCGGGCTGATCAGCGGGCTGGCTGTGCCTCTGAGCCACTGTTGTGATATTACGCAGATTTATGGGCTGCGTAAAAATGTCGTCTGGCAGACCTTCAACCTCCGCACTGGCCTCAACGGCCGCTATGTTAATGGGCTTTGTCTTCGGTATGCTCTTATCGCTCCAGCCGATTTGGCGACGTATTAGCGAGACTGTGAGGCCCGTGCGATCGGTCAGACTGGGAAACTTATGCTGCTTGGGCGTCTTTCGACGTAGAAACTCCTGTTTCTCTTGCTTCTCCTGCAGCACTAGCGACTGATAATACTCCATCAAGGTATTAAAACGCACCTGGTACAGGCATTCCTTGTCTGGCCAAGTGCCTGTTGCTACGCCCTGGTCGGGTATGCCCACATCACGGGTAGTCCAACGGCAGGACAAACACGACAAGTAATACATCTTCTTAGTCGTTGGCATCGCCGAGGGCTTTGGACTGGGTGTGGCCTCCGTTGCATTTTCACCATCCTTCGGCTCCTCGGTTTTGCGCACAACTGGAACTGTGGTGGCCCTCGCAGAGAGCGTGTGCTGACAGCAAGGACAATCGAAGCAGTTGGCACAGCAGTTCTTCTTATGTCTGGCCTCCGAAGATGGAATGTTCTCCAGGCAGTTCGAACAGAAGTGTGACTCAATCTCATGGCAGACACAGAAGCCACATCTCAACTTTGGACAATGACGACAGAAGAAGAGTTTATTGATGGGATTCAGAATGCCGCACGAGCAGGCGTATTTCACGGGACTTGGTTGCATGAAACTCATCTTGCTTTTGGAAAGCCAAATTACACTTTTTCAGACGCGAATTTCTCTTCCTCTTCTTTCTGCAAATGACGACAGCTCAGCTATCAGCTGTCTCAATATGGTCTAGTATTTTTTAGGTTGCATTTACTGGTTGTTGTTCTTGTATTTAACAGAGCGATGTTAACACTTAACATGTTTGCTCCTCAAATTAACAGAAGTGCAATTTGTAGTTGGCAATTTGATTTTAAAACATTAGAAAGTGAAAGTTTATAATTTAATGAAATGGTTAGCACACAAAAGTCTGCAACAACTTTCATACCCGATTATTTATAGCCCATTAAATGAAAAACTAATAATTACAGTAAAAATAAATGTATTATTCGCGTAATTTTTATTGATATTATAAGGATAGTAACAAAAACAAAAATCATACATTACCCAACATTTATAAATTATGTATTAAATTTATGTATGAGATACAATTATTATATTACTATTTAAAAGAAAAAAATATTTTGATGTTAGTTACTTTCTGATTAGCACTCAGCTGCCAAACTCTACTAATAATTTGATTAAATAATGCTACAATTATGCTAGTTTACATAATTGTACACAAGTTCTAATGAAAATATTTGTATAAGTGTTTACAGTTTAGTAGAGTATAAGTATAATGAATAAGGAAGTAAGCAAGTTTGTGTTCTAAGTTTTTCGTTTAGACATTGTAAACCTCAAATTTGTTTGAGTGTACTGAATTATATTTTATAATATTTATTCTTAGACTAAATTGGGTAAGGTACTTGGTGATAACATTGTACTAATATTAAATAACAAAATTTATAATAAAAAAACAGCATCAGTCTGTGGTCTCTTTTGGTCAGGACATTTTTTGCAGCTTAGCCAAAGAAGTTGGGCACGAAAAGCTTCTTGCGCTTTGTGCGTGACTTCCTATAGCGCAAAATCGGTGAGAATTTGTAGCTATCCGAAAACTCGCCGCTACTATATGGACTGAGACTGCGTTGACTGGAGGCACTCGAGCTGGGCACAGGCGCAATGTAGCCATTGTCCACGTAGTAGTAGCCGGTGTTTAGCTTATCCAAATGATCCGCTGTGAGGGGCTTGCCATAGGTGAAGGCGTACGAATTATCATAGCTTCTGTGATCAGAACTGCGACCATAGCCACTCTCATAGCTATCCAGATCGTAATATGTGGGCTTGGCATCACACTGCGTTAATTTACAGATCATGATGCTGAGCAGCAGGCTAAGCCAGCTATAAAATTGCTGTGAATAAACGATATATTAAATTAAATATATACATGTAAATCGTATAAGAATGCTTACGTTTAACTCCATTATCCTTTTTGTGTTATCCTTGAGTTGCTTGATATGCTCGAAACGTTTGCTGCTTGGGTTCTGTATGCTTAACTCCAAAGAATCCCACACTTATATACAAAAAAAATGTCTGCGTCGCTTCGCACTCAAATGTGAAATAATGTTGTTATTGTTATTGTTATTGCTTTTAATTATATTTTCACTTGCCAGCTATGACGCAATTTTCTGTCACTCACTCAACGATCTCTTTGATTTAAGCAGCCAGTTCGACTTCACAAATATCGCATGCGTCGCGACATCTTCTCATGATTCACATTGTGGTCCAGGCTCTAATTGATTTACTTGATTTGCCGCGTGCGCGATTCTAGTTTCATTTGGAAAACTTTTAACAATGCGGAAAGATTTGGCATCTTCAAATAATTTCTTTAGACTTTAATTAAGTTTAGCTTGTGCTTTTGTTTATCTTATAGAATTTGTATTTTTCCCATGAACATGAAATTGTCTATACCAGACAATCTTAATTATTGTAGAATTTTATTATTTCTTTCCTTTGCGGTTACATACAGAAATAAATATAAGTATAAATATATATAGATATGGTACAAACATCTAAATATAGCTATAGATTGGCATGTAGTCATATATAAAAAACCACAATAAAGTCACAATGATTCATTTATACATTTTTTATTTTTAGCTAAGAGTATTAGATAGAAATTGAAAAAAATGATGGATTATTGTTATCTTGACTGTCCACGAGACAATTTTCTGCTTAGAGAACTCCAATTAAATGAAACGCATTTTAAACATCAACACAAATAAAAATTTTAATAATTTATAACACTAATTATACTTTAAACACTATTAGAAAAATTATAAAAAAAAGTTAAAAGTTTTAAAAATGTTTCAGTTAAAATTTTCAGAAAATGTTCAGAAAAACTTCAATTGTCATTTGGGATCCTACATCTTTACCTTTATTTTACCTTTTTGTTTCAACATTCCTGTTTCTTATATTACAATTAATTTTACTGTATTGTAAATTGATTTAATATTTTTATATATATATATAAGCATGCTAATTAAATAAAAATGTCGCTGGCATAAAATTAAATACTATAAGTGCAACTCGTAAACAACAAGTACAACAATCATCAGTCAATCAACAGCAAATGTGTTTTCAACAATATTTCTTCTCATAAATAAACGACGCATTTGTCAATATTTTGGCAGCTCCACATTGAGTGTGAAATTTTACAAAAACAAAAAATAATAATAAATAATGTAAGTCCGTAGTTGAATACAGTCGCAGCTGCCATAAGCAAGTTTGCTACAAATATTATGTATTTGCCGAGTGGCGATAGCAGTGAAAATATTCAAGAACTGTCAGCTGAAGTAAAAGTGTGGCATAAACTAGAGAAATATTTAACTGATTCGTGAACTGGTCAACGACATTATAAACGCACGTTTTCAATGCACGTTTCTGCCAACCAATAGCACAGCTTTGCATTTCAAAATGTAGCACCTACACCTAAGTGAAGAATTATTTTGGCTTCTGCTTCCATTCTTCAGCTGGTTGTGCCAATTTTCGTACCTATCAGCTAATTAATTGCAATAAATACGGCACTTGAAGATTTTTATACATCTGCCTTACTTATTGCTGTTTGTCTGTTCTAAATTGGTGGGAAATTTCCTTAATGCATTGGCCTCTTTGCTGGTCAGCGTCTCCGATCGTAAATAAATAAATAAAAATATCAATATTTAATTATAGCACATTAACGTTCTAAATAAATTGCAAACAAAATGTGGAAAATTTAATGTCTAGCTCTTTATTATACGCGAGCCTACTATTTGCAGGCTAGCAAAGGTTCTATCACATATCACCTGTGAATCGTACACCTGTTGAGGTTTTCTGAATTCTGATTTTAAATCACAAACATTTGCAAGGCGTGCAAAATATTTCACGTCTAATTGATAATTACAATGGGAGCTGAAAATCGGATTCCGAATCGTTGTGCAAATGTTAAGCTGGTAATTTATAACGTATATAAACATTTCAAGACGTGATTCTTACGATCAGCCAGCACTATGTTTGAATTCTGTTCAAGGCATTGAGAATTGCGCAGGACGGTGGGAATTTTTGATATTGATGTAGATAAATGCATGTAGATACTTCCCTATTTATATTTAATATTATATAAAACAACATACGTGACATATTAGTTGTACTATGCTTAAATGAGAGCGCATTTAGATATCACATGCGTTAAGAGCTAGCCTAACTAATTGGGAGGACAGGTTGTTGGCCAAAGTGCGTCATAAGAACTTGGCGAATTTCAAATTTAATTACCATTCATTTTGTCAATGCTCACGTCTTTCTCCACGTAATGAACTTGACACTCAATTTAAAATAAACAAAAGAGAAAAACACGTTTCGAGTTAAGCATTAGCCGATCAACGATCATGTCTATGTAATAGCAATAATATAACATTAAAGTTAATTTACATTTAAGGTTAGCAGTAAGTTAACAGAATTATTTCTTTTTCAACAGTAGATGTCCTTTGGGTTTAAGCTTATTCTGTATAATTTGTTGCTTTTCAGCCTCCGCCTGCTTTTTAAGACGTTCGTGGCGCTGCTTCGCAAAGTCCAATTCGCCGCTGAGCTCCACAATTCTGGCAGCAATCTTCTGTTGCTTCAGTACGCGTTTATGCTGATTGGACTGCAAAACAATAAGAGTTAGACTTTAATTTATTTATATTCATTTAATGGAACTTACACCCAGTGGGGTAGGTCTGCCATCAAGGTATGTGTAATCCGGCAAATTTGTGAGTGGACCAAATGCATTTGGGTTCTCGGACAGACCCTTTCCAGCTCGCCAGCCCTGATCGATGCAGCGAACGGCACTGAGCGCAACATGCCGCTGTGCTGTTTTGTGTTGAAATAAAATTATTTTAAATCAAATCCTCTATAATACTCATTGCAGACAACTTACCAGTAATTACAGCTGAATTTGTAAGGCAAAACTTACTAAGTTTTAACATTTTTGTATTTAGCAAAATATAAACACGCTCACATAACCAGTTCAGAGTTGCATTGAATGGTGGCTCAATTGAACAAAATGTGCTAGCGGTTTTAGTTCATTCAGTTCATTGGAGTAAGCTCGAACAAGCTGCACAGCTGTTCTATTAATGATTAGGCAAATTTATCGGTAATACAACTTGTAAATGATATCGGCATAGCCATACTGATAGTGAAAAAATTTTAATTAATTTTAAGTGAGTGGAAAGCATTAGTTAAAAAAGTAGGTCACACAAAAAATGGCAACCAGAACAAACACTATTGAACGCAATGCCAATGGCACCAGTAAATCCTCGTCGCTGCGTGAAATTTGCGCGCGAGCAATGACAAAATCCGAATGGGAAGACAAGGTGAGCTATCCAAAGAGCAGCGCGTGTTTTTTCTTTTTTTTTATTACTCTAATAAATTGTGTACATTTGCAGGATGAGTTTCTAGATGTTATTTACTGGTCACGTCAGGTGTTTGGCATCATACTGGGCATCATTTGGGGCATTGTGCCGTTGAAAGGCTTTCTGGGTCTTGTACTGTAAGTGCAGCCAGCACCTAAATATAGAACGTGCTACAGCTAAATAATATACATATATGATTTATAATATTGCAGTTTTGCCGGCATTAGCTGTGGCGTTGTCTACCTGTATGCCATCAACTTCCAAAACGTGGATGAGGATGCTTATGGCGGTGTGTGGGAGCTAGTGAAGGAGGGCTTTATGACGTCGTTCGCCGGCTTTTTAGTGACGTGGATTATCTTCTACACCGGACTGCACTACGACTCAATAATGGCAACCAAGAACTCATAATACTAGCCATATCAAAGAAAACCAGAGGAGGCAACAGAGTGGAAGAGAAAGAGATAGAGAGAGAGAGAGTAGGAGGAGGAGGATTAACGCACTGCAATACAAGCAATAACAATAACCAATTCCAGAGTCCAGATGCAATTACCGCAAATCCATTTTGCAGAGCCAAAGCATATTTACTAATTGCCCAACTTATATATACTTAATTTGTCCGTTTGTAAATTGTTGAAACATTTTTAGCCAATTACGTAAATTATGTGTGTGCATTTGATTTAAATATTTACAATAATCGCTCGGTTGTATTGCGAATTTGAGATTTTTTCTGTGAAAAATACACAAAGACAGCAACCTGTTGAGATCGATGAATAATAACATAGAGGATATCTATTTAGATTTGACTCTACTGTGACTCGACTTTTATTAAAATATATATTATTATTCTACACTAATAAGGTAGCTGACGACAGGCTAGATCTAGATTTCGATTTAGTAATCCATATCTACAGTCGGCACAGCTGCAGTTCCGTTGTGCCCATTCTGTCCCAATTCGTGCTGAAATTTTTCTGGAAGCTGGCCGCTCTGCAGGATCTGTGACAGTCTTTCCACCTCCGCCAGGGAGCTTGCCCGCTTGATAGCTTCTCGTATGCGTTGCATATCCTCGGGATTGGCAAATCGGCCACCTTCAGCAGCTGCCTTGCCGTTGGTCGCCTCGGCTGCCAGTGCAGCGGCAGCGCTTAATTTGGACTTTTTGGACACCTCTTTGAGCATATCCTTGCCCTGCTTGGTGCGGAAGAACTCCTGTGCCTGTTGCCTGTCTTTCTGTTTGATCTTCCTGAAGTCCAACAGACGCAACTGTGGAAACTTATAGGCCATATACTCGCGGTAGTTTGGTTTCGTGGATACCGGATTGATGAGCAGACATATGGTCTCCAGCTTCTTGAATCCTGTTAGCGGTTCCAAGTCACTCAGCTCCTGCAAATTGTTGCCCGTCAAGATGACAGAACTTAGATTTGGGACAACATCCTCCAGGCCCTCGCTGATACGTAAGATGCGATTGTTGTTGAGTAACAGACACTTGAGTCGTGGCAGATGTGGCAGATTGTCCAGTTTACGCAGATCGTTGTCCGACAGATCAATCGTATCGAACTGATCCAATGTGGCCCCCAAATTCTCAATCTGTGGAATTTTATAGCCGCGCAAATCGAGCTCGCGTTCACGGCATGGATTTATGTATTGCATGGACTGGTTTATCAACTCCGGCGTTAGTTTTACCATCTCGACAGGGCAGGCAGTTAATTAATTGCAACAAAAATATAAATGCAATTGCAATTTTTTATTTTCTTTTTAGCTTATTCCACAAAATAACACAGCCAAAGCCGACGCGAGTTAGTATTGTAGTGTGACCGTCTTTCGCTAACAAGAAAGTACCAAAAACAAGCAGTTCGATATCGGAACAATCGAAAATACTTGGAAAACTTATCGATTCAAACCGTACCTTTCAAAAATAATCGAGAAAGCAAGTTTGATATTTTTGATTTGATTTTAATTTGAATTTCAATACATTACAATAAATTTGCAAATGCTTAAACTTTAATGAACATGATACAATTATTTCGTTTTCGTTTTTGTCCTTGAATTGAATGGCAAACTACATATTTGAGCCAACTATTTTGGATGGGGAGGAAACACTTCTAAATTTGAAGTGTATTTGCGGTTCGGTGGTGGTGGATTGAATTGAAATGTTTTTAATAAACATTTAATTTGTTAATATTCAGTGCAAACTACATGTGTTCAGTTTGAATTTGTAAATTGAAATCTTCTGTGTGTAGTATTTCTCACTATAATTTATTAAATGCATTTTTAGTAATTGTTTTATTATTCTTTTGTTGTTATTTTCTTCTTCTGCCTAGTTGCTTAGCGTTAATTTGTTAACTTTTTAGAAATTAAATAAAAATGAAACCTAAAATATTTCTATAAAAATCGAAACAGATTGTCGTTCATACCGAATGGAAATCAAAAATGGTTAAAAAATCAAAACAATATATTTATATAGATATAGATATTTTGGAAGCATTTATAAAAAATATTATATTTCATTTAAATTAGTTTTTATGCACGCAAACGATTTACATATTTATATTTATTTATATATATATATAAATATTTATATATATAGATTTATATCAGAATATTCATTGCGTTCGCTTCGTTAGTTTCTTCGTAATTTGTTAGGTTTTTCATTTTAGTTATCAATAGACAAATTGAAAAATAGATTTGTTTTGTTGTATATAATTGGCACTTAACTCATTTAAAATACATAAAAATATAGTACATAAAAAACGTTGGTTTTTTCCACTTTCCTTTTCTTTTAGTTTTTTTTTCTTTCATTTTGTTTATAAATATATGCAAAAGTTTATTTGGGATAAAAAGTATAAATAAATAAATCACGTTCATTTGAAAATTGCCAAAGATTTAAAATAAAAGAGAAAACAAATTCAGACACACACACACACACACATGCACACTTGCTGACAGACTTACACACATTCGCACGCAGACATACACACAGACACGCTGGCGCCATTGCACATAAATTAAATTGTTCAGTACGAATAGTTGCAACCTTTTTGCTCATTATCTTTACCGTTATTATCATAAACATTATCATTATAACTTGAAGTCTGGTGTTTTTCGAGGGGAAATCAGAGGCATATCTGGGGTTAGGACTTGAAGGAATGTTGAGTTATATATATATATATATATATATACTATATATAATAGACAGTTTTATAGATCAACGACATCCTCTTTCGTATAGGGCGAGTCTCTAAACGTGCGTCTCGTCGAGGTGCGTTGCAGGCCTTCAACTAATGTCTCCTGTAAATGTGAAATCGGATGTGGATCTTGATTAAATATATACATACAACATACACATACATATATACATGCTCTATAGCTAGACTAAACAAACACACACACACATACACGCACACACACACAGCATACAAAACAAGCAAAAACTTATTAACAAATAAAACACAAAAACTATTTTAAGTGAATGAGCACCAGCCAACAGATGGAAGAACATTAAAGAGCCACAAGAACAATGTAAAGCTGTAAAGCCAGATGCTGCACACGCACAGAGAGACAGCGTGTATGATGTTGATGCAGACATAGTTAATCCAGTCAAACCTCAAATAGCGTTGATATCTCTTTGCCTGCAATTCTCTTAGTGCTGCTTTCAGCGCAGCTGTTCGACTTGTTCAGCTGCCCGTTGCGCATGCTCAGTATCTCATTGCTAATGAGATTCGCACAGGCAATGGCATGACTTGAGCTGCTGTGCGTGTTGCTGCTGTTACTGCTGCTGTTGTTGTTGTTGCTGCTGCTGCTGCTGCTGATGCTGCTATTTCCATGCTCTGTTATAATCGTTTTGCTGAGCGTCTCCTGCGTCTCCGTATTGGTGCTGCTCGTGCTGATGATCTTCGAGCGCGTCTGATTGTTTAATACTGTCGTCGTTGTAGTTGTCGTTGTGCTGCTGCTAGCCATGTTGTTGGCCATGTTGCTGGATATGCTGCTGGTGTTGCTGATGTTGCTTGTGCGATTGGCTGTGTTCAGCATGGTTCGCGGCATGATGGGCGGCTTAATCGGCAGGTCTTTAGATATTGTTGTTGGTTTTTGTTTTGATTGTTTTGATTGGTAATACAAGACAAGTTTAAAGAACAAGCACAAATCAAATAATATGAAAATAAATAAAGAAAACATAAAAATCAAAATATATATCACTATATATATGTAGCTACGCATTCAGGTTGCACTCTAAATGTGGCAGGCAGGCAGGCAGACATGCAACAAGAGCTAGGTCTACTCATGCTTACCCAAACGACTGAGGCCTGCGGCTAGCTCTCGCACCGACTTCTTCTCCAGAGCAGCGCCTGCAATTGATATACAAAATTTAAACTAAATTCAATCAAATCTTAAACTAAGCTAAGCTCACCTGGCGTTATGCCTACAATGCTGCCACCGCCGCTGCCGCCTGAGGCCAAAGCAATGCCTGGTGTTATGCCCACAATGGAACCCCCAGCGCCCTGACCAAATGGCAGCACCTCCACATCTGCAAAAGCAAGTAGACACATTAGATATATTAAGGACATTCTTTTGCTAAGTTACTAATCACGCACCTTCTTCCAGCGTATCGGGCGTTGTCTTGGTAGAGTCCACGCTGCCGTTGCCCGTGGCTAGCTGTTCGTTCGCCTTCGGCTCGCTGCCGACAACAGACCAGGGTCGCGGCTTCTGCAGCGCAATGGGCGTGCGCAAGATGCCATTGCCAGTTGCAGTCTTTACCAACAGACTGCCATCGGTGCCCACGGCCAGGGAGCTGGCGCCTGCTGCATGGCTCTTGATCGAGTCGCTGCTGGGCGAGCGCATCTTCTCGTCGCGCGTGGCTGCTTTAAGCAGACCTCCGGTGGGTGCAGCTGTAGTTGTTATCTCTTCATTGCCTGTTCCGC
This sequence comes from Drosophila anceps, assembly GCA_035045945.1. Lineage (NCBI taxonomy): Eukaryota > Metazoa > Arthropoda > Insecta > Diptera > Drosophilidae > Drosophila > Drosophila anceps. The sequence continues at coordinate 4,950,570 of JAWNON010000073.1, forward strand.
CCTCTGTGCGCATTTTGACCAGCGGCGATTTGCGACCCACCAATGGTGAATATTTCTCCAGATTGTCCGTGGAACGGGAACGTGTGGCCCAGGAGGCGCCTGCGAAGGTGAATATCGATTAGTAAATCTCTCAAATTTAATCATCACGATTTACTTACTCTTGAGCAAAGGCGACTGGCGCTCCAGTTTGATGGGCCTGCGTTCCTCTAGTATGGGCGTTGTCTCCTCTGAGGTCATGTGGCCATTGCCATCACGACTCATCGTCGGACTGTCCACAAATGACAATGAGCTGCACTCCTCGGATGTGGGCGATACAAGTGGCGTTAGCGTTGTGGGCGTCACCGAGCCGGGCCTAAAGAAGTGCTCCAAGCCATCGCCAATGTCTCGGACAGCGCCAACAGCGCATTCCGCATTCACGAGCGGACGAGTTGGGGCACGCGTCTTGGCCCTCTTCGGTCGTCCCTTGACCAGATGCTGCAGCTGAAACGAGGCGCTGGGCAGCTCCGTTATGGAGTCACAGCCCTCATCCACATTGCCATCATCCATGGCCGCATTGCTGCTGCTGCTGGTCATCATGTTGGCAACCGAGGCGCCACCACCGGCTGTTGCTGCTGCGGCACCTATTGTGACGCCACGCGATGTCAGCTGTGAGTTGGAACGATGCGACGACGGCGACTCCAACAGATCGGGAATATGGCTCAAGCTGAGATTCTCAACCACCGACTGAGGACGCACCTTGCGGGCAATCGAGCGACGTTTTGACGGCAAATGTGGCGTGGCCTGCGCAGAGGAGTGGCAAGACAAAGAACAGTTAGTTACATTTCTTAACAGAATCTGGTTTATATATGTATATATAATGTAAGGTTATGTTCATGATATATGCAAATATGTGTGAAATGATGAGAGCGGATGTGAGGGTTTTATTTTTTCTTTTTTACTTTTTAGCAGGAAATTTAATAACTAAAAATAATATAAATAAAATTAACTACTTTCATAACTAAAACATAACATAGCTCATAGATATACACAGTACTACAAAGACCAGGAAAGGGGAGAGACAGAGAAAGTGTAGTGAGGTGGTATACAGTGATAACTCTATATTAACGAACCAGCTGTCTTTAGCGAACATAAACTTCAAGAAATTACAGCATAATTTTCTATAAACAATTTGTAAATTAAAAAAAAAATTACAAAAAAAAATGAATAAAATACAAAAATATATTATATATATATACATATAAATAAAAAATATAAATAATTAACATAAAAAACACATAATGAAAGAAAAAAATATATAATATAAAAAATATAATATATAATATTGTTACAAAAATTAAATATAAAAATAAATAAATAACATAAAAACTAATAAAATAAAATAAAATATTAAAAAAATATTTGAAAAACTATAAAACCATTGTGGAAAAAACTTAATTTAAAAAATAAAATCAAAACCTTTTTATTTAATAATGTTTCAATATATGCTTCAAAATAAATGCTTTTTTTTGGTTTTTGGAACTTCTATAATTTTAAAAATGTATTAAAATAAAAAAAAAAATAAATTTGTAGTATTTATTTTATCATTATATATATATATTTTTTGTACCACTTTTTAAACTAAATTTTTAAACTAAAAAAATTAGAAAAAAAAGAATAATTTTTAAAGGATTTTTTGTTAAATTAAAGTTTTCAATATTTCTGCTGTACTGAAATTGTCAATGTACGTTAAAGACAGTTCTCGCTTTATATAGATATACAGATATAGATAGATATAGTTTGTTCTAGTAAAATATTGATAGCTTTTAAGACAAGACATAAAAAACTACTTACAAGGTTCAGATATTCCAATTTCTTTAAGAGTTTGTGATATATATATAAATATATTTTTTAATATTTTTTGGTTGTTTTTGTTTTTGTTTTTTTTTTTTTTTTTTTGGTATGTAAATGAGTTGGAGATAAGGTTTTAATAATATATATATATATATTTATATATGTTGTAGATATATATACGGATATATATAAAATGTATATAATATGTTTTTAGCGTATGTTGGATGTTGTCGTAGTTGTTGTTGTTGTTGTTGTGATTGTTGATGAATTGTTTGGATGATACAAGGATACACGAGAAGAACACGAGAGATAAAAATAATGAGCTTTGTCTTTGTTTCATTTTTTGTAAGTTTTTGTTTATCACATAGAAGATTTGTTTAAAGTGGATAAGTGTGTGTGTGAGCGTGTGTGTGTGTGTGTGTGAGTGTGGGTGTATGTAGTTGTGTGTATTCTAAGCTGTTTGGCATATTTTTTATACATATTTATACGATATAAGATACGCTCCCGTCTAAAAGTTATTTTTTCTTCCTATTTTTTATACACACAATTCTTAAGTTTTGCGATAAGCCTGCGGCGGGTGTGTGCATGTGTGTGTATGTGTATGTGTCTGTGATTATTTGCCACTACTTGTATATATTGTTTATATATATATATATTGTTATTAATATACATTTATTCACTTATTAATGTTTAATGGGTTTGGTTTTTCACTTGCAATTTGCATTTATTTGTAGGCTATTGCATCCACTTGGGCAGCGAGAGATTTTCAACACTTACAGTGGGCGATTCCAGGCCCAGTTTGGGCAAAACCGAGCCACGTCCGCCGGGTCGTATGATAAGGCCCTCAGCTTCCTACAAAGAGAGAGAGAGAGAGAGAGTGAGATGGAATGAGTAATTGGAATACGCCTGTGGGTCAAACGGCAGCAATTCTACAACTGGAATAGTTCAAATATTTATGCGTGTGCTTAGCACATAAAAAGTTTTGAATATGACATCACATTTGTTATTAAATTGAACCGCAATCAAAGATAACAGAGCCGTTATCGATTTCCAGTGGGTGGGTGGGTGTTTGGTTGGTGGATGTTTGATTGGTCGATCGATTGATTTTTGGTTGTGCTACTTACATGACTGGAACGACTGCGGACAATGTCCGGCGTCTGCGGCTCATCCAGCAGCACCGATGGCGATTCCGATATACCATGACCGCGACGATAGCGTGTCAGCGCCTCCAGCACCTCATCTGTAGCACGATCCGAAATGGTGGCTGCTAGCGATTGCTCTATTTCACTGCGGCACGAGCGGAAGAGGAAGAGAGAGAGAGAGAGATGACAACAATTTCGATTAGTGATGGGAGTTTGACCACTGCGAGGAGTGATAATGGAGGGGGAGGTCAATGTTATTGGCTGAACGATCTACTTGGTGGCTTTTGGCGACACTGTTGCCGTCCCTGTTTCACCCTCCTGATCCTCGTCGGGACACTTGTGATAGGCTGGCCGAGTGACGCCGTTCTCGCCGACGTCCGAGCTGCCGGTAAAGCAGCAGCACAAACTGCGCATCAGGCCCATCTCGGCGAACAGCTGGCAGAGAGCGCGCACAACACAGAACAAAATACAAAAAACCAAAGAAAAAAAAGAAACAAAAACCAAAACAAAACTAACTAACTGGCACTGTAGCAAACTTAACGGCACTCGAACTGACAATGAATTCGCCTGCGCTGCTCGACGCGCTGCCGCCAGCAATATCGGAGCAAAAGTTAAACAAGCACACGGACACGCACGCACACACACACGCACTCGCACGCTCACAAAATGTGAATGTATTTTATGTAAGTTTTTTTTGGTAAGCTGGGCGACAGCACCCGTTTGGGCTTTCGAATTGAAATGCATTCAGCTGTTAAGTTATTTTCTGTTTGCTTAATCTTATCTGTGCGTTCAGAAACACACACACACACACACAGAAAGAGAGTGAAACAGGCGATGAGTAAATTACTTCACAGATTGCGTGTGTATGTGTGTGGGTGAGCGCCAAGAGAGAGAGAGAGAGAGAGTGAGTGCGAGAGAGCGCGTGTTTTGAACACAATCAAATTTGCAAGCTCAGCTGTTAGAGAGGAGACGAGCTTTTCTTTCTTTTTCTGTTTTTTTTCTTTTCATATTTCTACTTTATGCATTGATGAGAAACTTGTAAGCTGCAAATCGAACAGTGAGGCGGAAACGTTATCAAAGTGTGTCATGAATTCAATGCTATACTTGTCTCTTTTCAATAAAAACAATATTTAAATATTTAAATGTTTATGCGTTCTGGCATTAAGCAAGAACGTGTGCACTTGATCGAAATTATGAATAATAGCAATTTGCTTGCTAATGTCACATTGAAATTAAATTAATTTTGCTAAAGTCTAGCGAAAAACAGTATCTACAAATATATATAAAAACAATTTTAATTTTTAAAATTTCAGAGCTTTTTCGAAACACTTTCAAAACGAATAAAACTTAATATTGAACAGAGTTAGTTTCTTTGTTTTTTTTTTTTTAAACGCTCAATTACTCTTTGTTTATTGATACATTTTTTGTAACCTGTTTGCATAGCTCTGAAATCACAGTGCTGCTGTTGCGTGTGTGTGTGTGTCTGTGTGAGCTCGTGAGTATCAGATTTAGTTGATGAACGCGTCATCTTGTCTGCTTCAGTTCCTGACTGAGTCACACTCAGACTCACACAGATACACACGAGAACACACGCACACGCACACACCGCTCTCGGCCTTGCTCTTTTCTGTATTATGTTTTCTGTTTACTCACCCAACTTTGTTCATAATCTCGCTGCCGGCATTGTTGAGCAAACAGTTTTGCAGAAAATCTTCGGGTATTTGGAGACGCTCATTGAGCGCTTTGCGCAAATCTTGTATAACAATTTGATTGCCCAGCGTTTTGGGGCACTGTTCGATGCCCGTGCGTATCATTGTCTCCAGTGTCTCCTCCAGATAGCTGTGAATCGTGTAGCTCAGTTCGCTGGCTACGCGCGTCAACTTCGTTTCGATGGGATGCGCATCGCTGCGCACAGCCTCCTGCAGCTTGGGCATCAGCTGTTTGCAATTCTCTGCATCTGTGATCAAACGTTGCACCGCTGAGACATTGTCGCCGCCACCTTTGGCTATCGAAATGGTATCCTGTGTCTCGGCGACCAGCTTATCCACCAACTGATGTGTGGAGGAGAGCATAAAGCCATGCTGTAGCCTAAACCCTTGGCCATTAGCACGTTTGAGCCCGTTGCAGTTGCGCTGCAGCAGCTCCTGCATCTTTCTCATTACAGCATCTGTTTTCTCCGGATGATTCTTTAGATGCGGCGCTATATCGAATACCGGAAACGGAATCGTACGCATGCTATGATTATGCTCCAAGGCATAAACAATATCCGCATAGCCCTGCAAGGTGACACTGTTCTTGTCCAGGTAAATGGTGCGCAATCGATTATTGATCTGCAGCGCCTTGGCCAGCAGCCGGGCGCCCACATCTCCCATGTAGTTGCCACTGATGTCCAGCTTCTGCAGGCTCTGATTGCTGCCCAAAGCATTGATGAAGTCGTGCAGATCGTGCTTCAACTTATTCTCCGACAGCACCAACTCCACCAGTGGGAAATCATCCTTCTGGATAAGATTTACTAGGGCATCCATCACTGTGGGTATATGCTTGGGCTTCATGCCCGTCAGGCTGCGCATCAGATGCAGCGAGCGTATCGAAGGATTCTTCGATATGGCTGACAGCACAGGCGCCAACTCCGCATCCAAATCTAGCAAAGGAAAGGGAACAACATTAATAAATATGAATCATTTCTCTTCGCTGGATCTTCTTACTATTGTCGCTGATGTCCAGGCTCTGGAGCACACGCACGCCGTGTATGCAGGATTCCAGAACGTGAGCACCTTGGGCGCCCAGCGTATTACTGCTAAGATCGAGATAGAGCCCCGCCGTCGACTCATTGCAGGCGAGGCCCAGCAACAGATTCTTCAGCGCCTCCATGGGCAGCTTGCATCCGGCTATGTTCAAATGCTTTAGGCTCAGCGTGCTGGTAAAGAACTGTTTAAACGACGGCGGTATCTCTTTGCCCTTCTTCGTGCTGAACGAGTTGTGCGAGACATTCAGGTGAGACAGATGCGTGGCACAGCCTCGCAACAGAGCTCCAAACAGCTGCAAATCACAAGAAAAAGGGGAAAGTTAACATTAAGCACTTAACAGCTAATGACACGCTGTTAATAATATATCTAAGTTGAGGTTCTGTTACCATTTTATGAATTTCATAAAAAATTTTATGAATTTCATAAAATATTTTATGAATTCCATAGAAAATTTTATGAATTTTGTGGAATATAAACATTAACGTAAATATTAACAATTATTCAATATTTAACATGGTAATACCTTAAGCTTAACATGCGCTGTTAAAATAACATTTCAGCATTACTTACATTTTCTAGCGTAATATCAGTCGATGCCAGATCCAGATGCTCCAGTACATTGGGTTGAGCCAGGAAATTGTGCAAATTCTGCAAATAAATAAAATTTATAAAGTATTTAATTAGTTAACTTTAGATTTTTATATGTGCCGATAACAGTGAGAGGTACGCTGTGGTGAGCTCGCGTTGCTGCTTGAGGTGAGTTTACGTTTAAAATAGCGCCTGCAGTGCGTGTGTCTATCGCCTAATGATTCGATACATTTATCGATATACATATGTTTTACTTACGGTTATGTCATCCTTGAGACTGTTACCGCTCAGATCCAAATAGGTGAGCGAGTTGGAAATACTTTGATTGAGCGAGAGCGAATGCGACATCTGATTAACACCCTTCGAGGTGAGTCCACAATGGGCGAGGGCCAATTTGCAGAGACCCTTTGATACCTTGGCAATGGGTCCAGCCAAATGTATAGCGCCTGATCGAATGAAAGAAATTTATATTAGTTCTATGTGCTTGAAATCAATTAAAGATCAACAAATAAATACAGAAAATAAAATCGAAATTTGCATTTGTTTTTTAGTTTTCATTGCCAATCTATCAAGAAATTTTGAATGTACATAGAGAGCAAAAGGCGTGAAGCAAGCGGCATGAATGTGAATGTGAATATAGATGTGAATATATATATATATATATATATATATAGAGAGAGAGAGAGAGGCGAGTACTGCTGTGAAATTGCTTATGTGACCAGAATTGTGAATCGAGAGAATATAGATATGATTAAAATTGAGAAATATGAGATGTAATATATAATATTAATAATATTATTTGTACAATAGAATTCTGATATGGAATATGATGTATGACATATTATAGATATAAAATATATTCATTTCGCTATTGACTTCCATGTGAAGAATTGTAAGCAGAAAGATATAGTCTTAGAAGATTGTTATGAGATATATGATATCATACAATGATTATAGTTTTATAAAATATATATATATAGATTTTGCTACTGAGTTCCATATAAAGAATAAAAAGTCTTATATTTATATATGATAGTATGATATATGTGACCTGAATTCATAAGAACTTTATACTCATACAGCTTGAGTATAGAATATTTTAATTACCGGACTAAAGGCTATGTGAATTTATAGAAAATAATATCATTATATATAGTATTATATATAATACAAAGATTTTAAAAATGGAATTCCAACTAATGAGTCTTAAACATAATACAAACTAACAGAATTTAAGCAGAGAATAAGACTAATATGAAGTTAGGAGAACACATGAAGTCTAGTTTATGAATGGCTGAGAGTAAGGAGAGATTTACAGCTGTGGTCATTAAAATAGTAGTGCGACTGAAGTATTGGACAGCTATGGTCAATAAAATAGTAGTGCGACAACATATATATAAACACTTTTTCATATGCCATTTCACGATCTGAATTCACAATTAGCATAGGTCACATAAGCACATGAACAATTCGAAATGATATCGCATATTATGATCAAATGAAACAGCGATTAGCATTAACATTAACATTAACATGAACATGAACAGTGAACAACAACAGCAATAACAACAATGCAAAAGTAAATTTAATTGTAGTTCTAAATGAATTTTGAAACCTAATTAAAGTTCGTTTTTATAAATGTGTGTCAAATGGGGATTCTGCAAACCTTGTACAATCTTTCCAAGTAGAGCGCACAATGAGCTAGCTCCTACACATGACAAATGCACACACACGGACACACACAATATAAAATATATGGAAAAACATTAAACAAAAATAGAAAAGAAAAGAAACAAAATGTTAAACAATAAACGTTGTTAATATGTTAGGAGTAAAAGAGAAACGCAGTTAGTTGTTAGGATTAATTGGCTTAGTAATAAATGCGACTGCTCATGGGGCTCGGGGAGTTGGTATTGACAGACGCCGGTACACGCTAGCGTGTGTTCACTGTGCTACACACCTTTGTCCTCGATTATATTGTGACTCAAATCGATGGTGCGTATCGCCGGACTGTTATTCGTAATCACAGATATGGATAGCTTATTCAAGAAATCCCATCTGAAATCGAGTAAATACAATTAGCATAGAACAGACACATATATATCTCACAGAAGACTCGCCTTAAACCTAGTGCCTCCAGATGCAGCTCCTCTAGCCACATCGAACGCTTGAGCACGTGCAGTATGCGTTCCAGCGTCTCATGGGAGAGACGCATGTGAGCCGCCTTTAAGCCACGAAAAAATGTATTATACTCCAAAGCCGAGACAATGGCCATCAAGTCTCTGTAACAAATGAGCAGTTATATTAGTTAACATTAATACTAAGTTAACAGTGTGCAAGCACTGTTAAAGTATAGCAGGCTACGTTTTTACTTTTATTAACATAACTTAATGAAATACAAAACAAAATCTTATTAAATTTAATTTATATATATTTATTATTATTTAAAAATTATCCTAAGCTGATAAAATATTTGGAAAAAATACATCAGAAATTAGTTACCATCATTGCTTTAACATTTGTTTAAAAATGTTAGTATTTTCTTGGAATTTGTGAACTTTTGGCCTAAATGTTAACATTTGCTATAAAATATGACTTGAAATGTTAAGTTTGCATAAAAATGTAAACATTCGCATAAAAGTGTTAAATTTTGAGCTAACAGTGCAGGCGCTGTTAAGATACTTGAGCAGCAAACATAAGCTAACATGATTTACTAACATCTTGCTGTTAATCTACAGCATTTAACTTGTATCATCTTTTACTGAGGCAAAAGCAAGAAAACCATAAAAATTTAAATTAAAATATAAAAAATAAAAGTAAATTTAAGAAATTCTAATTAATTTACTTCAATTTATTTATAGTAGAAATCAAAACACTGTCACTCACTTGGGCTCCAGATGATCGAAATCGCGCAGATTGAGCAGCCGCGTATCGTGGGACAGGTAAATCGTGTCCACATCCCAGGCCACCTCCTCGCGGTAGGGCACGCCATGGAAATCGCACATGCAGGCATATTGAGCGCTAAAGCCGCCGCAGGGGCCAACATTACGCGGATCCGAGGGACGAAATTCCTCCGAGAATATTGTCTCCCGCTCTGGCGGCTGTATGTCGATCTAGAGAGACAGATAGATAGAGAGAGAGAGAGAGTGATTAGCAAAGGTAAGTTAAGGTAAGTAAAGCTCAGCTAATCGCTGTCTATGCGCGTTAACAGCGCAATTAACACTTTCAAGAGTTGGCAACAAACTTTGCGTGCCTTGCGCCAATTATCTTTTTCACTTTGTTCACCCATTTGTTGTTGTTGTTGTTGTTGTAATTGCTATTGTTATGGCTGAAAACACGCCCAAGACACGGGCGCAGAAAAAAACTGCAAAGTTTTCAACAAATGCCAGACACAATGTCGAGCTGGCGATGAGTCAAGTGGAGATTTGCATACAAATGCAGGCAGCATAATTTACAACAACAACAACAAGAATGGCAATGATTCATTTAAAATGCATTGAATTGTTAAGCTCAAGTGGCAACGGCAACAACAAATTTCATATCCAAATAGCTTAATTGAGGCAGCGAGCAGCGAAGTGTGTGTGTGTGCGTAGGCGTATGTGTGTGGGTGTCTTTAGGCACCTAAGTAAGTCTATAAATACATATATATATATATATATATATACATATACACATGTATCTACATGTGTGCAACAATAATAACATCTAACTTAATCTTCCATTAACAATTTAATCAAAATCAATTAAGACTTTGCCTTGAGCGAACTTAAGCAACTATTCTAGGCTGAAATGTTTATTTAATAAGAGTATTATTATATTTTTTCTGTATATATGTATATATCTGTAAAAAAATTGTTATATTTATGAAAAAAAAGAAGAAACTAAAGTCAAAATTCTGCGACTAAACGCAACTGATCAGCCACCGAGTGCAGCGCGCCTTTTATAACTGACAAAAATGTCACTCAAAATTGGCAGAGTTCGAATGCCACTCAAAATTTGTGAGAATTGCTCTTGAGTCCTTTTTGGAAGTTTCAATAGAAGACAAAATATGTACGCCTAAACTATAACAGAGCTTGCTCACTCTTATATTCAGTATATTTTATGCAATAATTTTAACAGAGATATGTTATTAACAGAGAGATGGTATTTAAATACTAGCGTAGCATCACATACTTAGCTTTTGTTGCTGTAAAATTATGCAAAGCTGAGCAAAAAGCTAAGTAATATTACAGGCAGTTGATCAATTTGAATAAAATACTCTACAGTCCTCTTTGGAGTAGTAGTAGTGGAGTCGCAGAGTAGAAGACAAAACTTGCGTTCACTATGGAACAGAGCTCAATAGGATTTTAAACTCTTATACTCAGTAATGTTAGTATGCATTGAGTAATTATAACATAGAAAAAATTAGAGTAAAAGCAGTAAGGTAGAGCAATAGAGCAGGAGACCGCACCAAATAGAGCAAAGCTTACTAGGCTTTAAAACTCTTATACTTAGTGCACTAATAACATAACATAGAGCCATCTGTTATTATTGCTGTTAAGGTCTCTTTGCAGCGCCGAGTACTTTCAACGCAATAAGAAGGCGCGAGAACGAGACAGCTTTAGATAAACAAAACTTTTGTTTTGTAGTGCCATAAAACTTAATGCGATTTGTTGTTTATTTAATGACAACAATTTTTAATCTATGCAATTTATGAATTCTGTGCCAAAAGCCAAGCTAAAGTTGACTTTTGGCCCATGCACGTTAAATATTTAATTGGGCTTTAATTAAAAGCAAATTGTGAGTCAGCCATAAAAATGAGACAGAGCGTCTGCTAGGGCACACACCCAAAGCTCACCCACACACGCACACACGCACACGCATTTCATTATTTATTATTTATACATACATATATATACATATATATATATAACCATATAAATCCACAGAAAAGTGCGTAATTCAATTAACTGCAATTTCAGCAATTATATTATTAAACATTGTATGACAGTTATGATTTGGTCATGGCTTAACTTTAGTCATTTCTTTTATATTCTAGATTTCCAAGTCTAGCTAAAAAAAAAAACATATTTTCTATGGAAATTCGCACATATCGCAAAAAATGACTAAAAGAGAAGTGAAGAAGCAGAAAAAGTTGCAAAGTAACTTTTAGTTATTGAGCTATCAACTCGTTGTTCTTGTTGGTTTTTTTTTAGTCCATGAAGCAACTAAGTTAAGCAAAAACTTAATACGAAGAGTTTGCGACTTATGTGGGTTTAAAAGAAATAGTAAAAAGCATTTTTTACGAAGATTTCGAATTGCTTAAAGACGAAACTTGAGCGGAACTTTACGGTTCATAAAGCGCAAGTTTTTTGATTATTGATTATTGTTTTTAAAAAGATAATATAAAATCTTATACATATCTATATAAAACATTTTTTTTTAATTTTTACTTTGTTGATTTTATATATTTTAAAACTTTATTTTAATTTTTTATACATATTTTTTAATAATTTTAACATTCATTAATTTTGTATTTTTAAAAATGTTTATTTTTAATTTTTTTTACTTAAAATTTTTTTTTCATTTTTATATTTTTATATTTTTTATTTTTAATTTTTTTTATTTATTTTTTTTAATTTTTTTTTTATTTTTATTTTTTATTTGTTATTTTAATAGTTTTGTTTATTTACTTTTTATCTTAATTGTTTTTATTTTATTTATTTTTTCTCTTATTTATTTTTATATTTTATTTTCTTTTTATTTATATTTTATTTTTATTTTATTTTATTTGTTGTCTTATTTGTTCTTTTTTATTTATCATTTAAGCATTATAATTTAATCGTGCAATTTTAGTTTGCAATAAATTTCTATTTAAGCCTTAAATTCAAATTGAATATTTTATATTTAATCATGTTTTTTTATAGTGCATTCAGTGGATATGTGAACTGCTGTTGCTGATATCTCCTATATACATAGGTATATCAAACACACATAGATAGATGATATCTATATTGAGATATATGTGTGGTTCAATATCAGTTTCATGTTTCGAGCCAATTATACGAATACAAATGTTTCGATTGCGTGTTCGGTTTGCTGATGCTTACCTTTTTAATGATGTACTTGAGAGGAACTGTTGGAAATATCTGCTTGATCGCCGAGGCTAGATCGGTCAAGATGACATCAGCATTCTGTGAATGATATATATATATATATATAAATATGATACATATATAGTTGTTTTATCGGGTATATAGTATAGCTAGTTACCGAGCTAAAGTTGCCCGCATCGCCGGTGGTGACAAACGAATATGGACGATCGTTTGTGATGATCGAGAAATGTGTTGACTTCTTGCTCTCGACGCCCACAATGTCCAGATAATGGAAATGGCATTCGATCTATAGAATTAAGAGAAGACTTATTTAGAATCGACTCGATATATATATATATACATACATATGTATATATACTTATCATACAAGTTGGGTATATACTCTACCTTTGTGGGCACTTTGGCGCTGAGCAAATAAATGCGAACGGGCGTAAAAACCTGCAAAAAAAAAGAATTAGAAGAGTTTTATATCAGAGAAGAGAATGCTACACTTGGAGAAATTTGTACAACTTCTAGCATTTCGCTCATTTTCAAGTTGCACTCAGAGAAATTTTATAAAATTTCTTTAAGGTTGATTAAGCGCAAAGATCTTTCCATAATACAGAATGGTTTGCAATATCTGTGATACACTTAGAGAAATTTCATAACTTTCTATGATTTCTAGGGTGTATAGCCATTATATATAAAAATATATTTTAATTTAATTTAATTTAGCTGTTTTGTTAGAATATTTTAGTACACTTGCAGAAATTTCTAGATTTTCTCTAGTTTCTAGAATTTGAAATAAAATGTATTAAAATTCTTTAATTATTGTATTTGATTCAAATATAATTTTGTTTCAGTGTTTTATTGAATAAAACACACACAGATATTCTTAAGAATTTCCAAGCTACACTCGGAGAAATTTGAAGCATTTCAAGCATGATATTATAATATGTTAAAATATATAAATATCCTTTATGATCTCAATTTGATTTGCTAACTGAATAAAGAGTGTTAACCGAGTCGAAATAAATCTTTTGACTTCAATTTAAATACAAAGTGCTATAAATTTTCGCTGAGTGCAGCGGATGCACATGCAAAAACTTGTGCATATGTTGAGGTCAGAAATATAAGTACTTTTGGGGCAGGGCGGGGGTTAAATGTGCCTCACAGTCGAGCTGCCAATTTCGTGGCGTACGTAAGAGCTGCTGCAATAAACGCAGTACAAAGAGGGAGGAGATAGGGTAGGGGTAGGGGTAGGGGTAGGGGTATGGGTAGGGGTAGAGGGTAGAGCTGGGCTGTACGGTACACTGAAGTGTTGACTAACTCAATTTTGAGTGTAAAAGAAAAGTTTTTTGCAGCATTTAATTGGAAATCAAAGTGCGCTCTGTAATTCATTTAGACACTTGGCACCAAACAAGGCTAGAAGCTAAAGAGAGGGAGATGGAGTAGAGGAGGAGAAGGAGGACGAGCAGGAGTAGCGTAGGGTGTCGATAGGCACTGCTAAGTAGCCATTTGTCTGCGCTGCGGGTAATTGGACACTTTGTCGCCGTAAGCGGCTTTTATTCTGTGCGACTCTCGGCCTCGAAAGCCTCGAACTAAATCAATTTTCCAGTCATGTGACTTTAAACGAGGCGAGAAATTAGCATAAACTGAAAGCGCCCAAGAGCCAAAGGGCAGGTGTATTGGATTCTAAAACGTCGCTAAGTATGCTATAAAATATCAATTACATTTACAGCTAAGCGCGGCCCCACGCCGAGCAGCCGATAGAAAGGGTAGACAAGTGGCAGCCAAGCACTTTAAACTTTAAAGTGCTTGGGCTTTGGCTTGGCTTTTAATTGAGTTTTGAGGCCAAGCGTGGAAATGGACGTCAAATCGAAATGCTTAAAGGTAGAGCGGCCAGCAGCTGCCAGTTAATGAATGTACAGGTAGATAGATAGATAGCTGAAAGGTGAAAAGGGGCAAGAGCAAAGAGAGAAGCAGCTGTGGGGCTGCGGCAAAAAGTCGGGCTAGATAAGTGCACAAATAATAGAAGAAAGAAGAGTGCATAGACTAGCAAATGCTACGCAAAGAGAGAAAGAGGAGAGCGATAGAGAGCAGTAGAGAGAGAGAGAGAGAGAGAGAGAGAGAGAAACATATAGATCAAAGACGCGAAGTGAGAGAGCTAAGAGAGAGCATTTGTCTGCAGAACTGATAGAAAAAAGAACAATAACTATACGACTAGCAAATGCCCTTACCTGAATTGTAAGGATTTCAATTATTAACATAACCATATTAATATATTATTAGTTGATATATTTTCAAACTAAAGAAAAAAACTTTCTTCTATTAGAAATTAAACTGAATAAAGCTTGCAAAGCGAAAAAAGGGTATTTCTTAAGAAATTTAAAGACAATAAACACAAATTAAATTGAATTGAAAAAAGATAAACTCATTGTTTAGGTAGATCTGAGAGCACAGGACAGAGTTCATATGGAAAGATAAGTTAACATAACTGCCATCTATATAGGCAACTTTGCGAATATACCCCATTTACTTTGGCCCCTGCCAATTCCAGGGCATCACAACTCATTTGAATGCAATTTGGCCTGCACACAGCCGCCTCAGGTGGCGTCATTTCAACGTGCAATTTCATATACAAATCAGAGCCAAGGCAAATCTGTAGCTCAGGCTAAGGCAGATGGATGGATGGATGATGGGCGGAGGGGATGGAGGAACAGGTATGGTGTGGCGCACACACCTGGGGCCGCCAAGCCAATTGATGTACTACAATTGGCTGCACTCTGCTCGACACTTACCAAGACACGATTCTCTGTTTTATCGCCTTTCGTTTCCAATTTGACCATATACTTGACCAAGATCTTTGTGTGTCGACCCAAAATGGATTTAACGCTTTCTGAAAGAAGCAAATAGAAAAAGAAGAAGAAGCCAAAGAATGCAATTATTAACTGTGAGGCGTATATTAGCTGGAGGTTAATTAAAAACAATTGGCAAAAAGCCAATTAAGTGCATGCAGTAAATTAACTGTTCATATCCGTAGCGATATATATGTATATGTATATACATATATGCATATGTATATATATTTGTGTATGATATGTGCACGTAATTGTTATTATTATGCATGCCAATATCAATAGATTGTGTTATATCATAGCCAGGGTGACAGCTCATTCGTATATTGCCTTTTCAAATCCAAACACGTAGGCACTTTATGAACGCAAGCAAAAACACACACACACACACACACACACACACACACACACACACACATAATTTGAAATTTCGCTGAGTTTCACAGCCTTAGATACACCCCTCTCCCACCCACCTATGCCTAAGCCCCGCTATTTTCATATACATTTCCAGCTACTTAACATAACGCAGACATGCACACATACATACATACACACAACAATGACACACACACACACACGCACACACAGACAGACAGTCGCAGTCCCTCACAACGATGACGAATTTATTCAAAGTGAGATATTTTCATGTGCATTTGACAATGCCAGCAGAAAGAGAGCACAAAGAGAGAGAGAGAGAGAGAGCGGGCAGAGAGCGGGGAGGGTGGGTTAGGTGTAGAACACTTTGCTGTTGTTGCTAGCTGGCATTATGTCATGCGACAGGCACGCCAAATCTCAAGTATGCCCGGATGGCACACAAAAACCCCAAGCCAAGGAGCTTCAGGAGCGGCTCGAGCGCTGGTTGGGGTTATATGTATAGGGGCATGAGGTACTTCTATATGGGTGGCTGGGTGTGCGGAAGGTGGTCTCTGCGCTTTATGACTGCTTGTCTGGGCATTTGGAGCCGCAGGGCAAAACTGGAATTGAAATGTCAAATATTTTTGGGCAGCCCAACCAACCATTGTTGCTACCCCGTTCTAAATCAGCCTTATAGCCACATTTAACATGCTATATATGTACATACATACATATGTATGTATGTATATGTATGTATGTATGCATGTATATAAAATAAATTGAAGCACAAATTAGCTTTGGGGCACGTCGCAACAGTTGAGTGCATAATAACTATTTGGAAATCTAGCAAATGTCATTTAACTTTTGATTTTTATTAGTGTGAAATTCTCAGTAAAGTGAGCAGATAAAAAAAAGTACTATATACACTATTCACACTAAAAATACTATACGACTATTTACACTATAAATACTATATACACTTTGTATACCATGCATACTATATACACTATTTACACTACATAGCTGTGTTCATAAAAATAGTAGTGCGAGAGCGAAGTTTTTTGATAGGCATAATATTTTGAAAAGAATTAGAAACGCGTATTAAAACAAATATAGATATATAATTTTAAATCGCACTACTATTTTCATGAACACAGCTGTACATACATTATATACACTGTTTAAATTATATACACTATTTACGTTATATTCACTTTATAAACTATTTACACTATGTAAACTATTTACACTATATAAGCTATTCACACTATATAAGCTATTTACACTATATAAACTATTTACACTGCCTTAGCTAGATTTAGGTGGATTTTCGTTTATTCTCTTTATGTTCTCAATCAAAAGACTCAACTACAAAGCATAACAAATTATTTAACTAATCTATAAATTAACATGTTCTAAGTACATTTCAATTTTACATATTCAATTGGATCTACAACTAAAATTTAGCGCAGTTGATATATGAAAATACATAGCATGATATTTTCCATAAAAACTTTGCGCAATTCTATATCAAATTTTCATATATTTACATTAAAACTAAAGAAATTGGAGCTTAAATCAAAATTAAATCCGAAAACTAGTTCACAAAATGAACCAGTTACAATTCAACTGCCCACAAAAACCATAAAGTTTAGTTCTTTATAGCAGATATATGTATGTATGTATGTGGAGTATACAAATTTTCCCATTGCTCACTTTAAGCACGCAACAGAAACATAAGATCCGCTTAATCACACATATATATGATATATAATCTTAATCATACATAATTACATAATGTTTGCATTCGTTTATAAGACAAGCCCATTGATCCCATGCAATATTGAGCAGTTAACAACAAATAACATATTGAAATTGTTTAAACAATGTTAATCTGCTCAGTTATTCACTGAAGTGGCACGCCCCAGGGAAACATTTCGTATGAATCATGCCCTAGAGAAACTCTATTGCAAAAAACAAACCTGGGGGATAAAACAAATTTTATGTTTTTTTTTTTGGTTTTTGAGCATTAAAATTCCTTGTGCAAACAAAAGTGAAAAGCAAATACATGAGGAGTACATGTGTATATGTAAATGTGTGTGTGTGTGTGTGTGTATGTGTGCGTGTGCGTGTGCGTGTGCGTGTGCGTGTGCGTGTAGACATGTGTATTTGGCAGTGGATTTGCATGAAGCATGCCATAAAAGAGCAGCGGCAACAATTGGGGCCCTGACCACACTCACTAAACAGCCGCAAAATTGTGGCCGAAAAAACAGCGCAGCGAAAAGACATTAGCCAGACGAGCCAATTGTGTGCGTGTGTGTGTAACGATTTTTAGTGTTTGTAAACACGCACACACACACACACACACACAGACAAACAATGGCAGGGGCCACCCACTGGGCAAACACTTGTAATGGCGCCAACTATTCCCAAAGGAAACCATAACGAAAAACTTGAGAAATTATTCAAATCAAACAAGTAACGACTATGGCATACCCTGTACTAAAATTAACTACATATATACTATCTGTATTATAGTTAATACATACATAAATAATAATTTCTAAACTTTGCTTAACACCAATAACAATTTTTTATCAAATTCTGCCTAGTCACAGCCTGAATATCATAACAAATAAAAGCTTTCTGCGCTTGCTATGTGCTAATATGCTCTCGCGCACTTTGTGCAAAGAGAGCGACAAAAACATAGTTCCGTGCGACGCGATGACAATGATAAAGATCGGCCGTCAACAACGCGAGCAGCGAAGCGTCCAAGCGGCAAACACATTGACAGTTAGCTGAGAGAACGGCGGCTGCTGTTGCCGTTGCTGTTGCCGGTGCTGCTGCTGCTGCTGCTAGCTTCTGTTGCTTCTCTTAATTGCAGTAAAAATGTGAATGAACTTTGTGTTTGGCGCTTTTACAGCTGCTGCGCGGCTCAAAAGCTTATGCGCGCTCTCTTTTCCCGCTAATGCTGGCCCGCTCTAGCATGAGTCAAACTATAGCTGTTTACTTGCTACGTTTGTCTGTCTCTGTGTCTGTGTGTGTGTGTGTGTGTGTGTATGTGTATTTGCTGTTCTGTTCTTGCATGCAAGTGCCCATCATCTGACACTATGTCAATATCAGAATGACGCATGTACATGAGTAGACACACATACACAGACACACATAAGCATAACTGTTTACGGCAACGAAAATGCATTTTATGCAGAAAAAGTAGCTTAATGCAGAAGCTATAAATATAAAAACTCATTTATAAATCAATTTTATAAAACTTCACATATATAAAATAAAGAATAACTAACTTTAATTACAAAAACTCATATATTTTATATTATAATAATTTATTATATCATGTATAATCTTAAAAATGCATTTTATTGCGCCACTTAAGCTTAAGCTTTATATCTGCTCTAGCATATTTATCATTGTCTGCTATAAAATAAACTTTATTATCTTGAACAAATTTGTTATCATTGCCACTCTGACAACTGCAAACGGTCATAAGAGAGAAATTCCTTTAAAATGTTCATTCATAAATATTTATAAAGTCCCAAATTGCCCTTGATTCACATTTCCCTGACAAGTTCCAAACAACTGAAGTGCCGTTATCTGTCTGGCTTTGCATGGTTTGATTGGCTTTTTTGGCAAACCGAAAAATTTCCCCAACATTTTTTTTTGTACCCTACAGCAATTACCTTGGCCATGTGCCCAATTCCAGCTACAGTAATTACCTGTGCAGCCGTCTCGCAGTCTCGACTTCATTTCCGCTTCAAGGAAATTTAACTTTAATTGCGAACTGCGGTCAATTTTGTTCGGTTCGGCGCTCTGATAAGCAACAGCAGCCGCAGCAGCAGCGGGTCAAACGATACCTTTTCGATACTTTATATAAATGTATTTCTGTGTGGGGGTCAAAGAACCGATGTTCGGAAAACTTTTTATTTGATCTGAATAGCGGATTTTACCAGCTTAACCAGCATTGACAGGCTGCAAAGTGTGGGCGAGGGGGTGGGGGCAAAACACGATAAGTGTGACCCAATTTGGCAAAGTTTTGCTGCTGCTGCTACACACACACACACACATACAAACATATATATTTCTTTTTCTTTTTTTTCGCCGAGATTACACGAGTTCAAAATACTCTGCTACAAGTGCAGCTGTGGGCGTGTCTCGCTCTGTGTGTGTGTGTGTGTGTGTGTTGTCGCCCTGTCTGAGCCTTTTATTACGAGACTTGTGTGTAGTTTGTTGTTTGTATGCTGACACACACACACACAGACACACCCACAGTCAAAGTTGTCATGTTAGCAGCACAAAGGCTGTCAAAACTTTGGCGAGAACTAAATGAATATGAAACTAAAATCAGTTATACAGTTTGACAGCAACTGCTCACAAAAGCAAAGGAGAACAACACACACATACACGCATAGTATGCCAAGTCAAGCTCAAAAGCTTCACACTTGCTGAGGATTAGGCACAGCACAGCCTAAATATAGACAAAAACACAAACACATGAACACACACACACAGCTACACATAAATTGAGTGAGCACACACACACACACACCCAAAGAGAAACACCAGCAGCCATCATTCTTACAAGTACATTTTTGAAGTCATAAAGAATGCGACAATCGCTTTCAATGTTTGCAAAAACAACAAACAATGGACAAGGCCTCGCTGAGCTAACGGTACAGCGCCGTGCTGGCAATCAAAGCTGTAGCTGTAGCTGTAGCTGAAGCCAAACGCAGCAGCAGCACAAAAGAAAGTTAAACGAAGATTTTTTATTTTTTATTTTCGTTTTCTTTACACACAACTTTGTGATTGCTTTACGTTATGTTAATTATATTTGCACAATGAAGCAATGCGGGGGTGTGTGCAAGACAGACAAGACAAGCAGAAAGAGTGAGAGTGTGAGAGCGAGTGAGACACAGCGAGAGAGAGAGAGAGAGAGAGAGAGAGAGTGGTCGGTTAGCGGCTATTGCAATTTACTTTCGCGCTTCATTATTAACAGCTGTTAACGGCTGCCGTTGCTCTTGCTGTTTGCGCTTTACATGGGGACAGCTGAGCAGCTTAATGTTCTAATTACTGTAAATCCCAACACACTTAACATGGACAGCTCTGTAAGTGGCAGCGACGCTTGTACAAATATTTTTTGCTATAAATCTTTTTTGAGTTTTTACCTTCTTTGCACATTTCAGTGGGCGTGAGCTTTAATTGAATTGACCTCAAAGCGCAGTTTAGCGTTGCAAAGCTTTCAAACTGCCAGCACATTGTTCATAGAGCTCATAGAAAGCGACAGGTTATCGCGCGCTCTCTTGCAGCAACTCCTCTCGCACTCTCTCGTTCTTGTTGTCCCAAAATAGAAAAGTAGAGCACAGCTATGCGACCGTCCAGCGGCAGGTCAGGGATGCGACTGAGCGCAGCAGAGGCAGAGGCAGCGGCAGCCTGCGCCTCATTAACGTCATTTGTTGTTGTTGCTGCTGCTGCTGCTGCTGATGTGACACAATTTCACTCTAAATGGAGCATGAGTTTTTTTAATATTTTTTTTTTTACTTTTTCGTTCTCAGCGTTAGTTTTTGGTGTTGGTGTTAATTCTGCGCGCTTTTGTGTCGCGCTGCTGTTAAGCCGTCGATGTCGTCAAACGAGTTCTGACTTCGCCGTCAACTTTCAATGCGCCCAAAATTGATGCGACGAATGCAAAAAGTGTGTGAGAGTGTGTGAGTGTAACAGAGTGCGTGTGTGTGCGTGTCACTTAATGAGACGCTAGCTGCACTAGCAGGATAACTGGAATTGGAGCAAGACGGGAAATGAGCACACACACACACACACACACGCACACAAAGAGAGAGCGCATAGCAAAAGAGAGTAAAAGTAACAGAACAAGACAGAGTGAGCGAGAGCGAGAGAGAGGGAGTGGGAGAGCAGCGGTTGGTCAGCAGCTTTCAGCAACTAATTGCATACAATTTGCCATTAGTTTAGCATGGCAAATGAGCAAAGCGGCCAAGCGACAAACGCTTTAATTGGAAGCATGAATTATTGAGCGCGTGCATTTATTGGCCAGCATGTAGGTCAATCGGGGGTCACACACACATGCACACCTATACCCACTCATGGCCACATCCAATAAATTTCCATAGTTTTGCATATTCGACTGGAAAGGCAGACGCAATAAATAAAAGATTGAAGTCATTAATACCAGAGGAAACTTGTTTAAGTTTTTGTTTATCTTTGTTTTCTTTTGTTTTCTTTCGACTCTCTGGCTATTGCAACAAAGTTTTGGCTAAAATAATGTGTGAATCAATGGCGAATTTTATGATCAGTTTTGCAATGCGATTTTTGCATAACAAACGGAAATTGGAGCAAGCAGCAGATTGCCAAAAAAAAAAACCAGATGCGCATATTTCTTTATAAGAGTTTTGCTTTTGCATCATTCTGTCTAAGAGCTTAACATATTCATAGTGTGACCAGATTATGTGCAAGTGCAAATGCGATGAATTTATATATACGTATAAGAGTTTTATAAACACTCAATTGATATGAAGCGTATAACAGTTTTATACGCATAAGAGTTCTGTAAGTATTGACTTTACAGTTTTAGGCAATATAAGACTTTTATAAGTGTTGTCTTAATGCAACCACAATTTAAAAGCCTATAAGCCTGCGTATAAGAGATTTCTGAGTCTCAGCTTCTCTTTACAAGTTTAATGCGTATAAGACTTTTATAAGTGCTCAATTTAGTCTACCAGTTGAATGCATATAAGAAGAATATTAGAAGAATTGAGTTAACGATTTGAGCTCGTATAAGATTCTTATAGGTGGTGACATTTGACTTTAATATGTATGTATTTCAAGCAATATAAGACTTTTATAAGTGTTGACCTGTGTGCAATTTACTTCACTGGTTTAGTCATTATAAGAGTTGTATACGTGCTAACTTTACAATTTTATACAATATAAGACTTTTATAAGAGTTGTCATGCCTTCGATTTACTTCGCTATTACAGTTATTATATAAGTGTTTACAAGTTCGACTCTACTATCTAAATGCGTATAAGAGAGCAATCGACAAGTGTCGCAAAATCTTATCAGAATCATAAAAGAAACCAAGTAAAATGCAGTATAGGCGTATATACAGTGTATGTTTGTATATCCAGCTAAATATATATATATTTCAGTTTGTTGATAAACCGATTGAAAAACAAAATAAAATGAGTTAATTGCTAAACAACTGAATTTCCGCTGAAAAGAGGCGCAGCAGCTGTCAACGTTTGTTTTCTATTTTTATGGCGTGCGAATACAAACTTCCCCAACACCCCTCGCTCCCTCTCTCTCTCTCTCTCTCTCTCACACACACAGTCGCTTTGCCAATTGGCGTGTTGGTCAACGAGTCTTACCAACTGTTATCAATGTATGACGCATATAAGAGTGCAACTCTTATATATAAAAGTTTCTTATTGGCTTCTTATTGGATATGTGTTTACCAATCTCACCTTTGTCTTTGGCCTGCCGCACCACGTCGCGTATCTGCAGCTCAATAATGCGCCGCAAATACTGATCGATGTGATTCATCATTTCGTTTGTATACATTTGCTTTATATCCACATTAAACATGAATACCAATCAAAACAACAGCAAAAACAACAACAACAACAACAACAACAACACACACGTTGAATGTAAGAATATATGTAAGTGCTTCGAATCCAATTCGAATCCAGTTAGAGTTGCAAAGCTTGCGTCGAATTCAGAACTGAGGCGAAATGCGACAGTTGCGATCGTTGCTTATCAGCACGTTATTCTTATCAGACTTTTCGAATAGAGCGCAGCTAAAGCTAAGAGAGTGGGAGAGACAGCGAGAGCGAGAGAGCGCGCAGTTTGAAGTTGTTTTTGGGTGTGACCGTTAGCTGTGCAGGCAATATGCAAACAACACTCTGCTACAAGTTTTTGGTTTATAGATAAAAAAAAAATTGAGATATTTTTAAGAAATTTTCTAATAAGACTCTCATGTGATCTATGAGCGACTTCTGCTATAATTAATATGTAATAATTATTAAATTAATGCTATAATTTATAGCTGTTTTGCCATAAACAAATTCCGTTCCATTTGGAATTTCAATTAACTTTTTTTCGTCAGCCTACAAAGTGTTGAAGCACAATTGGAATCTAATAGGAATGGCAAACGGAAATTGGGTGTTAACGCTTGACAGCGCAGCAGACGAGCGTGAAAAGTTAACCAAATAATAATAACAACAACAACAACAACAAGAATCAGTAATAACAAACAGCAGCAGCAACAGCAGCGGCAACTGCCACGACGCATCAGCGTCCACTTACAGTTGGAGAGGCACTGCCTTTAGCTAGGCTGGCAATTTTCATCAAGTTCGTTGGCATTCGCGCTAATTTGATTTGAGTGCAATGACAGCCAGCTCCAGAACCAGGCAGACTCCAACTGCCACGCCCACACACAGCCAGCCACCCCCCTCCCCGCCCTCCCTCCCCTCTGCCGTCACATTGTCCTGTTTTGCCCAGGTGCAACATTTGTTGCTGCCGCTGCCGCTGCTGCTGCTGCTGTTGCTCCAGCCTCCAATTAGCTTTGCTGCCAATTAGCCAAAACATTCCACTTGCCGCTCATAATTTAGGTAAATGGTATTTGGAGCAAAAGCTAAACTGAAAACATTGACAATTTTATTTATGTTGCTGTTGTTGCTCTTGTTGTTGTTGTTGTTGTTGCTGTTGCAGCTGCGCTCGCTGTGAAAATTCCAGCGTGAAAAATCAAATGAAAATAAACTCGAAAATAAAATCCAATTGGGCGAGTGATTTATGTGTCCGTGTGCATGTGCGTGTGTGTGTGTGTGTGTGTGCATGTGCGTGTGTGTGTGTGTGTGTGTGTGTATGTGTGTGTGTGTTATTCCAACTTGCAGTTCATTGAAGACACCTGCTGGCGCTTCATTAATCATCAATCAAGTTCCCCTTGCTTGATAACGCGCGTCCAATCAGAATGTTTGCCGATAACATACAATTCCCAATTAGACTTTTAATCACAGTTAAGCTAAATAATGCAGCAGCAAGCAAAACAAAACAAAAAAGAATTCATTATAAAAAAATATTATCGAAGGGAAATGATAATATATATATATTTATAAATATTATGCATATTCATGTATTCATATTCATATATTCCTATTCCCATATTAAAATTGTTAAAAAAACACTAAAATTTAGTTCAATTTGTGCTACAAAAAACAAGTTCATGAACTGCAGCGCGAATCAGTGCTCAGCTTAGATGAGCTTTGCAGCCCTGCTTAGCAAAGTTAACGGTAAAAAGCGTATGGTAGGCTTTGCAGCGAATTCAGTTTTGCTATTCGCACAATTGAAAATAATGCAAAACAGTGCATTGCAAACTATTTCTATTTATAGAACATTGCTGTATTCTCATTTAACAACAATTGAAAGGAAACAAGTTTTCTATTAATTATAAAGATATCAAATTGATGATTTATTAAATAAATAACTCTAAATAAATGCAATAATTATAATAATATTATTGTTGTTCAGCTGCATCTGAAATTTCCCTTGTTTATGCATGCAGCCAGCCAGCGCTTTAAATGACAGACAAACAGAGCGCTGACTAACAGTTATTTACAAGTAAGCGCACACACACATATGCACACAGGCACTCATTCACACACATGCATACACACACACACACATGCCTTGCATTGGTGTCTGTTTGTTGATTTTGTTTATCGGCGCAGTTATGAAGCCCATAAATGATGCGGCCAATGCTTCTGAGCAATGCTTTTCAATTGTTGTTGTTGTTATTGTTGTTGTATTTATTATTGTTTCTTCAACTTGCCGTTTTGCAGCGCTCAACTGAATTCAACTCAATTAAACATCATGGCGCGAGCAATTAATGAGAGTTCTACAAAACAACGAGCATGCGCAACTAGCAAATACCACGTAGAATATATATTTATATTATCAACATATATATCATAAGATATATAAATGTAAACAATGATTTTATACGCTTTCTCATATTAAATTTAAAGGTTACTCTTATACAGCAATCATTGAATATACCCAACTTATGCACTCTTATGAATACAGGGTATCAAGAGCGCAGACTATGCGAATGAAAGTAAATTAAACACACACATACAAGAGTGTGAAATGCATATGCATGTGTATTTGTGTGTTTGTGTAGAACATGCAAGCTGCAGTTGTAAGACGACTGCTGCGATGCATCTCAAACTGTTTCTCAACAAGCAGATTTCCTATGCTAACAAGCCACGGAAGAGGGTGAGTGTGACCAGGTGGAGTGGGGTATGTGTGTTTGTGTGTGTCTGTGTGTGGGGGCAGCCAGTGTGGCGTGTCCGTGTCGCATTGTGGCAAAACGGAAGTGCGCCGAGCGAGAGGCAAACGTCAAGAACAAAACATAAACTGGAAAAAAAAGCCGAAACGGTGGATGAAGTGTGGGGTCGAAATTATGAAGGGGCGGCGGAGTAAAGAATATGCAAGCAGAGTTCTATGCAAAACAAAGACAAAAAGAAACAGAGTGAGGAGAGTGTGTGTGTGTGAAAAGGAGAGATTACGATAAGTAAAACAACACAACAAAAACGATAACGATTACTCACCATTGAGGTCCTTGGTTAATTGCGAACGCGTCGACATTTTGACTGTTGTGTTATTGTTGTTTATAAGTTTGCGGCGAAAGTGGCAGCAATTTGGCAGCGAGCGAAAATGAAGTCAAACAGGAATAACCACCAGGCGGCGACGGCAGCGGTGGCGGCGAAGGCGAATTGCGTGCTGAATGCCAGGCGAAAAGGGTCCACAAAGCAATTTGAAGTTTGTTGTTGTGGCTCGTCTTCCTCCTCTTCTTCTTCTTATCGTTGTTGTTGTCGATACAATTTGGCCTCTCACATAAAAACTGGATTTAAAGCCTGGCTACGCATGCCGAACGGAAACAGCCTTCAATTGTTGCTCGCACATTTTTCGCAACGGTTTTCCTCAACGCACAATTCTTTTGCTATTCGTTTTTTATACACACACTCACAGAGACACACTGGGAACACAAACACTTTTCACGGTTTTCCACCCTCTGTTGGGGGATCGGTTGGTCTCGCTTCGTTTTGCTGCACTAACAATTGTATTTTAACTATTTTAAAGCTTTGGCAATTTGTAAAATTTGAATATTTTGATTATTTGCTTGGGAATTCTTGGAATTCGTTTTGGTTTTCTTTAATATATTTTTTTTTATTTTTTTGTTTTTTTTTTTTGCCGCAATTGCTTTGAATATATTTCGTTAAAAATTGAACACTTTTGGTGTTAACTATGTGGCGCTGCTATCACATTGACTTAATGCGCCGCACACAGTTAGTTTATTTGACTAAGTACGTTTTGCAGTGGTGTGCAAAAAAATTGTGCCTTAAAAATTAATATAAAAAACTGCTGCGCGCTGGCACCGCGAACAGCACACACGACGACGAATGAAAAGCGTTGAGTCTACTGATCAGTGTGACCAGTTGCTGAAAGCCAACAAATGGCACTGAATGTACACCAAGAAAATACCAAACAGCTGTTGCAACAAATGCTGAAAAACAAAGTATTTATCATGTGAGCATAGCTAATAACTATATTTTAGATAAATTTAATATTAATTTTATTCATTCAAGTAGGCTTTTGCATTATATATTTAGAATTATGCACTTGCAGCCCTCGCTGCACAGTGCTGCAAAATTCAACACTCTCGAACATTGTACAGCACTACATGTTTTGCCGCATGTTGAATGGCGCCCGAAATAAATACTAGAAGAAGAAGCAAATATCAGTTGAGCAGACAACATTTGGAGCGCTAAAATGGCAAATGTGCGCTGTTTGCAAAAAGTAATACGCCTGCAAAAGTTTGTGCTGCCAATCAGTAAGTAAATTCGATAATAGACTAACAACTGTTGATACAAAGCAAAGACGCGCGCGTGTTGCATTTCGCAATTCGCCCATTACGAAAGACGTGCGAGTGAGAGTGGCATTCAAAGCGAACAGCTGTTTTCTTTACAGTTCTTTTTTTCATTCCTTTTTCATTCGATTTATACGTCAGGGGGGGAATGGATAAAGCAAATGCTACCGCTGCCGGTTAAAAACTTATTTAGAATTTTCAGTTAAAATAAAACAAAGTGAAAACAAAAAAGAAAACAAAAAATCTAAAAAAAAGAAACAAAATCAATATTAAATGGATGCAGAAATAGAAACGGAAACGGTAACAGAAGCCGAAAATCTGTTTAGGCTAATCAAGCGTATGCTCCACGAACGCGACTACGATGGCATCAAAATGCTGTTCCAGAGTCCCACGGTGTTTGCCGAAATCGAGCCGCATATGCCTGCCATTGCATTGGACATGTATACGGAAATCTGTGCACCGACCTTAACAGATGAAATGAATGTGGACGACACACAGTTGTTTGATTGTGTTAATGAGCTGTTGAAGGTAGTCGCCAATTATGCGCCGTTGCATCAATTTATGTTGGAGCTGATGGAAAAGATCGAGGAGAGCAGCAGCATAGCCATATTCTCAGCGTATCTGCGGGCACTGCAAGTGGTGCTGCTGCGACAAGGACAATCCAAGCCGCAGGCCATCGAGTGGTGTCTCGCCTCTGTGGTGACACGTGTGCGCGACCTACCATTGCCGCGCTATCTAAGCGAGGGCTACGACGAGCAGCAGGCTCAACTGCTGGAGCAGGACAAAGAAATCGAGGAAATGCTGGCGCACTATATAACCATCGATCTGTGCTACGAGCCGCTGCTGAAGGTGGTGCTCGAGCAGGATGTCAATGCATCAATCTTTCGAGATTGTAGCCTGAATCGTCGCAATGCCTTGAGCTGCTTTCTGCTGCAGCTGCTGGGCAAACCTTTGGCCCTGCTCGAGCTAAGCAATGTGCCGAAGCGGTTGCTGCAGCCGGGACAGGCGCACGTCTGTACGCCCAGTCCGTGGCGTTTGCGGCCGGAGTTAACGCAGCAAAATTATCTCCAGGCACGTGCCAATGCGGGCAAGACACAATCATATGTCCAGCAGGTGTTGCACACCTTGATAACGGACGTAAGCCGGCTGCTGGGTGATCCCTACTATCTGCTCTGCCTGGTGGAGCAGCGGGCACGCTGGAAACGCCGTCTGGATGCCGACAAGGGTGTCTACGAGATGAGCAGCCAAAATATCTTCCTAATTGATGAAAAGCTTCCACTGCCCGCTCTGGCTATGTACTATCATGCTCTGCTCGTGGGTCAATTGCTGCCCAAGCACGCGCCCAAAGTCTATGCCCCACTGCATCTATTCGAGTCGAGTCTGTATTTGGTTTCGGTGCTGCTGGAGCAGCCGGAGCCGCCGTTACAGCATAGCGGATTACGTTTGAATGATTATACTTTGAGCATTCTGACGGAGCCCGTGCCGCAGCGTTCGCTGGATCTGGAGGTACACAAACGCTACTGTGAGGCGCTGTGCAAGATAACGGGCTACTCATCGCAGGAGTCACTGCGTCAACTGGGCCTCCAGGTGCTGCATCATTATATACTCGCCTTCGAAGATGCGGCCAAGTATTTCATATTGAAAAATCTGCTGGAAACGGTGCAGCATGATGGCATCTTGGGCTATTTGGCGGGCATGTACAAAGATTTGGTTGCCGCTCAAATAGAGCTGAAGGCGCCGCTGGGCGAAAGTTACAGCGGAGTACAGTTTCGATCCATGCTGCTACGCTGCGCCTGTGTGCTGCCCCAAGATGTCAAATCGGATCTATTGCTGCATTCGGTTAGCCTATCGAACGCCCTGAATATCCTGCGCTACTTTGCCATGGCTGACCTGGAGAATCGGACGGGCTTCTGGCATGCGCTGCCAGAGATTGAGCAGCAACTGATGCAGCCCCTAGGCAGAGCCCTAAACTTCTCACTCGCCCACTACAAGGCGTACAGGGAACGTGTACTCAATGGCCAGAGCACATCTGACGATGAACTGATGCAGAAACAGCTCAATATGCTCGCTGTCAACATAAGCAACAGTGGCATGGATGGCGGTGAGGGCGATGGCCATTTGCCGGACATTGGGCGCGAGGAGAAGCTCGAGGTGTTGGCTGGCTCCATAACGGGACTTGAATCGCTGCGTGTGCTCTACCTGCTGGCCAGCGACAACCTGGAGCAGAGCGCGTTAAGGCGCAAAAAGCTGCTGCAAGTGGATTAGAAAGCAAAGGACAAAAGTCAATTCAAAAGCATCTGTTTCTATGTTTATATCTCTTCTGATCGAGCGTAAATGAAAACGAAATTTATCTGACTAAAATGGCATTTTTTCTATACACAAATTTGTATTTTGGTTTTTTTTTTTGTTTTTGTCGGTCAACAGGTGTTAATTGGGCAAACTAGCTGCCCTCTCTCTCTCACCTGGCAGTCCAAAAAGGTGTTAATTAATTGCGAACGAAGCCAAATTGTGAGCTTTGCCTTGTTCTGTGTGACCTTCAAGGCAATTAGAGCAAAGGGGAAAACATAACTCCCCATTAAATGTGGAGCATTGTCAACTGAAATTACTGGGTAAAGCCCCAGTAACCCAAAGTAGGATCACTTAAAAACAAATCAAACAACAAAGCAACAAAGTAACTGATTCTGAGCTTGAAGCTTGAAGAGCTTACAAATTGTGAGCCTTCAAACACATTGAAAACAATGAAGAACGCTTTGAAATCTAAGTACAAGTTATTTTTACATATTTCGAAAAGCAATTCTTAAAAATCATTCAAGAATTAGGCTAGTTTGATCAAGACTATTCGAAAGCCATTCAAAATCTTTCGGAATAAGTTAAAGTTACTAATAAAATAAGCATGGTCAGATTAAAGCTCAAAATGCAGAAAACTCCATAAGAGTAAGTGAAACTTAAAGTTAAAAAAACAGTAACCTTGAAGCAAAGTTCAAAGTTAACTTCTATTTTCTGAAAAGAAACAGTAACTGTCAGCTGAAAGCTCAAAAGGAAACGCATTCTTTAATATATTTTATATAAGTACTTTATGTAATGTATCTATAAAAAATGTATCTTAAATAAAATCTCATTTAAAACTTTTAATTAGCAATTATGTTTTTTCTGTAAATATTGATGTTTTCTAAAGTTCTATATATCTGTATAGATCCAAAGACTTAGAACTATATGTTCAATTCATTTTCAACTGTACCATCTCGGTTTGATTTGAGTTTATCATGCATATATTCAATTGAGTTCCTTTAGATGTGCTTTAAAAGCATTATTTTCTAAAGCTCTCTTTACTGGCTTTTTTTAAGTATGATTTCCATAGACTTTATTTAATAATAAATTGATTGATTGATTGATTTACAGATGCACAAGGCTGCTGGCTGGCCATTAGCACCCACACACCCGCCGCCGTTCACACAGTGCAACAGCAGCGTTCACTTTTGATACCCGCCTACAGTTTGAGACGCGGCTACGCCTCGAGCAGCGACAATTTGGATGAGTTTCGGGCGCGTGAGGAGCAACGCGAAAGGGAACGTGAGGCAGCCGAACAGCAGGCGCAGAAGGCCACACAGAGCGAGGCAGGCGGAGGCGGAGGCGGAGGATTAGGTGGCGGTGGTGCACAGTCAAGCGAAGAGCAGTCAGCCAAGCAGGCCAAGGTGGATGGGATACGGACACGTATTTTGGATGCAGCGCTGCTGCATGTGCCAGAGCTTGGCTGGACCAAGCAGGCGATTGTCCAGGGTGCCGAGGACAGCGGTTTTCCCAGCGTCGTCCATGGCATGTTTCCCGACGGCGGCTTTGCGCTTGTCTCCCATTTCAATGGTAAATGTAATGCGGAGCTAGTGCAGTGTCTGCAGAAGCAAACGGACAATGGCCAAATGGAGGTGGGAGATCCGCTCGATTTTCTCGTGCAAGCGGTGCGACAACGCCTGAGCATGATTGAGCCATTCAAGAAACAATGGCCACAGGCCATGGCATTGATAGCACAACCGGCAAATGCATCCACAGCGCTGGCGCAGGTGCTCACACTAGTCGATGATATTTGTTACTATTCCGGTGATCGTTCCGTTGATGTGAGTTTGACTCAAATGAATCTCTGTCTGTCTCTAAATTGATTTCCCAATTGCTCCACAGTTTGGCTGGTATACGCGACGCGTTGGCTTGGCCACCATTATGAAGATGACAGAGCTCTATATGCTGCAGGATAACTCAGCTGGACACGCTCAGACGTGGGAGTTCCTGAAGAATCGCATGGATGAGGCTGTGCAGCTGCAAATGGCTTTGGCTCAAACTGAAGGCATGACGCAAACCTTTCAACGTTCCTTCAATTCGGCTTTCATCACGGTACATTGGCAAACTTTATCTATAAAAATAACCAAACTAAAGATTATCTATCTCTCTATCTGCTTACAGGCGCGCAACATACTCGGACTTGGCTACAGTCGCCATTAGCTAAGCTGCACCAAAAATCAGCAAATGTCCAAAGAACAAACGAGTGTTATGTAAAAATATAATATATATACTATATATCTACAAAGATTTATACCTTATAAAGATTGTCATAAAATACCTGATCTACGTGTATTTATGCATATTTTCAGGCTATTTCTTCTAGCGTTTTCAATTATATTTCCTTAGATATTTTTTATAGCTGATGTGAAATTAGTTTTGAGTTTTAAATATATTTTTTTTTAGTTTTTTTCCTATCTCAGTTTGTCACAAATTAGTTTTCTATAATTTTTCAATTGTAAATAGTTTTTCAAGCAATCGCTTTTCACTCGTATACAAGTCTTATACGATTCATATATATCGAAATATGCATAAACCTCATCTATTTTTGTAGTCATATTGGTATCTAAGTCAACTACAATTATTAATATCTTAATGTATACAAACTTTTAAAACTTGGGGGTGTTAAGATATCTGTATAATCTTTAATCTATATATACTATCTATAACTTAATTAAATACAATTTGATGGAAAAATTAAACAAAATACTGAAGCAAATATATTTTAAATGTAATATACGAGATATGTTCCAAAAGTAGTGCGAACTTTAAGCTTTTATTTCCGTGGATTACGTATATTCAATTTTAGATTTTTTGCTACCAAAATAATTATTATTTTTTAAAAATATTTTATAATAATATTCTAATGGTATAAAAGGACGAAACTAATTAGGCAGTTTCGCTTTTCTGTCTTAGACCAATGCGAGTTGGTTCATGTTGATGAAACTTTTGCACAGATCTGTCTGAGTATTTTTCTAGGCAGTAAAACATATATAAGTGCAAGCCAAGCCCATTAGGCTCACAATATCATAAAACTGCCACCGATGAATAGGAATTTTTAAATAACAGAGAGAAATCAATATTTAAGAGATCATATATTCGATCTATATATATCTTTTTTCATTTTATAACTTGGAAATTGTATCGAGCGCCCAGTCGATTAGATAAGAAAGATATTAACTTACTTGTTCATAGAGTAAAAGAAGTACGTTAGTTTTATGCAATCTCCGTCTTGCTGTCCATATAAACTCAAACCATTTGGTCGCTAGAGATATGAAATTTGGAACTAATACTCCTTCTATGGATTGGCGCTATTACTTAAGCTGCTAGAAACTTGGTATATATTTCTGTAGACCGCTCCTTTACATTGTTGCTTGTTTTATATAAGGTACTTATATAATCCATCATATTAGGAGTGCCAACAAAAGACTTAGTTGATAGTTAAGATAAAGGCTAAAGGATTTCCTGTCTATCCGTCCCTCGGTCTGCAAGTATATTCTTAAGTTAAAGAACTTTTGGCCTTTTCACTTTTAAATTTGAGACATATTTTTATTTTGTAGTAACACCACTAAGAAAAGAGCAACAGATGCTACATCTTCCTCCCTTTCTTCCTTTGGAAGTACATACTATGTACTTCCTAAGGAAGTACCCATACTTGTGAAAGTGTTGTCTATTTACATTATGTGTCTGTGTCTGTGCGTGTGTGAGCAGGGAAAAAATTTAGTTTTGGAGTCGTTAAGCGGCATTCCAGCCCCATTTGGGGCCGAGTGCAGCTATTCGTGGCTGCACAGGCAACACTTTCTCAGGTATGGGAAAGCGGGATTTCCACGTCCAGGTCTCTTCGTCATGTTGCTTCTTTTGCTGGGGATCAACAAATGCCGCTGTTATATTACACTTATTGACTTGGTCCCCGTTCGGATTACGCCGGCGTTTGGTTCGCTTCGCCCTGTTACGCTTAGCCGAAACCACATACGAATACAGCGCCGATATGTCATTGCACAAATCGGCATGCTTCAACAAGGACTTGTCATGGGACGAAGGATACTTTAAACGATGTCTTCCGCTGACCGATCCATGGCAGCGATCGGACAGCTGACGCACCGGACAGAGCGGACATGCATAAGGTATCGGTTCGCAAGGCGTCCATTCCATGCGGCAGCAGTGTTGGCACATTTCCTAGCTATGTTATTCAAAACGAAAACAAGCTCAATTTAATTCTAGGAAAATTTGCCAAAAATTAATAACGTTACCCACACGGGACTTTCGAATTTTGTTCTCAACGAAATTCGAAAGCCAGCTGCCGCCTAGCCAGGCGAAACAAATTCTGATTGATTTCTCCAAGTATATAAAATATGAATAATTTTACCTGAAGTGAAAGCTCTATTATTAAAGAAAACAATGGAATTTAGCTAATTATAAAGTTAAAAGCGTTGCTTTGAACAATAGAAACTCTTGTATAGGATTGCAATTGAGTTTGTCTTTGACTTAAGAAGAGTTGATGGAATATAACAAAACTTTCTCACAGAGCATAAAATATATCTTTTTTCTTCCAAATAGTTCCTTTCTTTATAAGAAAAATATAATATAATATACAACTATTCTTTAGATTAAATATAGATTTTCTTTTTTTCAGACAATTTTACTTTTTATAATAAAAGTTGCATTTATTAAAATATACACTGAAGTCTTTGAAAGAGCTCAACAACAGAATTATTGTGTTTTGCACAACTAGTCTGTATATATATATTATATTTTGAAAATCTTCGCATTGGTAATAACTTAAACTAATTAACTATACATATTTAGTTAACTAATGTATATAGTTAACTCCTATTTACTACACACATCTCTAATTGAAAATGTATTGCACAAAGTAAAACATTTAAAAAAGAAAGACAAAAAAGGAAACATTTAAAAACAAATTTAAGCACAAGGCTGCAAATAGTGTTCATCGTGTTGCGGCAGCTGCTCCACTTTGCTGTGAATTGAAATGAGATTAAAATTTAGTTTAAGACTACTATACTATAGCACATGCCTATGTGGATTGTCAGTTTGAGTTAGCTGTAGCTTTAACTGATTCTGTAGCCGCATTGGTTGCTCGTTGCTGGCGAGGATCATGGCATCGAGCTGCTGTTTGAGCTGTGCAAATGTGGGTCGATTGCCAGGTATAGAGCACCAGCAGCTTGTCATTAGAGCAAAGCTGCAGAGAAATTGATTTATATATTCGTATATTTGTCTACTCTCATGTTACATACACTTCGTCTGTGCAGCCTTCCGGCTGCTTCATTCGCTGTCCCTGACGCAGCAGCTGCAGCAAATCTCTGGGCGAGATTGAAGGATACGGCATGCCACCCAATGTAGTAATCTCATACAGCAGCACGCCAAAGGACCAACTAAAAGGCGAAAGCAAATATAGCAAGTATAGCAGACATAGACTGAGCTCTTACACATCGCTCTGACTGGTGTACACCTGATGGGTCAACGATTCCAATGCCAACCACTTAATGGGCAGCTTGCCACTGCCGCCCGATTTGCGATAAACATTCTCATGGTAGACATCACGACTTAGACTGATAATAAAGTTAAAAAGTTTAATTAATATGTATGCGATAATATACTACTAATTAGAACTTGCCCAAAGTCTGCTATTTTTATGGTCAGATCCATGGAGATGAGCACGTTTCGTGCCGCCAAATCTCGGTGCACAATTTTGTTCTGCGCCAAAAAGTCCTGTGGATAGAAGTTGTCATTATTATCTATATTTTCCTTTTGTACCTGTACACTTGCCATGCCAACGGCCACCTGTTGCGCAATATCCAATAGATCGGCATATTTCAGCGGTTGCCTTTCCAATCGATGCTCAACGGCCGGTGTATTAAAGTACTCCTGATTTTCAAAGCTAGCCGTGCAAAAGGAGTTTTTCTCATGCTTCTGTTCCTTTTGATTGCGCTTCAATATGGTCTTCAGAGATGCCACAGCAGCAGCAGCTGCGCCTGTACTTGCCTCAATATTCTCAATGCCATGCAGTCCATAGGATTTGTTGTCTGCGGCTAGAGTGGCCTTGCTCCACTTGTAGCTGGTATCTTGGCGGCTACTGTTCCTTGAGAGATCCGTCTCGGATTCCTCATCTAGTGTGGACAACATGGATCGATTTATATCCTCAATGCGTGTATCGTTATAAAGAAGAGGCCAAGAGCGCATTGTATGCTGCGTCTGCTGTATTGGATTGAGCTTGAGATGCAAATTCCGAGCGCTGCGCTCCTGCTGGAACTTCCATTCATCACTGTGGGATAAATGCATTAGACAGTTTCCATGCCAAAGATAAAGATGATTTCTTGCCGCAAATAGTTCTGAAGACTGCCCAGGCCGCAGTATTCGGTGAGCAGCATCATGCGATTGCTGCATCTAGTCGAGTAACCAACAATGCCAACAATATTCGGATGCCTGCCCACGGCGCGCAACATTTCGATTTCGCATTTGAATGCCTGCACATCCTCCTCATTGGGATGATCTAAATGACGTAAACAGCATCTTCAAATAAACTTTTTGATGTCTTAGGATATCTTTCTTACCTTTGAGCAGCTTCACAGCCACCTGGCGCTGTTTGTAGACACCGCGACGTACCAAACCAAAGGCGCCCTCGCCTAGCACGTCCTGCAGCAGCACAGCATGCGGCTCCACCTCCAGCTCATCATCCAATTCAAAGTTATCCTCGGCAGCAAGCGTGGCCAACAGCCTGTTACTGTTGTTGTTGATCAATGACAAATGAAAGTCGCTTGACTGATTGGGAGCTGCCTTCAGCTCCTTCGTGTCCAGCTGTTGACACTCTTGCCGTTGCTTTTGCCTACGCAACGTCAGCCAGCACAAGCCGACTATCAAACCGAGGGTTACAATAAATAAGACCATGAAGTTAATCAGCGTGCTTTCTGGAAAATATTCATACTCATTTATAATTGTTAAAAAAAAGGGAGTATACAATGTACCCAGCATCCAGAGCTGCAAATCAATCTTGTCTACGGACACCATCGTGGCATTCTGTCCGCCTTCTGTGTACGCCACCAAATGCACCTCAAAGCTGGCACCAAGGATATTTATATTTTGTATATAATAGTTAGTAGCACTGCGATCCACAAAATACTTCGTCCGATTGCCATTCACATGCAGATCGAGTATATGCAGCGTATAGTTATCCGGCAATTGCTGTGGCAGAGCCCAGCTAACATTCAATGTCAATATATTCTGATCGAAATGAAATTGTTGCACGCTAACATTGACGGGTTTCAGTGGAGCTGGAAGATATAAAGAGTCTAATTAGAGATCTTATAATACAATACATTATGTTTGAAACTAAACAGCTAGATATATTTTACAGGGTATTCACATAGGCTATTTGCTTATTCAGTCTGCTCTCAGTTCTACCGACTATTTCAACTTACGACACAGGGTATAGTTGTAGTGGAACCAATCTAGGCAGCTGGGCACGTGCAGTACCAGCCATTGCAATGAGCTCTCCAGCATATTCATGATATTGACTGTGCGTATGCCCACCATGAACTGTTCGTCAAATTTCATATTGTGTAGTGTATAGCTGTAAAGACTGCGCGGCTGTTGAGATGAAATAGAGTTAAGGACATAAGACATGAGCAAAATATCATAGCATTTACGTCACGAAATTCGATGGGTGTGGGCGCGTCCATGATGGGACTATCCTTCGAAAAGTAGATCATATCAAAGTAACAATTGCGTTCTGCAAGGAACAATATAAGATCGTTTGAAATGTATAAGAGTTCTTTCTAAGACTTACCCGCTGATGGCTGCCATTCTACATTCGCTGCAATGTGGTGTCTATCGCCGGGTTGCTCTTCATAATCTTTAAGTCGAACGTTGCCCATTTTGCTGGGCTGATAGCCACGCTTCAGGGTTTGATAGCTCTCCTGCTTGGCTATAAACGAATATGCACCATCGGCATGCACAGCCAGCGCAGTAATATTATGCGCGGTAATTGCTTCCAGATCCGTTAAGGTAAAGAAACTATCATCGGACTAAAATTGATTATAGATTAGAGATTGTTAAACTGGCTATAAATGTTCAACTTACCACATAGAAAGTCGACTCAAGATTCACATCATCAAAAATTCTGTCAAACTTAATGATAAACATAGCATCTGGCATCGCCTGTGTGCCATTATCTCGCGCATGCTGCACCCACTTAATGCGAAATGAAAGCGCCGACTCCGTGCGGCAAACGAGATTCAAAGAGAAATTCTCCTGTATCTTGTGCGGACTTGCGGGCATTAAATCCGTTCCATTCTCACCACAGTAATCGTAACAGCTCGAGAAATTCTAAACGAGCGAGAAAGGAACAGAGAGAGAGAGAGAGAGAGCGAGAAAGCGAGAGATAGAGTATGTAGATCTTTGAGTTGCGCTCAATCGGTGTCACCTTATTTGGTATTGTGAGCAGACAGCGCTTGGTGCAGGCGGTCACATTGAGCAGCATCTCTTCCTTGGAGAGCTCATCCATGAGCAACAAGTCGCCCTGATTGTCGTCTATGAACAGCCAAAAGAGAAATGCATATTTTGCATAGAACAGCAGCATTGTTTTTTCTTTAAATTATTGCTACTTCCTTTATTTTTTCTTGTCTTTTTTGGGCGCTTCT
Organism: Drosophila anceps; assembly: GCA_035045945.1. NCBI lineage: Eukaryota > Metazoa > Arthropoda > Insecta > Diptera > Drosophilidae > Drosophila > Drosophila anceps. The sequence continues at coordinate 4,989,098 of JAWNON010000073.1, forward strand.
TTTTCAACAGCTTAACTTGCGGTTCTTTTTGTTTATTTTACAGTTCGTTGAGACTCTGCACTAGTTCCACTCTTGTTCTATTGTTTTTCTTGAAACGCCGCTCTGCACTAGTTCCAACCTTCGCCTATGACAGAGCCGTGCAAACTGAAGTCGAGCGGACAGGAAGAATTGCTTCAAAGTCGCAAAAGAAAAGGGGGGAAGAAAATGGAATACAATTGTGTTTTCATTTCTTCTCTGTTTTGTTTCAATTTTGTCTTTCATGTGCGTTATAAAAACGGACAGACGTACAGTTGGACGGTCACGCTAGCCATATCATTTGTAATGCAAAAATCGAATTCGGTTTTCGACAATGGGGCGCCAAAGCGGATTGGAGAAATGCAGAACGCAACATATGAAACAGAATGAATGCAAAGAAGAGCGAGAATGCCCACTAATAAATACCCTTCGAATATGCAGCCGTTATAAATGCTACTGCTAAATTTAACTGGAGTATGTACGTATGTATGCAAAAGAGTGTGTATGTATGTAAAGTACAAAATATGCTCATATGCTTTGCTTCTTCTTCATTAAGCTCTACTCAATAATTCGCTTACATCCACCGAGTTCATAGACTTCTCAAACTGTCATACTCTAACACAGTGTATAATTTGAAAGCAATGTGATGCGATTGAGCGTAAAGGCACTAAAAGTGCTCAAATTTTTGTTCTTTTCCTTTCCTAAGCACACCAAACTTTTACACTCGTGTTATATGTATGTATGTGTATAAAGATACCCGCATATGGCCAAACAATTTCTACATTTTTTATTTCTTGATAAAAATCTGTTATACAATTGAGTGATGAGATGCAAAAAGTGCTCGAGTACGAGTTATATTAGTTGCAATTATAACTAGAACTCGAGCATTTTTTGTCCCTCAGCACGGAATATGTACACAATATCTGCTGATCACGTTAAGAGGTTTACGAACAATCGCACCGCATTCAATTGCCTTTCTGAGGGAAATACCTCGCCCAGAAATTCTAAAAGATGCGGCTGCGAGCGTACGATATCGCAATACACTTCAAACGTGATGAGCATACTTCTGTCCCGATCAAATTTAGCAAACAGCACTTCAATCATATCCTAAAACGTAAAAAAGAATTCAATTATATATAAAAGTATTAAAGATATTTAGATCAATATATTATTTACAGCGCGCAGCTCAAATATTTCATCTTCGTCATCGCCATTGAAAAACTTTTCCACAAATGCAACGACCTGATCGCGCTCCAGATATCCCCGATTATTATCATCATAAATCTACAGACAATATCGATGTAGTTTTTTTATATACATACATATATAATTATCCAGACTGAACTTACGCTAAAGACAAACTGCATCTTCTTTTCCAGATCTGTCGAGAAGTAGATGGCAAACATTTTTATAAAGCTTGCCAAACTGCAATGCCGATCACCCGAATATTTGGGATCCGCACATTCGGGATCATACGTAACACGCGCTACAATACGTCGGTTGATTTCACGATCCGTTACATTGAACATTAGCTCCAATATATTGCTTAGTTGAGCTAGCGTTATAAACTTCGATCGGGCTCCATTCTGCAGTGCAAACTTATGATAGACCATAGAGATACAGAGCAGTTGCGTTCTCGTAAAGGGCGTGTCCATGTGCGCGATCAACGGTCCATAAATATAATTGAAGCGCGCATTCTCCATATAGTCCAAAGTTAGATCCAAATCTTTCATTATAACACAAAAAAAAAAAAAAAATGTTTAAGTTGGAATAGAAAGAACAATCTACATTAGGTAATGGAAAATATTTGATTTTTTCATTTTTGACAACATATTTGATAGTTTTTGCAATTCTTAATGATTTTTTTTTGTGAATACTATATATATATGAATTATATCGATGCATTTTTAACTATGTTCAAGATAAGTTAACTGCAGTCTTTATGTAACTGTTAACTATAAGCCTAAACTTTAACTTTCGTCTTTAAATATATAAAAATTAACACTAAATAATATACATTCATAAGATCTATAGTATACATTTCTTAAGAACTACAAGCGGATTTTAATACTTTTAATTTTATTTCATTGTTAATGCAATATCTTAAACAATTTAAATGAGTAAATTTTTTCTTTTTGTAAATTTCAGTACAAATTGACGCAGTGAGCAACAGTATTCAATTGGACTTTTGATGGAAAGACGGTGCCCAGGAATTCAAGCAGCGCTGGCTGTTGGCGTACAATTTCGGAATATTCCTCAAATGAAATTTGCAAATCCTTATCGAGATCAAACTTAATAAATATCAACTCCAGCATGTCCTGCAAGTTAAATGATATATACTTAATATGTATACTATAGTCATTAATATATATATGATCTCTTTTAGTTACCGTGCGCATTTCAATCTGCTCATCCTCATCTTCACCGACAAAGAATTTTTCAACAAAGCGCATCACATGCTCGCGATTTAAATAGCCAAGACGGTCCTCATCATAGATCTGAAAAAAACGAAAATCGAAATGCTCAATTAGAATGCAATTAAATATAAAACTGTTATACAAACGCTATAGACAAATAACATGCGCTCTTCAAGATCGTCGGAGAAGTAGATGGTGAACATTCTCACAAATGAGGGCAGTGTACAATGGCGATCCTGTGAGAATTTTGGATCCGTACATTCCGGATCGTAGCTAACACAAACGACAACTCTACGATTAATATCTGTATCGGTAACACGAAACATTTGTATTATAAAATTTCCCAATTGCCTGCGCGACATATATTTCGCTTTTGGTCCATTCAACAGCACAAACTTGTGATAAATCATGGCGAGGCACAGTAACTCAGTCTCTGAGAACGGCGACTCCACATGCGCGACTATACTTCCATAGATAAAGTTGAAGCGCGCATTTTCCATACAATCCAGTGTTAGATCCAGATCCTTCATCTTGCTCAATTAACGTATTAGTTTGCTGACTAAGTTTTTAGAGTTACAGCTAAGTGTATAAAAGTATAAAAATAAAAATTGTTTTTAGCCCTGCTACACTGACGATCTACTTTAGAATGAGCTATATATGCGTATGTTCTGTCGCATCATATAGGTTCTATAGATTGGAAAATCAGGGCTTACTTAGTTTGTAATTGATTATAAAGTTCTTTGCTTAAAACCCTTAGATATATGGCATAATGATTTGAATTACAATTAAAAGACATCTTTTGTTTTATGTATTTTCTTTAACTAATTGTTTAATTGTCCTTTGCTTGAATTAATGTCATTTAGTAGTAAGCTAAAGCAAAGTTACAGGGTATTACAGCGCTATACAACACAAAGTGTACAACAGGGTACATATACGAGTGTGTGTATGTGTGTGTGGTGTGTGTGTAGAGGGAGTATACCTTAGCAATGTACCTTAAAAGACAATCGTGTTTGGCTTACAAAAAATGTAATCTTAATCGAGTACACGACAGCTATATAAAAAGTTTATATATATTTATATATATATATATATATATTAAATGTATGCACACAAACAACATACAAAATACAACTACATAGATGTACAATTATCGTATAGGTATTTATATATAAAATTAAAAAAAAAATAATACATATGTGTATACATATATATATTATAATTAATATGAAATTATAAACTTAACATAGCTGCTTGATGGGATATCAAATAGAAATTGTAATACAGTGGCAAAAAGTAGAATACTGACTGGGATCTGATGCGGGATGATTTCAATGAGAGAATGTGGTTAAAACTTATGCTGAAATTTTCTTAATTGATTCATCGAGTTTGAGTATTTTTCGTGTTTGTTTGTTTGCGACACAACCGCTTGTGAAATTCATATTCATAATACATAGTAATAATAATAATAATACTAATATTGAAAGAAATGCAAATGCTTGTTTGTTCGTTGGTTTTGGTTGTCTGTCAAATCAAATCGGTAAACAAAGAGAAGAACAGTCCATTCGAGTCATGTCTGTGGCAACGTGAGTATATTCGCATATGAATACGTATTCATATTTCTATTTATATATATATTCGTGGATTAGTCTGAGTTTGTCTTTTGAGACAGACAGTTTTTCTTCTTCTGAGAGTCGGCTACATTTTGCTAGACGCATTTCAAGCTAAGTTCAACTTGTCTTCCACTAACTGCTGACAATGCGTATTATTTGTGATTGTGTGTGTGTCTGTAGTGTCTGGGTGTGTGTGTGTGTGTATGTGCACAACTACTAGTTGTAAGCCAAGGAATTGGCATTGAGCGCCAGCGCTGCTTCCGTGCTGCTGCTGCTTGATGATGTCGATGCCTGCGGCTGTGGCTGATTTGTTCCACTTTCCAGATGCACATTATTATAGTCCGTTTTGGCATTGCAGCGCATGCCATGTGGCAATGGTAGCTGCTGTTCCGCCAGCTGCTGCTGCTGTTGTTGTTGCTGTTGCTGCTGTTCCACTTCGCCGTTGCCATTGTAGGCGCTGCCATTGAGATTGTAAACAGTGAGTCGCGCCTCGTGCTCGCGTCGCTGTTGACGCAATCGTATATCATGCTCTTCGCGCATATGCCGCAGCTTGAGATCCTGCTCCTGGCGATAGTACGACATCTTGAGTTCCTGCTCCATTTGCTCGAAGCGCAGCTTCTGCTCATGCTCACGCCGTGCATAATCGATCTCGGCAAGGCGCGCCTGTTTCAGTAGCTTAAACAACTGCTGTTTGTATTTTTCCTCCATGTCCAGGCAGCTTATGACGCCCTCATTGGACGCTGTCGCTGCTGCAGCAGCTGTTGCTATTGGTGTGTATTGCGATCCTACTGCAGCTCCGCTGGCCGCTGGCAGCTCATCCTCGGAGAGCAATGATTGAGCTTGTGAGTGCTGTACAAAAAGAGAGAGACTATATTGAATAGGAATAGGAACTAATATGTCTACTGATCTGCTTGCCTTGCGCTGTCGTCTTTTGCGTATTGGTGAAGTCTTCTCGATGTCATTATCTTGTGTTCCTGTGCCGTTGCCGTTGCCTGTGTCTGTGTCCTCCTTTATGTTTTGCAATGCTTTGGCTTTGACACGCTTGCGCCGTTGATTGGACGCTGATTGTAGTGGATTAGATGCGCTCTCCTGCTGCGAGTCACCACCAGCGGTGGAGGGCGGTGGTGAGGGTATGGCCATGGTTGAAGTTTGTAGCGTATCTTCGCTGGCATTTGTGGAATTCGGCAACGCGGCCAGCGGCATGTCCTCATCCTCGTCTAGTTCAAGTAGCTCTTTTTTGAGTGCACCATTGGTGCCACTACGCGTTTGACTACGCGACGACACCGGATCCTTTTGCAGTTCCTCCATAAACTCAATCATGCGCATGCCCTCTAGTGCCTCCGATTTGGGTTGCTTCTGCTGATGTTCACGCTTCGCCGAATTCTTCATGCTGCGCCATTGCACCTGAATCTGTTCGAGCAGTCGATGCCGAAAGTTCAGCGCATTGAATCTGTGCGAATGAATAATTTATTGATTCAATTGAATTGCATAAATATATTTGTATACACTTACTGTTTGGTTATTTGCGACCAGGCCAGTCTCTTGGCCTTGATGCTTTTGGCATCAACGCTGCGATTCTCAACGAATGCAACTTTTGTTTTGATCACCTCTAATAGGAGGCCGCGTTCAGCTTCTTCCCAATTGAGCGAGCGTTTTTTGCGTGTGCCTTTTTTCTTGCCCGTTGCGCTTTCTTTTTCAGCAGACTCCTCGGCAGCATCTTCAGCGTTCTCCACCCCCTCATCAGAGGCATTTGTGGCTTTTGTTTTCGACTCCGCCTTTTCGTCGTCGTCGTCATCTTCTTGCGGCGACGGTGCACCTTTTGTTAATAGCTCCTCCAGTTTCATTTCGCTTACGAATTTTTAAAGTTTAGGTATTCTTTTTATTATTGTTTATTATCGTTATTTAAGCGCGTTTCCGATTTGCAAAAAATTCTTATTTGATTTCTGTATATACTACGCAACGGCGTTGCCACCGCGTCAGAGTGTTACAAGAGTGGCAGCATGCATCATCTCGGCACAACTATCGATATTTATTAGTACACCACTGTTCACACTCAGTATGCTTTGAGCCCTATCGATACATTCTCGTACTCATACTCAAGTATCGAGCAAAGTAAGTAGCAGGCTAGAAAATATAATCTCTTTGGCAAATTATATATTTTATCACACACATAACTTAGCGAGATGGCTTTTGGTGACTATCCAGCTGAGTATAATCCAAAAACGCATGGACCTTACGATCCAGCACGCTACTATGGCAAAGGTGAGCAAATTCGCGAAATTACGTAATTTTCGGCCGCACGACATTGCGGCTTATACGGTTTTTTCTTTTTTTTATGTAATTGTTTTTTTTTTTTTACTTTCACAGCTGATGTGCCTTTCGGCCAAGTGAAATTGGGCGAGTTGGGCGCCTGGTTTGGTCGCCGCAACAAGACTCCCAATGCCATTGCTGGTGCTTTCAGCCGTGCCTGGTGGCGTTGGCAGCACAAGTACGTGTTCCCGAAGCGTGCTGGCATTGCACCCTTCTTCCAGTTGACCGTCGCCAGCATGACGTTCTTCTATTTGATCAACTACACCAAGTTGAAGCACCACAGGAACTACAAGTACCACTAAACGGTACATCTCGTTTAAGCTCTTCAGTGTACACATTGTTATTACAACTTTTTTCATTTATTGTTGCCATTCAGTAATGTGGGGAGAGTTCGAACACAACTACAACACAACACAATACAATTGATGTTTTGAACACGGCTAATTCTAATAAAAAAAAATTCTGCGAATAACTGTGCTGCACCAAATACCCGTAAACTTCATTTGCGAGCAATGGCTGCTAAAAACCATAAAATATTGTTTTTAATTCTGTTCATCGATATGAACCAGTGTTTTCTGATAATGTTCGGCTCGTGAAACTGGTTAAGCAGCAAATATAGTGCCTATAAATGTTCATTTATCAAAATTAATTTTTAGTTTAGCAATCTTTATATATTATGATGGCTTCAATTACGGCTGACTGGTTCAACTGACTTGTTTCCAAGCAAAGAAGTGATCATAAGAACGGAAACTAGTTAATTGTAACTAAATCATTTCAATTTCAGCCTTGAGTTTTGTAACTTCTAGCATTTGTCTCACTCGCTCTAGTATTCTGTAGTTCAACCACGCAGCTCCTGCTCGCAGCGCAGAGCCTGCCTAGTGTTCTGTTCATCAAAGGCTCGTCTAGGTTCAGTTCGTGGAACTGGTTAAAGATATTGAATGGTTCTTAAACCAGATCGACATCATACTCAACTGACTATTTTGAAACGAGAAAAGGAATATCATTTGTAAACTTCTAGTTAATAGTAACTAAAATTAATTTAGTAACAGGCATTCGCAGCATTTGCTCCCGTGTCCAGTTGTCTGTTCGTATTCGCTCTTGGCGGCGTAAAAATTTCGCAGATGAAGGGCAGTTCGTGTTCACAGCTCAACGTTTGCCAAGTGCCGTTCGGTGTCAGAGCTACGCAGCTAGCATTGGCTTGGCTGCCCCTGTTATAGATGCAAAGCTATCTATATAAAGCTTTACATTTTAAGGCAAACCAACTTACCCCACACGCGGATGACCCACATGCCAGGCGCGATACAGAAAACACAGTAGGCTCTCTTGCTGCGCATTGCGATAGTCGAGTGGCTGGAGGGATTTGCTGATATTAAATTGCAAACCAACATAGGCCAGAAAGATGCCCGGCTCAGGGTGTTCACCCACGCGCTGTCTATTATAAGCCACCAGCCACTGAGCCAGTGCATAGGTGCGCGCCTCGGATGCCACATGGGCTAGGCTTCCACTAAATTCGCTGGCATTGCTGCAACTGATGGAGGCATTCAGATACTTCGCTGGTTGGGTATAGAACACAAATAAACCCACTTGCTCAACGCAGCTAATGTTGTGTAGCGCTAAGGAAAACACCAGATTGCAAATCAATCAGATTTACTGTAATTGCTCGCCTGTTCACCTGTTGGCCTGCCGTATAAGCTGTAGTAGTCGTAGCGACTATCGTTCATCATGCCCGCAAAGCTCGTATTTTGCGGACAAGCCAGCACATGACAGTTGAAGTATTCCGCCGGCTGTTCAAACACGCTCAAACGATTTCTTGCATCCTTTTGTCGCCTACTGTTTGCCAGCTCCCTTGGCTGTGTATCAAAATGATTTGTACGACGGCCGGGTCCACCTGGCGCATAGTTTAAGGCCAAGCCACGCAGCTCACGTGCAAGTGCCATGCATTCTTCCAGGGTTCCTGTGCTCTCCAGAGCCAGTGCGTCAGTCGTAACAGCGCGTTGGCATTGACGCACCAGATGGAACTGCAGAGGAGCAGGATTATCGTTGGGACAGCGCAATGCAACCACAGGTGAAATGCTTAACAGCAGCAACCACCACATGGCTAAGTGGCGCAACCCACAGAGATTGGCTAGCTTTTATATACATACATATGTAATTTGCGTGCATCTCTCTGACAGCATTGATAACAATTTAATGGTCAATTTAATTTTTATTGTTCATTTGCATAGTTTCTATTTTTAGCTTAGCTCTACGTTTTTTTTTTAATTTAAAATAATACAGTAAAAGCTCGCTTGAACGAACTAGGCAGGCAGATGTTTGCTTAAAACTTAACTGTGCATATTTACATGCATTCTATAATTTTTACATGTTTCTTTATAAATTTGAAAAAATTTAACAGTTCTCAATTTAAAGATTGTTTATTATAAAATTGATAATATAAGTCAAAATTATTGATTTGCTTTGTAAATATTTGCTCGAAGAGGCAAAAGAAGAAAGAAGAAAGAGCAAAATATGAAAGTTAGTCTTTAAGTTGATTGTTCGTTTAGCTGAGGTTTCACTGTATATGTGTATTTTGTGTATTTGATTGAAAATGTTTGCATTGCACAGCTCCAGGCGAGCGTTCTAAAAAGTTTTAAATTCAATGCTCAAATGAAGCTGTGCAAAGACTTTGCTTAAATACAATACAATTTATAATTTTAATAATTATTACAGTATAGATTATTTTTCATTTTGTGAAAAGGCTGCACGCTTATAGTACGTAGTAGTATTTATTAAATAGTGTAGTGCAAAAGTAGTTTAAACAATGACAAGAAAAAATTGTACAGAACATTTAACTAAGAACAAAGGCAGATTTTTTGGAACTTAGTTTCCTCTTTTTTGTTTGTTTTGTTATTTTTTAAATAAATTTAAAGTACAAATACAAATATCACCTGAGCGTCGGCTGCTGCATTCGTTGTTAGTTCGAGTTTTTAAAATTAAACAGTTTAAATAGTAAGATAAATACAATATTCATATAAGTTTAATGACTGCACTACAAGAGAGAACGAGGAGTGTGTGCTTGATTCTGATGAGAATCGAAGTGGAATCCAACCGACACCAACACGTGAGTGTGTGCGTTAACAGAGCTGCCAAAACGCAGTGCTGCCCATGTCTTATACTGTAACTGGGCAGCACTGCACAATTGAACTCTGCGACATTAGCGGGCAATTTGCAAATAACGGGGAAATTGCCCGGTAATATCTGCACAGGGGAATTTCTTATTGTTTTCTTTTTTGTTTTGCTTTCCATTCATGCAAAACTTAATTATTTGTTTTATAATATTATTAAATTAAAAACTTGTGACCTTACAGACTAAAACTGCATTTGACTACCGCAGGCGGCTCTTCCTCTTCTTCAATGCTGGCATTTAGCTTGATTTTCAATATTTTAAAGTTTTCTTTTTAAACACTTTGAGTGTTCCATTGTTGAGTTTTGGAAATATTTGCGAACGTTTTTTTTCTTTCTTTTTTTTTACTTTCATTTGCTTTTTACATTTTAGCTGCTGTGCGAGAAGGCGGTGTTTGTATAGGGTCCACTGTATATGGAGCTGCCCGAATTGGAAACCGTCTTTGTGCTGCGACGTGCCATAATGCACAGCACTGCAGCCACCACGGCCAGCATCAAAATGAGTCCAGCAATGGCGATGGCTATGGCAAAGGTGCGCTGCGACACGCACAGAGCGTCCTCCAAGGTCTGTGAGGAAGAAAAGAAAGAAAATAGAAAAAGATTAAATTAAATATAGAAAATAAAAATAAAAAAATAAAAAAAAAAATATAAATATATATGTCAAAAATAATCATAAGAAATAAATTTATAAAAATGTTGGATATATATAAAAAAAATATATAAACAAACATAAAAAAAAATTAATATACAAAAATAAAAAATTAAAAAAAATAAATAAGAAACTGATCTAAAAAAAATTTTTTTTATATACCTATATTTCAGTATATGTCTATATATATATTTATCAAACTACCCTCGCACAAGTATTAATATACACTGCACTCACCTTCTCCTTGTACACAGCATCCTCGTCGCTATCGTTGGCATTCTCGTTCTCATTGACATAGAGGCCAGAGAAGACCTCGATGGTGGCGGGCAGAGCCTCATCGTCCTTGCCATCGCCCGTTGCCTGTCGCTTGGGTCGTTTGCCCGTGCAGAGTGGCGCCTCCTGGCAGCTAGGATCCTCCAAGGCGCACAAGCGCACATTGCACTGGTAGTAGACGGACGTGGTGTAGGGGAATTTGTGTGCTGGGAAGGTAACATTGGCAGCCAGACGATCTGCCGTATAGTTGAATTGACCCATGATCTCGTTGTCCATGGGACAGCTGAAGCATAAAGAGGATGCATGAGCAATGCGCTACCCTTTCCATGCAGTATATCAAATGACTTACCCATCTTCGCCCACCAGACGCTGCTCGCCCCAGCCCAAGCCATCACGAACAATGCAATCCGTGACGTGCAGACCGTAGAGCTGCTGCTGATCGATGCTGATGACAATGGTCAGCGGATCGCCAATTTTCACATCGTCGGCTATTTTGTGCTGTTCGTTGTAGATCTTCATGTGGCAGCCGGGCATGGGCAGCTCATTGTTATCATTCGTATCCACATCGTAAACATCCTCATCATCATCCTCCAGGTCGCCCAGCTGCTGTTTGTCCAGCGAGCGGCCATAGTCGCGCCTGTCGTGCTCATCGCTGCGATAGGCTTGTGGCTTATGGACGACCTTATGCTTCTTGGGCTTGACGGCAGCGTCGCGGCTCATGTAGGCACAGCGCACATGGTAGCCGCGTCCCAGATCCGTTATCAATTTCAAATGCGGCTGCAGCACAATTGTATTAAAGAACTCGATGCCGCCATCGTCCTGAAACGACCAAAAGACAAGCAGAAAAATACGTGAATAAAATGACTTTGGCAACAAACTTGCAAAAAGACTTAGGCAACAAACTTGCCACCACATGCAAGCCAGATCTTCGACTCCTCGTAAGAGCTGCACAGCCATTTCCTCCAGCTACTCTTCTTTTATGCTCCTCTCTTATAGAATAATGCTAACGAAACAAAAGACTTAGGCAACAAACTTGCCACAGCATGCAATGTAAGTTGAAATCAAATGCTGCCTTCGAAGCCATATGAGTGCAGCCAGCATAACACTTCGATTTGCCCCACTGTACTTGTATATGTACAATGGGCCTGTTGCAGTGTCTCATTATGCATATATAGTTTGTAGTTAGAGCGATTCACGCTTGGCTGCCTCTGAAAATTGCCAGCACGAAATTTGATGTGCGACGAGGTCGTCGTCGTTAGATCACGAGCACTTCCTCAACTCTATCTATTCGTCTTTGTATTCTGTAGAATTGTGCTAAAGTCCGTGCAGCCAAGTGTGAAGCCCGCTCTTATCTACATATCCGCACAAATTAGCAATGTTTGCGTAATGAATTTTCATTTCAGTTTAGCTCAGTTTTTTTTTACTAAGTTATTCTTGGCAAACTGCAGCTGAAACTGAAACTGATTGCTGCGAGCGACTTGTCTGTTGCTTGTTGTACATCCGCTGCATTGCGTCATTGCTCATCTTCAACAACATTCGACTGCCCAGTTTGCCCCTATATCATTTGTGGATGATATCCACAGCTCGAGGCACATTTACTTAGTTTTTTATTCTTTCTATCTATCTTTCTTTCACATTCTTTTTGTCTACCAGCATAACGGTAATTGTGCTTGTGCTAATTTTGCAGGCAGGCAGGCAGCAATAATAACAACAACAACAATAAGAAGAAGAAGAAGAGATACAATAACATATATTCCATACTGGCATACGCCTATTAGAGATGGACGCGTGTCAAAGTCTTTCTAACACGACGTGAGCTTTTAAATAGAACATTGCACTAGAGTGCCAGCGACTGCTTAATACTCGCTCAGAGTTAGGTTTTTTTAAGCTAAACTCGATGTTTATCAGTTTGCCACGCCCCCCGAGAAGACGAAGCAAGCAGTAGCTGTGAAGTGGTATTTTCCACCTGAACTAAATATAGAATATATAGCCAGATAGATTAGGGACATAGGGATAGACGGATGGACAGACAGGCAATCGGACAGACAAATAGGCGGAAAGACAGACAGGCGGATGGATGGCCGGACGGACAGACGGATAAACTGACAGACACACAGACAGACGGATGGACAGACAGACGGACGAACTGGCAGACAGGCATAGATGCAGTTCAACAGAAGCACAGAACAGGCAGACAAAACGCACGCAAGCCAAAATACTCTTCTTACATAGTAAACAAGCTGGAAAAGGTGTTGAAAATTTGTATAAAAACGAATACTTAACAGTGTATAAAAATATTCTCTTATAAAATTTGTTGTTTAGCCATATTAGCTAAAGCTTTTAAATATAGTACGAATACTAACTTAAGATGAGTCTAAACTAAAGTTTAGCTAGTTTCCAAGTAACCTACAGGACTCTAAGAATCTATATCTGTCTCAAAGAAGATCAACTATACATATTTCAAGCCTCGTCTCTCCAGTACACACGCAGCCATTACAGTGTATATCATAAAGATATATATCACACTCGCCCATCTCTAAGATATTTTTTTGTAGCTCTGCAGCCATCAATTGCTTGCGTGGTAACTGGCAATTGTATTTGGGTCTCGCTGTACGTGCCGCATTCGGAAGTCTTTGATAATTGGGTCTGTACGGAAATGCTTTTTATATTTTGAGTGACTGTGTCGTCACCCAAAAGGGGCCCAACGCAATGAAAATCAAAGCTGGAAGCTATTTCCTTGTCTTGAGTGCTGCAGGGCTAACAAGCAAAGTCAGAACGTCATAAAAGTTTGACAGTTATGTGAGCCAGCCTGAGTTCCCAGCAGCCAGAGAATGAGCCAGAACAGACAATGACGGCGGCCAATAAAATGGGCTGTAATAAAATGATATTTAAGATTTGAAGAGAGCACATAACGGTAGATGGAAGCAGACAGCTATTATGTCATTATGACACTTCTGTGCGACAGTTCTTAAACAGGTTTAGAATATCTTAGCAGCGACAGAGGCTGCGACGGCGGTGGCTGCTGCTGCGGCTGCTCAGATATGTTAATGTACAATAATGCGATATACATATGTTACGTGAGTGCGCGTTGCGTGGGCAGCGACCTTCGTTCCAGTCGCACAGCAGCTAAAGTCAATTTCATAAATAAAATATCAATAACAATAAGAGAAACATGTTTACATGGCTCACACACACACAGACACACACGCACATATTCGGTTTTTGGCATTTTTCATGGTCGGCCGTTGAACGTTGACCAAATGGCCGCCAACGTTGCCTCGAGACTTGAAATGATGCGCTGCGTACTGCACAGAACAAATCGATTTTGTTTAGCCTGAAGAGCGTAAGCGGATTCACACGAAAGACTTAGGCAACAAACTTGCTCCGGCTGCTGCGGTGCTGTTCACACTATTTGCTGTCTGATTGGAATTTAATTTGGAAAATCTTATCAATTCCTGCCACGGCTTTCAAGTTCTGTATATTGTTTTTTTTTACGCGCTGCTCACAGCAATTATAATTTAATTAAAGCGCCCTTCAGAGCTCTAGCTCTGTCTCGCTTGCTCTTCCATTGCTGACTCTGCATGCGCCATAGTTGAGGCAACAATAAAACAATTAATAAAGAATAGCTCAGAAAGTTTTGAGTTGACAGGCAATAGTTACTCTGTAGTCGGGCCAAGTGAGCTGAGCTATTGAATTGAACGACAAAGAGTTATGAAAAAACCGAGATACGTTTGCAAGTTACTTGAACTGCCTATAATTTTTCTAGAGAGACAGCGAGGCTTCTACGCTTGATCAGGAATATATAGCTGTTTACCTATATTCAATGTGTTCAGTTAATGAATAACTTTTTTTAATATAAATTAAATAAAAAAAAACTAAAAATAAGCAAACAAAAAGCACGTTTATAAATTAAATATTCATAGTTTATTTAATTGTGCTTGGTATGCACAACAACAACTGTAATAACAACATAAGCAACAATGGCAACAACAACAACTACTACAACACTAGCAACATCTGCTACCTTAGCCACAGCACTAACAACAGGGTCGTTGTGGAGCCTCGCTTGGAAGTCAATGGCGTGGCAGCGTTTGCTTTTTTTCGCGGCAGTTGACACGCGACTTTTTACATAAATAAAAAGTTGATGCCATATATGTGCAGGCAGTTATGAGACGTGTGTGTGTCTGTGTGTGTGTATATGTTTATTCATTTTAATTGTATGCAAATGTGCATTGTGCTGAGTTCATCTGCGGCGCTGACGTAAGCCTAGCATCCTGCCGCAGTCAGCAGCTGTCCGGTCATTCAGATGACATCAACAAAGGTAAAAAAAAACTGTAGGTAACTTCACTTGGCTTTTATTGATTTTGCACTTAAATTATTATTTTTTTTTTAATTGTTGTTTAATTTACATAGTTATTTGCTAAGCGCTTCAACAGCGACAGAGACTGAAGCCGCCCGCGACTGTCCAACACAAAAGACTGAAGCAACAAACTTGCTGTGAAATTCTGGTACATAGTGCGTGCAAAAAGTCTATGTACATATCCATCCCATTGCCACATTGAACGGCAATTATTTGTTCGATTTGTGCCAGGCCAATCGAGCGAAAGGCAAAAGCAACAAATTACAAAACTCTTTGGCTTTGGGAAATTACATTAAAAACAAGAAATGTAACACAATAACAGCATCAATGAGTGTGTGTGTGTGTGTGCGTGTTGGCCATAAATATGTGTGCCTGGGTGCTAATTGAGATTTCAAAATATATACACAAACATATATCTGTCTATCGATATGAGCTTCGTGCGACTGTAACCGCTCGTAAATCGATGCTATGAGCCAATAAATAGCCACGCCATATAAGCATCATTCAACATCTAGCCAGCATCTGCATGTATCTGTGCCATAATATCCAAGCTAAGCTACAAACTCAAAAATTTATAACACAATTTATGGACCATTTCGGGTCATTTGATATTTGTCCATGCGCATGGGATTGAGTTAACTAGATTCGATCGACTTATCTCACAAATTTATATTTAAGTTAATTTGTTTAGTTATAATAAAACAGTAACTTGTGCTAAATCTCGTTTAAGATAAGACTAAAGTTTCTCTCACAGCAAGTTGTTTTTGCTATTCTGTTTAGCGAGATATTCTAAAATGTTTCGAAGTTCATTAATTTGTTATTGGTGAGTTACAGTGGATAAAAGAGGGAGATAAACAAAGTTAGAGAGAAAGAGAGATCGAGATAGCAAGAGAAAGAAAAATAGAGAGGGGTATAGAGAATGTGTGAGAGCTATACAGAGAGAGAGAGGGAGACATATAAAGAAAGATATAGATCGAGAGAGGTAGAGATAGAGAAAGAGAGAGAGAGAGAGAGATAAAGAGAGAGAGGGACTCTCACGCCCAGAAACAGAAACCGAAATCAAGAGATCGACCGACGTATCGAGGTCTAAAATTGAGATCAAACAAGCGATAGACATATACAGATATAGACAAAGAATGCGACAGAGAGAGAGAGAGAGAGAGACTGCAGATAAAGCGAAATATATAGATAAAAATATAGATAGAAAGAGCTTCATCATATGCCTTTTAATAACTTCTATATATTACATAGCTAAATCTCTAATTGAGCTGCAGTTGAGGCACATCTCAAAGTTTACTTGACCATCTATCTGTATAGCAATTACTCTGCGCCGCTGCCGCCTCCCATTCAATTGTCAACTAGTTGATGATGCACCTTAATAAGCGTGTCATTAGCTGAATGCCAAAGAGTCACAAGCATTCGGGTGATTCTATCAGTGTGCGTTTTGCCAGCCAAGTTCGTCGGCTAATCAAGTTGGCATATGGATTGGTTACCTTGTAACCAATCTCTGTCAGCTAATGTGCCTTATAAGCAGTTAATGGGTTTCGCACAGCTCAAAAACTCAATTAGCATGTCGCAAAAGGCAAGACAGGCACATAGCATCTCATAAAATGTTGTGTAAATCGCGCATCTTATGTGGGTGCATAGATTTTATGAACTGGACGCGACTTACCCGCTCCTTGGGCATCGTGTTGCAGCTGCGCAGCGGCAGTCTGTAGCGTAGCGCGCCAATGTGATCTCTGCAAAGAAGATGCGATATTGATGATGATGCCAATCTAAGTGTTATGGCACACACATGCGCACACTGCTCACCTGTATTCGCTGAGGCATGAGGAGTTCTTGGAGAGGCCTTTCGGGTAGATCATGCCGCTGAACAGGCCCGTCTCGTGATTGGGTGGCGCATCTTTGATCGTGATCAGCATTGAGCCCGACTGGCATTGCACTCGTACATTGGGCGCAATGGTGCCTGGCTTGCCCGTGGGCGTGGCTTCTTGAGCAGCTGCTTCCGCCTCGGCAGCGGCAATGGCAGCGTTTAGCGTGCCAGGCGCATCCTCTGCAAAGTCAAAGAAAACGAAGAAGGGGGTATTAGATTATGAAATATTTGCGAATTTACAGTTAGAAAAGAAAAACCACAGTTAGACAATAACAATATCGAAAGACAAAAAAAAAAAGACGACAAGACAAAGCGAAAGCCAGAGCCAAAGGCGAAGGCAAAGCTCAAACGCAAGCTGAGGATGCGGCTGAACTCAGGCCATTCGCATAAATCATCAGCGATACACGAATCAGTAAAGCAAATAGTAGTGGGTGTCGAGTGGCCAGAAGATACCCTGTAAGCATAGGAGAATATGTATTCTCTGTGTAACTTAAATATAAATAATGTCATATAGATCTAGACATTTCGATATCACAATATTTTGTTGTCCAACATTTGAGTCGCACTACTATTTTTATGAACACAACTGCCTATAGATTATGGTATTGAAACAACTTAGCCTTGCTTTCAACGTATATTAAGCCAATAGGCTTAAGCCCATTTACAAATTGTACAGGGTATATGCGAGAGACAATGGCATATAAGACGCCCCTGGGAGCAGCAACAAGCATTGAAGCTGAAGCTGAAGCTGAAGCTGACTGAACTGCAGCTGGCAACTGCGGAAGCAAAAATGCTGCGACAAACATGAAAACTCTGGCCAAGTTAATGACATTGAAAAGCTATTCAAAGAGCAGCAGCAGCTCTGGCATTAGAGAGCTGCCAGTTCCTTGAACTTGTGTGTTGCAGTCAGAACCTTCCGCTGTGGTTGGTAATTGCTGAGCCCAGAAACCAAGTGAACTGACAAGTTACAGGGCTATATAAGCTATATACATAACATATACATGCATACATATATATATATATATATATATATATATATATATATATATATATATATATATATATATATATATATATATATATATATATATATATATATATATATATATATATATATATATATATATATATATATATATATATATATATATATATATAAAGGTATGTTTGTGTGTGTGCGCAACACCTCGCGTGCGATGCGCCTGCAGCTAGATTCGCATTCTTTTTATTTTGCTCTGGCTTTTTTGCTCTGGCTCTGGCTCTGGCTATGGCTCGCATTTTGTCTAGAAACTTGGCTTGAGTGCAGTGGAATGGCGGCAGGAGGTTCGCCTAAGATGGCGTTGCTTTGGTTTAGTTCAACGAACCCTCCAGCAATTCGCATCAGTTAGCTTGGCTTCTATGCCTATTCTACAGCACATGCTGCTGGGCCAAGTAATTGCATGCAACTCAAAGCCGGTTTTCCGCTTTCTGTTGCCCCAAAGTCAGCTTTGTTGCTCACTTTGTTGCTGTTGTAAGTGCTTAATGTTCATTCATATTATGTATAGTTTAGTAAAATGCAGCCATGAAATAGAGCAGCTAAAGCCCTTGCTTTACAACTTGTCTATTTATTCCACTATATAGCAAGCTTTTCATTCCAATCAAATTCTTTAGGTCTTTTTGACAATAGTCAATACATTTACACATTTTTTATACTTTTAAGTCTGACAAATTTGAAGTTTTTTTTTTATTTGTTTTAAATGGAAGATTCTATTATCATTAAAGATGTTAGCGAGCAGCCAAGTGCCACGGACTGCTCTGCAGCACCTGCAACATATTCGCTGTCCGATTTGAATAAGTCCACGGCTCACATTCAGCTGAGCACCAAAACGTCTGAGGGACCTCAGCTGGAGATGCTATGGGAGCTACGGGATCCGGAATCCGATGATAATTCGGAGGGCCTGAAGTCGGACGGCGAACTTATTCCAAGGAGCTCCAATAGCTCCATTATCTCTATAGAGAAATTGGAACTGGAGCAGCGTATTAAGCAGAAATTTGAATATATAGAGAAACCGAATAACGCCCAAGGCAATCACAATACGCGTGTCATATCGGATTCGCATGAGAAGGTATAGCTGATATAGCTCATAGAATTCTATTTACTAATTCCTTTAAGTCTTTGTACATTCCCAGTTAATGATCTTTGAAAGTAATTCGGATTGTAAGGTGCCGGAACCATACCAAACTAACATTCAATCAACCTATCAGCCACAAAGCAGTGACGACTCAGGGAAAACATATAATTCTTTATTCAATAGGTGAGATCAATCTCTTTTTACTCTCTCTCTCTCTCTTTTTCTTAACTTCCATAACTTATTTAAATTTCTTCTTTTTCTCCTCTCTCGTCTCTCAACTCCTCTTTTCGCCTCTCTGAAAAGAGAACAGTCACATCTTTTTAATTTCCTTTCTATTCTGTTCACTTTTCTTCTCATCTCATCTCAATCCAATACTCTGCTCCCTACTCTTCTCATCTCTCTTCTCCTTCTTGATCCCAATTAGTCGCATGACCTCTGATGAGAGGCTGCCAATAGACAAGGCTTTTAGCATCATAGATAAGATTGATATAAGCGCGGAAATAAATTACAACAGCGAGAAGCAGCCTGAGCAACCGCTGATTGGAGAACAGCTGCTGTGCGTGCTGCAGGACGGTAGCAAATGGGATCTGAAAGTGTATGTGGGGGAGTATAAATTCTATTGTTATATGTGCGTGCTGCAAGCCTATTCGTCCTACTTTCAACGCCCCGAAATGAACGATACTTTTGTGGTTCGATTGCCGTCGCATAAGGTCACCGCGCAGGCTTTTCACATCATCTACAATTGGATGCTATACGATAAGATGCCGAAGCACAAACGCTACAGTAATCGCTGCCTGCTGGAGATCTATAGTTCGGCCAAATTTCTAGGCATCACGGATATAGTTGATGCCGTGTGGAATACTCTGGACATTATTAAGAATGAGAACGAGGCGTTCACACTGATGCCCGACATGAACTACATGGATTTGAATACCTTTGAGTTTCTCTGCTTCGCACGCATCAGTCGCTTCTTTTTGACCCTTGTCGCATCGCACGAGTTTATCGATATGAATTTCAACTATGTCAGCCGACTCCTTGCCAGTCACAATATCGGCGTCAACAGTGAAATTGAGGTGAGTTATTCGGATTCTGCTTCTCATGCATTTCTTAGCGCTACAACTGCTTCTAGTGTCTCCATAATTCTACTATTGATATTCCTAATCAATCTGCAACTTCAACGCCAATTGATACTTCTACTCATATGCTTTATATTCAACCTAATATTCCTACTCCTATTGCTACTCCCATTCCTGTTACTGATCCAGTTCTTCTTACTACTCTCACATATGGTATTCCTCTTTCTTCAATTTCTATTTATACTTATACTACTACTGCTACTGCTACTTATACTTCTACTCCTACTTCGCTTTCCATTCTACCCCTACTACCACTCCTACTCCTACTCCTACTCCTACTCCCACTCCTACTCCCACTCCCACTCCCACTCCCACTCCCACTCCTACTCCCACTCCTACTCCCACTCCTACTCCCATTCCTACTCCTACTCCCACTCCCACTCCCACTCCCACTCCCACTCCCACTCCCACTCCCACTCCCACTCCCACTCCCACTACTACTCCGATTTCCTTCAACTGATCCACATTTGCCTCATTCTCTCACAGATCTTCTATTCGGCTGTGCGTTGGATCAGCTACGCTTGGCCCGAACGTTCTACATATCTGCCGGAGCTTATGAAGTGCATTCGCTTTGGTCTTCTCTCGCCGATATTTTTACGCTTTCTGCAAAACAAGCATAGCACACGTGTAATGCAGTACATTGCCAACTGTCCCGATGTGCAGGAGCTGATCAACAAAGCCTTTGTGTAAGTTCGAGTTCAATTTGCAACCATCGACAGGTTCGACTTACATCAATGTTCAATTCTAGCTACGCATCCGCTGAGCTCTTTTGCAAGGATCCCCAGCAGTTTTTGCCTTTTCCGCTGCCCGAGTACGAAGTGCCGGAGCAGCGGCGTTGGCTCTATGACGGCAAGTGTCCCTATCATCATGACCTGAAGTGTAGTCAACGTCAGTTCATTACCTATGAACAGTTCCTAAGTTATCTGGAGACTCTGCAAGATACAGGACCTGATCACTGGCGCAACTTAGTCTACTTAGTCGAGCCCATCAAGTGCTGCACACGGCGGATACCTGAATAGCCACACACACACACATAAACATACATATGTATATACATACATGGATACACACCTCCACTGTGTGTGGCTGACCAGGCGGAAGTATGCCGCAATATTTGGCCAGCCAAGTCTTTCAAGTTGGATTTCATCGCTTTTTAATAAGACAGCTAAATGCGACATGAATTGACTTTTGCCTTGCCCTCCCTCCCGCAGCTCTTTGTTTGATGTTTGATTGTCTCTGTTGCTGCTGTTGCTATTGTTGTTGATAGGTTGACAGGTAAACGTGAGGCCAGCAACACCTTCACTTTTGCAATTGCAGTTGCGAGATTTATCAACAGGATAAACAACTGCTGATTGCTAAATTCCCTCTACAAATTTGACACAAGCTTCAAAACTGGGCAATGTCTAAGGCGCCTCATATGGAAAGCTAAGCTTCATATTGGTTGTTGAGAATTTATGGTATAACTATCTAAATCTAGGCTTGTGCTATAATTTTTAAGTATTTTAATATTTTTTCCCATTTTTAATATTATTTTTTTTATTTTATTTATTTTTTTTATTTTATTTATTTTTTTTTTTATATTATTAATTTTTATTTATTTATTTTTTAATTTAATTTAATTAATTTTTTTTTTATATTTCTTTTTTAAATTTTTTTATTATTGTTTTTACCTTATTTTTTTTATTATATTTTTATATTATTTTTTAAATAAAAATAATAATAATTTTTTATATTATTGTTTTGTTTTTAATTTATATTATTATAATTGTTATCTATTACTTTTCAACAAATTGTCATTTACAAATTTCAATGCTAATCCCATTGTTAATGCAACTTATTATTTAAGCAAGATTAATGTACTTACTCTCTGGTGTTGGAATTTGTGCGCCGTGTGTCGTTAGAGCTGCGATTGTCTGCAAAAGAAAGTGGATAGAAATTAGAAAAATGTTCATTAGCTAGACGAACAGGGACGCGGGGGGTCAGTTGCCATAAAGCTGTTGACATAAATCACGATCGAGCCGACATTAATGCCACACTAATCTATGCGACTCTGCAGGCTGCACAGCTAAGCTCCTTTAATTAAAATGGAAATGCAAAGAAATGCGCCAAGACTTTCGTGCTCACAGAGGCAGGCAAAGAGAGAGAGAGAGATAGATAGAGAGAGAGACAGAGAGCTATATGTATATATGGGCAACATTATTCTCACGATTCTAAAGGCGCAAATACAGCCAAAAAAAAAGGTAAACTTTCGCCAACTGCAGCTCGCGCCAGGTTAGAGTTGAAATTCAAACTGTGCCTTCCCAAGTGAAGGCTGTGACAGAGACAGAGGCAGAGACTGAGCCAAGCCGGCTTAGAATCTAGCCATGGTAGAGCTTACAGATTGCAGCTTGTAGCTCGCAGCTTGGAGTTTGTGCTACTTTTGGCAACTTGGCACAGCATCAGTGGACGACGAGGATGAGGAGTGCAGCTTAGAGCTGTTGCCGGGCTCATATTCAGGTTAATCTCACAGGCCAGCCAATTGTCATTCACAGCCTCTGGACTCTGATTGATGTGTTTAGCCAATTTTTCTATTTTTTCTCTTTTTTTTAGGGAATGAGGTCAGACAAAGAGTGCTTGAAGCTCGTCTGATAAAAGTGATATACAATATAGGGTTGCTCTTTAGAGTATATCGATCTAGCATCTCACATAGATGTGATTTATGTCCAAGTGCACAGTTGAAGTGGCAGCTGCCATATATGACAGATATTTCAATGGTTTCAGGGAAGGCCGAGGGCAGCTCGGTTACTTTTCAATGAGATAAATATATAGAAAGGAGGGAAAGTAGTAAGTAATTCTAGCTATAAAATTTAAAGGAACTTTGATGTTCTTTCAATATTTTCTCAAAATATACTCAAGTATATATAGTAAATATAAGTTCTACTCATCAGCTCCTACTTTAAGTCGCATTCTTCATCTAACATACTCCATACTTACGATTAGGTGCAGCGCAGTGCATATGATTCGAGTGCTTGACTTCATCGTGGGTGCTGCAAAGAGACAAAGAGACAGAGCGAATTAGAGAAATTGTGAGTAAAGTTTGGTGATTAATTAAAGAAACGAAACATGGGCAAACCGGTTAACTATCTGTATACACAAATCCGATTACGTTATGCAAAAAAAAAAAAATAAAGAAAAAGACAATCATGTTTAATGAATTTTTGATTAGAGGTGTTGTTTTTGCGCTCGAGGCGAAACTTTCAGCTGAGACAGCCCTGACAATTGGGTCAGACAAGCTTGCCTGCCTGGCTGCCACATGTTGCGTGCCCCGCCAGAAATGAGGTTAAAATCAGCATAAGAAACAGCAACAACATTTATGCACAGGAAGCCAAGCAACATAACGGTAAAGGCGCAACGAGAGGGCTGCTCCAATGCAAGCAACGAGCGAGCAAAACCAAAAACGGGTATTAAACACATATCAATAACCAAATGGGGCACATGATAAGCAGTTTCCATCTGCACAGAGCTTCCTGCATGCATAAAGTGCTGTGAGAAGATATGAAAGTCAAGTCATGGTCAGGAAGAGGCAACAAGTTTTCTTGTTGCTGTTACTGTTGTTGTTGTTGTTGTTGTTGTTGTTGTTGGTTACAGCATGATCGTTATCGAGAGTCAAAACAACATGCAGCTTACATAGTCAGGCCGGGCGCATGTGATAAAAGCCGCCAGAGACTTCTGTTTGTGCTGCGAGAGATGATGTCACAAGACAAACAGAGAAATAGACAAGCATACAGAGAGACAGACAGACGGACGGATGGACGTACTCACTCACCCATTGATTGCGGCTGTCTATTATTCCCGGTGCTATAATCTCTATGGGATTATTAATAAATGGGAATTGGGTCAAGCGATATCGTCAGCGTGCGTTGATAAATGGTTAGCATTATCCAACCAAATATATTTGTCAATGCCAGGCCCACACAAAATAAAAAAAGAAGAGAATGAGAGAGGGAGAGAGAGCGAGAGATCTTTCGATCGCAGCTAACCGCGTGGCTTCACTCACAGCTTTCAACTGACAGCCGTCCAATGCAAAAAGTTAACTAATACTAACAACAACAACAACAACAGCAAGTAGACAATACGCGCATTGCAATAAATTAGCTAAAATTAGACGCATGACGTAAACCCATTTAGCAGCAAAGCGCAAAAATGTCACCAATTGAGCCTCACTCGGAAAAAAAAAACAGTCAACAGCTGCTTCAGGCTAAAAGCGCAGCTCATGCAATTGAAATAGCAACAGCTAAACAAAAATATATAAATATAGGGCAAATTTTAAATACTCTTACTGCAGAGGCTTAAATTTAATTCCAAGCAGAGTAGCTCAAAGCAAGTTAAGTTTTTGTTTTTGTCCTCCCCAAATGAACTTTACAGACATAGATATTAGACCCTCCTAATGTTATGATTATAATGCTTTAGGTAGAAGCTTATAAAACTCCTTTGCGCCTAATCAAACTCAAAATATTTCAGTTTTACTTAGCAATAATTTTCTAATTATTTTTATAATATTTTCATAATATTTTTATGATATTTTTCAAGAATTCTAAAGAATTCCAGTGTCAAGTGCCCATATATTTATTAGGTTAATTATTATTTTGTATATGTATATAAAATAATACTCTTGAAAATTGTATACACTATATTTTATATTTTATACTTAAACATTTATTTTCATATATTATATTTATTATATTTTTGTATTTGATTTTGTACGACTTTCGTTTACTTTCATATGCAGACTCCAATATACTTTCCATAAAGACCTCATCCCATTCATTCCCTGCCTTATGGCAATAGCGCCATACCCGCTGCAAGCGAAAACAAACAAAAACAATAAATAGAAAAAAATGAGAGAAAAAATTGGTGCGCATTGCGCTCAACGGAAATTATGAATAATGAACTCTGATTGGCATCTGCTCTCGTTACCCAGTTTCGAGAGTTTGCAAAAAAAAAAAAAAAATAAACAGTGAAACGAGCGCGAAAAAAACCTTTGCAATAAACCCAATGAAATGGGCTCAAAAGCGACCTTCGAATTGGGTACGTCAGTTCGATAAGCAGGAAATTGCACAGAAACCTTAATTAATGTATGTGCTTATCGACTGAAAATTCATTTTAGCTATGCTAATCAAGTTAATTAGGAGTTTTGGTAACATTGGCATAATATTGATTTGTTTTGATAGCGGTTTTAAAAGGCAAACGTTTTATTAATGTTTTAATAAAACTAGTTTTAGGTATACTCAAATAAAGATTTTATTTATAAGATATTAAATTATAAAAAAATTTAACTTTTCTAATTGTTTTTTTTTTTTTAATTTGTTTATTTTACTTTTTTGTTATTTTTATTACTTTTTTTTATAATTTTTGTTAGTTTTTCATTTAATAAATAATTTTTGTATTATTTTGTAAAAGGTTTTTAAAATATTTTCTTTTCGATATATTTACTTATTTATTTATTATGCATTATTTTTTTTTATTTCTATTCTTTTTTTATTTTTCTTACATATAAATTCTACAGAAATTGTTCACATCATGTCATTAAAAAGGTTTACTAAAATAAAGAATTTTTCTAATAAAGTGTGAAGAAGGCCATTCAAGAGAGCTTTAGATAGTTATACAACTTAGATAATGTTATAGTCATATCATATGTATATATATATATATAGATATGGTATATAGTATATAGTTTGATTTGAGCATTCTCAATTGATGATCATCAATGCGAATGCGTGCGTGCATTCAGCTGTAACGGATATTTTTATGTGACTGTCAAGTGTCGAATTCGTTTGACACACATTCCGTAACACCAACCGCAAACAACAACAACAACAGCAGCAAAAGCAACAACATCAACAACAAATACAAAAACCTTTAAGCCAAAACAAATACATATAGAAAAAGCCGACAAATGGGCCGTGCAACTGAATAAATTAAGCGAGTGCGAGCTGCGCGCTGCGAGCTGTGAGCTGTGAGCAGCGCGTGTACAAAGCAGAAAAAAAAACTAAAGAAAAATTAAATAACAGCAAAAGACAAAAAGCGCTAAACAAACATATTTGTTTAAACAATTGCATTTTCATTTACGAACGCAACTAGACGTATACGTAATGTGGCGACTAAATGACCTCGCGTGCTGTTAGGCCATTGTAGCAAAGCCGCCAGCCATAAACATATGCAAAAGCCCATTTTTTCATAGTTTTTGAAGTTTATTTTTGTATGTTTTTAGGCATGCTTGATTTTTAAAGCTTTCTGCTCGAGCGATATTGAAAGGAACAAACTGTAAAATCGCTTTGCTAAAAAGCGCCTAACTATGCGTAAAATTGTGCTAATTAGATGAGAAGGAGAGAGAGAGAGAGGCATTAAGAGATGCTGTTAGAGAGATAGCGAGACTTATTTCATGGCGCCTATTAATCAAAGCATTATCCAGTTGCGGCATCTGTGCCACATTTGATTGAACAAATTATGTTGTTGTTGTTCCACATCAATCAAAAGACTTAAGGCACAAACTCAACTCGCAATGGCTGCAGACAGAGACTTGGGCCAGCGCGATTAAATCGACTTCATTAGAATGAGGCGACGCGCACAATTAGAACCAACACACAAGAAACACGGCCATGCAAATTGCCAAAGGCAAATACCAAAAAGAAGTGTGTTAAGCACACACACGTACACACGCACGCACACACGTACGCCTGCAGCGCGCCTAACCACAAATGTTTGACCTATTTGAAATGAGCAACAGACTAAAGCAGTAGAAGAAGAAAAAGCAGAAGAAATAAATACAACATAGAAATAAAAATAAAAATCGAAACGAACAACGACAAAGAGCAAGATTCTAACAGCTATAACAACTTTCGGTTGTGGTTAGCTCCAAGTGCCATAAAGATGAGAAATCTCCAGAGTGGCCTGCCCTCCACATCCCCCCTCTCCATTTATATGGTAGTAAATGATCAATCTAACGCATCACCTAGCTAATTTCGCTGCAATTCCAATAGAAAGTAAGTTGGTTTTTTATAGGGTTTCCATTTGTTATCTAGCAGCAAGCAGCAGGCAGCAGGCAGCGAGCAGCTGCATCTTAGCCCGCATTGTGTTCTTAATTATGGTAATTAACGAGGCCCATCATACATATATCTCTCTCTCTCTCTCTCATACTCTATATCTATATAAAGTTTTTTCTTTACAGTTTTTGTTCGCTTTTGGGGTCAGGCATGGCTTTGTCTTAGCTTTTACTTTTACTTCGCATTGAGAACTCGCATGTGTGCTAATCAAATGAGCTTAAGATCATGATCAAACTCAATTGAAGTGCTGTGTGTCTCTGTCAGTCTTTGTAGCTGCCCGAAACTTTCACCTGCTTAGCTATGCAAATAAGTACGCATTCAATAATAAAAAAAACACCAAAATTAGAATTTCAAATCTAGCAAGAATATATATATATATATAAAGGTATACAAATTTTGGGTTGGCTGCAGTAGCTGCTATTAAGCGTCATTTGGCTGCCAGCTCAGGTTAACAAGTTTTGTATATAGATAGAGAGCAGAGGCTGGGGGCCAGATCAAAGTAAACGCAGCCAACGAAACGGAACGAATGTTTTTTTTCTTCAATTTTTTTTTTACGGCTTGACGATTGCGTCAAGGTCATTGCAATTGCACAGCCTGAGCGCAAATGCGCTAACAAAGCCCAGCCAATAGGTCATTAGATGAACGACAGCCACTGCAACAGCAACAACAGCAACAATTGCTCATTTGCAATTGGCAATAAACGCCAACATCAATTTCCATTGTTTTGGTTTTTCTTCACGCTTTTATTATTCACAATTAACAATTAAGACAAAGTGCAGAGACATTAATTTTGTCTCTGCTACTAAAATCAAATGACTTGGGCAACCGACAACATTGTCTTTTTTTTTTTTTGTCTTGACCAATTGCAACATGACCAAAATGGTTATTATGAGCCAGTTTTCAGCTGCTTTAATTTTGCCGCGGCTTAAATGGAAAGGCGCAGCTCTCAAAGCTGTCCTTGTGCAAGAGGCAAAAAAGGGTATATCGTGTTGGTTTGGCAAGACACAAATTAAATGACTGTAAAATCAATAGAAATTTGAAGCGGTTTAGCAATTGCTGCTTGAGCTGAGCTTGGGCTAGAGCAACTAGTTTTGCTTATATGGTTTTTGTATAACATAAGTTTTTAAAACAATATTTTAGTCGTTCTCTTATTAGAGAGGATCTGCTAGCTACATATATATCTATATCTGTCTCTCTCGCTCTCTCTGTCTTTAATCTTTAAGCTTACATATGTAATGCAAATGCAAATCTAAGTTTTAACTCATTACAGGGCATCTTCTGTCAGTAACTCTCCCTATCTTCTTCTCACCCTCTCCTTCTCTTAATTCCTCTCCTTCTCTCGCTACCTCTCTAACTCTCCGTCTACTTCCCTGTGCGCTACTCAGCATAATTTTCATATTACACTGCATCTGCTAGTCAGTTACTCTATCTGTCTCTCTCCTTTGTTCCCTTTTCTCCTCTCCCTCCTTTACCTCTTTCTCTCACTCTTTATTCTTCTAATTTGCACAAGTTTGCGGTCTACTCATCTATCTCTCCAACTATCTTAACTTTTTCCACATTACAGGGCAGCTCCTAGTCAACTACTCCCTATCACTATCTATGCACTCTTCTAGCTTGCACTTAGCTTAGCCACAGCTCGCCTCACTTACAAAATGTGCGTCAATATTTGGACTTGGTTTGCGTGATAGCTGCCTGCCCGCCCGTCCACTTCCACCTGCCTGTTCGTTAGCCAAGTCCGTCGTCAGTTGATTGCAAAAGTTTGCCCCGCATTTGGGCCGAGTGCGTTAAATTGGATCGTTCACGAATTGCCACATCTTTAGTGGGGCTGTGGCCTGTGAGAAGAAACCCCCCCCACTCTCAATTATGATTTTTTCACATTTTTGTCTTCTTTTGTTTTTTCGCCACGCAGTTACGTAAAAATTTACACAAATTGTTTTTCTCTTTTTAGCTGATGATTTGTCATAAACAAAACAGAAGAAAGAAAACGTTTGAACACCCACCAAGAGGAGGCCCAACGGCTATTTCGTATAGCATTTTTATTTATTTTTTTATTTTGACGCCTAATTTTTATTTTCTTTTACCGCAAACTATATAAAAGCAGAAAAAGACACGCATTGGATATTCGCAATGAACGTGACTTGAGCTTAGCTTCGTGTTTTTTTAGCCGTAGGACTTGAATGTGTCTCGATTTTTATCAGTTAACAACAACAACAACAATTCCAGTTGCCAGACATTTACTTTGGCTAGCTGCTGTTGTTGTTGGCTGCGGCCTGGCGCCCATTGTCTGTGTGTTGTTGTTGTTGTTGTTGTTGCTTGACTCTTGGCTAGAGCTGAGGCCGGCGCAAAAACAGGTTTTGGCAAAACGCTTAACAGTTCCGTTTACTTTACTTTTTCAGCTTGTTTCATGTTTTTTTTTACTTTTGTATTTAAGCTTTGTTGCGCCTAGAAGTACTTAAAAGCGAAGACCTCCAGCGACATTGGCTACCGCAGCTCTTGGGCTAATGGTTAATTGGTAATTCGAGACTCGAAAAGAACTCATTAAGCAGACAATTTCGAGACACGTTTGCAACTGGTGAACAATTCTAGCAATGTTAATAGATTTTGTGTCATAAAAAAAAGTTTAAAAAAATAAAAATTAAATTAAAAATATTATTGCAGAAATTCTGTTAGCAAAGCAACTTAAAAATTAAAAGAAAAATTTAAAAAAAAAATGAAACAAAATAAATAAATAAACTTTAAACATTATTACAGTGAAATCTTTTCACAAAACTGTTTTTTTTTTTTTGCTAAAATTCAAATTAAAATGGATTTATGAATATTATTAATTAAAAACACAAATACATATTTTATTGAATATTTAAAGTGGTGTAAGCTCAAGAGAAATTTTCGTTTGCAAAATGATGATTGGGGTATATTATAGCATAACTTGTGGTCTACAAAAACCTTTTTTTTTAATTTTAAAAATATATTTTATTTTTATATTTTAAATGTTAAAACATTAAATAGGTGATTGGTCTACTTGACCATGCATAAATATATTATATATCACATGAAATGTTCTCTTATTAAGTGTTTCACAAGAAAGAAGAGTATGAAAAATACATTTCATTTACTTCGTGAGTAGCTAGCTGCCCCTTCATGTTCTGTAGCATATACTAAAGTCTAGCTAGCTGTTTAGTCAATGTTGTTGTCGTCATGTAGCGGCGCTCGAAATAAATCAAATCGGACTGCAAATTTGGACGACCTGGTTCAAAAGTCATGACTACATGTACCAGTTTCGATTTTTTTTTAAGCCAAATACCCAGCTAGCCATACCCACGCCCCACTTGGTTTCGATTTGAAAGTGTTTTTGTATTTGAACGTTGAACGTCGAACGTTTGTACAATTGCAAGGCAAGTTTGTTGGGCCAGACTAACCCACGCAGGCGAGCGTTTGTATTATATCTGTCAGCATTTAAGCTGGCTTATGGGTTTTTGGACACGTTGCAGCCAAGCTAGCCGGACTACTTTTGCATTTAAGACAAGCAAACAGCACAGCAGCTGATTGTACGAACGGGAACTTGGGCCATAATCACAGCCACAGTCACATCCACAGCTGCTGACTCATTTATAAGCCAATGCAAATTGTTTGGCACGCCTTACAGCCAAATAAAATGAATAATAAAAAAAAGACAAACAAAAAGTTGCAGAAATACGAATTTGCATAATTAGAGAGAAAGAAACAGCAGACACATGAGTAATGCGTGGCACACAGACTAAGCGAGCGAGAAAGAGAGAGAGAGAGGGAGAGAGGGCGAGAGGTAGAGCCTGAACACTGTTAAGTAGCAAGTTTGCTGCCTAGGTCTTTCGTATTGAAAGCCGTTAGCTGCTTGTTAGCTCAACTGTAAAAATCAATATTGTAGCCAAAAAATGACAGCAAAAAAATCGAGAGAAATATAGAAAAAGCAAAAATGGAATTCAACATTGTAACATGAAGTTCTTGGCGCAGGTTGAATGAACCTCTGAGCTTTCTTTGCGTGCCAGCAAATGGCAAAGCGATTATAAGTCAATTATTAAGTTCATGAACTCACAGCATAGCCATATACTTATCTACAAAGTCAAATCAAAATTATATACCATACAAATAACTTTATATATATGTATATTATATATATGGAAATATTTGAGAAAGAGAGACGACAGACTCAGCTCGAGACAAACTCTCATTTCCCAGCTCTTGCCACAAAATGTTGTAATCGTAATTCAATTTTCAAGTGCTTTACAATGAGGCAATATGCCAAACACTAAAAAACATAACAAAAAATTAAAAGCAGGCAACAAAAAATAAAAATATATATAACAACAAAATTTTATTTTCGACGCATTTTTGTTGTTGTGCTTCAAGGTCAGTCGAGCAGCTTGTTGTGGTTGTTATATAAACAAGTTAAGTTCATTATGGCCAAGAAGTGCCTTGTGTGTGTGTGAGTGTGTGCGAGTGTGTGTGTGTGTATAATAACAGGTCTCACAGCTTGCTTTGTTGCCTTTTAATTATTAAAATTTGTTATTTTTACTGCGTTGGCGTCTGCCGCAATACAGCCCACATGCGTAAGAATCTATAGAATCGGAATCTGTAACTGACTATCAATTAGCCCAATAGACAGAGAGCTGAAATCGAGAATGAAAGAGAGAAAGAGAGAGAGAGTGTGTTTGTGTGTGGGGGGCAAGTGCTACGATTGCCCGCAATTATTCATATCAAAAGGTGTTGCGCTCAACACGCATCATATGAAAATATTTGGATAGTTAACAACCACAAATTAACCAATTAATAGGGCATGCATCACAGCGAAAGGTTCCGGAAAATACATATATTTATGGTCTTTTCATTCATTTCCAGCATGCTGATGATGCAAGCCTCTCTCTGCTCTTGCTCAGCTGTCAATCAATCACATTTTCTAATTGCTTCTTTAGACGCCAACACAACAACAGCAACAACATCCACAACAATAAAGCCAACGAAACGCCGAGTCATAATTATGTTTAAGGCCTTTACGTAGAAGTGCTAAAAGTTTAGACAAGCTTATTTTTTTTTCTTCCCTCGTCTTTTTTTCTACTATGAATTGTAGCCAATATTTAACGAGAGCCGCGTAGCCTTTTATGCGGGCTCCATCTCATTATGATTAATGTGATTCCAAGTGAGCTGTGTACGTAGCCTCTTTCGAAATGTTGTGCCCGCCAATTAGCAATAGATTCTAGTACTCAAATCGTGTGGGCAGTGTAAATGGTTTTTCCTCAAGGAAAATGTTAGCACAGCGCTTTTCGTATTGCTCATCAGCTTTATGGCTAGAACTAACTGGAAATTACAATAGTCGAAGGCAGTTGTGTGCTTGAAGCAAACGTCTGGCACTTGTCATAAAAATAGCAAAGCAGAAAAATAAATTAATAAAAATGTTGAAGGCGAAAAGTTCCCAGTGACATTATACACTATTTATATCCAACGCCTTAAACGGCATTTAACAATAGAATACAAACTATTTTTTTTTTATAAATTAATTGGATTTTAGGTATAAAACATGTTGGGCAGACAACTCAGTTATTAAGCACATAACTAAGACGCCTTGCCTTTGCCTTTATCTAACCAAATTTCTATAAAATTCAGCTAGTTATCAAATTTAGCACAATTTGTTTGTGAAAATATGTAAGATATGAAATATTTTCATAAAAAACATGCGCGTACATATAAACTTAGATTTAATAATATAATTTAATTTAATTTAACTTAAATTAATTTATTTAAAAAAAATATATTTAACAAAAATATATTTAAATAAATATATATACAAAAATATAATAAAAATTACTGTAAATTTTTTCTATATATATTTCTTGTCTTTTGTTATTTTTTTAGTTTATTTTATTCGTTAAACATATTTGTTTTACACTTAATTTTTTTTTTTGCTCCGTACTTTTTCATTATTTTTTTTATTTTTTTTTTCTTATTTATTTACATATTTTTATAATTTTTTGTTTTACTTTTTTTGTATTTTACCATCTGGGCCAACAACAAATTTTTATTATTTTTTTCTTTCATATTGAAAATTCTAATAATAGTTATAGCTAATGATGTGAATAGTATTTTATGATAAGTTAACTACAATGCAATGCAAGCGTCAAATTTTTTTAAATTGCAAAATTTAAAAGAATTTTTTGTTAATTAAGTCAGAATTTTAAGAAGAATTTAAAAAAGAAAAAATTAATTTGATGGCAACTACAAAAAAACTCCATTCAGACTCAAAACAGACTTCAGTCTTGTGGCATTAAAACTGTTCCATTTTGTTGAACATGACAACATGCCTAAAAAGCCAATCAAAATAGAGATTTTAGTGCTTAGACAGACCTACGGCTAAGCATTAGACAAGACACATCTACTCTCTATCAGTTAGCGAGCAGTGTATAGCAGTGTAAGAGACTGTCATAAAAATTGTGCAAGTGATAGTAAAAGGCCGACGACTATAAAGCCATGCAGCCGGCTGGGCATCAACTCGACTTGAGAGTATTTATAGTGAGCAGTTCTGAAAGTGCTCTTGAGGACCATGAAGTAGTAGAGTCATTTATGCTAAGGATAGTAAAGTAAATGCTGAAGCAGAAAAGCTAGTTCAATCTATAGTTCTAATGAAAATTTGTCCAAGTGCGTAGCAAAACAGGTAAGAATAGCTGTAGAGTATCATTCTAACTGCTCTGCTAATGCTCAAACATTGGCGGCCAGCTATTTACCACGTAATGCGACTCACTTCCTAGCATTACTGGAGTTTTAGTTTGCTGGCGCGGCTGACACATTAAAATTAAAAATGCCGGACATGCAACATGCCGCAACGCATGCAGCCGCATGCAGAGGCAGTTGCAGCGGTCAAAAGCGGATGTCCGTGACGTGGCAATTGTTGTGCACGAGTATAATAATAATAATATGTGGATAGTATAACAACGTTTATGCTACGCGCTGTGGCATACCGCGTCATGCAAGCTAATAAGTCAAGATTGTCGCATCTCCATGTTTGTGATCGACAGTTGGATGATGTAACTGCTGCGGCTGCGGCTGTGGCTGCTGCGAACTTGGCCAGCGCAGTGACAACCAATTTGGGAAAGAGCGCTCTAACCTTGAGCTAAACAGGTTCAATGCACAGGAAAACGCAACTTGACTGACCAAAATATAAAAGTATATATATATATATATGAATATATATGTATATGTACATATATATATATGTATATGTATATAAAAAAAATAAAAATTACATTGAATTTTTTTGCGCGCACAAAACGCTTTGGCTTCGACAAAAAAAAATGTTTTTCTTGATACAGTATGCGAAGCGAATCTTAGCTCAAGCCGCGGCGCGAACCGGTTTCAAAGATGAGGACCGCCTCAGACAGCGATTTATGAAGTCATCTTTTGTAGCTTAGCTTGCAATTTAGCAAAAAAAAAAAAAAAAAAAAATAAAATAAGATATATTATATAGCCAGCGCCATATTGAATATGTTGCTGTCCGCATAATTAAGCTCCCTAACGCTTCATTTGCCAAAGCCAAAAGAAATAACTTCCAACTCACCTTTATAACAATCGTCCCGTTTTATATTTATATTATATGTATATGCCTTTGCGTAATCCAATTAGTTATGTGGCCTTTGTTTAACAAGTGTTATACAGTTGCTTTATATATTTTTTTGTTTTGCAAAACCGTAAAAATATGTAGAAATATATATTTTTTTTGTTTTGATTTATTTTACATATTTATCATGGAATTATATATATATATAGATATATGTATATCATTTCTTTCACAGGCGCATAATTTTGTTTTTTTTTTGTAATTAATTTTATTTTTTGCATTAATTTAATTTGTTTAACTTCCTCTTTGTTTGGCGCACATTCGTTTTTTGTTTTTTTAATTTTGTTTTTGCTGTAGAAGAGAAGGCGAAAGAAACAGGCTATAAGAAACGGCTAAAAAGCAGCTTAAAAAATTGCAAGAGCATCTAGCTTTTTAAGAGCTAAAAGAGCAAGAGCAAAAGTTGGGGCATATACATACATATACATGCATACAATTTAATTGCTGTAACTGAAGCTCTCAAGGAGCTGCAATAACAAAAGACTTGGGCAACAAACTTGCGGTCAGTTAACACAAGCTTGGCCCAAAACACATTTTTCAAAAATTCGTGATGAAGTCGAAATTAGCTGTTAGTTCAACCACCCGTTGTGCATTATAACAACAACAACAACAATTTGATAGCCCGCCAAGGGCAACAACAATCAAACGGCAAAAAATTTCTTTAATTTTGTCAGCGTCACAAATGCGTTTGCACGTTCCCAAGTAAGACCAAATTAAGAACCATTTCATGGCTTTACAAAAGACAATTCACACTCTCTAACTTCTATATACATATATAAAAATATATCTTTGTATATATAACACGTACATGCTCGGTTTTTCATCTGCGATTCGCCGACAGCTTGAAATATTGAACGCGATAGAGCGAACGCGCGACGACGACAACGAAACGCGCTGCTTTTTGAGTTTGTTTTGTTTTTTCGTTGATGTGTGTCTCGCACACCGACCTGGCCAAGACTGAATTGAACAGACGTTACGCTCTAAAGTCAAGACGACAGCAACAGCAACAGCAACAGCTAGCGGCAGCAGCAGCAGCAGTAACAACACTCCGACAGCAACCGGTCTGGCCAAGTTTTCGGAGTCGCTGTCGGAGTATTTGGCAAGTTGAGCCGCTCTTATTGGCGCCGCGCTCTTCTTTCTGTGTGCGAGCGTGTGACGTGTGTTTGTGTAGTATATGCTCTGTGTGTGTGTGTGTGTGTGTGTGTGTGTGTGTGTGTGTGTGTGTGTGTGTGTTACCTGGTGTTGGCAGTTTTTCAGCAACAACAAACAACAACTGAGGCCCACACAACAATCTTGCACTTGGGACCTGTGCCACGCTCGACTGCTGCTCTCTATATGTGCCTTGGGGCAAAGGGTATAAGTACGACAGACCAGTCCTCTATATAGCATATTCTTATTGAGTAAAAAGTAGACTATCCATGTTGGATTAGCATGGAATTATCAACATAATTATGCTTCAAACATCATTCAGTAGGTAAAGAAATAACAGATCTTTAAATTAAGAACATCTATGTTTTTTACAATATTCCTACGAAAGGCTTCCAGGATAAAATATTTTTCTAATTTGTTATTGTTATTCCTTTTAATTCTGACAAATGAATAAATTATATATATATATTTATTTTTCTGCTTTATTAAAATGTAAATAAAAAATAAAATATATATAAAATAAAGATTTTCATCTACTAAATGTTTTTTATATTTTGGTTATTTATTTTTATTCTTTAAGCATAAAAAAGGTGTAAAGCTGATAAGGGAAAATTTTATTGTATATAGCTTTGAAACAGCAATCTTATTTGCTAGTGTATTTGAACTTCGGTTCGCTTTAGTTAGCTTAGTGTAATTTCTCGTTCTCACCTGAGATGTTGTAGCTTTTCTTTCTAATGAGCGAATACCGCATAATTAGAGCTTCCAGCGTGTTGGGCCTTCACGTATTCCCGAATCACGTCATGCTCGGCCAACGCAACTAACTAAGCTGCACTCGGAGAGTTGCTAAGATCTCAGTTTTTACTTTTTTTTTCATTTTTTTTTTTTGACTTGGCTTCCACTGGAGAGCTGAGCAAATAGAATGATTGTGTGGGCAGTCAACAGAATGCCTTGATGACGGCATATACGGCAAATACTTACGAGATAAATATACATATGTGTATATGTATGTGTATATGTATGTGTATATGTATGTGGCCTATACGTATTTGTATAAGCTAACTACAGACTGTGTTTTTGTTTAAGCCACATAAATCTTGGACTTGCATTTACATTTTTCAGGTAGTAAAGAGCAGAACCTTTTTCCTTTACCTTTTCGGCGTCCGACCGACTCTGCTCTGCTCTGTTGGCCTTGGTCGGGTTCAATTGTTGACGTTTCCCATTAACTTGTACGTTTCTATTTATATTTTTAGTTATACCAATATTTATGATTATCATGCGTGCTGCTGCTTCTTCTTTATCTTCGGCTGTTCAATGTCAAAAGTTCGTTTGAGAGACGTGCCGGAATTTTTAGATCTTTACGTGAGCCTGCGACACGTCAGATTTTTTCAAGAATTGAATCACAGTTTCCAGCTGTCATAATATAATTATTATAATTTCAATGAAGACCATAGACAGACTGCTTTATCGGAAGAAAATTATGAGAACAGAGTTAAAAAGAATAAAACTCGTTAACATATTAAATATATAATGATATAGAAAATATTAAAGTGAAAATTAAATTAAATTAAATTAAATGAAAAGCAAGTTAAGTTGTTTAGCGATAGCTCGTGCTGGATATAAACCACTTATGCCTATATTATATATGCATGTGTATGAATTTTGCATTCATTGTTGTAATTTTAAATGTTTAATATATTTAAATTACATATGAAAACATACAAATATTACATATGAAAATTAAAAGAAGAGATTATGGTAAAGTTATGGTTACACTCTCTTATTTACATAACAAAAGAGGGAGTTAATAACTCTTATAAAGCTATAAGCTATTGTTTATTTTATTTAATAAATATTTTTGACAATAAAAATGCATTAGGAACATTATCATTTTTAATGATCATTATCGTTAATAATGATAGCCAGTAATGATCATTTTTAACAGGAATCATTACTTTATTCATCATTATATTCAAATTATCATTATCGTTAATGATCATGAACATAAACATCATTATTATAATAACAATAACTGTGTATTAATAATTAAAAATAAACAAAATAATAAATCAATTAATTGTTAAATTTAAAAATTTATTCAACATATATATACATTTCGGCACTATTTGTTGAACAAACTATGTTTGTACATTAACAATTATTAAACATAAATATATTAAATTTTATTAAACAAACACATAATATTTAAACTAAAATTATGTACAAGAAAAACTTTTTTTTTATTTTATTTACTAAAATATATTTATTTAAACAAAATATTTAAAAAAAAAACTTAAATATATTTATCAAAATAAATATTAAACATAAACAATATTTATTAAACAAATACAAATTTATTTTATTTTTTAAACTTAAACTATTTAACATAAAATCCTTAAATATATTCACCACTTACACTGCACTATAATGCGACTGACCCAGTCCAGGTCAGGAGCTTGACTGATCGCCCACGCAGCTGGCGCGCCCTTTTATACCCAAAAGTCACTCAGAAGGCAATTCGAGCAGAGCTCCTGAGCCCTTTTTGAGCACTTATTGAGTGAGGATTTGCACTCACTCTAACAGCAAGGTTCATATTTTATCCTTTTTTTTTTCTTTTTCCATGAAGCTAGAAGAAGCTAGACAGAAAGGCCTAGCAACTTGTCATACTGATCAGGAATGTATATGCTATATATATACTTAATACGAGCAAATATCATTTTCTTTGCATAACTTTCGCCTTATACACATTTCACATTGTATTAAGGACAGACAAATATATAGGTATATATAGATAGACATTGCGATCATATATATACACACACATATATAGTCTATGTTTTTCATTTATAGCTCTTGACCATATAAGCTACTTTTCAGCTTAATCTGAAATACAATATATATTCATCTGTTTATGCTGATCAGAAATATATATGTTATGTTATATAAACTCTTAGCTATTTTCTCACATCTGTTATACACATTAAACGACTTTTTCCTAACTCTTTACAGGGTATGCAACTCTTAATAACATAAAGTGCATCTTAGTTGTCAACTAAATAGTTGAGCATGAGTTGAGTACTCATTCAATTGAATACTCATTTAATCAATACTCATTCATCTATAAATATAGTCATTTTTATATATGCAAATCAGATTTGTCATACTACTTGGAGCACACATTGTACCCCATTTGAGGTAAATTTGAATAGGCTGAATCAGCGCCAGTCAAGTGGGCTTGATGGTTTTCGAGCTGCCTAGGCAACAAATCAATTTACAATTACATCACAAAATTCTAAAGAGCAGCAGATTTGCATAGCAAATACAAGAAACCTACGCAACAGTATTAAATGTTTTTATTTTTTGGCAACAAATGGAAACGGGAACACCCACGCAGATTGAGTCAAGTTCATAAAGCCAAGCTGACAGGTAAATAAATTCACAAGTCGTTGGCCTTAAGACAGGTGTGGAAGACAGAGAGAGAGAGAGAGAGAGAGAGAGAGAGAGTGAGAAGGAGAGGGCGGCGAGCGAGAGATGGGGCAATAACAATAGCAACAGTCGTAATAGTTAGGGAAAATATAACAAAAACAACCACCAACATGATATGTTCACCTGTGCAGGTAGCAGCCCTGTTACCTGGTTACACTCGGCACAAGTGCTTATCAGCTTTTTATTTATGAAGTTAGTGTCAAAAAATCAAAGCAGTGTTTGAGTTTTGGCTCATCACAAAAAAAAAAGGCAAGCTCCGAACGGAGTCAGCGTGCCAAATATTAATTATTAGTAAAAATTTCTTGTTGAAAAAACGTTTCATCAGATCAGCAGCTGTACAAGCTAGAAGATTGGAGCCAAATAATCTTAAAAAATTTAAAAAAAGAAGAATAAGAAGAAGACAATAGATAGATAACATTTGGCGGCATTATGGCCGAGATATTGTCGCGTGAAAAGGAACTCTTTCATATCAATCAGGAACTAAATCTGATGGCATTGAATCATCCCATCGACAGTGGTAATCATGTGGTCTCCCAATCCCGTTACTGCACCTACCTCAAGCAGAAGGGCCCCAGTACATTGCTCAAGAAGAAACTGCACGCAAATGCGAATGTAGATGGAGCAATCATCAATCGGCACACTGCGGGACGCGGCCACAGATCGAAAGTCACCAAATCGCCCAATAAGAGTGCACCAACAACGCCAACACCTCCGTCGACACAGGTGACAACGCCCAGATGCAAGCAGACTACAAATTTAATGACACAATCAACTAAGACGCCCGATTGGCGTCATGGCAGAGCGCACGGTAGACACGCCACAGCGCCTGCAACAGCAATAACAACAACAGCAGCAGCAACAAATTTGGCATCTGCTGCTGCTGCTGCTGGCCGTATCGATAGCACGTTCACTCGCCGAGCAACACACAAAACGGCCACATTTGTGAAATATCGCAATCCCAACTTTAAGCCGAGTCCATCATTGGACCTGCTGCTGCGCAATGCCGATGGACACGAGCAGCAACAGCCGCAACAGCCGCTGCCGCAGCCGCAGCTGCAGCAAGAGCAGCAACAGCAGCTGGTGGAGCTGGAGCTGGTGCAGCAGTCACGAGAGAGCACAACCGTAATCAGCGGGCAATCCAAGAAGCAGCTAACCCAGGACAACTTTATCAAGTAAGCCACAGCCGTATGGAATGGATTATCTAAAATAAATGATTAATAATTATATATTTTTATATTTCTTTCTAGATTCCTCAAAGCCAAAGTCACCATTTTGGAGGAGGATCATGGTCAGCTAACACAGGATATGGCCGATCAGAAAATGCAGCTGGAACAAACGCTCGAAGCATTGCGCAAAGCTGAAACGCAAAGGGATCAGGCCATCAGTACCAATGCCAAATTGTCCGATCAGCTGCAACGCTTGGAACAGCAAACGGAGGATGCCAGCCGACGGCAAAAGGATCGCCAATCCGAATACAACAATCAGCAGCACGAGTTGGAACTATTGCGCCGCGATACGAAGATGCTGAAGCAAACGAATGCCAATCTGGAGAACCGTCTACTGCGCGCCAACGATGAGACAGAAGCCACGAGACAGATGCTCAGCCAGCAAGCGACACAGCAGCGCGAGGATCTCGACTACAGTCGCAAGGAGCTGAAAATGAGAGACAATCGCATTAAGGCTCTAAAACGCCAGCGTGCGGACCTGCTCAATGCCTATAAGAAACAGCTATTTATGATCGACAATCTGAAACGCCAGAATAGCTGTGTGGAGCAGGCGGTGGCAATCGGATTTGGCGAGAAGGAGTTTAATAAGGTGCTCGAGTGGAATACGGGCACCAAGACGGTATTTTAGTGTGTGTGAGCGACAACGAGATATATGTGAAAGAGTGAAAGAACGAGGTAGAGAGAGAGAGAGAAAGAGATTGCTGCTCAAATCAATTTTATATAATTTCGGAATTGGTGCATATTTGAATTGCTTGTACTACATAAATAAATATAAATAATCTACATAATTGAAGTGCCTATTTCGAATGAAAGAGAGAGAGAGAGAGAGAGAGAGAGAGAGAGTAAGAGAGAGAGAGAGGTAAAATGTTGCTGCTGCATATTTGAATTGCTTGTACTTGAATTAATATAGAATAAAGTAAGAAACCTCATATTCCCTCAAGTCATTTTGCTTTCAATTATTCTCATTTCTATTTCAATTCTCGCGGAATAACTCAATTAGGCAGGCAGGCGCAGATAGGCAGGCTGCAACTGGGGTTGCAAGCAGCGCAGCATATAAAAGCGCTTATCCTGGCCAACACAAATCACACTTCGACTTCAGCAGTCAACGACAGCAAACAGCAAACAGCAGCAGCAGTAGCATCAGTCACGCCACTAACAGATTATACAATGGCCGCACTTAGATGTACACTCACTTTGCTATTGGTCACCATCGTTGTGGCAGCGATTCTGTTGCACGGCAGCGAGGCAGCCTACAGGAAGCCACCATTCAATGGCAGCATCTTTGGCAAGCGCAATGCTTTGGGTGAGTGTTCATGTCATATACAAATCTCAATTATCAATCTATATCTATACTATATTGCTTAGATTATGACAATGCCAAGGCAATGAGCGCCGTTTGCGAGGTGGCCATGGAGGCGTGTCAAAGCTGGTTTCCACAGAACGATAGCAAATAGGAGCAAGCCCTGAGACTGATCTTAAAGCGCACTAAAACCAAATTATACTGCAGCTGTCAAATCACAAGTAGCGACTAAATGTACTCTTTAACAAGACAAGTATGAAATCAATTACAAGTAAAACGCATTGTATAAAATGTATTAGTTAAGTCGTCCACATACACATAACTTATAATATCTACCGCATATATAAATATAGCATACATACATACTCAATAAACTTATGATCAATGCACTTCGCTTTGTTGTTTTTACTTTTCAATAGCTTAACTACAACTTGAGATACAATTAGAATATAATTAGTTTTTATGTGAAATACAATTAGTATAAACTGCAAGAGCATTATTAATATATATATACGATATATCACTTTATCGTCTTAATCTATGTACAACAGAGTTGGAGCAACTGAATCAACGACGCCGACGCTGCCTCAGCTCGTTAATGTGCTTTCGCAGATATTTCATATAGTCCACCATGGTTGAGGTGAGTGCCTGTCAAGAGTACAATTACAATTATAAGATTTGTATAGTTGTTAATGGCCAATCTCTATAAACACTCACTGCATCCAGCACATAGCGTGGTATATAGCCTTTGAGATCCAGGCAGAGCACCCATTCCAGTATGCAGCCATCCTTTTTGCCAATGATTTCTCGAAACGCGAAGCCCGACACAATGTTCTCGCCTCTGTTTAATATGAATTGGGGCATTATTAAATGGAATTTGCTTTAAACGTCTCCTTGCTCACCGTGTATACTTGGATGTGGCAGCCATTGCTGGATATTCTACACTTATGGCCGCGCTCATCCACACCTTATTGTTGGTCTTGCCCACCGAACCTTCGTGTGGCAATATTGACGGTCCCTTCAAAACGGACGGTATATTATCTGGCTGATCTTTGGCATCCTCAAATTCATCGTCCAATGGCGGTGGCTCCACGGGCAAAACCAGGGCAGCACCCAAACTTTTGGCACCCAGACTTTTGCTCAATGTGTCGTAGGGTGTCGCCGGTGTGGCAGGCACCGTAGGCGCTGCAGTTTTTGCTGCCACCTCTGCTGGCGGCAACGAGCTCTGGCCAAAAAATTTATTGCGATAGCTACTGGCAACACTTCCGAATTGTGGTGTCTGTGACTCATTGTCCGATATTGTGGTTACGCTTCCCTCACATGAACGGTTCAAAGAATTGTCGTCCTCATCGTCGCTGCTTAGCTTAGCCGCCTCATCATCATCGCAGATTTTACCATTGTAAATTAAACGACACGAACGCAAATTAACAAAATCGCGACTCTTGACCATACCACCGCCGCCGCCAACAGAAACTTGATACGTGATATCGGTATACGAATTGATTTTCTAATAGAATACAATAATTAGATCAGTTATATCAATATTACAATTGCTTAACTCTTAGTTTTGATATTTAATAATACAATTTTTTTCAATAATATCAAAAAATATTTATTTTGTCAAGCTGAAAGTCTAAAGTTAAGGTTTATATACTTACCCGCACAATTCTAGACTCTAACAAAGTTGGATTCCATTTGGGCACATCCTCAATGCGATAAAAGAGTTCCTCCATGAGCGCCTTGGCTGGATACTTAAGGCGTGCCTGAAATGCAAATGTAAATAAATTTAAAATCTATAAATTTATACAAGCAACAACTACGTACCGTTAACTTATAAATCTTGCCAATTTTATCGCGCTGTGTGCTGTGTATTGTATCGCCCTTCGGTGTTACCTTTTCCATCTTCCAGTCTGTGGACTCGATGAGTTCATATGCCTTGCGCAGGCAATCCAAGCCCATTTGATTGTACTCTTCGTCCTGTAAAGAAAAGAAAAGAAAAATATATATAAGGTTATATTCCAAATACCTATCTAACAATAACTACCAACAACATTGTGGAAGAACTGAAAATGCCTAAAAAATCGTAGCTGGCAGCTTCTTTTATAGATGCCAATCAATTGTTTTGCTCAAAATCTTTAGCTATGCGCATGCATAAATACTTAGCAGACCTGTTCATCCTCCTCGTCCGAATGATGAGCCGTATCCAAGGGTGAATAAAAATCAGTAACGCTCTGCGATGGGCGCTCACGTTCAGTCAAGATCGTTGGCTGCGTCAAAGCTGCGCGATCAGTTGAGCTCGCGGCTGGAAATTCCAAGAATATTTGTAAATAAATAAATATTAAAGAAGGAAGAGCACACAAACTACCAGCAAAATAACGACGAGCATGACGTTCCTGCGGTATAACACGGCAATCCAGAAACCAAGCCTCGCCCCAGGCCAAAATGAAGGATGTTATAATGAGTATGACATCAAATACTTGTTGCTTGGAGTGCACCCACTGCAAATT
Source organism: Drosophila anceps (assembly GCA_035045945.1). NCBI lineage: Eukaryota > Metazoa > Arthropoda > Insecta > Diptera > Drosophilidae > Drosophila > Drosophila anceps. The sequence continues at coordinate 5,033,397 of JAWNON010000073.1, forward strand.
GAAAAAAAATTATTATTCCTGTCTGTAATATATGTATTTATAATAATTAAACTTACATCATAGAAAAATACTTTGGTGATGAGAAACAAACATGAGGCACTGGTAGAAAGCTGCAAGAATTGTTAAGTATTCAAAAATCATACAATAATTAGATGACAAATTCCACTTACTGCAATGATGGACCAATGATTTATATACAACAATGCATAGAAGAAAATTAAGACGGTGAAACGACAAAGCGCTGTGGCAACCACATCAAAGAGCGATGTATATATGGTATACTGCATAACTTGCTTCTGAAAGGCCTGGAATATATTATCGCCCCCAATCTGCAATGGAAAATAAAAGCAATTAGCATATATCTTCAATAGGATAAACAAAGCAAATAACTTACAACTATGCAAATGAGCCAGAGCAACGACACAAATAGCAAATCGAATGTAACAAAGAGGCAAAAGAATCTTCGCACCACCGACATGCGTCCATCCTGCGAATAGCCGCCTAGGAACTCATCCGTAAACAAATTAATGGAATGCGGCCGAGCTGCAAATTAAATAATCATACGAAATTAATAAATTATATAAATGGGGGTGCATTGATAACACTAATCTGATTGGAATACTTACACATATCATATGGCATGTGATAGGGAACACCGCTGTGTCTAGCATTTGTGAGCAGCAGCTGAGCGGTGCTGCGAACATCGTCAGAATCATTGTGGGACATGGCTGGGCTCCTGATTAATGGCCTCTTGCAAAGTCCTAGCTCATTTTTAGACAACAAACTGCGTATCGACTGTAATTCAACATAATTATCAATTGTTGTTTATAGCAATTTTCTGTATTATCAGCAAATAAGAACCAGTTGCCCGATTGATAAGACTTTTACCCCATAGCTAATATTTATATATGTGTATTCGGCTTTCGTTATGACTAATATATGGATTCGCCATGAAGAGTTTCCTCGACGTGTGGTTCCGCTAAATACGTTTATGCTGATAAGCAACAACACACACAAGCACACACATACATATACACATGCATACATATATATTTATATGCATATATTTCCTTTCTGCACCGTTTGACACAAATTAAGCATTAAATGTAGAGCGTACTGATTGCATATAGATTTCTGATAAGCTTCTTCTTTTTCTTTGTTTTCCTTACTCTTATTTCCAAACAAAAGTTTTTTTTCCACTCACACACCCGCATCGTACGCATTTAAACACAGCTGGCTGTCAGCTCACCGCATATTTACCTTGGTCTCACTTCGCACACGCACTTGCAGTTGGTAATTTAATACGAAATTAGAAATTACTAAGAGGCAAGCACCTTGTAACTCGCAATTAAAAATTTGTTTGGATTTTACTATGGCAGTGAATGAGAGACTACGGTGAAACTGTATAAACAGCTGTTCAGTGTGGCCGCACTGCATGAAACCCTGAAATACCCAATAATCTACAATTAATACACACATACAATCAATACGCACATAGATAGCCCATAGTTTGTAATATTTGCCAAAAGGTGGCGCAACCCAACGCGCAGAGTTTAAAACTCAAATTTATAATACAATTACATTTTTATTTCTGCTACTTTTTTATGCTTAATTACTTAAATGTATTGATATTATTTTAATGTCATCGTACGGTTTGTCGGTTTTGGGACTAGCCTTGGCATTGCATATATTGAGTACCACTTCCATGCCACGAAACACACGACCAAAAACTGTATGCTTATTATCCAGCCAAGGCTTCAAAATGAATACAATATATATATTAAATAAGATTAAATTATATATCAGATAATAACTTACTGTAGGTAGCACAGTTATGAAAAACTGACTGCCATTTGTATTGGGGCCCGCATTTGCCATACTAACAGTATATGGGCGATCGTGCTTTAAGCTCTGCACGAATTCATCCTTGAAATCGTGTCCCCAAATGGATTTGCCACCCGTGCCCGTACCTGTGGGATCTCCGGTCTGAACCATAAAACCTTTGATCACACGATGAAATATGTGTCCATTGTAATAGCTGTATGAAGAAATAAAGTAAGGTTAAGAAGGGCGGCTTTGGTTTATAATTAAGTTAAGAAAATTTAAGAACTTGCCCATTTTTCGCATGTACGCAAAAATTTTCCACCGTTTTTGGCACCTCCTTGAAGAACAATTTCATATGGATATCGCCTTTAGTGGTATGCAATACTACATTCTCATAGATACGTTGTATGACTAAAAAATCATTTACAAAATTTATAATGTGTAAAGAAATCATATATATGTATGTATGTATAAACACCTTCGTCTAAGGAATGTTAGCGTGTAAAGGACAGTACACAATTTGTTAGTAATTATTAAAATTAAAATTAATTAAAGCTTAGCATTTACCTTGAGCTTCTGGCACAGCTATGATGTCCTCCTTGGAAGGCTTCTCATTGAATATGTCACGATCAACATCTTGCAAATCAGAAGGCAAACGTCTGCTATACAAATAGAATCGATTCTTTCTACAAAAATAATTGTATTAAATAAGTTTTAAGTTTTTCTTTACGTATAAGTATTCCTACTTGTATGCTGTACAAAAGGCCGTTGGATCATTGAGTAAATTTTGTAATGCTGGATTTTCGCTGGCCTCCTGCTCGAGTGTTATGGCTGCCTTTTGTCGCTTGATTCGACCTTGAAAGAGAGCCACTTGCAATGGCCGTATATTATCCGTTTTACCTAAAATTGTGACACATCGATTTGTGGCAACATTGATGACTTTAATGCCCAACATTGTGGGATAAAGCAAAAAATGCCCCGTGCTATCAAACAGTATATTCAAAGTGGTATTCTGTGCCGTCTTCTCCAAGTCACGTTCCGCAGCCATTCTGCAAGAGACAAAAGTTTAGTTTACAATTGAATTATATGGAAAAGAGCGGCTTGCCTTCTGCCAAATTCCATGTTGGGCAGTGCATGTGGCGTCTGTTGCATTTGTGTGTATGTGGTTAAGGCCTCATCGAAGACGCGCAAAAGTTTCCCCGTATTAAATTGAAAAACGCGCACTTTACGATCCGTAGAAATGGCCGCGAAACGTTTACCATCCGGCGAAGCGGTTAAACCAGTTACTTGGGTCTTATTCTTGGCAAACTCAAATAGGCCTGCAAAATATGTTTCGTTATATGTAAATGGAAACTTTTATAAAGTCAAATTGTTACTTGTATCCAACTTCGAGTCAAAGCTAACCAAACGTTGAGGGAATTTGTAATCATGCCTAGAATTCTGCCAATACTCCAATATGCCATTACGATCCACAGAGATTACCGTTTCCATGGCCAAATTAAAGCACATGGCAACAACTGGAGCCGAGTGCAATTTGTCTAAGGTACGCAAAGCTTCACCCCCGCCCTGACCATCATAAATGTGGATGCAGTTGCTCTCCGAATCGGTGCTAAGTGGAGTATAAATGGATATTAAACATATAACACATAATTAGCAAACTAACTTACATGGCCAATCCTTGCACCGCATCGCCTGGTGAGTTAATCCACTCGCTGCATAGCGGCGTATAGCCCAATCGAATGATATTGATCATATCAAAGTTAACCACATCAAAGACCTTTGCTGTTTGATCGGTGGCCGCCGAGCAAAGTAAAGTGCCGCTGCTGTTGGCGGTTAGCGTTCTAATCGGCACCAAATGACTACGAAAATGCTTAACAAAATCAATGCCCAAATCCATTTTCTTCCAAAACTTAATATGTCCATCCAAGCTGGCCGTAATCACAAATTCAGTTTTGGTGCTCACCAAATGTGTGATCACGTCTCGATGCATGTAGCTGCGCTCATAGCTTTCTGCATTCGGCAAATTCTCCAAATATATATGCTCATAGGGCAATACTATTAAATAGGAATATAGACTAAATTTAGTCAAGTTAGCATTGACTTTTAAATTGTTTACCTTTACCTTTCTTTTTCTTGGCCGGCACTGCAGTGCTTTGCTCGGATGGCATCGGTCCAATCCAGGCATCATCCTCGCCTTCTGCCTCTGTTTCCTGGTTGGTCGGCTGCTCTGCTTCTGCTTCTGCTTCTGCTGCATCTACAGTTGCGCTACGTTTCAGGCTTTCTTCTTTTTCATTATCCGCGCTCATTTTCTATCAATTGCGTACGTATAAACAAACCCAAACAAAACAAAACGTGCAAATTATTAGCCGGAACGCCTAATAGTTATCGAACCGATGCGATATATCGAAACCAAGCGTATACAAAAAACAGCTGTCCATCTTTAATGGGAATGTCAAATTTGCGCTGTCGCAATTCACACAAATTGAAAACATAACAAGCCACAGATTTAAACAAAACTAAAATCTGTATATATACACAAATTGTAAATAAAGTATGCAAAAGACCAGCGTAGAGGTTAAGACGCATATCGTCCCGATTGCGTCAAAGCCAACAAGGGACGTGGACGACGGTGGCGGTGGCAGCGGCAGCGGCGGAAGCGTTAATCGTATCATTGTAAACGCAGCGCTCGCTGCGACTGAGACACGCATACGAATCAATAAATGGCGCGTACGCGAAGGGCAAAATGTTTCGGCCGCACAAATCCTGTTTTTATACCAGCAGCTCGGTGATGATGGCAAGCCCATTAAAAAGGACGATTCGATGTTTTTCAAATACAAATCAAATCGTGCCGGAGTGGTCAAAAAGCGGCTTCGCAAGGAAGGCGAAATAGTGATAAAAGGGTGAGTTTTTTGTCCCCCCCCCCTCTTCGCCCATCCAAAGCGGGCAAAAGTGGGTGGAATGCACTGATTGCACCATACACCGCACAATGGCGACACACATGCGCATCATACATCAAATGTAAGCTTGTTTATTTGTTTGGTACGTTTTTAGAGATGCGCTCTTGGAGTTATCCGAATGCATACACACAACCGTTATTAAGGACATGTGCGCAGACTGCGGCGCAGACTTAAGGCATAACGACAATGTAAGTATCATGCAAAAAAAAGAAAAGAAATTGTATGTTTAGTAAAAGAGAAAAGTCGAATTAAAGAACAAATTGTAATTCTTATTGATATATTTCTAATAGGGCCAAACATCTGAGGCCTCGGTGCCCATGGTGCACACCATGCCCGATTTGAAAGTTACCCAGAAACTAGCCCAAAAGCTTGGACACGATGACACCCGACGTCTGCTCACCGATCGCAAGCTGGTGCTTCTGGTGGATCTCGATCAGACAGTGATACACACAACCAACGACACAGTGCCGGATAATATAAAAGGCATCTATCACTTTCAATTGTACGGCCCACAATCGCCGTGGTATCACACGCGTCTGCGACCGGGCACAGCGGAGTTCCTGGAGAAAATGTCACAACTATATGAGTTGCATATTTGCACCTTTGGTGCTCGCAACTATGCGCATATGATTGCCCAACTGCTTGATCCCGATGGCAAATTCTTCTCCCATCGCATTTTGTCACGCGATGAGTGCTTCAATGCAACAAGCAAAACAGATAATCTAAAGTAAAAATTTTGACGCTGTAGTTGACTTACTTTTCCTAATCAATTTTTATTTTATTTACCGCATAGAGCGCTGTTTCCTAATGGCGATTCCATGGTCTGCATTATAGATGATCGTGAGGATGTTTGGAACATGGCATCCAATTTGATACAAGTGAAGCCCTATCATTTCTTTCAGCATACGGGAGATATAAATGCGCCACCTGGCCTATCCAAGCACGAGCTGGATGGCGAGGGCATTGATTTTAAGGGTACGCAGCTTACCCAGCTATAATAAACTTTTTGTTTACATTTTCAACTTGAACCTATTTCCAGAAATCGATAAAATTGCTGAAAAGAAATCAGAAGTCCCAAATAAGCCGACTGATAATGAGTCAGAATTGAAAACTGAAGATGCAAAGGATAAGGGCGACAACACGGTCTCCAGCACAAGCAAGGATGAGGAGGCTAACGAGGAGGACTCCTCAGTGGACATTTTTGAGTTAGGCAGCGAGACAAAAGATGCGATAGACTCTAAAGACACCTGTGTAAATAACAGCTGTGAAAAATTGAATGGCAAACCGACTACGATAGTCGAAGAAACTCTGAATATAGATGACGATAACTCATCCGGTTTGCCAGAGACGGAAGCTCAGAGCAGTGGCAAACAAGGTAGTGACAGCGATGAAATTGTTGTCATTGATGAAGTCCCCATGGAGAGCTCAAAAGCTGACAAACTGCCGCCGAAGAAAGAGGATGACGAAAGCATCGCATCATCAACAAGTGGCGATGATAAACAAGCGGCGGAAGCTGACGATGAGGCAGCTAAAGTTAACACTGATGATGTGGCCACAACATCACAGATAAAAATTTCAAGTGACGGACAGAAACAAATTGAAATTGAGGATCCCGATGATTATTTACTGTATCTGGAGGTCATTTTAAGTAATATACATAAGCGCTTCTATGCGATCTATGATGAGACCACTGAGATACCTGATCTGAAGATTATTGTGCCCAAGATTCGTTGTGAAGTGCTGCGTGGTCAAAATCTAGTCTTTTCCGGATTGGTGCCGACCCAGATGAAGCTGGAGCAATCGCGTGCCTATTTTATTGCTAAAAGCTTGGGAGCCGAGGTCCAGTCGAACATTAACAAGGACATAACGCATCTGGTGGCCGTCAATGCAGGCACCTATAAAGTGAATGCGGCCAAGAAAGAGTCGAACATTAAGGTGGTCAATGCTAATTGGTTGTGGGCTTGTGCTGAGCGCTGGGAGCATGTTGATGAGCGTCTCTTTCCACTCGATCGCAAGGTGCGCAACAAGGGACGACAGCCGCCTGCCCATTGCCACAGTCCCGAGCATGTGGTGAATTATAATGAGAGATCGGAGATATCGCCGTCGAGCAGCATGCAACAGGAGCAAGGTGGCAATTTCCGTGAAACACTTAATCCGCTGCTGGTGTTTACCAATGCAGACATCGAGTCCATGAACAAAGACTACGAGACATTCTTCGAGTCGGACTCCTCCAGCGACGAGGGCCCTGTCAACTTTGGTATGTAACTGGCAAATAAATTAAAATTTCATTTTCATTTATGTCAAATTTGATTCTTATAGAAAATCCGCCTATGGACAAAAAGTTGCTGAAGCGCAAGCGCGAGGATGAAAGTTCAAATCGTGCTCATGATTTCTTTACACGCGCCGAGGATGTGATGATGGGTGCGGCCAGCGGTGTGGACGATTTCGATAAGAATTCCTCCAACGAAGGCGACGAGCACGAGGACGAAGAAAAGGAGGAAGAAGAAGACGATGATGAAATGCCAAGTGCTAAATTTCGACGTGGTAGGTTTCATATTCCCTAAATATAAATTATGTATTAAAATCATTTAATTTGCAGGCGAGGAATTGCCATCGGATTTAGAAATGGGCTCTGACTCCAATAGCGAAAACAATCAGGAGGATGACGGTGACGATGGTGAATGGAATATGATGGGAGCTGCATTGGAGCGAGAATTTCTTGGACTAGAAGATTAGCTGTATCAATGTGAACTGGTCATAGCGCAGAAAACTAAATTTCGATGCACTCGACACTCCCAGTCGAGTGCGGCAAATGGCACTTGGAAGACTTGGAAGTAGCCGGCGATAATAATGTTCAATGCACTTTTGACATTTCAAATGTACCTACTCTTCAAAAAAAAAAAAAAAAGAAAAAAAAAGAAAACAAAACAAAAAAACATAAACATAAACAAACAAAAAAGAAAAACAAATCATATATTAATGTAATTAAATTAATCTTGGCCTTGGTTTACTTAGAAACCATCAAGCAAAGCAATAATCAGTTAAATACAACATTTAGAATGAGAGAGAAAGAGAAAGAAATCTTAAGGCGAAACAGATTTGCGCACTGTATGTATTAGTAGTTAATGTATATCTACGTTTAAATACACACACATGATTAATTATAATTATTCACACACACAAATATATATATATATATATATATATATATATATATATATATATATATATATATATATATATATATATATATATATATATATATATATATATATATATATATATATATATATATATATATATATGTATAATAAAGTATATATATAAAGCGCTGATTTCAATTGTAAAATCGAAATAATATCTCATTGTAAGTAATTGCAACAAAGAAAACAAAATGTGTTTTAAAAATAAATTCCGTTGAAACGGATTTAGTAAATAGAGTTTAATTTAATAACAAATCGTATGTGTATGCGAGCCTGCGTGTCTGTGTGTGTGTATGTGTGTGTGTGTGTGTGAGTATTTGTGTAACAGAGCATAAACAAATATTTGATTGTACATAAATTCATAATATCATTTTGTTTATTCACACAAATTAAATAAATGTACATATCTCACCCACATTGATAAAACTATGTTTCATTCATGGAGCGTTGCTCTTTAAAGCGGCTAATTCGCTTTTTGGGCGTATGTGCATCTATAAATTTGCCTTTGGGCAACGGCTCGGGAGCCGGGGTTGGCTCCTTTTCAACCAGATCCTGCATGACCTTCTGATAGGCGCTCATGTCGCGCAGATCATCATCGATGGTTCTTTCCTTTTTGCCCTTACGAGTCTTATTCTTTTTGAATTTGTTGTTGTTTGTGGGTCTTAGATTCTGTTTGCGCTGAGCGGTTACAAGATGTACTTCACGTTCCACAGCAGATTTGTTGCGCAATATAGATTTCGTTTCCAAGTCGCCTGATTTGACATCTGTGGCTGTGTTGGTCTTCGCCAAGGGCATGTTGAACTAGAAATGAGAATCGTTTGAGTAGAGTTTATCAATTAGAAAACTTCTTCGGCTACTCACCTGCTTGCGTGGATCATGATAGGCAGCTGCACGGTCCTCCTCCTTGATGATGGGCACCTTTAGCTCCTCCTCGCCCTCATAGCTGTTCACATAAATTGGAAAGGAGTTCGTGTCCTGATCTCTCTTGTAGAAGTCATACAATTGGGCCGGATTGCCAGGCATTGAACTATTATCAGATTCATTTGAAGCAGCTGGCAGCGCCTCGGAATGATTGAAGCTTATATGTAGTGTATTTATTCTTCCTGTGGATGCCTCTAGTATTCGATTTACCAAATCAAAATCTTGTACACTCTGATGCTGTTGTACAAACTCCAAATTCTCTTCGACTTTTTGCATAATTAGTGAATTTAAACGTTTTGCTGTGTCAAGATTTTGCTCCTCTAGCTTCACTGGCTCCTTTGGATTCAATGGCTTGACTGGCTGCTCTGCAGCATCCAGTTTAATAACTTCTCTTTGTTGTCGTTGTTTGTTATTGGTAAGCATTTCGGCAACAGGTTCTTCCTTTTTGAAAATCAGCTGTTCATCGGCTTTAGCGAAGGAGATGCTGCGCTTTTTATTGTCAAGCATGGAAACGGAATCATCCGAAAGTTCATCAGTACTGGCTGCCGCTATTCGCTCGTACATCATTTCCTGCAAATCATCTTCCAGACAGATAAGAACATTCATCAAATGTGTCAATTCATCACTGACAAAGGACACTTTCTGTAGTTTACGCATTTTAGCTTTGATAATTTTTAGCTGCGAACTTAAAAACTCTTCGCGCTCCTCACTGGGCAACAGCTGCATTTCTTGTCTTATTATTTTTACTTCCTCTAGCTGATCCTCGTTCTCATCATCATCATCATCATTGTTTTCTTCTACCTTCTCTTCTACTTCTTTTTTAATGTTTTTGGTTACGCCCAAACGCTGCTTCCCTGGCGTCACCTGCATTTGGCCACTCATTAGATTGCGCACCATTTCATTCGTGCTTTGTACATTTTGCTCAACTTCCTCATCGACAACCGTTGCCTCATTGGCCTCTTGAGTTTCCAGTTTGGCCAACATGTCAAATATATCCACATCCGTCTTAGCTGTAGCATTTTCTTTATCACAGTCAGTTTTATCAATTTGTATTTCTTTGGGAAGCAATTCACTGAGCATTTGTTTATTGAAACTATCGGGATCCAGGCCCAGTTCTTCCAGCAGCTCACGTTCCTCTAGCTTTTGGAATATATCATTGTGCGCATTTGCAACTGTCTTGCTTTGTTCGCGTTCTGCGCGTTCCTCTAGCTTTTCCTTGCGCACGCGCTCTTTGTGCTCCATCAGCCAATTGTTGTGCTCTGCCTCATTGTATTCCTCCACAATTTCAATTTCATCAGATTTTGGCAGAGCGCCCTCAAGTACTGGTGTTTCCAAATTGTTACTGCACGACACCTATATGAGAATATTAGGCAATTAACAAATATTTACTGCACTTACTGCCATAGATCCGCCTCCACTTGCAGTTTCCCTAGGTGCTCGTGGGCCAGATTCAATCGATAATGACATATCTCTTGAGCCTTGTAGGCCGAGCAAGCAGAAAAGTAACCCTGGTAATGGCCGACGAGCACTTCATTTGTGTGTATCAACTCGCCCGGCATTAAAGCCTTTTTGCCAATTGGTACCATAACCTCGACGGATAGATTTTTGGCGAACATATTCAAGTTATGTATGGCGACCTCATTGTCGGCTTTATAGGCTTGCCAACGTTCCGTTTCATATGCATTCTTGTAGAGTGCCTAAAATTATATTTACACGATTATTGTTTAACGAAATATTTAAATTATTTGTTTTACTTGTCTCAGCACATCCTCGCGCCGCTCCATCGTTGTTAAAGCTAGAAACCTATCGATAATTTGTTTGCTAATTTATCTAATATCGACGTAAAAATGAATCTAGCAAGCGCAGTGCTACCATATCTTTAAAAATACTAAAAGGTTTGTGAAATTGAATATTTAAAAAATTAGGCGATATTATTTTAGCTTGCTGATTACCCGACTCAATTTAGTTTGTAAAATAGATAACAGAAAACGTGGCAATTGTTCCAGAGGTTTAGCTAAAATGCAAATATATCTAAGAGATAGACAAATAAAAGATAAGATATAGCCAACAATATACTAATTGACTTTTTATGTATTTATTTTATTTACATTGAACGAAGAGCTAATTAGCGATTCGATATAATCAATAGAAACAAATCGAATTGCAATTTGATTGTTTTGCACTTTATTCAGTTATAATGTAATTTACTTTATACAAGCTCACTCTGTTAAAAAGATAAAAAAAAAAAAAACAATCGCATACCACACACTTCTCGAATGTGGCTCAGTTTAATGTGTCCTAGAAAAGTCATGAAACGTTTTTAACGTTACATGCAACGGCGTAATTTACAGGATCGAATTATATAGAATACACATTTATATATAGTTAAGCTAAGTTCACATACGAGTTCGATTTGCTGTGTGTGCATGTGCATGTGTGTGTGTACATTGGCATTAATTCATAATTTGCTTTTTGTTTCTACTCTTTTCTAGTCTTGTATGCTCGCGTGCTTCAAAATCAAATTATTAATTACATACATACAAAATATACATAGCTAAAGCTTTTCTTCTTTTGTTTTTCTTCTTCTTCTTCCAATTATTCGTTGTAATTATTATTGTTGCTATTACTGTTGTGACTGCTGAAACCAGATGACTCTCGGTTTTTATTTACGTTGTGCATTCTTAGCACCCGCATTTAGCAAATTATTCGATGCAGCTTTATCGAGCGTTGGAAAGTTCTTTGTCAGCTCATGCGCTTTTTGATGACTGGCGAAATCGCTGGGCAAAACGATTTGTTTACAACTGTTGCACACTTCCAAATGAGGCAATAATTTACTCTGGGTGGCCGTCATGCTGTTCACATATTGCTTATGCACCAAATACAATTCCTAATAAATAAATAAACAAAACGGATTAGCATTAATCACAGAGATTCAATTTCATTGGAATAAAAATAAAAACTGTTTCAAAACCTGCTGTTTGCCAATATCGGGCAGCATTACTAAGAGCTCCGGATAGAGGCTTAGGAACTTATCCATCATGGCGCATTGGCAATGCTCGTAGTAGGCTTGAGCTGTGCAGGTGCCATCACGAAAGCTGGACGAGAGCAAGCGAAATTCATTAAAGGCCTCAGGTGTTTTTAGAACCTCACGCAGCTGATCCACCAAGTTCTGCAAGCAAAGACAACTTATTATATATGTACATAGAAATTGAAGTGCTGCTTACTTGATTTCGGTTAGCTGTATCGGGTGGATCAATATAGCAATTGGCACTGGGCACAATGCTGTAGTTTTCGCCCAACGAGGTGGTAAAGGTCAGATTGTTGGGCAGTTTGGCCACCGAGTTAACAGTTACGTTTGACATAAAACCAGGCGGTGGTTTGATGGGCTGTGCACCAAGTCCAGGTGGTGCACGCAACATGCCTGACAAATTGCCATTGGAATTGGGCAGTTGCTGCTGCTTATCGCTGTTGCTGTTGTTGTTATTGTTATTGTTATTATTATTGTTATTGTTATTTGTATTGTTGTTGTTCTTTTCCTTTTGCTTGTTGTTCAGTTTTGGCTGATTCTCCTGATTGTTCTTCTTCTCTTTGGGCTTCTTCTCCTTCTTGTTCTCGGGCTGTTGCTTCGAGTCTTGTTTGCCAATGTTGTTTGTTTTATTGTTATTCAAACTGGTTATGCTTCCACCCCTGGGCGTTGGCAATATGGGCGCTGGCGCCACTTTGCTCTTGCGATTATCCAAATCCTTTTGCTTCTTCTCTGACATTGGCTTGGTCCAGTTGAGGGAGCCTGTTGAGCCACTATTGGGCTTCGATGTTGTTGCCGCTTTGGTGCTGCTTGGCGCGAGCGTTGGAAACTCGGCTGCCGTTAGTTTGGGCGCACTCTTCTTAAGCGCCTCTTGGCGTGCCTTAGCCTCTAGTTCCTCCTTTTGTACCATTTGTATCTTTTGATAGGTGCTCGGATGTGCTACGGAAACATAGTCATCGACCAGCGTACGATGCTTGGCAGCCACATTGTTCATGGGCATGACAGAGCCGCTGGGCAACATATCTTCTTCCAAATTGCGAGCCATCTTTTTGCCCTTGCCCGTGGGCAAGGCGGGAAAGTCCATTTCAGGTGCTGCTGATTTCTTGCCGCTGCTATTGGCAGCAGGTCGATTCGATACATGCAACAGCATACCATTAGCCGGTGCATTGGCACGCGTCACAGATCCAGCAGCAGCAGCAGCAGCAGTACCAGCGCCTGAATTCGTTGGCTTCTTAAAGTTTGCCGCCGCAGGTTGAGCCGTAGCTCGTGCGTTGGCATAACTGCCACTGTAAGCGTTCGTTATGCTGCCACCAGCCGCCCCACCCAGAGCTGGAAAGTTCTCTTTGGTGCGTGCCAGGCCCGAAGTACCGCTCAAATTGCGCATCGACGGTGGCGGCGCTCGCACCAAAGAAACGTTTGGACCCGGTGTAATGCCGGCAAGCATTGGAAACTCTTCCTCGTTGCCAGCATCAATCGTCACAGGCTGATGGTTGCGCTGTGCGCTACTCGAAGGCAACTCATCCAAATAGTCCAGATGCTCCTCGTTGCTATAATACAAATATGCAAAGATATATATTTATAAGACAAGGTTGAATAATTGCCTCATCTTTACCGCGATCTCATGTTTGTTATGCCTTGTTCGTTGGGACCGCGACCGCGTCCACGTGGTCCCAATGTAATCTCCAGTTGTAAGGTGCGCGTCTGCTTGGCCTGTTGTTTGTTCAGAGTTTTGCCATGCACAGTCGCTACGTGAGCTTTATATTCAATCTCATTGCGAAAGGCGCCCGTGAACTCCTCAGTGGCGCATTTGCCCTCCTCGCACAGGAAATGCTCCTTGCGAAAATGATCAGCGAGGTCAGCATAGACGCTGCATTAGATAAGGTAATGAGTGAGTGTGTATAAGAGATAAGAGAAAATATTAATAGGCAACAATTATACTTACTTGTAGAAATCGTTGCAGCCATCGGCATCGCAGAAATGACAAAAGTAATGATCTCTGCGCAAATGCCTGAAGAGCTCATCTCGATCCACGTAGCGCTCGTTGCAATACTCGCACAGCGGATGACCACGATGTGATGTATTATCCGGATCGCCTTTGGTGTTGTGTGTTGCCAGCTCCGACTGCGTATAGCAGCGTCTCTCGAATGTAAAGATCTTCACGTTCTTCACGCACAAATCGCAGAAATACATGTGATGCTCGCGTAGCACATGATTACGTAGAGCCTCAAACGTGCGATATGGTTGCACATTGCACCTATTTTATTACATTTTCATGAAAAACTAATTCATGAAATTAAAGTTAAAGCTGGAGTAAAACAAACTTACTGCGAACATGGATGATCTAGAAGCTTATAGAATTTCTGTTGTATGTCCGCAGTGCAGAAGCCAATGCGATATTTTTTGCTATAGAAATCGGAGCGATTGCCAGCTTCAAGTTCGCGATAAGGCAGCTTTTCCAATGTAAACAGAACCTGAGTAGGAAACAACAAAATAAAAGGGTTATATAGCAGCTGCTTTGATAGTATATAGACATTTTTATGGGTGCCTTACCTTGTTCAGCACATGGCGACAGATGGGACATTCGTTTTGCTGACAAAGGACTCTCATACGCGTGGAGCATTCATAGCAAACGGGATGATCGCAGTCACCAATTGAATAGATTTCAACATTTTTAAAGCAAACGACACACGCGTTATCATCATTTCCCAATTGATTGTTAGGAGCTTCCGTTTTCGATTCGCTTGCCTTGACATTAGTGGTTTGTGCAGCAGCTGGCCGACGATGCGGCTTATAGGTGGAGCCTCTAGATCTTGGATTTTGCATGGCAATGGTTTGGGGGGATATTTCTACTTGTTGCCAAACGAACGAAAGAAAAAAAAACACTTGCACCAAGTATATTTTTTCTAACACTGTATGCTGTGTGTATTTGGGAATATGCTTTAAATGATTTGCTTTCGTTTTAAACAATTATGCATAAAGAACTTAAAGCGTCAAGCTGCCGCCGAGTGTTCCAAGAATTATTATTCCACAAATTGATGCGACGTCTTACAATTCCTCTGAATTTTTGTCAGCGTGGAGTACGATACAACTAGTATTATTCGATTCGGTGGGCAACAAATAATCGATTATCTTTTGTGAGGTATTTATACGGTCCAACTATGCCGAAATTTAAAGAATACTCTTGGTACAATAAATTAAACAAAAAGAATGTGAGGCAGGCTTAATAATAAGTTGTTTAGGTGTAATTTTTACATAAATAATTTTGTGACAAATCGTACAGAGTTTTTTTAATAAGCTTCAACCAATTTGTTCGCTGCAATCGCAAGTATTTTGTTTGGTATTTTTTTGTATGGCCAGTCTGGCAACGCTACCCGAAAAGAATGTTCACCGAAATTGCAAGGAGTTCATATATAGCTTTCTCACGTGTACTCGGTAGGCGTTTGTTTCAACCGACTTGTGCAGCGTCAGCAGAACGGTTTTGTACCAGTTATAGATTTATTCAAACCCAAAGTTTACGGAAAAAATCTGATAAAATGCCGATGTTTGAAACAATTGCTAAAGGCGCCATAAACTCGCCGGACTATAGCCTTTATTTCAGTAAGTATGCGAAATTAAATGCAAAACAAAATATGCAATTTCGTGCGGAAATATAATCAAATGAAATAAATTCATAAAATATACAGTAAACTATTGAAATAAACTAATTATGCAACAAGTAGTCGCAACATTAAAGACGTTGCTTTATCAGTAAATTCAAGCGGCCGGCAATGACACTGAACAAGGTGAATCAAGCAAGCAACGCGAACTATGGACTTGAAATTTTTTATAATTTCCTTTGATTAGAAACAGATATATGATATCTTTAGTATAGTCAATAAATGAGATATTTAATCACTTATCAATGGGTCTGCGCCTGCTTCCTTGCTGTTTAATTTAATTAATCAACGGTTTGCGTGTTGCGTTATTAATTACATTTCTAGCAATTACTCTATGTTCTCCTCTTTCCACGATTGTTCCTTTTATGGCTAATCTCCTCTTTCATTCATAGAAAACAACTGCGGCAATGTCATTTCACCAATGCACGATATTCCGTTGTACGCCAACGATGACAAGACCATCTACAACATGGTCGTGGAGGTGCCACGTTGGACAAACGCCAAGATGGAGGTAAGATGTCTCTACTATAATTTATCGATAAATCATCTATTCATCATTATCAGCAATTTGATAAACACATAAATCGCGTGTTGTTTTATTTATATTGCAGATTAGCTTGAAAACGCCTATGAATCCCATTAAGCAGGACATTAAGAAGGGCAAACTGCGTTTTGTCGCTAATTGCTTTCCACACAAGGGCTACATTTGGAACTATGGCGCTCTGCCGCAGACCTGGGAGAATCCTAATCACATTGAACCCTCCACGGGCTGCAAGGGTGACAATGATCCCATCGATGTTATCGAAATTGGTTATCGTGTAGCCAAACGCGGCGAAGTGGTGCAAGTGAAAGTCCTCGGTGCCATTGCACTTATCGATGAGGGCGAAACCGATTGGAAGATCATTGCAATTGATGTGAAGGATCCGTTGGCAACCAAGCTAAACGATGTATCCGATGTAGATCAATATTTCCCAGGTCTATTGCGCGCCACCGTGGAGTGGTTTAAGGTAACTTATAGATATATATATATTCCTTTATATATATATTATATAGTAATTCTATTACTCTTTGCTTTGTTAAGATCTACAAAATACCCGATGGCAAGCCAGAGAATCTATTTGCCTTTAATGGTGATGCAAAGAACTCGGACTTTGCCACCTCGATCATTGCAGAGACACACAAGTTCTGGCAAACGCTCATCAATCAATCCAATGTGGGCGCTAATGATATCGCCTGGTTTGTCTCTATATATACAGATCTCCAAAGCATTTAATAATGTTCATATATTTGCAGTCAAAACATTACCAATCGCAATTCCGAATTCGTCATTGGAAAGGAGGAATCTCTGAAGATTCTGCAAGATGCTTCCGATGGTGGCGAAGTGGAGGATGTGCCGGATACAGGTAAGGTTTTCTATGTACGCGCTAAGCTTTAACACTCGCCAAAAAAAAAATCAATCCTCCCCCGCACACAAATTGGATACAAAATTCCAAAGATACTGCATGCTTAACTAATCAATGCCACCAAAAATACCAAAAATATACCTCTTAACAAAATACTGCACTGAACTGAGTGAATTCTTTGTAATTGGCTTTTGCTTTTGTTCTATTTACTTAAATATGTTAAATGTTAATTGTATATATTTTTAATAAACTTTATATATATATCTATATCTATTATAGAAAACTGTTCAATCTTCAATTTTCTCTCTTGTCTTACAGTCGACACTTGGCATTTTATACATCTCAAGTAAATTGCAGCATTATCCAAAATAAATAAAAATCGAAACGATGTAAAACTTTGATATTGGAAAAACTCACAAATGAATGAAAATATTTATATGAATATGTTGAATAAAAAGCACACCCAAATATATATATATCGAAATGAAAGCAAAACTTTGGATACTCTCTCCACTTGAAATATACAGTTGTTTTTATTTATATTTTACGACTAGATCCAAACAAGTTTAAATTAATTAGGGTTACATATAATGTAATATCGAAATATGCTGTATGGTATATATATGTATGTGTGTGTGTGTGTGCGTGTGTGTGTGAGTATGCGTGTGTGTGTGTAGGTTTTTAATGAATTCATTTTCTTCGCGAAATTAAACGTAACAAATTAAATTAAATTACTTAAATGATAGACAAAAATTTACAAAATATATAGTTAATATAATATAAATATAATATATATATATATATATATATATATATATATATATATATATATATATATATATATATATATATATATATATATATATATATATATGTATATATATTTAAAAAAAAAAACAAAGTTTATTTAAATTTATTTACATCAGACATTCAATTTACTGTTTGTTTTTCTTTGTCCTTTGCTTTTGCAACTAAATTGAAAATTAAACATACATATATATATAAGAGTTATAAATTAACCTAAATCGGGGGGCCCTACGACGAAAAACAATTGTACAAAATAAGGGTTTATCTAAAAATCAGTAAACCGAAAAGAATTATGTGAAGAAACGTGTTGACGCTTGACATATTTTAATTGATTGTATTTATTTATGAATTATATATATTTATGTATATATATATATAATAGTTTTTCATTTTTTTTACTTAAATATAATTCGCGTATTCGCTGTGATAATTTTTAAACGTTTGTTGTATCTGTGATCTCTCTGTATGTGTGTGTGTGTGTGTGTGTGTGTGTGTGTGTGTGTGTGTGTGTGTGTGTGTGTGTGTGTGTGTATAGCATAGTATATAAATATATAGTATAGTATATAGGTAGTAGTCGTAATATGCGTTCAGCTATCGCTTTACTCTTCACGTATTGCCCGTTCGCCTCGTTTCGTTTCATGCCGTTTCGTTTCGTTCCGTCCACACTTTACTTGCGTCCCAGGGTATCGCGCCATTCATTATATTTGTCCATATCATCGTGCAGCTGCAGCGCCTCAACGCAGGCATTGAAGAACGGCGATCCGAAGCAGTCTTGCCTGTATATATATATATATATAGATATGTTTAGGATTAGTTGACGAACTCTATAAGGTGTTCCAAGGCTTTTTTGCCCGCACATTCAAGCGCAGCCAAAATGCAAAAAGTTTTGTGTTCAAAAATTCGTTTTTTGTTGGCCAGTGCAAAAGGTATAAAAACAATGCAAAAATGCAAAAAACTTGCAGCCTGCACATTCACAACAAACGGGGCACAAAAAACCCAAAATTGTAAACAAAAACAAAACAAATAAATAAAATGTAAATAAAACTGAAAAAAACGTACCACAAAATAAAAACGGTAAGCGCGCGTTTTTTGTCGCGTCGGAAACGCGCCAAACATCGACGACAGCTGCGCGCTGCACTTGTTGCTCTCGTTCTCTCACTCTCGCTCTCTTGGCGCTTTAGCTCTTTGCTTTTCGTGCGCTCTCTTTGCTATCATTTTTTTTCCTTTCATTTGTTTTATGTTGTTGCGCTCTCCCTTGATCAGTGCCGCACTCTAATTTCATTTCATTTATCACAATTTTGGATGCCCTCAAATAGCCAGCGATTATTTGTTGTTCATTATTTTTTAACATAATAATTAATAATTGATTCTTTTTTTTTGTCTGCATTTGTAATGCATTTTCGTTTTGTTCGTTTTGTTGCGTGTTTTTTACCAAAGGGTTTTTTTTGTTTTGCTTGTGTTTTGCACAAATTGCGTTCTAGACTAAAATATTTATATCGTGAATATCTATATTTATATATATATTGTGTGTGTGTGTGTGTGTATGTGTGGGTTTTTTGCCAACAAATTTTACGCTAATTATGGTTTAAAACTTTACAAAATACCACAAAAAAATTTAATACATTTGCAAAATACTTTCGGTCTTGGTGTTGCGCTTGTGTGTTTGTGTGTGTGTGTGTGTGTGTGTGTTTGTGTGTGTGTGTGTGTGTGGGTGGGTGTGTGTATGTGTGTGTGTGTGTATGTGAATGTATTTTGTTCTTTTGCCCTTTTGATGTAAATGTAAATGCTGCTTGGAATACGCGATGTTTTGATTTTTTTGTTGCTTTTCTTTTTGTTTTTAAATGTAATAGAAAAAAATAATAATTATACATTAAATAAGTATATATATTAAAAACAATGGATCTTTTATTTTACATACATAACGCAATAATAAACAAGCTAAGAATACTTAAAAAATAAATACTTCTTCGGCAAAACGGGGTTCGCTGTCCTAAAATGTACAGGGAAAGTAGCTACCCCTCCCCCTCTCCTCCTCATGCATATATACTCAAATTTACCCCTTCCCCTCTTCCCACATACATACATGCATGCATATGTGTGCGTGCGTTTCACCTCCACAGTGTACATACATACATACATACATACACAGACGCATATACATAGATATATGTATGCATTTAGGCCCGCCCCCTGGTCCCGTGTCCCTCGCTTACAACAAACGCATAACGTTTCAATAAATTAATTAAAATAATTCGTTTTTTAAAAAACACATACATATATAGTAAAAAAAAGCACTGTAAAGCATATACAGTAATAAATAAGTACGAATTAAATTTGGGCGTTAAATATTTAATTTGTTGTTCTGCTTTGTTGTATTGTTGCTGCTGCTTCAGAGTTACTTCGGATGTGATCGTTCCAGTACCAGTTCCAGTTCCATTACGAACTGGTCTCAGTTGGATTCTAACTTCCACTACTCTGCGAGAGTGTGTGTGTGTGTGTGAGTGTGGATAACTGCGAATGGGTGGATGTGTGCATGTGTGTGTGTGTGTGTGTGTTTCGCTGGTGGTGTTTTTCTGCTGCTGCTGGTGTTGGTATTCTTGTTGTTGATGGTGGTGGTGTTGGTGGTGGTGGTGGTGGTTCAATAGCCAACCACTTAGAAGAGTTATGTAGCTGGACCAGGCGCCATGTTGAATGATATGGGCGAGCCATTAACTACTTTAATAAAATGTTGTAAATTTGTTATCTCTTCTGTGGGTGTTAGAAGGACTTTCACGCATTCGCCAAACCATTTCGAATCAAAGCAGTCTTTCCTAAAAAAGCACACAAAAACAAATCCACAAAAATAAGATAACCAAATAAACACAAATCAAGAAGATTAATAATAAACTAAAAAGGAAAATATATATATACATGAAAATCAAGTCGAAATGAAAATGAAAGGCAGCTAGAAAGCGCAGTTCGGTTTAGTATTTGAATACAACGGGCTTGTGAAAGGGATAGGGCGAGCCATTGATAACTTTTAGATATTGCTGCAGCTGTACAATCTCTTCATCATCGATCAGCAGCACCTTAAGGCATTCTCCGAAGGTCTGATGGGCGAAACAATTGGCCCTGCAGGCAAATAGATAAACAAGAAGATACAGCTAGCATACAGATAGACAGATAGATAGTTAGATAGAAAGATAGATAGATAGTTTAGATAGAAAAGTCAGCGAAGAGAAAAACAAAAAGAAAAGCGGGAAAGCAAAATAGAAATCAGCTAGACATACATATTGTTTTTAAACAATTATTAATGTGTGTTTGTCTGTGGATCGTAATGTTTCCTGAGTACTTAAAGAAAACGATGTCATGGTTAGATTTCATGCTAAAAAGTATTTTCTTTCTTTTTTTTTTGTTTGGTTTTATTTTGGCACAGCGAATTGCCTTGAACTGCTTTCAAATTGTTGTACGAGGTTCGAGGACGCTTGCTCAAGGAAGTAAAAATGGAATGAAATTGAATTTGGGCTTGGCCTAAGGTTAAATATATGTTTTGAGAAGTGAAATTGAAATTGGAATAGAATGAAAATGGAACTGCGATGGGCTAATGTTTTATCGTATGAAATGGAATTGGTGTTACGCTAATGGTAGCCTTGATGTTGGAATGAAGTGGAAATGGAACTGATTATATATTTACGCTTTAGAAACTTGAAGTAAAATGGAACGGCAACAGCGGAGTAGATAAGCTACTCTTTAGGTCAAAGTGGAATGAATGGAATTGGGATATGTTAATAATGGAATGAAATTTGAATGGAATTGATACGGCTGGAATGGACATGAAACTCTTTAATGACAAACTTACGCTTTATCAAATGAAAATGGAATTAAATGGAATTGAAACAGCAGATATGCTTACTCAATTGCTAGACAAATTTCATTTGGATTAGTTTGTATAACTTAACTATTAGTTAGTTCAACTTACTTGCATAGTCGATGTATACTCGTCTCACGGAACAGTTGATAGCAATCCTCACAGATGCGATCCAAGCGAAAGAACATGGTCTTGTTGAAGATGCCCTTGCATTCCAGATCGAAGAAATTGCTGCGCTTCGACAAATTGTGATTATGTGGCAACGCTGTGAATATGGGTATCAAAACAAGAAACAGCACCACCGAGATCTTTATGTTGCGGGAACACATCTGCAACAAAAAAAAAGAAAGATAGAAAAAATATCAAAAAAATTTTAGCTTTAGTCAATTAAGAAACTTTGCCACTTTGCCATTATTCCTAATAAAAAGAATTCGTCTACGAAAATGTACCAAAAAATTCGAAATAAAACCGCTTTAATTTGGTATTTTCTGGTATACAAAAAAAAAAACAAATCAGTTTTTATTTCGCTCAGTGCTTTTGATGCTGCTTAAGTAGCTGAGCTGAGTACCGGAAATAGCTTAAAAATAGCACGATTTACTGTCTGGCCGAGAGCTATTTATAGAGCGAGTCGTTACAATTAAGTTCTGCTTTAGTTGGTCGCTGCCTTAAACCGCTTACTGGGTAAATAGATATGGGCCAAGTTGAACCTTGAAACCGCATAAAAAGGGCCCGACAGGCCAATCACTAACTCAGCGAGTGCGAGCGAGATGGGCAGAAGGAGTGCGGCAGGAGTGAGGGAGGTGTGGAAGCAACCTCAAGGCAAAGTGCTTGAGTACTTGTGGTACGTCGTAAATTGTAAATCGTAGACCATAGTCAATCTAAAAATAGATGCTGTCTGCAACTGCAACTGCAAACTGTGAGCTAAAAATAAAATTGCATTTCGTGTTGATCTTGCTTTATCTGGTTGCCCATCTGCATTCGGCATCTTCATAAAGGTGTCTACAGACATGTCTCTCTCTCTCTCGTTCTCTCTCTCTCCGCTGCTCTATAAATAAACTGCGCGCGCAATTTCAATGTTTATTGCATTATTTGCAAATCTGTCGACTTGGCTAATTTACGAGTACAACTGGGCTCAAAGGCGAGCCGCAATCCCACAACAAATTACATGGTCACACTTAAACACACACACACACACACACACACACATAACCTAGCACGCACGCATATGTGCATATGTGTGCGTGTGTTTGTGTGCGCAGACAGGCCCCCAAAAATAAAAATAAATTAAATGAATAATAAAATTTTGTTTTGTTGTTGCTGCATTTGCATATTTTGATCAATTTGCGTGGTCCGCTTCAGTTTCAATTACGTTCGGCGTCGACATACATTCCAAACTATTGAATAATTTGATTAAAATTGTAAATTTTTCCATTGCGCTGCGGCTCGGCGCGGCTGGGCTTCTGCATGTGCCAATTGCTCAAAAAAAAAAAAAAAAAAAAAAAAAACAACAACAACAATACAGAGAAAAATGGCGTGTGTGAAAATTTCGCGTGCTCTGCCTGCTTGCGTGTGTGTGTGTGTGTGTGTGTGAAAAATGAATGAAAATTCAAAGCAGACACAGCGTCGCTATGCCAAACAACAACAACAACAACAAAAACATGTGAACAATTTGTTGAAATATTTCTTTCGAATTTTCGTCTTTTTGGTTCTCTAAGAGCGCTTCGCTTAGCACCTCCCGCGTCGTTAGCGTCAATCGCTGCTTCGTGCCATATACTCAATAAGATGTATGCTCATGTGTGTGTGTGTGTGTCTGTGTATGCGTGTGTTTCTGTGTGTGTTTATTTAAATTGATTTTTTATTGGCTTGTTGATGCCTTCAATTAAGTTGAGCGCATTTTTGTTGTCGTAGCTTTTGATTTATGGCCAATGGCTTGTTGTAAAGTAGGAAAAGGTTCATCAATCAGTTTTTGCCAAATGTTTGTTGTTGCTGTTGTTATGAGCTCAGTGCGCAACTCAACAGTTGGCCAAAAAAGTTTATAGCCCATACTCTAGTATATACATACATACGTACATATGTGCATTTATAGTATATTATTTGCTGGCTTTATTTAGATACGTATATACTGTAATTAGCTAGCAGCTGTCGTGCGACACGTGAGTGCCGCGAAAATACTAAATTAAATACAAATCACTAATTGACGTAACATTGCGCACAGTGTTTGAAGAAAAAGTGCAAAACTTTAAGAGCTGGCGCCAATATGCGGCTGATTTTTATGACGCATATAGTTTACAGTGACGACGAGAGAGTTAACAGGAGACAGCTGTTGCGCTGAGCTACTGTCTCGCATTACCCACAGCGACGACCTCTGCGCAGTGTCAGACCGCTAATTGGATTCGAATTGCACGATTTATGGCCATTGAGCAGGCGAAGAGTTTCGACAACGAGTTCAAATTCGAGTTCGAGTTCGAGTGTCGTTGCAGTTATTTTTAAACTCACACACACACACACACACACACACGCACTTATGCCGGCCGCATAAATTGCATAATCGATATAAAGAGAGAGAGAGAGAGCAACAGCTGTAGCTGTTGTTAACAGTTAGCAGCTGCTGGCGTCATCGAGAGCCTGGAAACGATTTGGAAAATATGTGGAACGCTTGATCGATGGATCCATTCGATTTATTATCAGCGCCATCAAAAGCATGTGCTGGCAATTTGTTTGCATTGTGCTTTGATTAGCTGCCAATTGATTTTATTTGTCGGTCTGCCGCTTTGTATCAATTTAAATAACTGTCAGTCTGTCATACATACAAGTAGACGCATTATCAAGCTAAATAAAAACGCTATATGACATACACACACACACACACACACACACGTACACAGCTATAACACTGAATCATTGGCGCGAGTCGCCGCGCATGCCACGCAATTTGCCATGTTTCAGCTCAAGTCCGTCGTTTTGCCTGATTGTAAACTATTCAACTTTGATTTTGATTGCTTTTTGCGTACATGTGTATGTATATGTGTATGTTGTCACTGTCTCTGTGTGTTTATGTGCTTGTGCCTGCTGCCTGCTGCTGCTGCTGCTGCTGCTGCTGCTGCCAGGCGACATTGAATGAAGTCATGAGCCAAAAATAATGACAGACAATTATAACGAAATCTTTTTGTATTCTTTTGTGCGCAATAGTTTTTAAAGAATTTCACACACACACACACACACACGCACGACATGAATTATATTTATATGTAGTGTATATGCATGACATTAAATAGATATATCAACTAATGTCTGCCTTATCAGCAGGCGCCTAAATTTAGGCTGGAATGCGCGCTGTTATCTTAGCAGTCAACTGTAATTATATTGACTTTAACAGTGAGTGACACTGAAATGAGCTGCAAAGCTGCCATCCAAAATTAAGCGCGTGCATTTTAGCATGCAGCTTGCACATAGAACCTTATACTATAGACATACATACATATACATATTTATATGTGTTTAGTATGTGCCACAACTTAACGCTTGGCTACGCAAGCATGGCAAAAAAATAAAATAAATTAAAGTTAAACACATTTTAAAGTCATTCCCAGCGCAAATGCTGTTAAGCGTAGCTCAGTTTAACATACTCTGTAAAATATGCCTTTTAAGGCTATCTAACATTATGCACAGCCTCACTGTTAAGCGGTGCTGTTAAGTGTGCCACTGGCTTAGCTAAATAATAAACATGTAAATGTTTGCGTTGCTACTGCAAACACTAACAACTGTTAAAGCAACCCACTTGAGTTGTTAAAACAGCTCTCGAGACTGCATGGTACCATGGCCACTCACTACAAGCGACAACAACAACAACAACAGCAACAACATAAACACAACGACTTGGCGAGACTGCTTGGTACCAAATAAACTGGCACAGCGATTGTTGGGCCGTTGGCTCCTGTTGTTGTTGTTGCTGTTGTTGCTGTTGCTGCTGTTGTTGTTGCTGCTGCTGCTGCTGCTGCTGCTGTTGGCCTGTTGCGCCTGCGTTAAACGGTGCTGTTAATTTACTAGACACGCGGCATTTGCATTTCGTTGCAACTGGATACCGCTTGATGCTTGTAGCCAGCGCATTTTAATATGCAATTTAATATGCATTAAATTCTGTTTCGCATCAAATTAATAGCGCAGCTCAACAGCAGCGGCAGCAGCAGCGGTAGCGGTAGCGGCTGCTGAGCAGAAGCAAAATGGCGGCAGGTGCTGTAAATGTTCCACGCTCGTTTAACAGCACTGACCATAGGATGAGCATGCATATGCATGTTACTCTATATACATGTATGTGTGTGTGTGTGTGTGTGTGTGTATTAATTTCGCTCACTTTGGCTATCGCCTGCTGCTTTTGATGCGCCTTTCTATGGCTTCCAGCTGCGCTGTCGACGTCGCCGCTGGCGTCGCTGTGCCGTTCAAGCTGCATGATGCGCATCAATTGGCTGCTGAACTGCTGCTGTTGTTGTTGTTGTTGTTTTTGTTGCTTGTTGATCTCTGTTTGGATTGATCGTGTGGCTCGTGTGCGCGTATTGTATCCAATTAGTATTTATTAAGATTAATAGTTGCACGTTTCGTAATAGATCGTAAAAAAATTTATGTGTGTTATAACTGGTAATTCAAATAACAGCACACACATATGCATAACAGCCTTATGTATGTATGTGTGTGTGTGTGTGTGAGTGTGTTTGTGTATTTGTGTATGCTTAAGTATTTTTTTTTTTATCAAATTGTTTGCTTTTTCACTTCTTTGCTTTCGTCAACACGAAATGCTGTTTGAACAGTGTTGAAAATCATAAGCAAATAGCAACGAAATCTCTACAACAATAGCAGGAGTACTAGTGGTAGTGGTAGTAGTGTTAGCTAATGCCAAACAAAACACCCGCGCGCGCAATCAACTTTTGTTGGCAACAAAAATAACACTGAAGATCGCAAAACTGTTGAGGTTGCCAGACAACAAATGCTGCGACCGCTGCTGCTGCTGCTGCTGCTGCTGCTGCTGCTGCTGCCGCCGCCGCCGCCTGCTGTCTTTTTCTTATCAGCACACACACACATGGATTTTTGTGAGAGGCAGCGACGACAGCGAGTCTGGCGCGGAGGCAGCGCAGCCAACCGAACCGAAGCGAAGCAAAGCGAAGCGAAGCCAAACCGCCTGCGCCTGCCTGCCTGCTGCCTATTGCGTGTGCATGTGTGTGTGTGTGTGTGTGTGTGTGTGTGTGTGTGTGTGTGTGTGTGTGCGTGAATGAACACGCACAGTATTGCACCTATTTTAGATGCAGCGCAGTATGGCTAGGCGTATACGTGATATGCATTATCAAATCACGCTTATCATTTGAGCCAACTTAACTCAGCCATGCCAAGCCAAGCCAAGCCGCAATCAAACTTTTATTTTTATTTATTATTATTACTAACATTATTTATTATTATTGTTTTTTCGTAGACAGCAACGAATTGTGTCCTGTTTTCGATGCTGACTATTAAATTGTCAACTATGGGGGAATTAATTAATTTGAAAATAGCTGCGAAACCCTTTGAAAGCGAACTATTATAATTAAAATAAATAAAGACTATGGTTAAAAATAATAAATCTAAGAGCTTTTTCATTTTTATTCATTAAATTTAGTTAAATTTTCTTTTCTAATATAAAATGAAATATGCTTTAAATAATAACAATAATAAACAATATTTTCATTGCTTTAAACTCATTTCGAGTATTTAAATAAATTAAAAATATTTAAGTAAAACTGTAAGAGAATCTAAAACATTTGAATATGTTTTTATTCACTTGAGCTGCACAACTGGACAACTGTACAATAGTTAATTAAGGCAGATATATATTTGTACATACGTATATACTGTTGTTTTTATTTACACATTACTCATACGCCGCGTTGACTTTGAACGAGTCGAGTTTAATCGTTCTAATCGATGGTCCGATTATTAGATTGCGTTGGTAACGAGAAAATCAAGCGCTGGCCACAGTTGAGTGAGGCATCGCTTTACAGCTTTGCCAGCCAGTTAGGCGACCATTCGACACACACACGACTATTACTACACTCACACACACACACACACACACACACACACATACATATGTATGTATTTGTTGCTATATACGACAATTGGCATTTTATTAGTTTAATTGAAAGCAAAACACAATTTAGCATGCATGGAGAATCGAAAACTGGTTTTAACTTGTTTCGGTTTTTACTGTCTTTCAAATATATGTATATATATAAAAAAAAACAGACAACTGTGAAATGGAATGAACACATATATATACATATATACATCTGTATATATGTGTATGCGAAATACAAGTTTCGATTAGTTTGCAGCGCAGAGAAGCGTGTCACAGGTTTCACTGTACAACAGCCAGCAAATGCACATGCTACACATATACATACATACATATATGTATGCATATATATATATATATCAAAATATATTTATATATATATAAATTAAACAAGTCCATTGAGGAAATTAAGCATTTCAAGCTGCGCCCGCTGATTGTGCCAGTTTTTTTTTTCGCTTCTTTTTCATGAGTTTTGCCGCCGCTGTTTGCTTAAAACTGCCGTAAATCACATAATTACGCTTATTTTATTTGTTTTCAATTTCCAATTGAATTGAAATGCGGCATTAATAAATATTGTTAAGGCTCCACCGCTCTATATAGCTCCATTGGGCAGCGGGCGGTGCAGCTGCTGCTAACAGAAGGAGAGCGAGCCAGCAGGGTATATCCCCGAAGTGCAGTTTATTTTTGGGCATACGGAATAATGCGTTAGCTGATTAAGTGCAGCAATCGACCAGGCGACGACAGCATATGCAAAATCAATGCAAATTTTAATTGATAAGTCAGTCGCCTTAAGGAGGCTGCAATCAACGGAGAAACTGTTAAGTTTGCTAAGGCAAATGTTAAGTTAACATACAGCTTAGATACGGACTATGTTAAGTTAACATAGCTGATTGGATATGTTGGCATTACAGTAGTATATTTTTAGTACATTTTTATCTATGGGCAAACTCCAATTGCCAATTGCCATTCACACAAAACACACACACACTCACACACACAGGCGCACAATTTGGCGCGCATTCAAAAAATGGCGACCTATATTTGAAATAGCTAACAGCAAATGCCGCAAGAGACGCTATATCAAATGATATATAATATACATGTATATATATATATATAAATGTTCATATAGCTGGTCGCTTGTCAGGCTACGGAAACGGGAAATGAGTCACGGCTACAAAGTGCAAACACACGAAACGCCAAAGCAATTATAATAAACGGCCATTGAACGTGTGAACCAGAAGAATTAACAAGAAACAAGCAACAAACAAGCCAACAAACACAAAAACAAATATGCCAAATGCACAAGATATTTCTCTGAGTGCGCAAGTGTGTGTATGTGTGTGTGTGTGTGTGAGTATTCTAAGAATGTGCACACACACACACACACATATATATATACACACTCACACAGACACACTTTGGAAATCAATTTACATTTCAATTGCATTTTTTTTGTTTTTTTTTTCGGCTAAAGTCTTTGGCCCCATTTGCTGTTAAATGGCATTAAAGCAGGCAGAAGATAATGAAGTGATCTGATATGATAATGTTATATCATATAAAAATATATATATATATATATATATATTATATATACATGAGTTTAACAGCTGCCTTTAGCTGCACATATTTATTTACTTAATTTATAAATAGACTTTTAAAATATTTTAAATAAATTGTTAAACGAAGCTTGAAAGATCTATGTAAGTACTGTAAGATAGACCTATATATAGCATACTTTTCGGCTGTTGGCCTGCTTCTACTGTAGTGGACTGTGCTATATATTGGTTTATATAGTTCAGTTAAGCGATATATATGTATATATGATCTAATGTTTTCATAACTGACTACTTTGAGCTACAAAGTAAATTACAGGGTATTTGCACTTTGGGCTTAACTCTTTTCTATTGCCTAGCGGCCAAGGACGGAAGAAAATGGTGAGAGCGCTTCAAGTGCGTCTATAAAAGGCCGAAAAGTCTGCACTCTGCAAGGGGGCGTATTACAAGACAGAGGCGTGGCTGCACGCCTGACGTGGACAAACACACGTAAATAATAAATGTAGTTAAAAAAACAAATAAATAGAAAAAAAAACGTCAAAGTGGCAACTGAAAACTAGTTTCGCCAGCCGATTACATGACATAAAATCAATCATTAACATTTGTAAATTGTGTTTGCGACTTATTTGGTAAGTTGTTTGCTGCTTGCTGTTGTTTGTTATTGACAACTCAAAGGGGCAGAAGCTGGGCACAGTTAACTGCTGACGTTTGCTTTAGTACACCTCAAGCAGTTAATGAAACAACAAAAGTTGTTTTAAAGATATTAAATGCAATTGTTATTACAGCTGTTATTACTGTTGTTGGCGAACTGCAAATATTACTTAATATTTAATGCAGTTAATTACATAAGGATAACATAGAGCTACACACAAACATGCGCTGTTAACTGCATAGCCGTTAAGGAGCACAGATTAAGATACAAAATGTTAATTAAGTTGAAAATGTTAAGTTAACAGTGGCGTAAATCATTATCTATTCCCAGCTTCACTGTTAACAGTTGCTTAGTGTTGATCAACTGTAGGTAACATACATCGAGCTGT
The DNA here is from genome assembly GCA_035045945.1 of Drosophila anceps. Lineage (NCBI taxonomy): Eukaryota > Metazoa > Arthropoda > Insecta > Diptera > Drosophilidae > Drosophila > Drosophila anceps. The sequence goes on from JAWNON010000073.1 coordinate 5,063,733, forward strand.
TAAGTTAACAGCGCATTCAAAATAGCCCATTTGGTATTTCTGAATTGCATTTTAGTACATTTGGGTGCATTTTAGTGCTTTTTAGTACATGTCTGTTGGCAGCTCGAATGAATTGCTTGCTTAAACTGTTGCCAGTTGCCATTCGCACAAATCACAAACATAAACACAGTCACACTCACACACACACGCGCGCGTAGCTGACAGGCCCCTCTTTTTGCTTGGCTAAATGATTTAATGATACGTTTTACTTTTTGTTTTTGTCCATTGGCCTGTTAATAACTTTTATTGACTCGCATTACAACATTTTTTTGCTTTTGACAACTTTTACGACTCACAGCAGCAGCAGCAGTAGTGGCAGCCATAAAATAGTAATAATATTAATAATAATAAAAATAAAAATCAGTTAATTGCTTCATTGACCATAGATAAATAATTGTTGATTTAATGGCCAATTTAATGCGCAGACAAAACGCGCCATAAAAACATTTGTTGCTGGCAATGGCTGCAAAAGCGACATCAAATCATATAAAAACTAAGTAAGTGTTGCATCAGCCACTTTTCAAAATTGATTTGATCTGGCCATGATTACAATTATATATACATACATATATGTATATGTACATATATATATGTATATATAGTAATTAATGCACTGCGAGAAAATGAGTACAAACTAGAGCGAAGTGTGTTAGCTAGTTTAAGCTCACAAGTCTGAAGCTATAAGTAGAAAGATGAAAGATAGATAATATGTAAGTTTTAAGATGATAAATGAAAGATAAAATATGGATACAATTTCAGATGAAAGATAAATGCATATGATATAAGCTGAAATATCAAATATGGATATGAAATGAAAGATAAAAGATAGATCAGGCGCAAGATAGATATATGAGATGAATGATAAAAGATACATTATGGCTGAGATAAAGGATTCAATATAAGGTATAAAATGAGAGATAAAAGATAAGATAGAAAGTGAAAGGTAAAAGATAGGTAAGACAAAAGACAGATAGAAGACAGAATTATGGCTAAGATATAAGATAAAATATATAAGATATAAAGTGAAAGATAAAACATGGATAAAATACATCTTATCTCTTATGCAGATAAGATACATCTTATATCTTATATAAGAGTCTAAATTGAAATCAAATTTGATTCATTTGACGCCCTTGTTTCTCACTGTGTAATTGAGTCATTGAATGAGTCGCTATAAAGTTAAGATGCGTCTAGATAAATAGCTAATTATATAATAAATTATAGTTCACATAGATATACATACAAATATATATATATATACATAGTATATGAATATATATATTATCCAATGCCAAATCGATGCGAAATACACTTAGCGGGTTCACTGAACTCTCGTCAAGAGAGTCTGGATCTGGCAGATGTTATACATATACATATATATGTACATGCATGTATGTATGTCTATATGTGAGATTGGTGGAGTACTTATAATAATATGGAAAACATATGCATATTGTGCTTTAATATATGGCCCTGCCAGCCTGCTGCCCATTTCTCAATTGGCAACATCAAAGCCGTCAATTTGTATCTTTGTATCTTTTATTCGCTTGCTTTGGCCACGCGTATAAACACAAAGACAATCGAGCGTCCACTTGAAGTGGCAGGCGCTACGCAACTTCATTATCATGTTGCAAATACACCAACGCACACACACACACGCACACACGCACACCAGCACACACACTGGCAAAACAATTGCTTTTCAATTAGTTCCTCTACATAAAGTACAAAAAAAAAGGCCCTAAAAAAGGTTCAAATCGAGCAGATGTGCAAGGTCAGCATTTCACAGAATTCACACAGATAGCAAAAAAAAAACAAGAAAACAAAAAAAAAGCTAATAAAACTTGCATTTAATGCGAACTGATAAAAGTTATCTAGCTGCGCTCTTAAGGCAATTCCTGAAAATATTTCTTACGCAATTGTCTATTTGAATTTAAGTTATTTATTCTAAAGAAATGTTTTCTAATTAATCTGCGCAAAACTCGTTAGAAAAGCTGTTCAAATGGCCCAATAATTCAGGCAAGCTGAACAGCTGAACTGCGCGATTTGAGCCTAAAAGACTATTAGATGTATATGGCTCAGATGATTGGCTAATAAAAGCTAACTAAGCTTTAGAAATAGAGACTAGACTAGACACGGATACATAGACAGAGATCAGACTAGAGACAGTCTGACTAACTAGACAAATTGCTAAGCAACTCTGCTGCACTGTTTGGGCGAGTATTATATAGAAAAGATATATATCTATTTATTCGATTGATGTACATATATCTCGCTATATATACTCTCTTCAAGTCTCTAATAAACGAATCAAATTGAAACGGAAATCAAAGTGTGCAAAATATTTGCGCCCGATCAATCAATTTCATTTGATTTGTTGCAGTTTTGTTCAATTTGCAGCATTTGCTGCTCTTCAGTTTCAATCAGCCGCAACTTCATCAGCATTGGCCGACTTCATAATGATGTTGGCCATTTCAAGTTCATTAACATGGGCAGGCACAATCGAGAGCAAAGATCGAATGGAGCCTTCAATGGGCATCTCTTGTTTCCATTATTTCACTTAGGCTCACTTCGCTGAACTTGAAAACGAAGATATATGCAGATGTACATATACATATATATATGCATATATATGCATATATATATAAAGACTTTCGATTCTCGATTCTTCTTTCTTGGAACAATTAAAAGTGTAATTGATTTCCCCTCTGCCCACTTTTGTATACTCACATTTAGTGACAGCTTCTTCATGGCGTTGATTTGTTTGTTGTTGCTTTTGCTTTCTTTTTGTTTTCTTTGCTTTTGCTTTTGCTTTTGCTCTTGTTGTTGTTGTTGTTAAATTTACAATAAAATGTTTGTAAATTTGTTTGGCTGGTAATTAGTTGTTTGTAAGTACTTGGTTTAACTGTTTATTTAAGTACTTTTAACACAGTTTGTTTAATTTTCATATTCCGTTTTGTTTGCGATTTGTTTGATTTTTTTTTTTTGTTGTTTTTTTTATATTTTGCTTAAGTTGACTTGCCGCAGCTTTTTAATTTCTTTTTTACTTTTTTTTCTTAGATTTTCTAAAAGATTTTCTAAAAATAAATATTATTACATATAATTATTATCAAATGTTGCTGCTGTTGTTGTTGTTGTTGTTGTTGTTGCTGCTGCTGCTGCTTAAAGCGAAAGTTTGTGATTTGCTCGTCTGACAGCTGTCAAAAATCGTTTACATTAACAGTTTTCCTTTTTTCTTAGCTAATAACCGTGCAAATCATTAATCAACAAAATGTTAATTCGCTGCGCTGCAAAGCTGTTAAACTGTGTGCGTGTGTGTGTGTGTGAGTGTGTCTTTGGCCCGCCCTTCCAAAGCGCATTCCAAATACGCATTGCAGGAATTTTTTTGTTATGCTCGTATGATCGCTGTCATTTATTATTATTATTAATATGTGTGCGTGTGTGTGTGTGTGTGTGTGTGTGTGTGTGTGTGTGTGTGCGTAAACGTCGACGTCAACGCCATTGATTAAAATCATTTATATGCATTGAGCGCTTTAACGGCCAAAGTGCAGCCGCAGCAGCAGCAGCAGTAGCAGCAGAGCGTGGGCAGAGCGCGCAGTGCAGAGGCAGGGTGAGAGTGACAGTGGGAGAGAGAGATAGTGAGAGTGAGGGAGAGCGAGGGCTGGCTGGGCGCGCATGCACATGGCTGCTTGTCTTGCTCGCTCTTTGCTGCTGCTACTGCTGCTGCCGTTGCTTTTGCTGTTGTTGTTGTTGTTGTTGTTGGTTATTGCTGATGTTGATTTATTTAGCCGGTCTGATCGCTTTGCCCGCTGCATTTAAAATGTCGGAAGTGTTTGCGTGCAAAAAATAAATACAAATGCAAGTGTATGTATGTATGCATCTGTGTGTGTGTGCTTAAGCATAATATATAATATATATGTATATACATATAAATTTATATATATATATTTATATATATATATTTCCTGTTGCAAGCGCACATTTGTGCAACAAAAACAACTCGAACTTCACATTTATTGGCAAAACGCGCCAACAATTTTGATTTCTAGGAAACACAAAATAAATAAAAATATGTTCGCTCATTCTGTGGCTCTGTGTTGGTGTGTGTGTGTGTGTGTGTATGTGTGTCCCTATGCCCGGTTTTGCCTGCTCCCTTTTTTTGCAGTCGCCTCGCTTTTTCACGCACCAATAAGAACTTATGACATCATCGCCCAATAAAATATCAACGAAAGTTGTCTTGTACGTGTTAGTGTCTGTGTGTGTGTGTGTGTGAGTGTGTGTGTGTGTGTGGCGCACCCTCTCATGGCAACAGAGCCAAAAAGAAAAGAAACAATGTCAAAAATGTACAACACAACAAGAAGAGCAGTGACAGCGACGGTGGCAGAGGCAGCGGCAGAGACAATGACAGCGGCAGCGGCAGAGCCAGTCACAGCGCAGGGAAACGTGGCTCAAAGAGTCAGCCTCAGCGTCATCTGTGGTGGCCTGCGCGCAGCAACATAATGCGAAAACAACAAAAGAAAGAAAGAAACAACAACAACAACAACAACAACAACAACAACAGCAGCAACATCAACAGCAGCAACGTCAATTTGTGCCGGTCGGCGGCATTGATTTGGTTATGGATATCGATGAAAGATGACGACACAAACAGAGATGCTTGAGCTGCAGGCGCAGGCGCAGGCGCAAGGGCACCGCTCGCACAGCAGGTAGTCCCCTTTTCATGCGCACACACACACAGAGAGTAAGAGTGGGAGAGAGCGAGAGGGAAATGTTGCCAGTGAGAGCCGCGCTGCGCGCACAGATTAAACGTTGCGATAAGCAGCAATTGGTATTTTGGTATTTTATGATATTCGAAATTTGTATTTGTATTTTTTGGTATTTTGTTATATGGTCGCCAGTTACAGGTTGAAAGAGCCTGTTGCTCAGTTAATTTGTTTTTGGTTTTTTCTTGTTATTGTTAACAGCAGCAACAGCAGCAACAGCAGCAGAAACAAAAACAACAATAACAATAATAATAATCGTAACAATAATTATTCGCGCGGTACTTTTCCACCATGCACGCAAGACAACAACAACAACAACAACAACTTTATTTTGGTTTACTTAATAATTTATTTATTATTATTTTTTTTTTAATTTTTTATTAAATGTTTTTTTGTTATTTAACGTTAATGCAAAAAACAAGCACTTAAAATATGAACATTTACATTTATTTGCCAACGTTTTGCTTTATCCTTCATAGACACTTGTTAATTGTTTATTTGCTTAAATAATAATATTTAATTTTGCATTAAATATATTTAATAAATTTCAATTGACACTTGTTCTGCTTGCACTTAATATTTTATTTTATTTGATTTGATTTTGTTGTTGTTGTTGTTATGATGTTTGTTTAGCTCGATTGGGTTGCGTGTGTTGCGCTTACATGATCTTTGAAAACAAGACAAAAATCTCTCGTATATCTATGCTACAAGTGTTGTCTCTCGGAAAACGACCTGCTCGCCACGCTGTTCAGATTGAAACTGTTGCACTCGGCAATCCGGTTTTGTTTTTTTATACTTCTGTTGTGAACTTGTGCGAAACTCTGAGAGCGACCCTCTTACCTCTGCAACATTGTTTGGCTGCTGGCTGCCGACAACAGCCGACTGTTGCTGTTAACTTAACATGCACGCATATGTATGTATGTGTGTGTGTGTGTTCTTTTTTTATTGATTTCTTGTGCGCCTATGTTATGCGCGCAGCTGGGGCAACATGTTGCGTGCCAATTTGTTGCCAGCACAATGTTGCTAACGTTCTGCTCGCGCTCTACCTCTCTCTCTCTCGCTCGCTCTTTCTCTTACGTTTTGCATGTGCGTGTGCTCTTTGAACCACTTGTTGCTGCCGGCATAAGTAAGCCCATCGCCCTCTCTCTCTCTCTCCCTCTCTGAGTATATCTTTCATCTTCTTTTACTTTTGTATTTCCCCTAGGTAACGTTTTTTTTTTAATTTATTAACTGACGCAATTAATTGCTAACTGTGGCAATAATTGCAACATGTAATTGCCGCAGAACAACAATCTCCATAAATTCCATTGTTATACCCTGCAAGCACACCAGTTGTTGAGTAGGCCAAACTCAAGCGAAAACTTGTCGCTTGAGAATTCTGTTGCCCTGGATTATATTCCTTTCAGCTTATGTATATAAACATTTGAAATTTGCATTGCATACTATTAGGCAGTCATATCCACTTTCAATACTATTCCAGGAAAGCCTACGATTTAGTTTTTTTTCCAAATTACAGGATATGCGTGCCGTCGATCATCGTTTAGGTTAGCTCACTTGTGCATTGTTAGCACATGACAAGCTAATTGAGCGGGAAATTTTATTCGAACGGAAAGTGCCCATGGAACCAGTTCAAAAAGTTCCAGAGGTCCAGGCGATGACTGTTTTTTTTTTCATTTCATTTTTTTTAGTCGGAGTTCAACTTGTTCGCCACTCAAAAATTTATAAAACTTACGCACAAAGAATCTTATGGTTAACAAATTCTGCTAATTTCATAACATAAAAAATTCTATAAATAGGTCGAACCCCGTGGCGGCTCAGCAGGTTGGCGTGACGATTGCAATCAATATACATACATATACATACATAGATCCACATAAGTATATTCCGCAGTTTTACGATTATATGCTAACAATTAAACTAATTAAATCATCATTTCGATATAATTATTGTGAATAAGCAAACCGAAGGCAATTACAGCACGAGTTAACTTATGGTCAAACAATTAGTTTGAATAGTTTTCTATTGATTAGCGAACAATTTTTATGACTCACGGACGCAAACGCAAAGGGTGTCAGCTATGACGTTCTCATACACTCCAATTATGGCATCATAATATTCCCATGATGCCCAAATACATATTTATATTGTTCGTAGAAAACTGACAATCTGATAAAAACAAGTGAATCAAAGTCATCGTAAATAATAAGCGAAATCTTAAAAAAAGTAAGTATATATCTGCTGGAAATTACAAAAAAAAAAAATAAATAAATAAATAAAATTCCAAAGTTCCAGATAATAGCAGCAGGTTGAAGTGAATTAACACAATTTCTGTAGCAAAAAAAAAGAACAGCTCAAAATTGAAAGTGAAAATATTCCGTTGTGAACTTTTATTTAACACTGTATGACGACAAGGGAAATATTCCATTCACACTAGAAAACATCCTAAATGCAGTTCAAAGACACGCTAGCATTGCATTGCTCTAGATCCATAAACAAAAAAATGTATTTTAAAACGATTATTTGATATTTGCTAATCTAAGCTTACTTTTAATACTAAAAAAACAGCAAATGCAGCTTAAAGAAAGAAGTGGTTTCATTTCCCAGAGTTTTGGCAACATTTCACGTATGAACTTTCAATTGTTACTAAAAAATACAAAACAATCTTTAGGAACACTGTTCATTAGCGAATATAACTACCTTACTAATTTATTACTAAAAAATACCAAATCAAGCTTAAGGAACACTTTTAGCTATCAGTTCCACTTTCCTTAGCAAATAGAACTAGCTAATAGCTCAAAAGTTCCAGGAACAGCTTCATGAGCTAGAAAACAGCTCAAAAGCGAAAGCACTTAAAACAAAACTGTTCCCATGCTCATAAATTGAATGCGTATGTACGCACACACACGTACACGCACACACACACAGACAAGCGCCCATTACTGGCAAAACGGAACCGGAAATTACAGCGAGCAATGTTTTAGCGTGTGCGTGTGTATGAGTGCGCCTATGTTTCGTATGTGTGAGTGTTGAGATAAAGAAGCCGAAAAAATGAGTTTGAATTGAAATGAAATATATGCCAACACACGGGCATATTGAGTGTGGAGTGTAAAAACCCGTAAATATTTCACGCTCAACAAACAATTGACCTTGTAACAATTTCTTTACAACAACAATACGTCCAAAAATATTTAAATTTGTTATTTGGGCAATGTAAATAAGTGAACGAACAGGAAGCAGACGCAGGGGGCTGGATTTGGTTTTTTTTTTCAATGTTATTAACCTCAAACTGGGCCACAGAGCAAACAAACAAAAGTTGAACTTGCAAATGCAAATGCAAATGCAAATGCCGCAAAAAAAGGGTGTGTGAGTGTGTGTATATGTGTGATAAAAAGTTAATAAACTGATAAACAAATATGCAAATATGCGAACAGTATAAAGAAGGCAAAGATCGAAATCGGAATTGGAACTTGAATCGGAATCAGAATAGGAATCGTAGGGTCGCTTACCTTAGGCGCTTGTTTCGTGTTCGATGCGAGTTTCTCGTTCTCGTTTAGCGTTTGGCGTTTGACGATTATCGCCGCCTATCGGCCGTTCTCTTTATGGCAAACTTTTGTTGCATCAAATTTTGGTATTTTTTGTTGTTGTTGCTGTTTTGTTTGTTATCTTCTCTTTGATCTTGCTTTAAACTTGACGCTGGGGCGTTTCTCTGGCGCTTGAATTTATCGCCATTTTGTATGGATTTTCGTTAGATCTTTATGTGCGTTGCGTTGATGCGGCCTAGGCGGCATAGATGGGCGTGACACAGCACAAAAAGCAATCAAAGAACAACAAAATTCTGCGCAATTGCTATGGTATTTAAATTGAGTTTGTACTTTTTTGCCTTTGGTATTTTTTTTTAGTTTCACACGCGTTTACTCTCACTGGCAGCTGCTGCTCTCTCTTGGTGCGTGGCAAAACTGACGATAATAGCTAGAGGCGGCAATCACAATCGTTATCATTCACAATGAAGCCGACGCGCAATGAATGAATGTGAATTGTCGTTTGTTTGTTTGTGTTTGCTGCTGCTGATCTGCACACAAACACACACACACACACACACACACATACGACGCACGCAAGCAAAGAAGAGACACTGCTCTCTCGCTCTCACAGACACACACTCACACACAGAGACTCGCTGCTTTGAGAGTGTGTGTAACATTCGCACGCAATGCGAGTGGTTGGCGCGTTTAGTGACATTCAGTGCCAGGGCATCAAAATTGCTTTACATATGCACGCACACACACATATACATATACACGGACACAGACTGATATACATATGCATATGTATCTTTGTAAATATATTTCCACATAATTGATACGCGGCGTATATCGAAGCTGTCGCCCCTGGCCAAGGGCCGAGCGATTCTCACGTTGTCACTGATAATTCACAATTGACTGTGTGTCATGCATACATACAAACAAACATACAGGCACACATGTTATATTATGTTAAATATGTATATATTTTTGAAAGTAACCAAAATATATCTGCAATGCACACAAAAACAAATACAAATTTTGTTGGCACATATAGAGACGAGTATATATATATATATAATTATATACTTATATCTTGCTATATGCCAAGGCGACGCGACTTCTCAAAAAATACACTAAAATATTCTCATTTTTTTGTATTATATTATATTTTGTGATTTCTTTTATGTCGAAAGCAAAATTGTCAAGCCGCATGAGGAACGAACGCAGACTAAATGCAAAAAATGAATTGACAAAATGTTGGACTCGCTGTTGGCTGTTGGGGGACTGAGCAAAGCGAGCGCTGAACAACACTGAGCACTGGAACACGGACGATCATGCGGATACACACACACACACGCATATACATTCACACATACATATATGTTGCTCGAGTTTGAGTGTCTGTCTGCGGCCCCAATACAGTCGCCGTCACCCCCTTTCCAAGCTCACTGATAACTGTGTGCGTGTGCATGTGTGTGTGTGTGTGTGTGTGTGTGTATGTGGTCAATGCATTGGCACAGTGGCATGGCAACCCTGGACACACAAAGGCCACAAATCAATGCAATGAACTGCTGGAGCGTAGCCCCTCGCGCAGCTACGCCACTGCCAAAGCACACGCACACAGATGCACCAATTGAAATTGAAATTGAAGCATGTAACTGTAATTCGCTCGCACTCACCAAAATAAAACGCGTCACGAGCATAAATGAGCAAGGAAATGTTTGTGAGCGATCATGCACGACTACAGCATGCGCATTAAAATTAAAATTGAAAATTGCATTGGTTTTCATATAGATAAGTAAATTCATAAAATTTAGAATATAATTGCACACACATATATTCGTTCAGTTATCGATAACTTGAAGTTCCCATAAGTATGCTGCACAGCATGTATTTTGTTTAGTTTATGTTTAGCTAAAATTAGTAATTTTTGTGCAATTGCCTAGCTGCAGGCTGTTGCAATGCATTTACAGTGCTATAAATATACTTATTCAAATTTATCGATAATTTATAAGTATTAGTTTTGTGCGCACATATGTGAACACATATTGAGACATTTGAGTTTCAAGAGGTATATGCGCGCATAGCATTAACTTATGGCCTCTGCTTGCTATATAGGGTATTCAAAAATTAAACACTGTTGTGTATGCGTGTGTGTGAAGTGTCTTTCCAGTCAGTTCTTGCAAGCAGCACCACCACCTTTCGACGCAACGTCGGCTTGTCATGTAAAAGCGTGTAAAATGTTTAAGTGTGTAAAGAAAAATGAAATAAAAATAAAAGTTTGAGCTGCGTCGCATATTATTGCCCATTTCCGTTTTTATTTTGAGGGGCGGCAACGGAGACAGCCCCGGACTTAAATATAAACGTAACCAAAGCCAAAGCCTAGCTATATATAAATACATATACAGATATATGTATATATATATATATATATTTATATATACGATATATACATATATATAAATTAAACGCCTACTTACAATTAGATTTACGATTGCGCTTTGAACTGTGCTTTATACACAGACATATAAATATGTATATATTTAGTAATATATGTAAATGCTGTATATGCAGGCAGTGATAGAGCGAGAGAGAGAGAGAGAGGGAATGAGATGGAGAACGAGTGAGATTACGTATACGTCAGCGTGTCAACAAACTTGTAATGTGGCACAAGTATGATTCAATAGATGTTTGTATGTAAGCTGAGAAACTGTGTAACTGGCAGACGCGTTGTCTGATCGTCAAATGTGGCAATAGTCAGGCAATAAATATATATTTCGCATTTGATGTAAGTTCAAGACATTTGCGTCTTATAAAATCGACATTTAACGGTAACAAAAGCGATTTCAATTGATTGGCTAAGTGCATTAGGGTTGTCGTTGCGGTTTTAGGAGGTGTTGGTTGGGTTTACTGACAGCTAATTGCCATATGGTCATATATTCTGAAAGATATGACTATGGACAGACAGACAGACAGACAGATAAACAGTTCGGCTAAGCTAAATGAGCGTCGCACACGCAAATTATAAAAAATACTTAGTTGTTGCAAATGTCAAGCACAAGTCACAAGCTTTCTCAAAATGGGCGAGAGAAAGAGAGAGAGAGAGAGTAGGAGAGAGTGTGGGAGGTGGTCAGACCTCAGCAAAGGTCACCCGCCATAGAGAGTATCTGTAGCTGTATCTGTATCTGTCTCAGTTGTCTCTGTATCTGTTTTTGTATCGTGCTTGGGCACTTAAGGCACATTTGGAACCAGATCAAACTGCTGCCATTTAAGAAAAAGCCACATTTTTAGTTAGTTACTTAGTTAGTGACTTTTAGTGGGCAGCTGAGCCAATCGGCAATTGCATAAATATAGTAAAGCTCAAAGCAAATATGCATTAAATATAAGCAACTAGCATTAATAATCATAAAACTTGCTGTTGTTATATATAGAGATATATCTATATTATGTGAGCACATATATTAAAAGCTAGCCAATAGGTTCTGCCTGCAATGCTGTCAAAATAAATGTTTCAAGTGAATCAGACGCGGAATCTGGGCTTACATTCCACTTTATAGCTACTATTTCATGCGCTTGTTATTCAAATTATCTGGAAATTGCTTTCAAACTCAAGTTTTAGCTTGTAAAGTGAAAGAATAATGTCTTCGTAGAGTAACTTTTCTTATTGGACACGAATAAAAGTTATATGTACATTGTATTGTATATTGGGTTTGTTTTTTAAACTTTAAATAAGATTTTACTTGAATAAACTTGTTAAAAATTTAGTTAGACCATGAATATATAAAGCTTTCTGAAGAGAAATAGGTGAATTTTACATATCTGCAAAAATTCTTTTGTTTTTTTTATATTTGATTATTTTTGGCTCAGATTTTCATACTTTTCTATGAGTTTTTATATACAGCAGTATTCATAAAAATAGTAGTGCGATTGAAATGTTGAACAGCAAAATTATTTGATAAACATTTGAATACTCGTTTCAAATTGTTTTGAAAAATTAAAGTTCATCACAAAACAACATTACAGGCGCACTACTATTATTATGAACACAGCTTTATATTAAAAAAAAAAACATCACAAAAAAGTTAAAAATAGTGAAGAATTTAAAAAAAAAAGGTATGAAAATCTGAGCTAAAAAAAATTAAACAAAAATACGACTTTTTCTAGATATTTCACAGTTTTGAATTCTCTTTAAAAAGTTTTATATGTTAATATTAATAATTGAGATCAGGAACTGATCTCAAATACTATATGTTTATCTATCTTTTCATATTTCTTTATGTAAAATGAACATTTTCGTTTTTTACTATATGAAAAACCTATATATGTTTACTATATTAAGAAGTTAGGAACATTTTGAAAAATATATAATTTTAAATAGTTTTTCGCTCTATTTTTCAACACTTTTACAGTTCAGTTCCAAATTTGATACAGAGCAGCTAACCATCGACTATTAGGCTGGTACAGTTAACTTATGTGTCTTAGACACTTTTAACTTTTTTTTTTTTTACATTTTCTATTTCCACTTTGATTGCAATTATAGATCAGCTTTCAAACCCGTTTTCTCGCTGTTTGTCTAAAAATAACTTTGAGCCCCGCCAAGTTTTATTTAATTTCAATGTGGTTTACACAGATCTTAAAATGTACTCACCATTTTGAATGATTTTTTTTTGAGCTGTAACTGTCTGTAGCTGTGTTGAATGTGGCTAAAAACTGTGCTGGGTTCTGCAAACTGTGCCAAAATGTTTGCGAAACTTCTGGCCAAGCGGCTTATATATGCTAACCAAAACGGGGGGGTTGCCGTCGACTCTGGGCGGTTATTGCGGTCTCCTCTTTGCATAATACGCGACGGCTGCGGCGGCTGCTGCTGCTGCTGCTGCTGATTACAAAGGCGCCCCTCAAGACAACTGTATAAATTAGATAGAGCAGATATATATGAGTACATTTGAGTGGGTTTATGATTATGATTATGTGTTACGTTGATTAGAATGCGAGCGCGCGCTCTCTCTCTCTCTCTCTATCTTTCGCTTATCACTTGTTGCTGCTGTGTTTTAATGTGCATGTCCAATGCTTATAGCGCCATCCATTGAATTCATCTTCATCGTCATCGTCATCGTCGCCATTGTCAGCTGAAGTGCAATTTGTTTAGCCCACAAAGGCTGTCATTAGCCAAATGTCTAGCAAGGACGATTCATTATGCACATCGATATGCGCTTATTGAGCTTGCCAAGCGCGAAAGGCGAAAGCCTTTCACTTTCCCAAGCAGCGGGTTAGCACAGGCATAGTCAGTGGATAGAGCTGAGCAGCTTAGCGGAAAAGAAGCTAAAAGACTTAAACAAATTTTGCATTAGTAGACGAGCTTGGAAATTGTTGTTGTTACATTTAAACATTTAATAATTTATGCATAACAATTTTATTTTAATTTAATAAGAGTTTTCAGAGCACCTTAAGGGTTCTTTTAACAAGGTAGATTGTCTGGCTGCGACGGTATCTCAAACATAGCCGAACGACATTTATAGATTTATGTCTGAAAAGCCAGATCTAATAGAATCAGCTTTGGATGCTGCATGTTCAAGCTCTCCAATTACATTTAGTTTAGTTCTTAGTTACATCAAATATTGTTGCTTGGAAATATTTGCCTTTTCTATAATACATATTTAAATTATTTACTTATTTGACTCATTTTTAAATTTTAAACCTTTAGCTTGAACAAATTACTTTATATATATATATTGTATTTATATTTAATTTCAAATCAATTACTTATATACCTTTACTTTATAGCAAAACTTCACACAAAATTTACTAAAATTATAAATTCAATTTATTTCTTTTTTATTTTTTATAAAGCTGCTACAATGTTTATGTATTTACATATTCTAAAAAAATATCGTTTTATTCGTTTCCGAGTTCTTATGTTCTACTTAAATTTACCAAAAAACTTATTTTTGCCATGATGTCCGTGCCCATGACCATGGCCGCCTCCGCCTCCGCCTCCGCCGCCGCCGCCGCCAACAATTACCGGCTTGACCACAACAATGGGCTTCACGACGACGGGCTTCACGAACACCGGCTTGGACTTGATGAACTTGGCGGGCAGTTGGCTTAGAAGCTGCACTGGATCTGGCAGATTCCCAAGTTTCTGCTGCAAAAGCGTCGCCTTTCCTTGCAGTTTGTCAAGTGTGGGCGTGGCCAGCGCACAGGCTGCAATGGCCAGCAGCAGCAGCAGCAGCAGTTGACACCTGACCAGTTGCATAGTTAGCTATGTATGAAGTCGTCTAACTTGATGTTGGACTATTTATGGTTGAGCAATAGGCAGCATGAAAAGCTTAATTGACATTCACGAATTGTCGCCTTTTTTTCGCTCTGCGCTCTTCACTCTTATTCTTTATCGCTCAAAACTCCTATAGTGGCTGTTGTTGTTGCTGAGAATTCCCCCCAGTTGTAAGTTGAATTAATAATGATTATTCAGTTGGCATTCCGTCGGACGCTTCTCTAGATTCTCAATCAGAGAAATGACGTCTTCAGCTCTTTTTATAATATACACATACATATGTATTTATAAGGTTTATACAATCCGAAAAGAGCACTTGTTTTGCATTTCGCATGATTTGAATAAATTTCTGTTTGTTTTACTTAAACATATCTCGCTTTGAATTGCGGAAGTCAAATACATTTTGTCTTACATACTTTCATGTCGCAGGGCGATCAATCGCATAGTTCTTAAAGCTTAATATATATCTATATATACCTTTATATATTTGATTATATTTTGTATAATTATATTTATGTACTTCAAGGAAATCATGTTTACATGTTCGTGTTCTAATTTCAACAGGCAAAATTTAAACTCAATGTGCTCATTCAAATTCTTAACGAAAAGTAACTTATCGCGCGTTGCACTACTGCGAATGTGTAAGCGCTTTGCAACACTACTCACAATGAGTCGTTGTGAAATCAAAATGTGTGCAATATTGCGTTTTTGTCTCGATATATTGGGTTTAAATGTAGTTAAGGTATTTATGAAATGTAAGTATGTGTACGTGTATCACATACATGTGTGCATGTATGTGTGTATTAATTGCTTAATTCTTGCCTTGGTTTATTTCCTCAAAGCGTTTGCGCTCGAGCTCGCGAAATGTGCGCCGCATGGCAGGTGGCGCGCCAACCAACTGGCGTATAACTAAGTTCTTCTCACAATATACGCTTGGATCGTAGGTAGCCACTGGCGGCTCATCGTCCCAGTTTTCAGATGATTCGACCAAATCAACTGGCGACGGACCAGGTTCGGTCGGCGGCAATGCGTCGGGCTGTTGGAATCGCACAAAATCACATCGGTTCTTGCAGTTCAGCATATGTTCCTACCCAAATACATATATTCAACGTTCATCTATTGTTTATTTATGAGCTATATTTACTTACATTCATATCGGTACTCTGTATCAGATGGGTATTATTGAAGGGACAGTGTATCAAGCCGCTGTTGGCATGATTGCGTGCACAGCGTGTTAGATGCCAGGCGAAGCGTGTGGGCATCAGGCTATGGCTCTCATCATAAGGACACTTTATATAATTCTTCGTGTCCGGCTTGAGCTCAGCTTGTTTATCCGAAGAGGACGACAAATCGAAAGCGCGAAAATTATTCTCAGATGACATTTTCACACAATTTGCGCAAGCAGTCAAATCTGAAAATAAAATAACTTACAAATCATATTTTTCAGCTGGAAATATTAATTACTTACACAACTATTTGTATTTCGATATATTTATTGTTTTATTTTTATTTTTTTTGCTCGCGTTGTGCTCCGTTCTTCAAGCCTAAAACGAAAAGCGGCAAAATTTTAATAACAGTTACTCAAAAGGTGCTGGTGCAAAAGTGCCGTTAGCTGCTAAGTTAACACAAATTCAAGTATTCGCGGAATATTTTGATAATCTGCTTTAATTTCAATATAATTTTTATAACTTTTGAAATTATTACAGGAAGCTTTGCACACTCTTAATATGAAGACAGTTTTCAAATGACTGAATGAACAATTTTTATTCGATTCATCAAGCAAGGCCTATTAAGTTATCTGTAGAAAGTTTTGAGGCGAAAAATATGTTTGTATGCGATACATCAATTCTCCTTCTCGTAAATGACATTTTCTAGATGCTTTGAAATTTTCGTTGCATCTCGTGACTGGTTACTTGATAAGTACTCGTACAAAGTAACGAGCTTGTGAGTACCCATCCCTGGAACCGTGAACCAGTATTAATGATCGGGAAAAGCAATAGTAATCGGCTACTTATTTATTTCAAATAGAAATGGACGAAAGTGTTATAGTAATTAACGATTCAGTCATTACAATTGAAAGTGATAACGATGTGGAAGATGGCGAAGTGCAAGAAGTCGTTACAGTGCAGATAAACAATGCCGCCAATTTGCAGCAACCCCCAATTGAAGAGCCAAGCGGAACGACGAATCACCAGGTACAGCAAAACGAAAGAGAGAAACAAAACAAATTGTTAAAATTTTAATTTGATAAATGGTAATGTTCATGTATTCAAGCAGAACTCAAACGCAACTGTAGATGACCAAGTCTTCGAAGTAAAATTTCAAAATGTGACAGAATATGACAGATTGCAGGAGCGTCTGCTCCAAGCGCTGCAGACGACGTTTGCCGAGGAGAGATTTGTGTACAAAACAACAGAGCAAAGGATTAGCGTGCATGCCCGATCGAAATCGCCAGCATCGGATCTGTTTATGATAGATACTGCGCCGACGTGCAAGCTAAATGCTGCCCAAGTGCCTTCATATAAGCGCTGCCAAGTTGAGGTGCTCGATGAGGAGACCTCCGTACGTAAAAAACAAAAACTAGATGAAGTTAACAAATGCTTCCGGCCCAAAGCACAATCCGCTTGCTTCAATTGCGGTGGCACAGATCATTCGCTGCGTGAGTGCACACGGCCGCGCAATCAGGCGCGCATACAGCGTGCACGCAAGAAGAAGGTGGAGCGGTATCACGTGGATACGGAGCAACGTTTCGCGCACATTCGACCTGGAAAGATAAGCAGTAAGACACGCCATGCCATGGGCTTTAGCCGAGGGGAGCTGCCATTCATGTTCTATCGTATGCGTGTGCTGGGCTACCCGCCCGCCTGGCTGGAGGAGGCAAAGGTGCAAAGCTCTGGGATAGCGCTCTTCAATGCGGATGTAAGTGACAGTTGATATATGATTATATATGTGTATCTAAATTCCATTATCTGACTTTGCAGGGCAGCGAGGTGCAGGCACCGCAGCAGGAGGAAGGCGAATCGGAAAGCTTTAAATATGATGTCAACAAAATCATTGACTTTCCTGGCTTCAATGTAGAGCCAGGTCCCAAGTTCTATGATGTAATTATGTACAGAGATATATAAACCACAATATTCTAAACATGTGTTCTCCCTCCAGGATTTTCAGCATCATAATGTGCCACGCTTACAGCAGCATCAGTTGAAGGCGAACTTCATCAAGTCGCTGGGCGAGAATGTGACCAAAGGCTATAAACGCAAGAAATTGATAGATTTGCCAGCGCCACATGATGCTAGTCTCGAAGACAATGAAAATGATACAAATCTCGTAGAACACGATATGGATCTGGATGACGACGATGATAACGATGAGGCGGCGCAGCTGGAAGAGCAGCCAGCTTTGCCCTTTGCAGACGCCAGCCAAACTGTGTCGCTGGCTGAGCAAGAGCCAAACAAGCGCAGTTTATCGCCCACGCTGGACGACTTGCAGGCGCAGCAGGCAGTGCTATTACAGCAGCTCGAAACGAACACCTCACTCAACACAAGTGAAGTGGAGACAACGCTCCCTCAAGCAGCCGAGGCAAATCACTGCCCAGAGACGCCAGAGAAGCCCGCTTCTAGTCAGATTCCCATCTTTAAAGCCCCATCCATAGCAGGCACACCCATATTGAAGTTCTCCGTGTATGACAAACTGCCTGAGGGCGATAATTTCAAGGTGGGCGTCAGCGATGTTATCAACTTTGAGAATCTGCCCGATTCCACCGGCAAATATGAGCAAATGAAGGATTTGCTCAAGAATGTGCGACGCAAAATGGAAGAGCTGCAAAACGATGAGGATTAAGCAATAAGCAAGCATTTTTAAACTTCGATATACAAATTGAGACAAGGACAGACATGGCCTTTAAATAGTATCAGCATTAAGCCTATGTAAATCATTTTAGCTGTTTTTTGCACCACTATTTTTTCAAGTGCAGACAAAATTTATTTACCAATTATAAATTGCACATAGAGAAATCATGAGAATATATGAATATTTATACATATATAATGTAATATAATATATATATATTCATACATACATACAGACGCATATAGTACGTAATTCAGTAAGTTTTTTGTACAAAAAGTTTGATATTGATTAAACGCGATAGACGGATATAGAAGAGAGAAAGATTAAACTAGTTTGAATGACACACACAACAACAGCGACATATACAAACATAGAGACATATAACACATGGAACATATAACACATAAAACATGTATGCATATAACATCGATATTAACATTTGCATTTCATTGCACTTATTTTTGCATTGCATTATTTTTATTTTGTATTTTGTTTTTGTCTTCCACTATAGATACATATATATATATATATATATACATATATGTGTGTGTGTGTGTGTATGCTGGCTGAGGCCTCTGGCTCGGCCTCTGTGTGTTTGTGTATATGTATATATGTATGTAATCGTGTGTGTGTGTGTGTGTGTGTATAGTTTGGCTAAACAAAAAGAAAATGAAAATGCAAGCTCTCCATCTCGTTAATGCAGCTTTCCATGCTTAATTGATGGCCGGCGGCTGCGGCGGCGGCGCTCCATCGGGATTATTATCGCGACGGCTTGGCTTAGTGTTGGTCAACTGACGCCAAGTGCTTGGGTTCATGATATACATGAACATGGCCAATAGCATGAATACCATGGCTATGGTGAAGCTGCTGTCAGAGTCACGGCCAGTCATCGCCTGACCCGGCTGCATAATGCGTCCACTAACTGCGGAAGCAGATAACAGCAAATCAATAAAAAAAAAAAACATACAAATTCACAAAACTTTAAGCAAATACAATTTACCATCTATGCACTCGGTATCTGTGCAGGCGTTCTGATTCTGACGTATCTGTTGATAATTTAAATATATATATAGTATATGTATGTATGTGTGTGTGTATATATAGTTAGCTGGCTCACTTACAAAGTTGATAAGCCTTTGCATCGCCAGCTCGTGCGACCAAATGCATTCGCAGCCATCGAATTCGTCTGCCATAATTTGCAATTCACTTTTTTCTTATGCTTGGCGATGTTTCTGCAACATGGAATCGGGGTTTATGTTTACAAAATTAGTATATGCAATAATTATACGTATATGTTATATATATATGCACTGCATAAAGAAATTTTGGACTGACGTGGCAAAGTAATAAGAATGACAAAGCGTACGAAACACAACTGGCAATAATATCAAATAGTACAAATCATAAACCGTATTTGAAAATGTTCTCAACTGAAACGAATTTTTATTTTCTGTTTTTTCCTTCTCTTTTATTTTGTTGGTGTTGTTGTTTTGCAAGCGAAACAAAACGCTGCGAATAAATGATTAGAGCTTGAACGTAACTCTCAGATAGTAGAGCCCCTATTATAGTGGTGTACACTATAGTATATAGCAATAAAAAAAATTGTATATGTGTTTACAGTAAAAATCTGGATTAACGAACTGCCCTTTAGTTGAAATGTCTAAAACTTACAACAATTTTTCTTTTTTTTTTAATGCAAAAATTTCAAAACAAAATTTTTATAAAAATTTCAAATTTTTTTTTTTTGTAAAACGGTAAAAAAAAGTTTTGTCTAGTAAATTTGATACGAGAAATGTTATTTTTTTTTTTTTTGTATATTTTGAAGGAAAAAGCAATATTACTTTTTTTTATTTTGAATTTAATTTTTATTAAAAAAAATATATTAGTATTGTATTTTGAAATAAAATAAAAATTTGCCAATTTTTACAACTTTGCCAGCATCCCAAAATTGATTAAAAAACATAAATAATTTCTATTAAACACACACATTTTGCCAGTTATTGTGTACATTTTCAGCATAGTGAGTATTCACTGTATGTGCCGTTAGTATCTCTGATAAAGTCGTTGTTTTTATTTAGAGCGAGAGAGCCGTAGTTAATACGCCATCATTTTAAATAGCCTAAAGAAAAATTTGAAGCATTGCATATGTGCCTGTGTGTGTGTGTGTGTGTGACACACAAACACATATACATGTACTATGTGTACCGTATGCATGTGTTAGTATGCCGAAGCAATATAAACAGAACTGTTCTCATCCAGGCTTTATTTCCAATACACACAATCGACCTTGGATAGAAACGCCTATGAGTTGAAGATAACAAATATGACCACAAAGCTTGAAATATAATTAACAGAGTAAGAAAGGCAAACACATATTTGATTACACCCACACACACACATACATTTGTTTGTTTGTTTGTGTAACAAGTGTAGGTGAGTGGACTTTCACGCAAACATGTTGTTGCGGGCATATGCGTAATTAGCATAGCTAAATTGATTAAATGTCAATTAAAACGCAGTCATTTCCAAGTCAATTGACATTTTGACATTTGGCAAAATGTAATAATGAAGTCACTTGCATATTTGATTGTTTTGCTTTTTGTATTTGGGTCTTTTCCAATGGAAATTATGCAGCGGGGACGTAAACAAACTGCATTAGATATGTTTTTTTGCGGCCTGCAACAACTATAACTGAATGTATTTTGCTTAATTGTACAATTATTATTCACACTTAAGCATTTATTGCTCATTTACATTTGATTAAGATTTTATCTTAGTTTTAAAGCTGTGTTTATTATAACAGATTAGACTATTTATTTTCTTACAAATTGGAATTGGAATGAGTGACTGGAACTCACATATGGTAGTGTTGGTAAACGTTCGTCTCTGTAATGTACTTAAAAATCGCACCGCCAGCACTGCAAAATTTATGTATAACGACTTTTGCTAGTTTTTGTGGCGCGTATTTATAATTCAAATTTCTTGTGTTGATTTGTTGCGAATGCGACTTAGACCGAGTCGACGAGTTTTGTGCGTGGGCGCATAGATGGGCGAGAGCGCATCTTCACTTTTACGCTTACACATACGCTTCCTTACGAGGCGTGGCGAATCTTGCGAGCAGCTGCGCTCCCTCACAGAGGGTTGGGGTTGTTCCTCATTTTCCTTTAGATTGTTTACTTTGTGACTTGGCATTGGAGTGCTTGTCGCTGCTGCCATTGAAGCAAATTTTCTAATTGGCGTATGACCGGCATCCGCATTGGAGTTCTCTGAATTTCGCTTTTGTTTCCGTCTTTTATTGAGAGATAAGAGATTACGCCGTGTTATTATCGAACTCTTTGTTTCTCTGTCCAGAGGCGAACGCTCCGAGAGCTGTGTTAAAGAAGACTGCAGCTGTGTTAAAGAAGACTGCAGCTCTGTTGTGCATTTGGGCGTCTCGAGAAGGAGATCAGGTCTATTTTGTGTATGGTGATTTGCTGTATTCAAACTAATGCTTTGCCTGTCCTCTAAGTCAAGCGGGTAGATTCCATCAAGAGCTTCAATTGTCAACTTCGGCACTACTTTTTCCTTTAGCTCCTCTACGCTAGCTTTGCTGCAGTTGGCGGCTACTGACTTGCTTTTGGCTGTATAGTGTTCATCACCATCATCTGTTTTTGTTTCCTCTGGTTGATTGGCTTCCAAGTCAGCCATTAGCATTGCTGCCTTCTGCCTCATCTCTTTCGTTAATTTGAGCACCTTGTTCGAAGCAGTATAAAATTGAGGTTGATCAGTTTCATCATCTACTTCTTTCATGATCTGAGAGCAACTGGCTGCAGCTTTAGTCCTGCTTTCCCTCAGCTCAACTGTGTTTAACGAGTTCTCTGTTCCGACTGGATGAATTGCATTCACAGCTTCCAAATCAGCCATCAGCATCGCTGCCTTCTGCCTCATCTCATTCGTTAATTTGAGCACCTTGTTCGAAGCAGTATAAAATTGAGGTTGATCACTTTCATCATCTACTTCTTTCATGATCTGAGAGCAACTGGCTGCAGCTTTAGTCCTGCTTTCCCTCAGCTCAACTGTGTTTAACGAGTTCTCTGCTCCGACTGGATGATTTGCATTCACAGCTTCCAAATCAGCCATCAGCATCGCTGCCTTCTGCCTCATCTCTTTCGTTAATTTCACAACCTTATTTGAAGCAGTTCGAAATTCGACTGGATTTTCCATTTCAGCATGCAAATTATCATTAGCAATTTCTCTTGTTGTCTGGAAGCAGCCAGTTTGAGCCTTTTGTTGAATCTCCGTCATAGAATCCTCTATTCTTTCTTGTGGTTTCGTATCGACTGTTTTCAAATCAGCCATCAGCATCGCTGCCTTCTGCCTCATCTCATCGGTTAATGTCACAACTCTATTCGCAGCAGTCCGAAATTCAATATTTTCTGGAATTTCATTTTGTTTACACTCTGCCTGTTGCTGTCTAGCATTTGGTCGAGCATCTGGTATATCTATAGGCTGCCATTCGCTAAATGGTATCACATCCAATTGATTACTAACATCGAGCTCATCTTTTATTTGTTTACTGTCTGGTATATCCATTGGCTGCCATTCACTCAATGGAATCCCAGCGAGCAATTCACAGTCTGTCGCAACTTCAGTTCTCTTTGAGGCTAACACCTGCTCCTTCTTCTGCAAGTTCTCATTTCCTGCTTGATCCTCGGCAACTATTTCCAAATCAGCCATCAGCATAGCTGCTTTCCTTTTCATTTCCTCTGTTAATTTCATTGCTTTATTCGATGCAGTGCGAAACTGAATGATTGTTGACTTATCAACTGAATTTCTAGTTTCTACTTCTTTACTTATCTCTTCCTTTAGCTGTGACTTGGGTTGCCATTCACTAAATGCAATCATTTCCATCTCCACTTCCTCTTTGCAATTCTGCCCTTGCTGTTCTTCTACGTTTGAATTTTCAATTTCCATGGGCTGCCATTCACTTAAGGCTATTCCCTCAAGTAATTCAAACTCTGAAGTTTCTTTAGCTTCTTCCGGCTGAGTCTTCCTAGAGTATACTTTCTTATCTTCACATAAGTTGGTGTCTGAAAGATTTTTTTATTAATATATTATATAGCCAATTATTGATTTAGAATTAACCTTGCAATTTCTCAACTCTTCCTGCGGTTTCATCTCTAAATAATGAAAACTCAGCATTATCTGTAAAAAGAAAAATCTTTAGTATATGCCAGGCATGTTCGTAAAGAAAGATCACTTTTCAAATTTTGAGGGCATCACAGCAAAAATAATCGAAAACCGAATTTTCATTGCCCGGGAAATTTAAAGTCAAAATATTACTTACCTATTATTTTACTATCACAGTTATCATCAAAATATTTACATTGCTCTGTGTCGTCAATAAAGTAACCAATTTCTTTCAGAATACCGGTTGCATCCTCGTCTTCAAACTCATTTGGCCCCAGCACTGTAGAATTCTTCAATTCCATTTGCATATCGGGCAAATTAATCGATTTGTTTGAATTGCTTTGAGTGTTGAAAAATGCGCTCAGATTTAGCAAATTCTCACAGATCTTTTGCGAGCTATTCGCATCGAAGTCGCAATTTGTTCGTGTGGGCACTTGGGTGTTGTAATCCTCTTGTACAGACAGCTCCGAGGACGAGCGGCTGAAACGATCCTCATCATCAGTTCCGCCAGCTGGTGTATTTATTTCTAGTCGTTTCTTTCCAAAAGTTTTGATTTTCTTGCCACGAAAACGAAACCAGGGAGAGTAATCTTCTAGTAACAGCTCATCGTCGTCCTCCACGTATGTGGGCGACGCACAGAAATCTCTCAGTATCAGCTGTGTAATGTCAGCTGTCTCTTTTACTTCTGCCTCTGGCTCATCTTGCTCAATGTCCTCCACATTATGTTGCTCCAACATGGATTGCAACGTAGTAAAATTTTGTGATGCGGGTATGAGCCGCACTCGTACTGGCTCTTGTAGTGCACGTAGACAATCCAAGCGATCGGCTTCATAAAGTCGTCGTTCGTACAATTCCCAATCTTCCAATTGTGATTGTTGCTTTGAGTTTCCAAACGATCCTCGTGATCCCGTCGACAGCTTGTCCGGTACGTTATAATTGTGGGGATATCTTTTATGCTTGCGCACGGAGCCATGACCACTTAATTCTGTTGGTGTTGCAGCTATGCTGTAGTCATCGTCATCATCATCTGCCATGTTCAACAGGCAAATCCATGCCCGAATTTCCAGCGACGAATTTTAGAGCCGCTTTGTTTATATATTCCACCAATCGATATGTCTTTTAGCTGTTATCGACTGAAGTTGATAGAGCTGCCAATTGATTAAATTATTGTGAACCAAAATTTTAAACAATATATATGGACATATACAGTTAATTTTGTCTTTAAATTACAAATATACCTTATATTAATTAAAAATTTAAAAAATAGCATATAAAACATCTGAGATATCCATATTTTAAATAAATTAAGGTGTACCATTTTGAATTTAAAAATACCAGTTTTGGTACATTTCCTGCTCGAACGTTGTTGAGCACTCTTACCTTATCTTATCGATAATATTTATTAGTTGTGTCTGTTTTCTGAGTGCTGTTGAGTCAAAGTTAGAGTTAAGTTATCCTGGATAATGGGTATACCTACAGCGGTGCTTCGTACCCAGCTAATGGGCTTGACGAACTTCATTGGGACACACAAAGACCAGGCCGACAAGTACCGCCAGCTGCTAAAAAGCGTACTCGCAAACACCGGCCCCGAATTGATCGATACATTGAAACTCTTTGTTGAGGCCATTGTCAATGAGCATGTTAGCCTGGTCATTGCGCGCCAGATTCTCAACGATGTGGGCGTCGAGTTAAGCAAATTGCCCGACGACATGTCCAAGCAGCTGTCCCACTTTACCCTCGAGAAGGTTCATCCACGCGTCATCTCATTCGAGGAGCAAGTGGCCGGCATACGTTTCCATCTAGCCAACATCTACGAACGCAATCAACAATGGCGCGATGCAGCGACTGTTCTGGTCGGCATACCTTTGGAAACAGGTCAGAAACAATATTCCGTGGAATGCAAATTGGGCACATATTTGAAAATCGCACGACTCTATCTGGAGGACAACGATTCAGTGCAGGCTGAGCTGTTCATCAATCGTGCCTCGTTACTGCAAGCCGAAACAAACTCCGAAGAACTGCAGGTAACATTCGCATTTTGAGCTCCATCTTCCTAATCATGCTATATACTATCTGACCTTTAGGTTCTCTACAAAGTGTGCTATGCCCGCGTTCTTGACTATCGTCGTAAATTCATTGAAGCTGCTCAGCGCTACAACGAACTGTCCTATCGCAAAATCGTGGATCAGGGCGAGCGAATGACTGCTTTGAAGAAGGCTCTAATCTGCACGGTTCTAGCTTCTGCTGGACAACAACGCTCTAGAATGTTGGCTACACTCTTCAAGGATGAGCGCTGCCAGCATTTGCCCGCCTATGGCATACTGGAGAAGATGTATTTGGAGCGCATTATAAGACGCTCAGAGTTGCAAGAATTTGAGGCTTTGTTGCAAGACCATCAGAAGGCTGCCACACCGGATGGCTCATCCATATTGGATCGTGCGGTCTTTGAGCACAATTTGTTGTCAGCCAGTAAACTGTATAACAACATAACATTCGAGGAATTGGGTGCTCTGTTGGATATACCCGCTGCCAAGGCAGAAAAGATTGCTTCACAGATGATCACGGAGGGGCGCATGAATGGACACATTGACCAAATTTCTGGAATAGTGCATTTCGAGAATCGGGAACTGTTGCCCCAATGGGATCGTCAAATCCAATCGCTATGTTATCAAGTGAATTCCATTATCGAGAAAATAGGCGTGGCCGAGCCCGACTGGTTGGATAAACAGAACTGAACAAAAACGGGGATTAGCATCATTTGAAAAATCCACTGGGATTCTCATCCTAACCTTGAACCTTTTTATAATTTAATTTACACTTGCCTCTGGAGTTCCGCATGTAAAATTTCATTTTGAATTTAAGAAATAAATGGCGTATGATTCGATGAATCAATGCACCCAAAAAACAACAAAAACAACACAGTAAGAGAAAAATCGTAAAAATATAAATTCAATTTATATATGAAACATGTACATACATATATTCACAATGGTATTTTTCTATTCGTATAATTCACAAAATATTTCTGTATACACATACATACATATCTATAAATATTTATATATATATATATATATATATAGATATGTATATATATGGTATACAATTTGAACTCTTAGACAACTAGCGGAAAGTTTTGCTTTTGTATACAATACAAATACAAAAACAATTGTATATATATATATAGCAATTTATATATATATATATATACGTATATATTTGATGTAAGAATAACTAGAAAACTTAAATGTTGAGGGTCCCATTCTAGTAACTTGTACTACCCACGGCCTAAAATTCCAAAAATGAACATTTGAAGTTAACTAAATTAGCAATAACTAATATAATAGACTAATTAAATGTACAGCAAAAATTTAACTAAACAAAATGCAAAACAATTTGCTCGCAAGCAAATCCTATAAAAGAATAAACGAAACGCTCCTCCGATATTGTGCATTAGAAAAAAACATCCGTATACCAAACTTTGAAATGGAGACTCTCGATGCTCGCCTTAACTTAAAAGTGAAAGTAAAGTCATCCTTGGGTATTCGCCGAGGACTCCTCATTCAGCTGCATTTGCGCTAAGGTGCGTACAACAACGCCACGATTCACGGGCGTCAGTCCTTGGCAGAGACCAACGACAGCGTCCAGGGCAACATCCGGACAGTCCTGGCAAAGGAAATTTACAAATATTAATTTATTAAACTATATCAATTGAAATCTAAATAAACAACCTCTAGCATCTTCGATATTGTCGAGATAATGGCATCCCTCTTCACAGAGTTAACATTTTTGGACACAATCGATTCGCTATTTGATTGTTCCTGATACCAGCGAACCATTTCCTCATTCTTGTCCCACAAATAGGCCTGCCAAAAGAGACATATTAATATCATCTATATATGTAGTGGCAGCTGGCTTTGTAACTGTACCTCAGTAGCGCCCTTCTCCTCGACTAGCCAGCGACGCAGCATCTGCTTGGCCTGACCCACCGAGAGGTTGTCTTGTGCGCGTAGGATCTTCTTAATATACGCATCCTCGAGCAGCAGTCGACGCAGACGCCAGTAGAGCCAGCGGCGCGATTCACGCCACGGCACAATTTCGCTGATGCATTCCTTTTCGAGCATGCGCTCAGGCGTATCGTGCAGATCGGCAAAGTGTACGGCGACCGTATGATACACGTGCATGAGGACTGCAATGCGTGCCTTAATCTTCTCATCTAGCTGTGCTGCCTTTACCTTATCGCCAGCGGCGACGGCCTCGTCATGCTCGCGTTTTAGCTGTAAATATCACATTGAGAATTAGCTAACTATATAGATAATATATATATTATGTCTGCCTCACCCCAATGGTGGTGCCATCTAGGCGATGTATTGTCTTAATCAGATCTTTCTCTTTGTATTTGATCTCGACAATGCCCTCCGGTTCTAGCACACCGCCACGTGCCTCTGGATCGGCATAGGTTTCCATGTAACGCGGATTGATCAGAGAATCAAGCACAGCCCAGGCACCGCCACGCAGCTCAGCATTTGGTGGCAAATAGATGAGCACCGGCTTTTTGTACTCTCGCAGTCCATCGACAATGTAGGCGCCAAATTTCACAATTTGCTCATACATGTCCTTCATGCCGCCGGAGAAACCACGCCAGTTCGCAAACACAATCAATGGCAGCTCTTCGCGGCCGAAATCTTTGATCGCTTGCGCTGTCTTGTACGATGAATCAGGATACCAAACCTGGCCAGCCTGCTGCAGTGTCTTGGCTTCCGAATCCAAATTAGCGGGATCTGCTGGCATTTCCACTTCGACAGTGCGCGTCTCTACGGCTATAACGCCAACTGGCACACCACCTAAACGGGCACGACCCGTGACCACGGTCTTGGCCCAGGGCGCCATAATTTCGCTCCATGAGTCGCGATCAAAGAAACCATTCTCCCACTCATTGGCATTGGCGGGATTCACACGACCAGCGAGCATCCAGCGTGGATCATAAGGCGATTTGGTGGGCATAAAATCGACAGGACGATCAATGCGATCACTGGGCAAAATAATGGGCAGATCGCAGCCAATATAAGCGGGAATGTATGAGAGCCAGTCGAGTATTGTGTAAACACCATCCAAGTCGATGGCTTCCGTTTTGTGGGTGACACCATTGTTGAACATGATCTGTACGCCACCAAGCTGATTATTGGAGGCATAGACCTTGCGACCGAGGAGCTACAGCGAGTATATTAAAGGGAGTATAAGTCTTAACTTTTAGCTGAGATAGATATATGCCTTTAACTTACCTTATTCAAAGCAGCATAGCCCGTGAGTATAATATGCGAGTTATCAATCTGTATGACGCGCTGGCCAAGACGAACGACGTAAGAGCCAATGCCAATAGTGCGACAGGTGACCATCGCAATGGTTACAATTTCCTCGTACGCCTGAGACGTTTCACCCGCAATCAAACCAGCATAGCGCAAATTCTCAACGCCCAGACCATCATCCTTGCCAATGATATCAGTAATCTTGTAGCGCTGTTCGCCTTCATCCTCGATGAGTATCGCACGCACCGAATTCAGATTCGCCACCTTGGCATAGTCCTCTGTGGTCAGGTATAGATATTTAAAGCCCTTGTCTGGTTCCTCTGGATCTTCCCATGCGATCTTAAACATGGCTTTCACCTCCTCAGCGAGGCCAATGCGTGCGCCACTGTTTACAGAAATATAGATCTGCAGGCAAAAGATTTGTTAATAGGAAAAAACGTTTCATTGAGATGCAAATGAAGCTACTCACTCGAGGCACTTTGAGCTGTCGCGCCAGTTGCGATGCCTTGGCAAAGAGCACATCCTCCTTGATGCCAAAGGAGCCAATCAGATAGGTCAAATCGTTGGCAATCACTATAATTTCACGACCAGCTGGATACTCGGGCGTGGCCAGCACAATGCGCCAAGCAACCATGCCACACTATATTAGATAGAGATTAACATAAATGTATATATACTATGATATTCCCTAGAGTTAACCTACATTATTCTCGCCTGGTAGACGCTGTAGCTCAACTAGAGAATCGTTTTCCAGCACCAGCTCTTTGCACTCCAGCAATATCTTATCGGGTGTGCGTATATCGACAGTGGGTCGTGCCTTGGAGAACTCTCGCCAATGACGTTCGGTCATCTGGCGGAACATATCAGGCACATCGTAGACATAGGTGGTGCCATTCGATTGCGCCTGGAAGCGTTTCTGCTGCAAAAAGTCCTTGGTCATGTAGGGTGTGGAAATGGGATGGCCATGGAGAGAGCCCTGCTTATCGCCATAGGCATGGAATTTGATCTGTAGAGGAAGAAAGAGAAAAAGTTATTCATTACCAATTCATTCATTTATGTCCATCAACTTACGATGCCTGTTTCGGGTTCCGTTTGCTCCGTGTACATGGAGATGTCCAGGAAGTAGCCTGAATCGTTGGCAATGCACAGGCGCACAGCTTGGGTGGGAGATTGTGGTGACTGTCGGATGACCATCTTAAGCTCAGCTTGCAACACGCGCAGTTTCCATAAACGTGGACCATAACGCATGATCATCTTTGTGACAGACTCCTCGATTTTCGCTGGATCCATAATAACAGTGGGCACAAAGTTAAGGAAAATGTGATTGCAATCGGTGCGCTTAGCATGAGGATGCGAAAAGGCAACCTCTAGCTCATCCATTGCCTCCAGCAGCACACGTTCGCCCTCGTTTTGCAGGTATTCGAATGAGGCCTCTTTGGTAATCAAATCGGAGTGACGAATAATGGAACGTATGAAGAAGCGATAGTCGGTGACCTCTTGACCCTTCGACACCTTCGCTCTGCCCAAATACAAATGCATTTTCTGGTTAGCCGTGGGCAATGCTTCCAGATCGTAGGTCTTCATGCGATTCAACTCCAAATGGAAAGCAGATGCTGGCTCCAAATGTCTATAGATGCGATCCTCCTCGAAATTGTCGCGGGCTCGATACGTAAAGAATTTGGGGAACTGACGTTTCTTGAGCGCGGCAAAGGTGATGCGACGTATGCGTCTCTGGTACAGCTCATCGTTGTGCTCCTTGCAATAGTTGCCAAAGATCTGCGACATTTGCACATCATCCATTTCGCCAGTCTCCCTAACTGCCACACTTATGATGTGTATGGGCTCTGTGGACTTAGCCTCTTCGGCAGCATTCGCACGCGTAATGGGATCCGAGAGGGAGACATTAATCGAGGTACTATGACGACTATCCGAAATAGAATCCACAGCTTCGACAGCCTCCAAGACTTTGGCACTGACCAGCGCTGGCGAAACGAAATCCTCCAGCAGATCGAGTATCTCGTCCGAGTACATGGAGAAGTGCTCGAAGGAATCGAATGCTGCAATCGCACCCGTGCGCACAAAGGAACTGCCCATTGTCTCGGCAGCTGCCTGATCCAGACCCTCCGGTGAGCTCATGCGCGAGAACAGTCGATTCGGATGCGCTGTTGGCAACAGGAATTGGAAATGCACCAATGGCAAGCCACCGGAGAGCTCCAAATGCTGCAGACAGGTCAGCTCATAGGAGGTGTAGGCACGTCTCACATAGACCTCGAGGGCGGCATTGCAAACAGCCCGATTGGAGTGATAGAAGAAGTCATGGAGTATGTCAAAGATGGACGTCTCTGACAGTATCAAACGTTGCAAGTTCTCTGGATGGAAATCATGACCGTACATATCGACAGCCGACAGGAATATGGACTCCATTTGATTGTGACGCAGCTCATAGGCCGGCTGATGGGCAGCAATTAGCACCTGGCGCGAACGTAAGGCCACACGTGAATGTTCCGCTCGATTGAGCGAGGTCAATTCACTCAGCGTATTGGCCAGTTCGTCAGTTAGGCCTGGCTCATTGGCCCACAGATGATCGATGAGCAGCGTGACCAATAGATTCTTTTTGGCCACCTGCGAGTGCGAGAATATCGTATTGACCACCGTCAACATATCGTCTTTGTTATGCTCGCGCACCAGTCCCACACACTTGTCGTAGTGTCCATGCTGGAACTGTGACTCAACATCGTAATATTGACGCAGCAGCTCATGGACGGCGGCCTTCATGCGTCCTCGGATGCCATTCCTATAGCGTTGCACCAGCTGTACAATGCTCTGGGTGGTCAGGAAGAAGACATCACGATCGGCACGCTTCTGCAGCGTAGCTGCATGGCTATCGATCACACTCGCTATTTGCTGCGACGGAAATTGAGCCAAGACGCTCGTGATGTTGCGTTCGTAGAGCGTCATCAGTTTGCGTATCTTCTTCTCCACGGAAATGGGTATGCGTCCCGATATTGAGGCAATCACCTCCTGCAGCTCGAGCAGCGGCAGCGATGGATCACGCAAACTCTGCATAAACTTCTCAATTATGTCGCGTAGTCGCTGAGCATTGTAGGGCTCTGGCAGACAATAGCCAGCCAGCGTGTTCTCCAGAATGCTCTTGTAGGTGTTGTGCACCCGATTCAATTTCTCGGGCACTGGCGCATTCTCTGGCTGTGGGAATTGGCTTTTGCAGGGCTGGGCTTTGGTCACCAGCGACGGATCGTCCAGTTCCAAATGGCCAAGCAGTGAGCCAGCATCGAGCACAGCGCCTGGGCGACGCACAAAGGTCACAGTGCCCGCCTCCTGGGAGGTTAGGGTCATCACCATTTTCATAACTTCGATCTCAGCGAATGCCTGACCCTTGGCCACATGAGCGCCATCCTCGACAATCATATTGATCAGCTTGCCAGCCGAGGGACTGCGCAGCAGAGACGGATCATTCTCCTTCTCAAAGACGCACGTTTGATTGCCGATGACAATGCGATAGCGATCCACCTCCTCTCTCATATAGGTGGTATACGAAGCGCCCTCCAACGAGATGAGCAGACCACTGTCCGACAGCCTATGAACTTCGATCTCCTTGAACGAATTGTTCATGAGCAGGAAATATGAATTGTGTCCACTTTTGGCTGCTTGCACTTTGTAGCGTAAGCCGCCATTAATCAGCTCCACATCCACCACATTGGTCAGCGTGTTGGCCGCCTGGATTTGACCCTTCTCCAATGAGGTCTGGAAACTGGAGAACGCCTGAGTTATCTGACGATCAGCAATGTGCAAGGCACCGCACATGACACCCAGAATGATGTCCGGCTTCTCGGATTGCACACGCTCCGCAATCAACGCATCCAGCCAAGCGGTGTCTATGCTATTGTCGAGGAAACGATTCGTTTCGAGCAGCGTAATCAGATATTCCACAGTTGTACGGAAATCACCGCGAATGGACAGCTCCTTGAGGGCAATCACAAGATTCTCACGTGCCTGCTGACGGTTCTCGCCCCAGGAGAAGCAATGTCCGAATTGCGAGTCCGCAAACTCGTGCAAGCCACCAGATGCAGCCACACTGAAGTAGCCCCAGACATTCTTGCTGGAACGGAAGTTCAGCTCCTGCACGGTACCGGAACTGGGCTTGAAGCCTTCGTCAGGATTCTCGGAGGTGATGCGTGCGGCAATGACGTGGCCCGAAGGACGCGGCTTATTCGGTGGATTCTCAAAATCGATAACGGAAGAGCCCCAAGGCGATTCGCCATAGAGCAAACGTATATCCTTCAATCGATACAGAGGTATGCCCATTCCAATTTGCAGCTGACAGGCGGGCAAATTGACATCGGCTACCATTTCCGTGCACGGATGTTCCACCTGCAGACGTGGATTGAGCTCGAGGAAGAAATATCTGCCCTCGGGATCGTACAGATATTCCACAGTACCGGCGCTCACGTAGCCAACCATCTTGGCCAAACGCACTGCCGCCTTCTCCATGTCTTCGAAGACCTCTGGCTGTGCCACGATAGCGGGTGCTTCCTCAATGATCTTCTGATGACGTCGCTGTATGGAGCAATCACGTCCGAATAAACTGATGGCATTGCCGTATTGATCCGCTAGCAGTTGAACTTCCAAATGCCGAGCACCGCTTGCCAGCTTCATGACAAAGATGGGTGAGCCGGGCACCTCGGCTTGCACCTGACGGAACAGGCCGGGAAACTCCTCGGCGGTGTCCACTCGGCGAATGCCTTTGCCGCCACCACCCTCCGAGGCCTTGATCATAACCGGAAAGCCTAATGAGAAAGGATATCGGATATATATTAACATATAGCTCAATCAAATGAATTCCTATGTTAATCTCTTACCTATCTTGGCCACAGCAGCCAGCCCCTGTTCCACGTTGGTGACGCAGCCGCGGGCAAAGAGTTCACTGGAAATTTTAATCTTTTTGCCACTGTATTGAGCCTTCAAATCCGAGCCGGACCATGGCAAAGTGGGTATCTCAGCTGTTTGGGCCACAATCGATGAGGCCACCTTGTCGCCCAACGCCCACATCGCACGCTCTGGCGGACCAAGGAACACAAGGCCCTCCTTGTGCAACAGTTCCGGCAATTTGGGATTCTCCGATGCATGTCCCCAGCCCGCCCACACGGCCTGCGTAAAAATGAGCATAAATAGTTTCTCTTTATTAGTAAAATGCTAATAAATAACTAATTGAATTAAGTGTGCGACTGTTTAGTTAGTTGGTCGATAACGATGGCTTATGACGGCCATTAAATCAATTGTGACGTCACAACTTTGTAATAGAGTGTATGTTTGACACACTCATAGATAAATTGTATAGAAGACCTTCAGTGCTTTTATCTATATAAATATTTAAGTCTATCATTATCTCTATACATAGGCTGTACTGTTATAGAAATGCTTGACTGCCTATAATAAGCTATACTATAATAATAAACTATACCTCTAATGACCTATAATATATTTATATATATATATATATATATATATATATATATATATATATATATATATATATATATATATATATATATATATATATATATATATATATATATATATATGTAAATAGTTAATATATTATTAATATACCTATGTATATATGTACATACATAATAAACTTTGACTTTTTCACACACTCACACAAAAATGCAACTAAAATCGCTTGCAAAGCTAACAAGCCCACTTGAATTCATGAGAATCGAGGAGGAGGGCATTTACTTTAAAGTAAATATTGATTTTAATCTTACTACGCACTCAATTGTCTTCTGACTCTCTTTTATTTGGTTTTAACATTCTTTCGATTGTTCCTCTCGCTTCGGCATGATCTCTCTCTCTTTCTCTCTCTCTCTCTCTTTTGGTGTTTTACACACACACATTCTCTCTCTCTCTCTTTCTCGCTTTCGCACATTATGAACTCTTTTATTGAATTTAACTCTCTTTCACTCTCTCTAATTTCAACGGTCTGTAACAACCATAATATATGTGTCACTCTCTCTCTCTCTCTTTCTCTTTTTTTCTTTCTTTCTCGCTTTAGCTTTTTAGCCTATGATAAAAAAAGTTTTCTATATTACAAATAACTTGCAACCAAACTGTATTAGTGAAAACAGAGAAATGGGAAAACTAAAGTCAATTAGAATTACTAATTTTACGATTGGCTCTATGCAAATCTACGTAGTTTTTTGGTTTTTTTTCTTGCTTTATTAGATAAAGAAATCTTCATTTGCATCTTCTACTAACAATAGATAACAAATATAATATCAACAGAGATAAAAAGAGAAAAGAGAGAAGTTTTGGATCAAATTACTTTTAATGGACCCATATATCTGTCTATTGTTATTACACTCACTTACGAGTGTGATAAGCCTAAAATCATATTGAATTGTATGACACTATAGAAAGCTCAAGTCTTAAGTCCGAGGTAAACAATTTAAGTATATAGAAAATTATATATATAATACTCCAATAAAAATCTGAATCTTTTCTAGTTGTACAACGGTGTTTGCAGTGTAAATTAAATTGATAAAAACTTATCTATTTTAAAAAATTTAATTAATTAGCAAAAGTGTTCTTGAATGACTTTAAACCCATCAAGTTTTGATGTAAAAACTGTTTCAATGTAGCACAGTGTAATCTATGAAGAGGGTGCTCGTAAAAAAACAAACAGCGACTATCCCAAGTGCATAGACATACATACATATACATACATATATATGTACATATGCATATACATATATAGGTATATATGTGAATATATAGAAGTATTCTGTGTAAAATTGAAATCGAACGTAGCACTTGGGTTTGAGTACTGGCCCAAACGAGTAAATAGAAATCATACGATACAAAGTTTAGAGGAGATCTAGTAAGTGTTACTTAAATAAATAAAAAAAAAAAAACAAAAAACAAAAAACCTACCTGAACTTGTGTGCGAAGTGCAATGTCCACAATTAGCTCGACATTCGCATAGTTATTGTTGTTGGAGCCACCGGGCACCGGAACATAATGATCAGCCATCTTAATATATTCGGCATTGGCCTTCAGATCCTCGGGCGTCACCATTACCACAAATCGTACCGCGCGCTCGTTCTTGAACATCTCGTAGGACCAGCGGCGTATCGAGCGCATGCACTTAACAGCCGCAATGCCATTGTTGGCAATCAGCACACGATTGATGACACGATTGCCGCCGAAACGCTTCACAAACTCCTCCGTGGTGGCAATGTGAAAGTCACGATCCTGATGACGATCCTGGCCGAGACCAGTGCGCGACATGCTGGGTCTGCAAAGGCAAAAACGCAATGAGCATTGAATTCCGTATGTATATTTAAAAAAATTTATATATATATCAGATTTTTAACTAACAGGTGTGAGAGTTCGCACTTAGAATACACAAGAAAAAAAAAACTGCAACTCTTTAGCCTTTGCAACTCATTGCTAAAAGAAAATAAGAGAAAAAAAACCATCTGCAGCAGCTCAAATCAGCTGTTCACAATGCATAAGCGAGGGTTAGCTGAGAAACTTTCTTTCTCTGCTTACTAACTTCACATGAAGTTCGAACACTTTACATACCAGCCATGCTTATGGCTTGCATGCATACATATGTATATATTTACTACACTGCATAACACATTTCATTGGAAAACGGGAATATTCGCTGCAAGGACAAACAATAATTTTGCTCTTAATTTGTTTAATAATAATATTTAATGATAATTCTAACTAACAATTTAAAATATATATATCAAATTGTATTCAAAATAAAAATAAACAATATATTATATATGCATTCAAAAGTTTCTGCTCAATTTTGTAGCATAGTGTTAAACTGACGCTTGCTGTGGGTCAATGTTAGATAAGTTGAAAAAAGAGAGAGAGAGTGAGAGGGAGAGAGCGAGAGCGGGTGGAGTTGAAGCAACAGCAAATGGAATTTTAAACGGCATTTTGGCAAACCGGTTTCCAAACAAATCACAAAGAGGAAGAAAAAGTTTTTATTTTATTTTTTTTATTGAAAAGCTTTCAACAATGTTTACTTTGATGGCATGCGCGTGGCCTCACTCACTCACTCTCTATCGGGCTGCGCATTCTCACTCTATATATTTGGCAAATGGAGGACGCATTTCGCATATGCAACTCAATTATTTTGTTGCTATAAAAATAGTAATTATGCGTGATTTGTGTATGAAAATAGTTTCGAGCTGATTTACTTTATGGTGCCGGCGGTTGTCACGCTTAATAGAGTAGATGTTGACGCATTTTTATTGTTGGTGTTAATATTGTCATCGTTGTTGCTGCTGCTGCTGTTGTTGTTGTTGTTGTGGCA
This sequence comes from Drosophila anceps, assembly GCA_035045945.1. Classification (NCBI taxonomy): domain Eukaryota; kingdom Metazoa; phylum Arthropoda; class Insecta; order Diptera; family Drosophilidae; genus Drosophila; species Drosophila anceps. The sequence goes on from JAWNON010000073.1 coordinate 5,101,010, forward strand.
CATATCAATTGCAACAATGTTGGGTATAGCACTTGGTGCATTGTTGTTGTCCATTGTTGTTGTTGCTGTTGGCAACAGTTCTTCACCTGTTTCCACGAGTACAAAACGTTTGCTGGCGCGTCGCTTTAACATTTTGGCAAACGCAATTAGAGCCAAGATCATTCAAGTCCAAAGTTTACAAAGCTCTACTCCAATCGAGATTACCGATTATATATTTCTATATATGTTTGCTTATATATATTATGCAAGCGAAATATGACTAATCAACGTCAACGTGCAGCGCCACTTTCACTGAAAACTAATGTGCCAGCGGGTCAGCGGCAAAGCAGAAGATATATGTACATATATCGACAAAGTAAAAAAATCACACGCGAGAATTGTGTTTTGGTCAATGGCGCTGCTGCTTAATATGCTATGGCGACCGACGGGCACGGCAAGTGCTTACAAACTGGCCGCAAAGGCAGCGCCGCCAGCTTGAACGACCCGGTGGCAATGGCATTACTCATACGACACATGGCCTGTGCGAGAGCGAGAAAGATAGCAAGAGCGCGAGCGAATGAGCTGACGCAGTGGTAGTAAGAGCTGAAAGAGCATTTGGATATAAACTGTTAAGCTCTCGGCTTCGTTTGTTGTTATGAATGAACGAAAAAAGATGAAAAAAAAAAATAAATCAGAAACAATAATTACTCTCTAACACTGCCACCTGCAGCTGTAGCATTATGCTCTTCCGAGCTACTGCACAGCTGACTCAATGCTCTTAAAAAAAAGTGCCGCAATATTAAAGTAAAAGAGAAGCTCTCTTAAACTGCTGCACATTGTTATTGCTTTGTTGCCATCTCTTTCTGTGTAAGCTCGCTCCATTTGTTTGCCATGGAGAACACAGTAAATAATTCTTATATGAATAAATTCTTGTTGTTTCGTGTTTTTTTTTTTTGTAACTAACCTCAGACGCTTGCGTCGCTCTGCTATGTCGCCATTTTGGCAAATATCGCTTTGCATTTTTTGCGGAAATTGATCGCCGGCCTCGCCCGCTTCAATTGCCTCCTTCTCATCGATTTCATCGCCCACCTGTTAAATACCAAAAAGAACAGTTATTGATTAATTAAACTTAGTTTCAGTTTGTTTAAAGATAACTAACCAAAAAACTGGGACGATCGCCATCTGTGGGCGTGGCCTGTGTCGTTTCGCCGCTTGTCGTTGCCTCCTGCTCGCTCATTTTGTTCTTGTATTTGTTGTCAATGTCGTTGTTATTGTTATTATTGTTGTTTATATGAAAAACGTTGCTCTCCTTCAGTTGCTCGCACAGGCCATCAACATCCGTTTTGAGGCTGTCGCTAGAGAATTTCACTTTCTTAATACAAGACTTGGGAAAACGTTGTTGCTTTTGTTGTTGCTGCTGCTGCTGCAGCTGTTGTTGTTGTTGGTCGCTGCCCTTTGCTGTTGTCGACGTTGTAGCTGTAGCCGCAATAACACTGGAGTTGTCTGTGTACGAAAGAGAGAGGCAGAGAGAGAGAGAGAGAGAGAGAGAGAGAGAGAGAGAGAGAGAGAGAGTGGTAAACAGTTAATCAAAGTTGAAAAGCTCAAGTTTAAGTGCTTGTGTTAGGCTGAGACGTGTACCGCAACTGAAGCTTTAATTGGTTAACAAAATGGTGCTTACTATTGTTGTTCGTGTTGTTGTCGCTGTTGTTGTTGTTAGTTGAAATTGGTGTTGTTATTTCTCTTTGGCGCGCAAAGAGCAAATTCAAGAGAAATGCAATAAACGCCAGAGTGATTAAAAATGCGATAAGCATCGGCTACATTCAATTAAAAGCTACGAAAAAAATTATTAAAATTTGTTGATAATATCCTATAAAAGTTTTACATTTGTTGCTCAATGTTTTCTTTTATCTACATATATATACATTTGTAGGGCAGCTGATCAAACGAGTTCAAGAGGTTAAAGTCATCAATATTATTTTTTTATTTTTATTTTTGCATATGTTTAACGAATTTGTGTGCGAAGCCCAAAATAGCCAAACAAAATTTAATTTTAAACTAGTTTTTTTTTCTTTTCGGGCAAATTTGTTTTGTGTCGCATCTTAAATGCTCTTATCAGCTGAGAGCTTACATAAGCGATTCAAGCATTTTGTTTCATAACAATTAATTAGGAACTTAAGAACTTTCACAAGGTTTTCACAAGCGAGATTTGCTAACAATACTTTTAACTGGAAAGTCAAATTTGATACGGTTAAATATAACAAACAAACTAAGTAAACTTTTTCGGGCATAATGAATTTACAAAGAATTATGTAACACACATTATATATATATGTATATATGAGCTCACATAAATATATAATTTTATATAACTGATAAGCTATAGTATATATATATAACTATAAATTGTTATTTAAAAAGTTCTTTAATTTTTTTTCAAAAATTTCTTCAGCTCAGTCTTCACTGTACTAGTGAATAATTCATTATTTTACTTCTAAACAATTCACTTACAAGTTTTATTATTAACCACATTTAAACCTTTTGTAGGTAGTATTGCCCTTTTTACCTTATCAAAGTGTATAAAACAAATGATTTTACTTAAAATATTTTTCTTCTACTGTTTACTGCGCATTTGAATTTAAACCAAAAACAAAAAACAAATAAAAAATTTACAAACTGACTGCATAATACTCGCTCAAACAATAAGTGAATTTATTGCAAACTGGAAGTGCTTGAAGTTAATGTCTTCAATATAGTTTGAAAATAGTATATATTTGTTTTAAGATTGTTGAATATATAGATACATATAATATATAATATATATATATATACTTAACAATTTGCTGGCTCTAGAACTATTCAAAATTTACAACAATTTTTTCGCAATTTTAATAGATCAACTATATGTCTCCATAAACTATATAGTAATCCGAATCTTCAAGCGTCTAGCAATAAAATAAATATACTCTTCCAAATTGTTGGCGCGTGTAAAAAGACATGAAAAATAGCTAGCGAGTGATTTTTTTTTTACATTTTACATTTTGTTTTTGTTTTTGTTTTTTTGTGACTATGCAAATGCGACTTTGTGAATATAGAAGAGGTCAATGCTTTAACCATTACAATATGTAAGTATGCCAGGGCGTGTGTGCACAAAAAGCGAAAAGAAAACCTAGAGAAATAAGTTCAGCCAATTGGACAATGGCGACAAGTCCAATTAGAGGCTTTCCAGTGTAATCCATAATTGTGTAACTAAATCAAATTTAGCTGTTAAGTAATTTGAGCTTTATTTATTTCTTTTTATGAAAGTGTTTTTGTTGTTATATTGCAGCTAGAATTCTAGCTAAGCTTGTAAAAGGATATTCAAAAAGGCTTTAAAAAGAAAGTTAGTTTGAGTTGAAATTTAAAAAAGGACATTCAAGTTTTTAATTTCATATACGTTTATATAATTTAATATTATATAACTATATAGAAATATATTAAAGATTTTATCAATTGATTTTCCTAAATTATTCGGTTCACAAAACACACACATTAAACATTTTTTTTTTTTGTATATAAACATATGTATATTTATATAATTATTATGTAAATATTATACCAACACTTGTATTGTTCAGTTATTGGGCAATATATAACACTTGTCCCTTCCTTTTGCTTTCTTTCTTTAAAAGCGCGCGGCACACACAAGCAGTGTCAAAGCAAAAAGCAACAAGTCACGCACGAGCTGCTGCTCCTCACTAAACCACACTGAGCGACGTTTGGAATGCGACTGACTGCTGAGGCAGACGCACACTATCGATCACTGCTGCTGCTGCTGCTGTTGCTGTTGCTGACCGGTGGGCAGCGCAGTCGACGCAACTACATGCTCAAGCATGTATGTTGAACTGGAAAGAGTGCGTCGGCAGGTGTATGTGTGCGAGCATAGCTGGAGCTTGTATTGTGCTTGGTCGTGCCAGCTGCAGCCAACATGTTGCTGACAGCACAGAAAATGCTGCAAGCAACAGCATTTTATTTATTTACTCTTTTATTTTACTTATTGTTATAAGCTTTTTGCTTTGTTTATTTGCTCAAGAGTTTGGCGCGCAAGTTGCGATAACCGAGCTTGATAAATCGATAACAAAACAGTGTTGATGGCCAGAGATGCACTGTCTATCTCTATCTCTGTCGCACTCTGGCATTCAATGTCAAGGTTGTTGCTGTTGTTATTTTTGTTGTTGCGCAACTTGAAGTTAATCTTTATTGCTTGACATTGATGATGCGCTCGCTGGACATCGTTCAGGGTTATGAGTAAAACAACAACAACAGCAACAACAATATCCAGCCCAAATTGAACTGAATTGCACTGGGCAATGCACGTCAGCAGCTAAAAAGCTGATTACAAATGACTTTAACTAGCAACAACAACAAAAATTGATTAACTTGTGATTCTGATTGGCATGTGCTAAGTGTGTAACTGTGTGTGTGTAGTCAAATTCAAAAACAAAAACGCCAAAGCACACGCAACTTTCAGAGGTTTTTTAAAAGTCAGGCAAACACTAGCTGATAAGAATCGAATACAAAAAATCTTCCGATTCTTTTAATTTTTTTTTTTTTGCTGTTGATCAAGGGACAGAAATAACGGTATACATGACAACGACCGGCTATGATTAACACTTTATTTATGTTTGGTCATTTATTTATATTTATATTTTGATAAACAGTAACCCGGTTAAATAGTAGACCATTACCAATTAGATTCTTATCAGAATTATTCATGCTGGACGCGTGGCCAAAGCTATTGGGATTATCAGTGAGCGCAGGCAGACGCGTGTTTCGCAGCCTATAGACGTCTGTTCCTGATATGCTATAAACAAATTCACAACACAACAACAGGTTTATATGTACATATATATAAATATATGCATTCTTATCAGAAACACAGCTTGTACAGTTTTATGACGCGATGTCACTAACGTACGAGATGCCATCTCCAATTACACAAACAAAATTCAAGCACACACACACGCACATACACACACACAATTTAACTATTAAGTAATTGAAGCCGGCTTTGGTTCGACTACTTTTCAGGGAAGCGGTTTGAAATCCACCCACAACAGTTCCGCTGAAACACACACAAGCACAACAAACATGCAAATACAAATGCAAAATTACACGCACACATATAGAAAAACATATACACCAACATAGTATCATGCGGACATCGCGCGATATGCGAGTCCAATAGAAATCAAGGTCAGACCATGAGGTGAGAGCCAAAAGAGAGTAATGTGAGAGCGGTGAGAGCGAGACAGTGCGCGGAACGACAAGAGCAGGACCGACAAAATATTGAGAGCGCAAACATATTGAACAAATTATGCTGGCCAGCACTACAAATTCCGCTTAAGGCATTAAATTAACAACAAATTAATATACAAATGCAAACACAAGCACACACAGACATGTAGTGAGAGCTATTAGCGCCGTTTTTTGAATGTTGATTTATGCAAGTGAGGTGAATAACCCGTGCTTTGCCCCTTAGAACGAAAAGCACTTAGAAAAAAAGAACTATTGCATTTACATATGCGCATATTTATGTATGGAAAAGTCACTAAACGCACTTGCGACATTTAGTTAAACGCGCCAGCTGGCCATTGACTTACTTTTCTCCATTGTATTGCGTTTAGTGCGTCTCTTTTTGTTAGCAATTTTGCTTTTCTATAACTGTAAATATGCTTAGTCCAATTGGGTTTTGTGGCCTGTGGGTGGCTCGCGTGATTCGGTTTGCTTATGCTTCTTCCAAAAGCATTACATTAATTAAACACTTTGGGCAGTCGACTTGCTTAGCGCGCCATGTATGTTAAACATATGTTTATGAACATATTTAATAAATATTTTACGTTTATCAGTGGTTTTTATACGCGTTAATATGAATCCGATACTGATTAAGAGCAATCCACGATAACGATTAACGATATGCGGCAGCTAGTGTTGTAAAACACTCATACGTGCTGTCAACTGGATGCAACTAGAATAAGTTGACAGCTCTAACAAACATCTGCTACATTTGCTGCGAGAAAAAGCCGCGTTTTTGTTTGTTTTCCCAAATAATTCAAGAAACACACAACATGTTTGATGTAGAGCCAATTATTGCAGACCACAAGGATGTGATACACGATGTTGTGTTCGATTACTATGGACGTCGCATGGCTACATGCTCGAGCGATCAGACTGTGAAGGTGAGAAAGAAGAAAAATAAATTGCCTTTACAAAAATTCCGTGTCTCTCCCTCTCTCTCTTTTAGATATGGGACGAGGATGATCAGGGCAAATGGTCGGTGACGAGCAGCTGGAAGGCACATTCGGGCTCCATTTGGCGTGTGTCCTGGGCCAATCCCGAATTCGGTCAAGTGATAGCTACCTGTTCCTTTGATCGCACCGCCTCCGTTTGGGAAGAGGTGATGGGCGAAAAGGTGACAACAATAACAAATGCACCCACCCGACGCTGGGTGCGACGCACCACGCTCGTAGACTCACGCACCAGCGTCACAGATGTCGAATTTGCGCCCAAGTATCTGGGCTTGCTGCTCGCCACCGCCTCAGCGGATGGCATCATACGCATTTACGAAGCGCCCGACATAATGAATCTGTCCCAGTGGCCAGTGCAACACGAGATTGCAAATAAACTATCATTAAGTTGTCTCTCATGGAATACATCGACGTATATGGTCACCCAGTTGCTAGCGGTGAGTGTAGAGGAGCTTAAGCCTTATATGAACATTTATTGATGATTCTCTCAACATCTTTATTCACTTGCAGGCTGGCAGCGATGAATCGGCCACGCCCACTGGCAAGGTATTTCTATACGCCTACAGCGAAAATGCGCGCAAATGTGTAAAAATTGAAACAGTGAACGATATCACAGATCCCGTGACGGATGTTGCCTTTGCGCCCAATGCAGGACGCACATTTCATATGCTAGCCGTGGCCAGCAAGGATCTCTACATAGTCAACATACGAGGCGTGACGTGGGTGATCACTTTAACTATATATAGTATGCATTTACAGTTAACTTTGTATTTTTTAGTGATTCGACGGGCGCTGGCAAACTGGAGCTGCAAACGCTGAAGTTCAGCGAACACAATTGCCCCGTTTGGCGCGTCTGTTGGAATATGCTGGCTACGATGCTCATCTCCACTGGGGACGATGGCTGTGTTCGAATCTGGCGTATGAACTACACACGCCAATGGAAGTGTGCAGCGGTGCTTAAGGCCGAAGGCAGTGGACCTACTTACGAACCAAATCCATCAACGCCGGCAGCGCTGGCAACAACAGCGGCAGCCACCGCAAAGTTCTATAAAAAGGGCACCATTGGCAATCAGGTGCCATGGCATTAAGCAACAATGTCTATGCGTACTAAGTAACATATACATATATATATATCTAATATAGAAAGCTGTTATCTGTAATTTGTAATCGGTTTTGTATTTGCTAAATCATTTCACTTACGCCTTGTGCCGTGGCGCATTTTGCTCGCACCTTGGCTAAGCGCCAATGTTCGCGTCAGTCTCTGGGCCCACATTTATGTTGTGCTTCACATCTTTGTTTCTCTCAAGGCACCATAGAAAATCGCGCATTACATCACAGCTGGCGAGCAGGAGTTGGTCGAGCGGCAGCTGGTTCCCTGGAGCAGTTGGTCGAGCAGCGTGTTTCCTTGCGCGTTACACTTAATATACAGCAGAAACAACAGAAAAAAGCAACTATTTACTAAACGTATAAGGACCGGCAACAAGTAACGGCATTTGTTGTTTTTGAATTGCACTTGGAAATAAACAAAACAATTTTCATGCTCGTTTGCAGCGATAAACCGCAAAAATTAATCGAATTTCGTTGATTGTGTACAAAATACGTATCTATGTGTGTGAGTGAGTGAGAGATCTGAGCGCATGTGTGTGTGTGTCATTGGTACATATGTCATATGAATGAGAGAGTGAGTGTGTGCGTGTGTGTGTGTAATACATTGTATTTGAACTTCAAAACAACGCCAGCTGCGACAAGTGCTGCCCATTCCATTGAGTTTAAACTCCAAATTATTATAGCAGTATTTATAGCAAGTGTAAAATTGACTCTAAACAGCACCAGAAAATAAACAAAAACACTTTTCATGAACGTTTTCAGCGATAAGCGAAGCCAAACAAATGTTAAACGAATTTCGTTGATTACACATCGAAAGTGAGAGTGTGTGTGAGATCTGATAAGTGTATGCATGTGTGAGCATGTGTGGGCATGTGTGTAAATGTGTGTGTATGTGTGAGTGCCTGTGCGTTTGAGTGCGCGCGTGCGCTTGTGTGCGTGCGTGTTTGTATGTGTAGCACATGCACTTCAAATCAAAACAATGCCAGCTGAGGCAAGTGCTGCCCATCTCATTAAGTTTAAAAGCAATCAAATTAAAATTCTATTATAGCCGTTTTTATAGCAAATGCATTTTTGGTGGTTTTTGCCGACAAAGGCTTTAAAAAGCATTTAAAAAGCATTAAAAAATAAATAATATAAGAGATTACGCAATAAAAATTGCTTTGAAAATGTATAAAATTATAACTATTGAAAAAGAATGTATTTTTGATAAATAATTATTATATAATACTCAATTATAAAAGGAGAAATAGGTGAGAAAATAATATATTAAATATATAATAATATGTGAGCATATCAATCAGGGCATAATATGTTGCTTAAAATGTACGAAACAGGCAGAAAAAAGCGTGATCAGGATGAGGAGCTCTTTCTGTTTGTATAAGAGTATGAGAATATGAGCCAAATGATGTAGTATTTTCTTCTTTATAATGGTTTTTAAATAAGTTAAAGAAGAGCCAAGAATGTTAAGATTTATACATTTATATTTATGAATATTATATATCAACAAAAAATTGTTTCATCTAAATATCTTTCTATGCCACCAAAATGAATTTATAAATATATTTCAATCCATACTTAAAAAAAACATCATTTGAAAATACTCTGTAAAAAGTATAAAATAATTTATAAATAAAACAAATAATATGAAAATTAAAAAAATCTTGTAATCTAATAATAACTACATTTAATTGTTGAGTATTTTTAATATTTAAACTTTAACAATTAAAATTTTTATTTTATTTCATAAATATTTTCCTTGATAATAAATTTTCAAAAAATAAAAATTTACTCAATTTATTTTTGATTTTTTTTTTTGGATAGCTCTATTATTTGGTTGTCCTTCAAATAGATAATTGCAAATGGATAGAAAACGTTTTCCAGCGATTAAACACAGAAACACTCAGCAATGCAAAAAGGACACGATTTCGTTTCTGATTCATATAATTTGCGTTTGGCATCATGTGTGCATATATAGTTATAATCCAATCAGCAGATGTGCCAATAAAACTCCGATCTATAAATATTGCTCATATGGAAATTTTTGTGACAGGTTAAACACGGAAAACGCATTCAAAACAGAATAGAAATCACATAATATTCCACTTAATTGACTCGAACCGCAATAAAACAAGCCAAAACAATTCAAATCCATATTGAGGTCTTTAACATTATATATGAATATATGTATCGCTCCATATATGCATGTATATTCCACCCTGAGTGTTCGTCCTGTTGCTCTGAATGTTATCCAAGAAATGAAATGAATTTTGGCTTTTGCTTGGGTTTTTGTAGGCGAACTCCTATGAATCCACCCCTAATAAATGCGAAGAGTCGATGATGTGTTAGGTCTTCCGTCCCGTAGCCGAATGATTGTCTCTAATTGGAAGTTTTGACGTGTATATTATGTTGATCTCTGCCCAAAATGGGAACACCCCAAAATTATGCATGTTGAAAATCATTGAAACTTATTTTTTTTCGGTTTTTTTTTTTTTTTGGGGTGGCATTCTGCGTGGGAAGTCAGAGCGGGCAGAGCTCTCACATGACACGTAGAGCTTTGCTGGCTTGGCGAGTCGAGAGATTTCAGCCCTGGCAACGCGTTAAATATTGAAAACATTTATGTTTAACCTTCAGTGTTAAATTAATGCGCAGAAGATTGTTTCAATTCAATGACAACAACAACAACAACAGCAGCAAAAAGTGGGCATAGAAGGCTTCCCTTAGGGGTTGTTATCCTTGTTCCTTGTTGCTTGTTGCTTGCTGCTTGCTGGTTGCTGCCTGTTGGTACGGAAACGCTTATTACATCTATTTGAATAGAACTTTTGGCTTCCTCCTTGTGCCGATTTGGTAGCAAGTACTTGAAATCTCTTTGCTGCTTGATATCATTTAATTACGTAATTTCGTAATTTCAATTAAACTTTAATTTTTGTGTGGGAATTTCCATGTTAAATATGATATTTGAAACATTTTGTGCAAGGATTTGATTTTTAACTTGAATAGATTTTATGAGTTTATTTAATAAATGATTTTAATTTAATAAGAATAAAAAGCAAATATAAACTAACGTATATTTTACTTGAATTTATATAAATATTTAATTTTGCATTATAATCAATAAAATATAAATTGATTAAATATAAAATTTAATAATTTCAGCACATATTTATATTTTTTATTTCATATTTTATATCTAAATTAAACAAATAATAATTAAAATAGAAATGAAAGGAAAGAAATTAAAATATATTTTACTTAGAATATTTTTAATTATTTTCTTATAATTAAATTATTTATTTTTAAATTCAAATAAAATTCGTTAAGGAAAATAAATATAATAATAATTGGACACTGCACTTTTACAAATCTATTATTATTTTATAATTCAGTCACTTTGCATTTGAATTAAAAGTTTTAAAAATTTATTTTATAAAGAAAATAATTATAATCAGATAATAATGCTTTACTTTACTTAATTTTTAACGCTGCTTCGAAATGATCAATTTTTTTTTTATTATACTATTTAGTTTTGTTTATTTATGTTTGTTTTTCTTTTAACTTCAGTTCTTTAATGCTTAAATATACATTTTAAAATTTATTCTTTTACATATACATATTTCCTATCATATTTTTCATAAATTTACTTAATTTTATAATTGCTTTTAGTTTCTTTTGAAAATTTTCTTCATTTTCAGGTAGTTTTCTCTTCGTTTAAACTTAGTTTGGCAAGCAAGTCAGTTGGAAATAGATTATGTTTGTGGCTTAAGGTTTGCTCAGGGGTTTTCTCTGCTTTAGGGTTCGTTGGGTGCTTAGACCCTTCACACCTTGGTGCAGCCTGTTTCCAATTACGTTCAGAAAATGTCGCACTAATTCGTTAGGGTTTTTCGCTGTGTTTGTTTTGTGTTTTAGTTAACGCTTTGTCGTTATGCAAATTGCCGACTGGTAAGCCACTAATAAAAATGGATGCTCAACGCTCAGTGCTCACTGCACGCTTGACCCCCAAAAAACAAAACCGAAGGGTTGGACCCACAGCAGCTTGACCAACGGTCGGTCAGCGGTCAGCGAAAGTGGAAGCGGAAGCAAAGGGTCGCCGACAGTGGCCAGAGCTTATTAGTCGCGATTATCTCTTCCAGTTCAATGGGTTTCATGCAGCAAAATATTACCAAAAACGATTTACATATCCATTTGCTTATTTCAACAAATTATTTTCAAACGCAATTGGAAAACAGTTGAGCGCAAAAGAAAGTGGAAGTGCTAGAACTATCGGTGACTGTATTTATGGGTATATATATATACCTACTGGGCATATATATATACTTACTTATAATTGTTGAGAGTCACATAGAAAGGCTGTACTTAGCAGGTGTAAAGTTTGTGATTGCTGTATAGTAAACTGAAATCTCTTGCATTTAACTAAAAATATTCATTAAATTTAATAATATATTTAGTTAATTATAGATTAAGGCATAAAACAAATGTAGCGCAGCTCATATTAGGAAATATATGTGGCTATTAATATTTCCATTTTTAAGTTTACGCATTTTTTAAAAAGAATTTGCATCGAAGAACTCTACTTAAAAAAAAAAAAAAAGAATAAAATACAAAATGATTTCAGTAAAATGCAGCTTAAATTCATCCAAGGTAAGTACTTCAAAGGCTTTCATATTCGCCTCGCATTGTCGCATTTAGAAGGGTTTTATTGCCATAAAATGCCTAGTTATATATAATAATCTTATAACTAGGATCTTCTCTGAAAACAAAATTTCGAATATAAGAACTTTAATAAATTTCACAATTTTTATATAAATATTTTATTTTTATTTACACTTAATTCAAGGCTTACAAAATGCTTCAAAAATCTATATAGAAAATTGTAGAAAATTTAAGTTGTTCTTATGCTAAGCATTTAAAACTATATACATTAAGGTAGGAGTTCATGGATCTAGAACTCCTTACGTATTCACAACTTATGGACTATCACACATGTTCGGCTTTGATCGATCTTTGACTAGAACTTGATTGCCAACTGTTATTTGGAGTTGAGAGGAAATTGTGTGGGATTAAATGGAATTTTCGTTGAATTATTGGGAATTAATTGGGAATTATTAATAAATTAATGAGAATATTTGGAAATGGTTTGGAAAGTATTTCCTAATACTGATTAGTTAACAACAATAATAATTACCAATAATTTCAAATGATTCTTATATGATATAAAAATAATGCCGATAGTTCTTAAACCATATTCAATATCTCCAAAATACTCCAATTAATAACTTGATAATATTTTGGGAGCTAAATTGATTTTTAAAGAATTTTTCAAAATGATCTTCAAAAATTGAGAATTATTTGAAGCCATTGGAAAATGTTCGGAAATTTGTGAGACATATTGGGATTCTTTTGGAATTATTGGGAATTATTGGAAAGCATTGTGGACTTTTGTTGGTTAGCTCGATTATTAACAATAATTTTGAAACGTTGGAAATTATCAGAGAATTATTTGGGAATTATTGTAAAAGATGCGAATTTGTTGAGAATTAGTCGGGTTGTGCCCTTTTAATAGGCCATTTCAGCGCCCCAAGGTCGATAGGGTTTCGCTCCATTCGCTGTGGCATACTGCAGGGCGCTCGCATTGTAATCCTGGCTGCCAGTAACTGGATATTGGGGCGTGGCACTGTAGCTAAGACTCTCGCTGGGTGGCAGGTCGTTGCGATGGCTGTTGGTCAACTCAATGTAGGTGGGCACCTGTTGCACCGATTGTGACACCTGTTGCGGCTGCTCGGCATGTGCGCTGTGCTCCTGCGTGTAATGTTGCTGTTGTTGCTGCTGTTGCTGTTGTTGCTGTTGTTGCTGTTGCGGTTGCTGTTGCTGTGAGGCTGCCTCAGCCGAGTGGCTCTCGCTGACAGTTGCACCACTCGTCGTTGTCGAAACGCTGGAGCGACTGACATGATGCGGCGAGGCGCTCATATAGCCCCCAGTGCTGGGCACATACGAGGAGCCGGCAGAGGGAGCAACTGCAGCCGTTGCGTAGGCTGTCTGATAGGGCGTGGCCGCACAATTGGGCTGATAGGCGGCAACGCCGGAGATTTCACGCTGCTGGGCAAAGTACTGCAGGTGCGACATCAGGCGAAGTCTCAGCGGATCCTGTATGTCCATGCCCTCGATGGTGACCAGGTAGCGTGCCACCTCGGCGGCACATTCCCGGAAGCCAATCGTGTGATAGTCCATGGCCACGCGCTGCGGATCATAGCTGAGCGAGTCGAGAGCTGCAAATGGATAAAACAACAAGAAGAAGAGACATTAACAAAAAGTCAATAAGCTGCTCACAGCTCGTGGCAAACAGTTCAAAAAGCAATTCCCACGCGCGCGCGCCTATCAGAAACTAACTGCGCGACAACAACAACAACAACAACAACAACAGCAACAAAACTACCCCTGGGCATAGCCTGAATGGGAATTGAAGCTTGTGGTGTGGGGTGTGTGGTGTGTGGTGGGGGAGGCTTGAATTGCACTTGGTGTTAAAAGCGGGTGGTGGTGATTCGTGGCATTGAGGTGGTGCAGCGTGGGAAGCCTCGAGATTCGAAATTCACTCGCTTTCCCTATTCCTATTCATATCTCTAAGGTCTACAGGTTAAGCATTGTTTAGCCAGCTTTCTGATAATATTTGACAAATTATTTGTGCGATTTGATGAGGCCAATAGCATCTTGCTATGGGCTAAATCTATTTTGTTATTTAATATATTTTCTCTAGGTAAACAAAAATAAAAGTTATATTAACAAACATAAAAAATGTATGAATATTAATAAAATATATGGAAATAAATAAAAACTTTCTAAAATTCTATTAGCTCAAGAGATTTTTTTTTTCAATTAAAAAAAAGAATAATTATATTTATATATGTATTTATATATAAAAGAAAGAAATTTGTCAGCATTTTCTAGTTTGCTCACAAATGGCTTGAAACCGCAGATGAAACTTGAAAGACTGAACAAATTTCATAAACTCAAACTTCAGGCATATTTCTGGTCAGAGAATTCTTCTAAACTAATCCATGATCTAAATTGAACTTCTACTTCAGCTGAATGACAATTTGAACTACGGAGATCACCTGTGCACCTGTGCTATAAAGATCTAAATAAAACTTCTACTTCAGACGAATGATAATCTCAACTACGGTAATCACCTTTGTTCTCCTAAGATATTGAAGATCGTTAAAGAATTAGAGAACTAAACCTTAAAAAAAGGAAATTAATTATAACTTTTGGAGTTGAGTTTGGCAGTTCGAACACTAATGAAAATCTCTATATATAGATTACATATATGTGTAAATTAATTTAGATATATGTAGATATAGAGTTTCTCGTGCATCGATTGAAACAATAACACCAAATATATAACTTAAATATATTCATATTCTTTAACCACATACATATATCTAGTGGTATCTCTGATATTTCAAAAATATCAGATAGAAGACATTATCATAAGCTATGTATGAATTCGATCTTATCTTCTTATATCTCAAGAGACTTTTCGAACATGTGTATGGATCTATACAGCCGATCTTCGTATATCTCATAGAATTACTACCTTATATTCTAAATATAGTAATCAAGCCAGTTTCAACATTCCTCTGTGGAAGGGGGATATTTATCCTCATTTTCACCCACTCGATCTTCATGTATGTATTTCATGAGCATTATTATCCTATACCAAAATTAAACTATTCAAGCTACTTCCGAAATGCCACTTTGTCACTTGAGCATATCTCATCTTCCTCCATCTTTGACCTCATACTCACTTTTCGATTGCAAGTTCTTCAGGTGCTCTACAGTTAGCTGCAGTATCTCCGCCTTCTCCAGCTTAGCTGAGCCCTGTTTCTCGTAGGCGGAAGGGACCAGACGCTTCAGTTCCGTCAACGAGGAATTGATGCGATCTCTGCGCTTCTTTTCGATGACGCCGCGACGCTTCTTGCGGCTCATCATCTGGCAGCTGCCCGTCTCACCAGGTGAGATTCTAATTATAAATACAAAAAAAAGAAGAAGAGAAAGTGTTAGTCAAGTCACAGAGCTCGAATTCTAAAGATTTGCTACGCATACGTACTGTTCTTTGGAAGACTCCTCCGAGTAGAGCTCATCGCAGTCGCTCTCAGAGAGCGCACGCTTCAGACTGTTGTGCGAATGATGACTCTGATGGCTCTGATGACTCTGATGGCTCTGCAGGCTCTGGTGACTGTGGCTCTGCGGCGGCGGCACCCAATGACCTTGGGGCGTGGCCGGCATGGCGGCAGCAGCAGCGCCATAGCCCCAATGATGCAGCGGCGGTGCATTCACGTGCATATTGTGCTCCATTGAATGAGAGTTGAATTGGAATTGGAAATGAGTTTTATTTAGTTTATCGTTGGTATTTTGTGTTTATCTTTTGAATCACTTGGTAACTTGGCTTAGCACTATAAAACTTGATGCGGCTCGCAGCTGGTTGCAGTTGTTGTGCGTAGCACGTGACTTATCGTGTGCGCGAACGGCGTTCGACTGATTTGCCAGCACACGACTAGCGGACGTTCAGGACGTTTGCCCGCCCAACCTACTCTCAACCCCTTTTGAATGCCGCTGCCGCCGGCGGCAGCAACAGCAACAACCAACGGCCAACAGCAGCAGCAGCAGCGGCCCAATAAGATGCCGCAGCAACCACCCCCTTGGCAACGTGCAACGCGTGCCGCGTGCCGCACCGGCTGGGGGTAGCTAACGGGCAGTGCCATTTCCACTGCCACTGCCTATCCTTTATGGCTCTTCCTCTGCTGCTGCCTCAGCCGCCGCCTCTGCCTCTGCCTCTGCCTCTGCTTAGCGATCAGCTTCTGCAAGTGGCCAACAAATGAGCAAGGAGAAGAGCATACGCTTCGCGGGAGAGAGAGAGAGAGAGAGAGAGAGAGTGACTACGTTTAGTTCCTTGACGCATTCGCACTTGCAGCATATTGTTAATACCCATTCAAAGTGATAGGCAGCGGGAGTTTCGATTATAAGCTGAAACCTGAGCAGGGCATCAAGAGGTGTCTATAGCTGCTAGCTATTCATGTTGATATTTCTAAATGAAAATAATAAATTTATTAAAATTGACTTAAATCGATATATATGTATATATCGTAAACCGCTTAAGCCTAGATTTATATTTATAATTTTACTAATCATATTTCGTATTAATCAGTAAAAATTAAATTAATTTAACCTTTAAATTTCAATAAGGAACTATGCAACCTTCTAGCATATCTTTGCCAAATCGATAAATATCGAAGCTTAGCCTAGTAAAATTTTGTGCTTACTGAAATATTATTTATATTATTAATAAAGTAGCTGTTACACAAGCTTTAACAAGATATCCCAATTGTAAATCTTAGTTATCTCTCCTAAAATGTGATCGATAAATATCGTTTTTTTTAGTATTAGAATATAGCCTGTTTTCAAGTAAAAACAAGTTTTTTTCTCTAAAGCTCACCTTTAATATTTATATACAGGGTAGCTGTTAGTCATTCATTTACCCCTAAAACACTGTAACATCTTTCAGCCAAGTGCAATGCAAATATAAATTCGAAATAATTGTTATTAGTTAGTTCTTATGTCATCGAATGTCGATTGTATCGCGCAGCAGCAGGATGCGTGTGGCAACATCAGCAACAGCCGCAGCATCGGCGCCGTGGGCGGTGGCCGACGTCTGCCACAGTTTGTCGCATTGTCTTTTTGGCGGCCACTTGCCAGCGCGTTGACTTGTTGCCTCTGCCTCTGCCTCTGCCACTGCCTCTGTCGCACACAACTGGAGCACGCGACCGAGCCGCCAGCCCGAACGGCCGCCGGGCTCGTGTGCGGCATGTGGCATGTGGCATGCGGCTCCAACAAGTGCAACGCCGCCCCGTTCTATGTGCTTTTGTGTGCGGCCCGGCCCGCATTTTGTAGGTCAGTGGTCCAATTTATGATTTCAAGGTTAGTTTGGAGCAGGTGCCTCAACGCCGTTGACCTCTGACCTACTCAATGCCTAGAGAAACAACAATCGATTTATTTTACACTCAATGGAGGCTGAGATAACATCAAATTATAATAAATCGCAATACAATCATTGAACTGAACTGAATTTATAAATAAATATTAAAGTCATTTTAAATCTAGTGAAAGAGAATAAAATTAATTGAAAAATAATTCTTTGATGCTAATTATCTAAAGCATTATTAAATGTTGTTTATAAATTTGCGTACGATGTTGCCTAAGGGAAAGGAAAAAGTTGTCCTCAACGATGCTCTAAATGTTTTCTATAAAAAATTACTCAAATTCCTTAAAGTAAACTAAGAATTATCTGACAAAACTTCAGAAATACTAAGAATTGTGTTCTTTTTAAATATTTTGATAAATTAATAAAGTTAAGATTTTTAGATAAATAAAAATTGTGGAACTTAACAAATGTAAAAGTCGTCCAAGAGAAGTTTTTCATTAAGTAATAACAAATTATTTAATTTTTAATTTTATTATTAATGAGTTGATTGAGTGAGTAGACGGTTGCTTTTCATAATATTCTCAGGTTTTATACGCAAATATATTTAATTTTTTTTTCTTTTTTATATTTTTTATTTTTATTTTAAAATTAATCTGACATGAGTTCAAATGGGACTTTGTTCATTCATCTAGTGACAACTGTAGAAAAGATACAAAGATTAAAATGATCTCTATGTAAAAATGGCTTGATTAAAATTATATAATATATCTGGATGGCACACCTCGACGAGAAAGGAGTTTTTTAAAGGGTCGAAAGCTAAGCTTACCGTTTTATAGACTTTTATATAGTAGTATTAGGTATATAGCATTAGGTTATTCCATCCAAACAGTGCTGCAACTACTTCTCATCTTTAAAGCCCCATTTGAACTTTTATCTTTAGTTTGTCCTCATCAAAAGTCGCCAGTCTGTTGCTCATATGCAAATTCTATATATTATTTCTATATATATTTTTTTTATATAAATGCAAAAACTGAAAACTTTTATGCAAGTCTAAGCTTCTATGTTTCAAAACCGAATTATCCATATTAACTCTTTGACTTGGAGAAAAGCTAATAAAAAACAAGCTGAGAATATACATTTCAGCTAAGCACACTTTGTGGCTCCACAAATCAAATAAAATACAGCCACATGCGAGCCATTTAATTTGATGCCAATTTCCAAGTGCACAACGCGGCGTATGCTTCATATTAGCTATGGAGAAGGGGAAGCAAAAGAAGTCTCCACCTTTCACATTATATCGATTTCAGTTTGGCAAATAAAAATGATGAAAAGTGCTTTTAGAGCTCGTCGCTCAGGTTCCCAACAGCAACAAAAACTAGTAAAAGAAGCAAGTTCATATGAGAGTTGTAATTGTTGTTCGCGGCGCGTGGGACAACGCCAACGCCAACGCCAACAACAGCAACATCAACAGCAACAACGAGAACCAAATAGTTGTTTGCAACAACTCACCCTCAAGGTTGGTTGCAGATATCCGAGCTACCACCGCTGCGAGCCGCCGAGTGAAAAATGGCTCGTGGGAAAGCCAAAGGTTCGACGATTCTCACGCATGTTCAGCACGTGCGGGTCGTGCGACCATCTACAACAAAAACAACAACAACGGGAGTGAAACAACTACAACAACATGAGGAAGAAAAGCGCAGAGCAAATCGTTTGAAGTGCATTTAATGCACGTCGAGCAACACGAACCTCGCCTTTGTTGTATTACGATTTTTATACACTAACCAGAAAGTTATTCACGATCTGCTATAACCAGGTATGTAGAAGAGTGCCGTTATAGGTATATATATATATATATATATATATATATATATATATATATATATATATATATATATATATATATATATATATTCCATATACTCTGTAGTGCACACTCATCTTTTAAATGAAAATGGATTCCTCTGCCAACTGCCGCTTATACCATATATGCTCCATGCTATATATATTCTCTATAGCATATAAGCAATAATCTGTCGTAGATCTTTAATTCATATTCTATGCTCTGACAATAGAACGAATCAAAAACATTTCCCCTAAGTACTTTTAGTATAGAACATGTCACGCAGTTCTAAAGGGCATTCAAACTTCGCCTCGCCAAATGCCCTTTTGGCTTAATGGGGTTTTTTTTTTATGAAATTGTAATTCTAACCAATTTTTATATAATAAAAAAATAATGAAAATTGGCTAGCGATAATAATCGAGCGTAGTAAATGAATTCAAAATACTTTTTAGAATACAAAAAATGCTCGAAAGAATTGTGAACTCGCCTCTAGAAACAGTTGAAAAACGCTGTTGGGAAATCTTAGATGTTGTTGTTGTTGCCATGGTTAATTAAAACATTCAAAACTCTTTGCTTCAATATATATCGTTCGTATAATTCTCGAAAAAAAAAATGGAAACTCTTTAAGGGACAGGTGAAAATCCATTTTTGGGAAATTTCAGTTAACATTTTTCCAGCTTCAGAAACTTTTAAGGCATTGATTATAGTTGTTGTTGTTGTTGCTGTTGCTTTGCTGCTTCTTCTTTGTCTTTTGGCTGCTTTGTAGTAAATTCTGCGCCTCATCCGCATCATCGATCCAAGTTTCCAAGGTGCAGGCGCTGGAATGATGACTCGATCTTTGCGATTGATTTGAGCTGCTCAAGCGTTTGCCATTTGGCAGCGCCTGCAGCTGCCGCCAACGGCTATCGAAGTTGGCCCAATGTTGTCGCAGATCGAAATGCTGCTCCCCATCCTGCTCCTCCTCCAGGGAGTTGCCATTGATGTCCCATTTGACAATGGGATAGTCGTCGTGCGGCGGCTGCTCTCTAATTATCAAATTATGATATTGCCCATCGAACTGGGAGCCCAGGCTGAAGCTGAAGCCACGCTGCTGCTCCAGTTCCCGATCCCGCTGCAGATCGAGACTCGAATTTGAGGGCGTGTGCCTTAGATAGCGGACATTCTCCTTGTAGTGCATCAAATCGAATTGTATATTTAGATTGGACTGCTCGTTCGCCAGCTGCTGCTCCATGAACGCCTCGCTGGCATCTTCACATGTGGATTGGACGGATCTTTGTAGTTGATTATTGTGGCATTCGTATTGCTTATCATTCAGGGCAACTGAACTGCAGTTGCAGCTCGTGTACAGCTGCTCCTGCTTCGTATTCTGCTCCTTCTGCTCTTTTCGCTCCTCCTCCTGCTCCGCCTCCGCCTCCGCCTCCTCATCCTGCTCCTCATCCTCCAAGCGCTGCACAAATAGTTGCTTTGATGTCGATATTTTTCGCAGCAGCTGCAAAAAAATAAAACTCAATGTTAATGTTAATGCGCATTAAGAGTAGCGGTTAGCTGCGGCCACTGTTGGCGCTGCTATTGCTACAGCTACTGTCGCCCAACCGAAAGGTCAGCGCCACACGCAGCTATCGATTTTTATACGCTCTACTCATTCAGTAAAAGAAGGGGTATATAAGCTTTGGGCTAGAGGATGTACAAGGGAAGGCAGAAGGAATTGTTGCAGTGGCCATAGCATTTATGTAAAGACAATGCTACCTGTCTCTCTGGCCATCTCGAAGTATTAAAGTGCTCCAATTGTAGATATATTTTGTACATAGATATCTACATATCTATGTGTTTATCTCTGGTCATAAAAATAGTAGTGCTACTGAAATATTGCACAGCAAAATTATGTGATCAACATAAATATTTTGAAAAAAAAACATTATTTTGTTACTCATAATTTGCTGCCTGTTGTTTGAGATGCTGGAAATTTTACTCTCGAGTGTTTGATGTTTGAGAATAGCTTGAATACTTTTTGAACTAGAGAATCACACTTTGAAGTACCCTAAAATATTATTGGTTTATATTCCTAGGAAATAGAATGAATAACCCTTACATCTGCTCAGCACAGCACTGTTAATCAAAAGTCTTTGGCTAAGGCAACACTACAACGATAGACAAGCCTTCCTTCCGGCTTCTCTTTGTTTAGCGTCGCCTAAACAACAAATTCACTTAGATAAATGTCTAATATGACATACATATTCTTGAGGGTATCTAACAGTCGATCCCTCAACTGTAGTCACGTTTCTTTGTTGTTGTTGCTTTTGTTATTGATTATGCACAGCGACCCACCCACAACCGCATAGGCTCACCTTGAGACAGGACTTCTTGGTGCGCCTCAGCAAGTGGGACATGTTAGCGCTTAGAGTGTGCCTATTGTTGTTACTGTTGTAAGAGTTGTTGTTGTTGTTGCTATTGCTCACTGTGTAACAGACTTGAGCCACGCGACATTTTGATTGTGGCTGCTGCTGCTGCTGCTCTTGCTGCTGCTGCTGCTGCTGCTGTTGCGGCTGCTGCAGTTCGTCGGCAAATCCAAACTGAAATTGGAAATAGAAACGATATAGAAACGGTTTTGTTTAACCCTCTCCCGGCTATGTGTGATGGCTGAGTTCAGTCGAACGGTTCGGCCGCGGTCGCAGGTGGACGTGAGCTGCTCGTGTTTGTCGCATGACTCATAGACCAGCAGGAATTGCAAGTGCCAAACACACACATAGACTTACACACGCATACTTACAGCTGAGAGCCGAAGGCTTTTGTCGGCACCGGCGCAGTAAACATAATCTCTATATAAGTCCCGTCGCCGACATTGTTTGAGCGCAGATTTCTCATATTTGGGGCCACAATTCGAGTGGACCCTCGAGTGCAAATGGCGTCAACGAGCAACCAAATGCGCTAATGTGGTAATGCGTCCGAAAATCCGACTCAACCCGACTCAGCCATCGCCGTGGGCGCCCCTCAAAGCCACCACTTGAGCGGACCAGCCTTGGATGCGTGTTTTCATTGTGGCCTGGCGCCAATTTGCTGCTATAAATTACTTTGTCCTGATTTCTTTTCCTTTTTCTAGAGCACTCCCAGTGCAGGAGAAGAAGAAGAGGCCGAACTAATGGGCAGATTAGTTGGTGGCATGCTCTATAAATAAGTATTTCTATAATTTACAATTTAAATTGATAAAAAAAAAAAAATAAATACATAATAATAAAATACATTTTGGATATTTTAGATAGTCAAAATATTAAAAATAAAACTTTTAAAAATTTCAATGATAGTAATAATGCTAGTTTTGATGTTGACAATTACTATAAGGATAAATATGATTACAATGATAATGATGAAGCTGATAGTGATGATTATTAGTCTAATTTATATATTTATTATAATACAAATGAGTGCGTCACTCTGACTAGCATGTCGTAGTGCATTTGCTTGCCGAACATTGCCTCTCTTGTGCTGCCTCCTACTTTGTGCAAGGTGCAGCCCTTTTATGTGCTGAGTCCAGTTGTCGCAGTACTTTTCCAGCGAGACTGGTGGTTTTTTGTAAGACACTTCAGTCGCACTACTATTTTTATGAACATAGCTGTAAATATTTTATAATAAATCAAAATGCTCCCATTGATGACAACATATAGATTTATAAAGGAAATCGAATTGGACAACTTGAGCTGTCACTCTCGATAAGCTGACAATTTAGATGTATGTATATATGTATATAGTATCTATAATTTGTCTAGTCTTTAAATATGTTTTCACCACTGACATAGATAGTATTACAAATATATTTACAAGTTTTTGTATTTCTCTTTTTCAAATTTATGCAGACACATAAATTTTGATATAATTTACATAATTTTAAAGCGATTCGAAAACTTTACAGTGGAACTGTGGGAACTGTGCTGTCTGCAGCGAGTTTTTTTTTTTTATTTGACTGCAGCGAAGTAATTAATGACATTTACATTTAAATATCGTGGGCCCATTTACGAAATGATTTAAATGCAATTTAAGTGTTAAATGTAAAAAACGAGTTTTTCAATTCAACTACGCTGGAAACTTCAATTGAGAAAGAGAGAGAGAGAGAGAGAGAGAGAGATAGAGATGGCGAGGAGCGAGCACTTGAATGAAACTTGAATTTGAAGCACTTTGCGGCTTGTCCGACAATTTGTCACATCATTCAAAGTGAAGTGCGCGAAGAGCAAGGACATGGCAGGACATGGCAGGACCTGGGCGAGAACATAGCTCGAGCTGGCTACACTTTGAAAACTCAAAATGAATGAATGATGACACACGCAGCTAATTGCGCTGGGCAGCAACAAAAATGATATTTGATTGAATTTGAAGTCAGAGAAAGGGATATAATATATATATATATATATATATATAGAAGCGAGTATAATATTCAGCTAAAGCGTGACTGGATAGATTTTCGAGTGCAACGATCGAGAGACAATCGCTCATATATTGCCGTTTTTTCTATTCGGTCCCTTTGTCTCATTGACAGATGTCAGAGTTCGCTTTTTACTTGCTGTAAGCCGATGACTAGGTAAAGGGTATATTGATGAGTTGGCCAATTAACGATTGATCGATAACTTGGCACACAACTGCCAAACTGGAAATATCGACTTCAAGTGCTTGCTGGATTTTAATTTATAATTGCCAAAGAATTTGAGCAGGGGGTGGCTCTCAAG
This sequence comes from Drosophila anceps, assembly GCA_035045945.1. Lineage (NCBI taxonomy): Eukaryota > Metazoa > Arthropoda > Insecta > Diptera > Drosophilidae > Drosophila > Drosophila anceps. Next base: position 5,124,902 of record JAWNON010000073.1, read on the forward strand.
TGCTGAGAGAGAGAGAGAGAGAGAGAGAGAGAGAGATAGACAGAGATAGCTCAACCCCGCTTCGACACGCCGCATAGAATTTTATTGTTATTATCATTGTGGTTCGAGTGCCGCAGGGTGGGATTTGTATTCGTATTCGCATTTTCGTATTATCACTTGAGTTTGCCGCCTTTGGAGTCGTCAATTATGCGCATTTCGTTAATTTCGCTAGCCCATTGTGTGAAATTTACATTTTATTAGTTTTACATGCTCGAGGCATTAAAATTATTTACGATCCCAAATATTGTCGGTTGTAAATAATTTTGCTGGCACGTGAAAAACACACACTCTCTCACGCACATGGCCCGCAAGCATTAACTGTAAAATCTAACGGTCACTGCTTGACCTTTTCCTAATTAGTAGCACATTGTTCCGGACCTATATCCGCATCGCTCCCCTTACCTATCTCTAGACATCAGATGGCTGGACACGCGCCTTTCTAAATGTTTTTCAAGTCTGTTGCGATTTCGTAAATGGATCGCCGACAGACAATCGCTCCACTTAGCCATATATACACACATCTATATATACACTGATAAGAACATGAAAACAGAAAACGAGCTGGAAATTTAGAGAGAGACCTCGACTAGGGCATGATCTGTCAGTCACTGTGAACACATATAATAATTTAGGCATTTTCATTCTTGTATATGATCAAAGAGACATTTTTAATTAATTACAGGGTATGCAGAGTGTGTTTATACGCATAAATATATATATATATATATCTATACATAATTGTATACAAAACTCAGCTTTCATTATGTTTGTTAATATACCTCCGCATCATACCCATTACAAATTCGTACAGGGTATACACAATGTATATATTAAATATGAGAAGTTGTACATATAATCTTTAATTAATAATTACAATTTTACAGGGTATACATGGTATAGTATTTGCTAAGCTATATCACTATATACATAGGCATATGCATACGTATATAAATTTGTTAACACCGCCAGTTCATAATACCCATTACACATGGGTTACAGGGTATGCAGTGCTCATATTCAGCGCATCTCACAGTTTCTTGAATCAGTTAAGATTTACAGTTGTCTTTAGCTAGACGTCGCGTCGTCTCGTTGGTTTGTTTTGTAGAGAAATGGACACCCAGGGTATCAACTACTATGATAAGGAGCTGGACATAGGTCGAGTTATAGCCGCGGCACAGCTGGAGGATTGTGATGAGGCGCTCAATATATGCGATCTGAGCACTGTGGAGAGCAAATTTGAGCTGTGGCAAAAGCACTTGCCACGCATCACGCCCTACTATGCGGTCAAATGCAACGATGATCGACGGATTGTACAAATTTTGGCTGACCTCGGTGCGGGCTTCGATTGTGCATCGAAGAACGAGTTGAAACTGGTCTGTATAAATAATATTTAATATATATAGGTATACAAGTTATGATCATTAAAATTAATTAATATATATATCTGTTATATTATTAAATAGGTTCTCGATTGTGGCGTCTCTCCCGATCGCATTATCTTTGCCAATCCATGTCGTCCAATTAGCCACTTGGACTATGCTCAGCAGCAAAAGGTACTCAAGGGCACCGTGGACAATGAGTTCGAGATTTACAAGCTGCACAAACACTATCCCAATTCCAAGTGTGTATTGTCGTTCAACTCTCTCTTTCTCTCTCACTCTCACTCTCTCTTCATTATATTTTATATATATGTATATAAATTTTATTAACAGCCTTATAGTTCGTTTTAAGTCTGAGGCAAAGGCCGCTCAGTGCCCGCTGGGCGATAAATTTGGTTGCGATGCGGACATTGATGCCTCAGCACTGATGCTGCTTGCAAAATCTCTCGATCTAGCAGTGAGTTATAGTAAATTGTGTATAGATTATAAATGTATATAGAGATTAAAAAATATCATTTGCCAACATGAATATCAAAGGCTAAATGCAGTAAATATGATGCCACAAAGTATACACATTCTCGAGCAGCAATGTAAATGTTATTATTTTTTTTTACTTTAATTTCTAGGTAACAGGCACCAGTTTTCACGTTGGCTCTGGCTGCACCGAATTGGAGGCGTATGAACGCGCCATCAAGAAGGCAAAAAACCTTTTCAAGTTTGGTCAACTCTTGGGCTACGACTTAAACCTATTAGATATAGGTGGCGGCTTTCCGGGCAGCAATGATGAGCACTTTATAAAGGTGTGTAGAATCTAAAAGACTTCAAATTTCATGGACTATAATGCCTAAGTGTGTATACAGTTAGCTGGCATAGTGAACAGTGCCGTGCAAAAGTTTTTTGCCGATGAACGCATTGAGATAATCGCCGAACCAGGTCGTTTCTTTGTGGCAGCGGCATATACACTAGTCTGCAAGATTCATGCCAAACGAGAGGTGCGCAATGCCGCCGGCAAGCTGGACACTGTAATGTATTATTTGAACGATGGCGTCTATGGCTCGTTCAATTGCATACTTTACGATCACCAAACGGTGACAGTGGAGCATTATTTGGTACGGCATTTACAAACCTAATACAATCTATTATATATATACCATATCATATTATCTAATATTTTATACATACATGTCTCAGGCTGCCGATAACTTGCTGCCCACATTCAAGAGCTTGATCTGGGGTCCGAGCTGTGATGCTCTGGACAAGGTAATTTTTATTAACTATATAATATCATATATGTATATCTATATTTCAATTTAATTTTCAGATCTCTGAAAATCTGCGTTTGCCCTACTTGAAGCGTGGCGATTTGCTGGGCTTTCCAAATATGGGCGCATACACAGTGCCCATAGCCAGTCCCTTCAATGGGTTTCCCTTACCCAAAACACTTTTCTTTAAGGCCATGTGACTAACTAAACTGGCCCCGATTAATAAACAAGAAATCCCTGTGTTAGTAACCAATATGATTTTTATTCATTATAATTGCTCCATTGAGAACTTAGGATATGTTTGCTTTAATACTCTCTCTCTCTCTTTCTGCTAAGTTCTACAACAAAGACAGTGGAACTGCTCCATGGATTCGATTTTACTTAGTTTTGTATTTTTTTGAAGTTTTCAAAATATTTTGAAAAGAACAGCTAACACCAAAACTGACCCGAATTGGGATTATCAGCGCATTCTTTTGAAAATATTTAAGTTTTCCTTTTTGGGAATTTATATATATATAGATTTTGATAAAGATTTGCGTCGAGTAACGTACGGCACTTGGTTAACTGACCCAACCAAAACTGTCGCACGTTACCTTGGACATAAGAGAAATATAAAATAGGTATGTATGTATATATATATATATATATACATATAATATATATATATATATATATATATATATATATATATATATATATATATATATATATATATATATATATATATATATAACTTAGTTCAAATACAATTCAATAGAGTTTCACATATTATTATATCAAAAAATCAAATCAAAAAACAATTTCAAAAATTGTATTCTCTTAATATCAAAAATTCTTGTTCATGCTCAAAAGTATTTCTATAAAATTGTTTTTTTTTTCTTTGATATGTTGTGATATGGTATAACGATTATTTGTATATATATATATATAATTAGGTATATTAATTGATATCGTGTATATGCGCTTATCGCTTTCTCATCATGTTTCTCTCTTGCTCGCTTATGCTTGCATATAAAGAGTACAAACTACTTATTTCATAATCAGTTCTTGGTGATTGATGCAAATATTATTCCCTTTCGTTTGAACGCGTACAATTTTTCATTTCTCATTAGTATTAGTATTATTATTATAATTAGATAGTTTTACATATAACATATAGAGTTAGTAATTCTTTGGTAAATAATTCGAGCATTGGAAAATTTCGACTAGGTTTTCTTTTTTTTCTTTTTGGTATGCTTCTTGGCGGATAAAACTTGAATAGCAAAAGGTAATACGATACATATATAGAATATATATATATATATATATATATATAGATATATATATATATATATATATATATATATATATATATATATATATATATATATATATATATATATATATATGTATATATATGTGTGTGGCAAAAACAATAAAATAACAAATTTCATTATAATGATTGTATCTCACAACAGCGACGACGACATAGTAGTACTACACACATAGACATGCACAATAAATAGGTACATATATGTGCTCTTAAACTTCAATAATATAATATTCAATAATATGATAGTAATAATAATAATATCGCTTAACTCGTAACAATTCACGTTTGTTTGTTTTCAGATATGTTTGCGTTTACATTTTGTTTTAGTTTTTTTACTCTTAGGTCAGAGCTACATACGTTTTGATTGCCGATCGATAAATACATTTATCGATAGTTTAACAGCTAACGATCGGCTCGCAATTTGTTTTTTTTGTTTTTGTTTTAGTTTTTGAATTTATTTTTTGTCGGGCTACTGTTCGAATGGCTTAAATGTCCTGTGTGCGTATTTAATGGATATTTTATGATATCTCTTCAAAACAATTTCTCTCTTTGTAGCGCGATTCATGACATTGGCATCAAAACGACATAAAATTTAACAAGGTGGGTGTTTTTTTTTCAATAGTTTTTTGTTTTGCATTTTTGTGTAATTCAGTTTCGATGGGGCACTTGCGGGTGATATTGCAGCTTGTTTGTTTTTGAGTGGGAAGTTGTTGTTGTTGCTGTTGTTGTTGCGTGCATATTGTGTCTAACAATTGCCAGAGTTGCATAATTCACGGATTCACTATAATCTATAATAAAAAATACAATACAACAACACAGAAATGGTTTGTAGGCATACAAAAATTGGACATTTGGGAACTGGGAATCGAGGACGGGGTGGCTGAGCTCAATATGTATCACTTTAGCTAATGATTTGATCTGATGATGAGCCACAATGGATAAACGGAGCAAAAGCAAACATAAAAAAACGGGGAATGTGTGAATGCAATTACGATACGTTTGCGTATGCTGCTATTAGTAAGCGAGTATCGCATTTATATTTAAATGCTACTCAGAAAGGCCACGCTACACATGGCCAATTGGGCCAAAATGTTCACTTGCAGTATCCGCATTAGACCGCCGCTGGTGGGTGAGGGACTCACATTGAGGCCAGCGCAGTGCATTTTCTCAGTGGGCATCGCTTGTACAAAATATTCGCGATTATCCAACGACATGTGACACAGCGGCTTCTTTTTTTGAGACATTTCATCGTCTTTATTCTTCAGATCCTCCAACAGCTTCGGGAACCAGATCAACTCACACGAACAGTTCAATGGATTGTCTATGTAAGTTATAATATATATCATTTTCAAATTCATTTTCAGTTAGATCGCATCTACTTGCCAGTGATATCAATTATGCGCAATGTATCGATGACCGGTTCCATTGTATCCTGCGGAATGCGTTGCATTTTATTGTTTTGCAAATTTAATGTCTCTAGAGAATTGAGATTCTCGAACAGTGTACTGGGCAACACTTTTATGCTATAATTGAGTAAAATTAAATTGTGCCTATATTCTATATATATTCAAGATATATTTTGTTTGCTTTACTCATTCTTTTGCAGATTTAGAAAGGTGAGCGAATCGCCGTATCCAGTAAAAGCGTCATCGGCCAGCACATTGATATTGTTATTTCTCAAATCCAAATGACGTAGACGATGCAATGGACGCAATGCCTCACTTGGTATTGCATTAATATTATTATCGCCCAAACGCAAATATTGCAGATTCTCTGTGAATATATACATACATTCATATACATACATATATATGTAAACGTATTATATAATCAAACCAAATGATTCTTTATAAAACTCACCTTCCAGTCCCTTGAACGCATCTTTGTCAATTACGCTGATCTTATTGCCCTCCAGCTCGAGCGAATTAAGTAGACTTAAATGTGTGAATACATTTGCAGGTACGCTTGTAATCATATTATGTGCTAATATCAAAGAATCCAAATTCTGCAGACCTGTCAGCAAATTGGAATAGATGTAGTTTAAAATATGATTATAAATGATCGCAATATGCCGTTGGCTCACCTTCAAAGTCTCCTTCACTGATCGTACGTATCTTGTTCTCCTGTATCTCGAGTTTCTTTAGCGTATCCAATATGGAGAGAGCTTTTTGTGGCACATTCGATAGATCATTGCCCCCAAGATTCAAACGCTTCAATTTTCTAAAAAAAAAAAAAAAAAAAAAAAAAAAATATTCCAATTTATAAATACTTGAATTACTACCAAATTATGTGTACGCACTTCTCTAGGCCGCGGAATGCTTCGGGATCAACCTGTGTTATTTTATTCTCATAGAGCGTTAGTATCTCCAACGTGTCTAGACCCTCGAATGCGTTGTTATGTATGACAGTGATTTTATTGTGATTTAAGTTCAAAATCAGCAAATGATATAGATGTTGCAAAGCCTGTAAAAAAGATTTATTTATTAGTCAAATTAAAAAACAAATATACACAAGAGAATCTTGTAAAATTATTTATATGTGTAAAGTATATATTTTCTCAATTTTGCATAAAATTGTATTATTCGTATACCTAATTCTTTTTGTCAAAAGCATTTTTTGTAATAACTGCCAAAATAGCTACTAAGGATAGCCGATTAACACATAAACAGTTATCGATAAGCACACCTATGTGCGCAATTTAATTGAGATGTGCATATAGAGATGCGTACATATCGATATTTAAGAACGATCAAAATCAAACTCACTTGCGATGGCACCGTTTTCATTTGATTTAAAGAAACATCCAGCTGTGTAAGTCCCTTTCCTTCAATTAAATATACATATATAAACATATAAATTTTGATAGCATATGGATAGGTATTTAATTTTTGAACGTACCTAGCGAACTTAATGCATTCTCCTCGATGGCTGCTAGGCTGCTGTTGTGTATTGTCAAATGGCGTATGTCCAGAGCCAGAAAAACGAATCCCTGCAGTTTGGGCAAATTATTGTGTCGCAACTTTAAATAGAATATGATCGGACTTTTGCCCTTCAGTGTGCCCATGGATTTGGCAATATGCGATAGATCCGTCGTCTCGCACAATACATCCAGTCCATTCTTCTTGACGGTGCATATGCAGGGCGATATATCAGCCTGCTCCGGGCATACCTGTTGCGGTGTACCCTGGCCCGATGCCTGCACCAGCAGCAACAGCAGCAAACAACTTATGACGCCTACTGCATGCGTGCATTGAAATAGTTGCTGCATTTGTACAACCATGTTGACACGCACACTTGCACGGGACACGAAAGCACAGCTCAACTGAAGCAGCGATTGCTATGATTCCAATATTTCCCGTTAATGCTATATGTTGTTGTGTCCCTATGAAGAATATAAGAGTGTGTATAAATATAAGAGTATGCCAAAGCGAATTACAAATTAAGCGCACAATGCGCGATTTGATTTGTGTGTGTTTGTGTGTGTGTGTGTGTGTGTGTGTGTGTGTGTGTGTGTGTTTGGCGGATTAAAAGTAAATTGAACTAATTGAGCAGCACTTGACGTAGTTGCTGCTCAGCGTACAAATTTACGCATACAAATTGCAACAAAAACTATCATATATAGATGTATATATAAAATATGTACATATATTCATGTATATAGAACATATGTATATTTAAAATAAAATTAATTATTTTCAAACTGATTGCCGCTGCACTCACCTATAATGTTAATCCGTCCCTATTGAATCAGTGCCAAATAATACATGTTTCTTAATTCTATGATAATTCAATTGATAAAGCCCTTTTATCAATCACGACTTTTCCACTTTTCCGATTTTACAGTTACCCACATTCGAAAACAAGCAACAATTAGTTAATGTTGACTTTCACTTTGCACACACGCACCCACACACAGGAGTGAGGAGTGCAGCCTCTGCCCCTGGCTGGCTGTGTGCGTATATGTGTCCAATGGCTGTGTGTGTGTGTGCGCGCGTGTGCGTTTGAGGAGGTTGTGGTGGTTGGTCCTAAAGAGGGGCGTGTGTAAACTCAGTCAGAGTGTGTGTATAACGATGTAACGGAAAATCGATAGTCAAAAAAAAAAAAACCAAAAAAAAAAAAGGATCTGTTGCCACTCAGGGATGCTTTTATTCAATTATTATGAAAACTTTTTTTTTTTATTATTATACTATCATTTAAAAATATGCACTAACATTTAAATTAGCTGAAATCTCGCTGAATTGTTGTCGCATTAGGTGAACATCATTTAACGTTTTGAATTTTTGTTGTGGCAACGCTTTGCTTGCTTTTTTTATTGTGCCGCCGAATACGCATTAGCTGTGTGTATTTATATATATATATATATATATATATATATATATATATATATATATATATATATATATATATATATATATATATATATATATATATATATATATATATATATATATATATATATATATATATATATATATATATATATATTTATATATATATTCGTATATATATTCGTATATATTTATATATTCATATATATTTATATATATATATATATATATATATTTATATATATGCGTATTTAGTATGAGGGGAAGGCGGGGTTGGAAACGAAATCAGTACAAACAGCGCGAGTAAGAAACACGTTTACTTGGCAAAACCGACGACAGCGGACTGAAATTCAATTTTAAAATTTCGAAACATTGGTGGTTGGTCCAGTCCGAGTTTCAAGTCAAGCAGTGCTGGCAAGCGCTTTCACAAATGCCATTGCCGTCATGATGCGATGAGCGATGTGGTCACTCTAAAAGCGCAGATGTTCATAGTAATCGAATACAACAAATCGTATGTAATGAATTGCGTGCCAAATACGTTATGGAAATTTAAAATTTTAATTTTGAACAAGCAATTGAGGAATTTTTGTTCCTCATTTATCTAATAGCTGGTATTGATTAAATACTTGAATTGCAACAGAATTATCGCATCGATATCGAATCGGTTTATCAGCTGAATTACAACTTTGCTATGAAACGGTTCAAACTTAAAAACACAGATATCGACTTTCCGACTGTAATAGGTTTAAAAAATTATATTCAATTTTCGATATCACACTACGTTCCTTGGAATCATAGCAGCCTACGATACAGTTCAAAGTAAAAAAAAGAAGAAGAAAATAGCTTGACGAAAATCTATTTAATATTATTTCATAATCTTATAGTACCTTGACCTGAATCAACAAAATTATCCAAGTGCTTCAAATACATATTTTGTTTGTTATATTTTATTTGTTTTTTTTTTTTAATATTTATTTTGTTTTGGCTCTAAAAGGAAAAGAAAAATGGCCTGTGATAAGGATTTAGGAAAAAGACTTTTAGCCGAGCTTATAATCACTCTACTCGTTCAATGTGTTGGCTGCTTTTTCAGTAGTTCGAATGTTGGAAGTAATTTTTCGGAACTATTAGGAACGAAGCCCAAGACACCTGCGGACCCACTCACCACAGCAGCGCTCAGTCCAGTTGGATACGCATTCACATGGGGTGGATTAATCATTGCTGGAACAATGGCATTTCGAATTGTGTCTGGTGCTCACATAAATCCGTGCATCTCAATAGCATCGATGATAACGAAAAATATTTCGATAAAAGATGGCTTTTTATATATACTAATGCAACTCATAGGCTCCCTGATCGGAACTCTCATAACGTATTTATTGTTTGGTAAATTTATGTCTTCAACTCCATATTGTATGACGCACGTTACTGTGAATCCATGGTGGAAGGCGATGGTTTTAGAATTTTATTTAACCGGCGCTTGGGTTCTAGCTTGCTGTTCATCGTGGCATGAAAGCAATGCCGAACCAAATGAAAGCATGTCATTAAAAATCGGCCTTGTTGTTGTTGGCGCCACTCTCGTTGGGGTGAGCATTTCTTTTTTATAAATATTTATATCTATATAGACATATATCTTTAATATGTGATATATCTTTATTTGTTTAGACAAAATATTCACACACCTGCATGAACCCATTCCGATCGCTGTGGCCCGCAGCCTTCAACTTTAGGTCTGATTACCTCTATCTCTATCTATGTATGCCGGTTCTGTCTGCTATTTTGCTGAGCTTAGCTTGGCGTTTCCTCTATTTGATGGGCGCAGACGAGACAGTCCAGGGACCTGGATACAAAAAAGACTAATTACAATACAACAGTTTTTAAAGTGCTAATTGAGATGCATGTTATTAAATTATTTAATTGGAAATAAAGTTACATATTCACGTTTGCAACCAAAGGTACCATCATACACATATTTTCGTTCATTCGTCCAATCTGTGGTGTCATCGAGGACAATCTTCCTGCTCTTTACGTTCATTTATATCCCCCGAATATGCTTTCAGTAACTCGACTGATTATGGAGTCATCTAAGCAAGCGGGTAAAATATTTACATTTTGATCGTGAAATAAATAGAATAAGAGTACATGGAAGTAATGCACATCTTATGGGACACATTTGTCAAAATTGTATAAAATAAAAAACGGCAATAGTAATAGTTTATTTTTAAACAAACTCGATCTGCGCGCGCTGTACAAGGACCTACAACAAAATTTGAAGTATCTAGTTATAGGTTCTGCTTTCACACTTTTATACTGTGTTTTTTTAAATTTGTATTTTGTTTTCGATCAAAAAAGAAAAAAAAGAATAAATGGGTAATTGTGACAGGGGTTTAGCAGCAAAACTTTTTTCCGAACTGATAGCCAGTCTATTCGTGCAATGTCTTGGCTGCACGTTCACTAGCAGTAAAACTGGAAGCGCTTTCGGTAAGCTGATCTTAAGACCCTCGATACCTATCGACCCACTGGGGGACGAAGCAGAGAATCCAGTTGGATACGCATTCACATGGGGTGGACTAATCATTGCTGGAACAATGGCATTTCGAATTGTGTCTGGTGCTCATATAAATCCGTGTATCTCAATTGCATCGATGATAACGAAAAATGTTCCGGTATTTCATGGATTGTGCTATATACTGATGCAATTAGCAGGCTCCTTGTTAGGATATCTCTTTACGTATTTAATGTTTGCTAAATTCTTATCCGAATACGCATTTTGTACGACGACGATTTTAGTGGATCCGTGGTGGAAGGCGATGGTTCTCGAATTTTATTTAACCGGCTCTTGGGTTCTAGCTTGCTGCTCGTCGTGGCATGAAAGCAATACCGATATAAATGAAACCATGTCATTGAAAATCGGCCTTGTTGTTGTTGGCGCCACACTTGTTGGGGTGAGCATTCCGTTTTATAGATATTTATATCTGTATAGGCATATATCTTTAATATGTATTATATCTTTATTTGTTTAGACAAAATATTCACACACCTGCATGAACCCATTCCGATCGCTGTGGCCCGCAATCTTCAACTTTGAATATGTCTACATCTATGTCTATTTAGTTATGCCGATTCTGTCTGCTGTTTTGCTGAGCTTAGCTTGGCGTTACCTCTATTTGTTTAGAGCCTTCGAGAAAATCAAGGGACCTAAAGAACGCAAACAACAAACGAATATAACAAATACAACGAATACAACAAATACAACGAATACAACAAATACAACGAATACAACAAATACAACGAATACAACAAATACAACGAATACAACAAATACAACGAATACAACAAATACAACGAATACAACAAATCCATAATTTATTAATTGCTGATGAAAATCTCAGAGGTACCATAGCAAAAACATCTTTTCGTGCATTCGTCCAATCTGTGGTGTCATCGATAACAACCTTTCTGCTCTTCACGTTTTCCCTCAAGATTTGATCGAACTATAGCTATAAATCGGATGTTCTTTTACGGAAAAATGTTTTAGCTCGGCCAAATTGAATACGATTGCAAATAGCAGCTCCATCGACGGATTGTGGAGTCAGCTAAGCAGCCGGCTAAAATATTTACATTTTTGTGTTTTATAAATAGAATTTGAAATAAAGCATTTCTTATGGGGACACATTTGTCAAAATGGTATTAAATATACATAAAGCTAAATCCAAACGGGAATAGTAATAGTAATAATAATAAACTCGATCTGCGCGCGCTGAACAATTTTCAACAACAAAAATTCAAGTCTCTAGTTCTTATAGGTTCTGAGATCGACAGATGGACCAACAGGGATAAATCGACTCAGCTAGTCGTCCTGAACAAGAATATACATATTTTATAGGGTCTGCCACGCCTCCATCTGCCTGTTACATACATTGTAAACAAATCAATGTACCCTGATTTCATATTTTCAATTGGTTCAGAGTATACAAAAATAGTTTGCCGAAAATTATTGTAACATTATTTCATAATCATAAAATAACTCGACTGGAATAAACAAAATTATCCAAGTGCTTTTATACTTTTATACTGTTTTTTTTGGATTTTTATATTTTTTTCGTTCAAAAAATTAAAAATGGGTAGTTTTGACAGGGATTTAGCAGCAAAACTTATTTCCGAGCTGATAGCCAGTCTATTCGTGCAAATGATTGGCTGCACTTTCAGTAGCCCGAAAGCTGGGCGCATTTTCAGTAAGCTGGGCTTCAAGCCCTCAATACCTACGGACCCCCTGTTCGACGAAGTGGAGAGCCCAGTTGGATACGCATTCACATGGGGTGGACTAATCATTGCTGGAACAATGGCATTTCGAATTGTGTCTGGTGCTCATATAAATCCGTGCATCTCAATTGCATCGATGATAACGAAAAATGTTCCGGTATTAGATGGTTTGTGCTATATACTGATGCAATTAGCGGGCTCCCTGTTAGGATATCTCTTTCCGTATCTCATGTTTGCTAAATGCTTATCCGAATACGCATTTTGTACGACGACGATTTTAGTGGATCCGTGGTGGAAGGCGATGGTTCTCGAATTTTATTTAACCGGCTCTTGGGTTCTAGCTTGCTGCTCGTCGTGGCATGAAAGCAATACCGATATAAATGAAACCATGTCATTGAAAATCGGCCTTGTTGTTGTTGGCGCCACACTTGTTGGGGTGAGCATTCCGTTTTATAGATATTTATATCTGTATAGGCATATATCTTTAATATGTATTATATCTTTATTTGTTTAGACAAAATATTCACACACCTGCATGAACCCATTCCGATCGCTGTGGCCCGCAATCTTCAACTTTGAATATGTCTACATCTATGTCTATTTAGTTATGCCGATTCTGTCTGCTGTTTTGCTGAGCTTAGCTTGGCGTTACCTCTATTTGTTTAGAGCCTTCGAGAAAATCAAGGGACCTAAAGAACGCAAACAACAAACGAATATAACAAATACAACGAATACAACAAATACAACGAATACAACAAATACAACGAATACAACAAATACAACGAATACAACAAATACAACGAATACACCCAATACAACGAATACAACAAATCCATAATTTATTAACTGCTGATGAAAATCCCAGAGGTACCATAGCAAAAACATCTTTTCGTGCATTCGTCCAATCTGTGGTGTCATCGATAACAACCTTTCTGCTCTTCACGTTTTCCCTCAAGATTTGATCGAACTATAGCTATAAATCGGATGTTCTTGTACGGAAAAAATTGAATACGATTGCAAATAGCAGCTCCATCGACGGATTGTGGAGTCAGCTAAGCAGCCGGCTAAAATATTTACATTTTTGATCGTATAACTTTGTGTTTTATAAATAGAATTAGAGTACATGGAAATAATGCATATCTTATGAGGACACATTTGTCAACAAATTAAGCGTGCTGTGCTCTGCTTTTAGTTTTTAACTGCAAAATGTGATTCGCTGTTCTGCTAAAGGCCAACGCCCACACCGGCAGTGGGCGTATAGAAGAGGCACTGCATTGCCTCCTGAAGGGCACGTTGGCATGCCAATGCGGATGTAAAACCGCCGGCATTCTCTTGCGGCGTCTCGGGCCGTATATGTGAGACGTAGCCCATGGACTCGACTTCGTTAATGGGCGGCGGTGACGGACCCTCGGTGATGGGTATGAGTGGTTCGTATATAAACAATGGGCCCTCCTCCGATTTTGGTACTGACAGTAGTGTTGGATCCGCAGTCTGACCAAACTTAATGCCTGTGGAGAATTCGTTTGCGGTTTTGGGTGGCGGTAGCTGCTTTTCCTCTTCGCGTTGCTTTTCCGCCTTTTCGGCGAACTCGCTGACAATGGTAACAGCGTCCTTGCCGCTGTACATGAGCTCCTCGATTAGTGCCTGCTTGTCACGAGCCTTTTTCTTTTTATGCTCTGTTTCCAGCTCTTCCAGCTCCTTTTTGCGCGACTCATCCTGCACGCGCTCCAGTTCGAGTAACTCCTCCAGGGCACATTCGTCGCGGCCGACACGTGTCTTATTGCGCTGAATGACCTCACGATTGTCCCGCTTATAGGCCTCAATGCGCTTGTTGGTCTCAATAATTTCAATGTTGTTGCACAGGTTGTAGACAATGTCTTCGATTTCTTCCAAATAATCATTATATTCCTCCAGCGTAGCAAAATCCTCTTCACGTTTGTTGTAGTCGCGCAGTATGCGTCTTCGTATGTCCACCTCCTTCTCGACCATGGGATCTTCGAAGAGCTGTACACGAAAGTTGTTCCGTCGCAAGGGTACCATGCATTCCGGACAAGCGCCGGAGCCCTTGAGGAAGAGCATATCCACACAAGATTCACATAGTGTGTGACCGCAAACGTTGACCATCAACTTTAGCGATGGATTCCGATATTTGGTGGTCTTGCACCGCGGACAGGCCTGTTCCTCCATTCGATAGTCGTTCTTTTTGTAATAGCCTTCAAATTATACAATTAAGTAAGACATGCCAATTACAAGCAAATAAAATGTATGACTCGAAATGGCAAAAGCCAAAATCAGCTTGCTACGATAACGATCAGTCTTGAAAATACAACACCGCATAATACGATTGTAAATACATGGTCACCCCAAAACATAATATATCGATATTACACTTATATAGATTAGGCGCGCATTTAAATGACAAAATGATTTGGGCGAAACTGTTTTAATTTTTTTAACATTTTATTTTAAACAGCATACAGCGGTAGTTGCTCACATTAAGAGTAGAATTTAAACATTGTTTTAATATACACGCATAAATTTATATATATATATATATATATATATATATATATATATATATATATATATATATATATATATATATATATATATATGTATATATTATATGCATTAAATAAGTATTTTAATAATTTACATCGATCAAAACCTTCTCTTATATGTTTTTCAGCAGCAATTTGTTGTTTTATTTCACTTTTCTTGTGTTTTGTTTATTTTATTTGTTTTTTTTTTTTTATAAGTAGTTAAAAGCATTTCCAAGCAGATGCATAAGCATTTAAAATCAATTAACATTTGACGCTGATTACTTGGATTCGAAATTCGCGTGTGGTATTTCGTAATACTTGAGAAAAAGGTCGTATGTGTGGGTGTAAGTGTGTGTGTGTGTGTGTGTGTTCTTGATATAAAAGCAGCAATTTTGAAATATATGAGAGTTATACGTAAAATGCTAGAGTGGGCTAGTAGATTTAGGCTAACTTACGCGCTAAAATGTTGTTGGGCTTACGCAATGTATACAATCTTCTTGAATGGACAAAAATAAAACAAAAGATAGATTTACATACATTACATATATATGTATATATAGATACGGATACACATACATACACGCATACACAGGTATCGGCGTATATGTACGTAAAGAAATCTATACGAAACCTAAAACAAGAAATGATTTAAAGGCGCGTTTTTTTCTCTGTATAGGCTCAACAAATTTTCGATTCAATTATAAATCGAATCACTGTAAATATCACAATTTAGTTAACACATACTATACAATGCATACAATTAAAATAAATTTAAACGGTCTGTCAATAACAATATATGTAGTTGCAACTATATCGCAACCAGTCGCAAGTTAAACAATAATAATAAAAAAAAATAATAATAATAATAATAGTATAACTCGTCGGGTTGTTTGAAAAGTGGGAGCAGCAGTCCAGCGGCCAGCGAAAGTTGAGTTGATTATACACAATTTGAAACGGGTATCAATCAGAAGCTAGCCATGCAGTGCGGTAACCTCCTCCTCCAGCTCAGCGTCCACCTCATCAATCTTGGAGCCGCTGCAGCCGCGGCACTTGCAGCAAATGATGCACGGCGCAGCAAGCAGCAGCAGCGGCGATGCTACCAGCAGCAAAATGCCAAAGCCGGCAAATATGCCAATAACTTGAGCACGATGCCAGACGACAGAGGCGCGCGAGTGACCCAATTTGTTCTTGCACGGTCCCTTGTCGTAGTGTCGCAACAGAAAGTCATCCTACGAATAAGCCAATTCAAAGGCATTCATAAACATTAACTCCACAGACAACTGACAAATAATACATGCGGTGTACTCACATCAAGACTGGCCAGACAGTACCAGCAGAAGACGTGCTTGCACCGCTTGCACATCATCTGGGCACAGCCCTCGTCCTTCTCAATGGGCACTGCGCACATGGGGCAGCATTTGATGAGCTCGTTATCGAACGGTATGCCAATATCATCCTGGCCATCAGCAATCAAACGTCGTCCGAATTCCTCACAGCTTATGTTTGGATGATACTGTCAAAGGTAAAAGCGGTCTCGTTAATTAATTGACTACTTGAAGATTGGGCAGCTAGCTACACGAGAGAGTGGGTGCGGCAGGCAAAAGCTGTTTTCACTCTGAACTTCGTTGAGTATAGCTGAATATAAGTATTAGCACGTATTTTTTATAGGCTAACACAAGATACTTTCTGATTAAACATTCATGCTTACCGCCTTTTTGCAGAGAGCACAGAACTCGTCCTTGCAGGAGGGACAATGCACCGATATGGAGAGCAGTGGCTGAGCGCCATCCTGTTGTGGTGTGTAGCTCTGTGATGTTGATGGCGATTCATCCATTTGGCAAATAGCGCTACCAGCTAGCCCAGCCGTAGTACCATTTGCCGTGGTAGCCGCAGCTGTCGTTACTGTGCCCACCATGCAAATTGTCTCGCAGCCGGCACGTGGACACCAGGTGCGCGTTTTATCCAATTCGATTTCTATAATAGAGAGAGAGAGAAAGAGAGAGAGGCGTTTGATAAATGTGTTTCGATTACGCAAGAGAGATTAGGTAGCGACACGTACCTCGATTTAGGCGATAACGATGATGTTTCTTTAGCAAGTTTGTTGTGGTTAGGCTAGCGATTTCGGGCAGCGAGATGGCGCCCTGGGCGGGACATTTGGCATCGGGGCAGGAGATCTCGTAGGCGCCTTCGGTTATTTCAAAGTCCACATAGGCGCGCATGCACTGCAAATCGATGCGGAAATAAGTGAAGTTATTATTGATGGCGGACCTTACGTAAAATTTTCATTTAGTTGTTTTCTGTTTGTTTCTGTTGTTGTTCTGTTGTTGTTGTTTTTGCTGTTGTTATTATTTTGTAGTTGCTACTATTGCTGTCGCAAAAACTAAACAATTTGGCAAGTTGTGCAGCATAATCCCCTTTGAGCTGGCTCCAACTCAATTCCATTAGCTCTATAGCAACCAGATATCCAAACCTCTCAGCCAACTAGTCCCTCTTACAGTCACCCTTTTCGCAGCTTTGCATTGAATGTGTGTGTGTGTGTGTGTGTGTGTGTGTCTGTGTGCGAGTGAGTGTGTGTGACCCTTGGGCAAAACTTTTGTCAAGGCATTTTGTAAATGCTGTTGCCTGCTTTTTGCATTGGCAGCCGCAAAAGTGTGGCTGTCAAAATTATTTCATTTTTAAGCACCCACAGCACACACACACACACACACACACACATACACACATACACACCACCTCTGACGCACACACACATACATAATACACATTGGTAGCCACAAACTTTCAGCAAGGACAAAATGCTCTGCGGAAGCTGTATAAATAAAGATTTAAAAACTTTGCCCGCTCGACTCGGCTCGCTTGGTCGGCTCTGGGTCTGGGCCCATCTGTCCCAAGTTCCGTGTCCAATATATATATACATGCATACATACATACATATATACAAATAAATTCAGCTTTTGCTGTTCCCCTCTTGCGCATTAAAGTAATGAAATTGCTAACGGAAAACGGAAACGGCTAAATGCTAAATGCACCCAGCACTTGAATACCCTACATATAATATAACGAGCAAATTAGAATGGAATGCGGCTTGAACATTAAAATTTGTTTTTTTTTTTTTTAAAATAATATATGCTTTGTGATAAGATAAATTTGTTCACTTAGTTGCACAGCATCAGCATAACATATCAAGCACACTTAATATACTCAATAAATTCTTCAATAAATTTTATTAAATTCTACATTTTTTTTTTGATGCATATTTAAAATGATTGCCTACTTCACTTAATATAAATATGAATTAATTAAAATAATTCAAAATACTGTCTGCTGCATGTAAAAAAGAGTAGCATACATTTGTGCGTCGCATCACAAATTTATTTCAGATTTAAATTGCATTGCACTTCTGCTCAAGCAAAGCAGCTTAACAGCATCAACTAAAGTGCAGGCATCAATTTAATTTGCGTGCCACAATGCAACACTAAAAAATTACAAAAAAAAAAGGAAAGTCATTTGTTGCGGATTTTCCGCATTGACATTCTCCATAATGCAGGCGAAATGACAGTTTTTTTTTTTTAATGTTAAACCTGCTGCTGTTGGTGCTGCAGTCGCATCATATTTTTAATCGCGTCCATCAGTTCAAATCCCGTTCACTTAATCCGCAGGCAGCTTGACGCTGGCCATGGAATTTACCTGTCCATCATGCAGCCAGGGCCATTGCCGGCGGGACTCTGCCTATGCCTCAGCCTCAGCCTCAGCTTCGCCAGCTCAGCTGCAACCACAGCGCCAGCTGCAGCCACAGCCACAGCCACAGCCGTGGCATAAGCTGCACAAAGCTTGCCGAAATGAATATACAGCAGCAACAACAACTGCAGCAACATCGGCAGCTGTTGCCACAATTTAGTGGCCCGCGGGCCAACAGTTGCAATTTATATGGAAAAGTGAGCCGCAGCTTTTTGGCTTGAAGCGCCAGCATATATTTTTATTATTTCCAGTAAATAGGGCCACAAAAACACAGCAACAAATCTACAATTAATACTACGGCGAGTGAAGCATAAAATATGCAATAAAAAAGCAAACAGAGTAATTATAAACGATACAGTATAGTTCACTTTAACGTGAGTGTGAACATATAAAATGGATTCTCAAATAGTTAAAACGAAAATCAAAAATGAGCTAAAACTAAAGAAGAGCCTAACATAAAACCATCTGTGTCGCAATCAGACAAATATGTAATAAATAAAATGTATATAATAATATAATAAAATGTATATAGATAATAAATTTCAATAATACAATAAATTTTGGAAGACAATTCAATGCATGTTGCAACTCGAATAGGTAATTGACCGCGCCAAGCCATTTTGACTGAAACAATTTGCCTTTCCTTCTGGCCGACAAATTAAGCAAACGCAACTCGCTGAGCGCCCCACCAGCAAATGAAGCTTTCTAAGTGAAATTGAGCGCATTTGACGGTGCTGCGGCGGGAGCTGAGCTCATTTAATGTTCGGCCATTCAGTGGAGTCAAAATGTTGCGAATGCCACACACAAAAGGCTTTGGCGGGGATCCTTGGTAACCTTTTCGTCATGTCAACAATTGTGTGGGCCATTAAAAGCCAAATGCCACAATAAACGCACACTCACACACATACATACCCACACACACACACATACAAAATATTAGTGTTAATAACGGCACTTGGCAAATTTCCGTCTATGCTCATAAAGCACTTTACGCAATGCGGGCCAGGCCGAAAAAAAACGAAGGCGAGTGCTTACAATATCTATAAAATGACAGACAGAGAAGAGAGAGAGAGAGAGAAAGAGAGAGAGAGAGGGAGAGAGGCAGTCAGAGATGGAGTGAGATGCATAGCTAGCAAAGGGAATTGAAACGAAATAAACAAATAAAAATTGACAAAGTTAGCATTTGCATGAGGAACATTTTTTATCAGTGGCAGCCGCAGCAGACGGCACAAACTTTTTGTCCCACTGCGTGCGTGTAAGTGAGGGTGTGTACGTGTGTGTGTGTGTGTACGTGTGTGTGTGTGTGTGTGCCCAACTGATATATGGTTTTTATTTAAAAGCACAGTTCATGGCTTTTTATCGCGGTGTTGCTGTTGGCGCGTCTGCCTTTATCCCACTTTATGACACACACAACATTTTCGGCAATAAAAATAACATTTGTTAACGCTTGTATTACATTTGCACACACACACACACACACACATATATATATATATATATATATATAAACAATTTAATATAAACAGGATACATAGAAATACTTGGAATGTGACCAGGGTACATATTTATTAAGCTAAAAGCCAGGTCTGCACGCATGACATTGGCTTAAAGTGAAGTGATTAAAATTAATTAAATAAATTTCTTCAGAAATAAAATAAAAGAGTTCAAGCTATATTAAAAATATTCGCTGGAATGCTATAATGGCCAATTGAATTGAATTTTATTTTAAGCAGCATAAAACAGAGTCCAACAAAAAAAAAAATAAAGAAAGGAATTGTAGAAATCCGGCTCAAATGGCATAGAAAATTGTCAACATAAACGGAGACTGTGGAGGGTGAGCCAACCTGATGATGTGCAGTGTATAAGAGAAGGATTTTAATTGAATGAAATAGTTCAAGTCTTGAATTCATCAAATGCGGAGTTATTTCTGTTAGAACTCTCAGCGATTATTTAACAGTTTTGTGATATTAATTTAAAAGCAATAAATTGCATGGGTCGAAAGACCCTAGAATTAAGCTTTTACTCATTTATCTAAATACCAAGAGACTTTCAATTGTTTCGTATTAAACTGTTGAGAGAAATCTTGAGTATATAAAAATTATATCTTTTTTTTTTAGGTAAACTAAATTTTATATGCACATACGTATGGACCGCACTCTGCTTTCAGCTGACTCTGAACAAATTCCAGGAAAATACGGCACAAACAAATGTCTTTTCAGAGATGAAGTGTATTTTGAGCGCATTTATTTAATTTTGTTATATGCTGGAAGCTTAACTTATATACATCACGATTTCATTTCTTGTGAAGCCGAATGTGCTCAGGGTCTTAACAATAATAGTACTTTAGCCATAAATCCACATTAATCGAGGTGCGTTTATTAAGGAACTCAGTTTTGCAGTGCGCTGAAGTTTTGCAATTTAAATTATTCACAGGCCAGAAAGCAGACCGCACGAAAGAAAGGCCTCAACATTAAAGCCAAAGTTCAAATTAGCAGCAAATCGAAATTTAATTTATGTTGGCATACTTTCAGCTCGTAATCGAGCTATAAACATAAATATATATGCAAGTACGCATATACATATATATATATATGTATTTATTTACGATGCGTTTAACGCGTCAAATCAGAGACGCAAATTGTTTGGGCCAGAGCCATTGTAGTAAATGCTGTTGGTAATTGCAGGCACGTTAAGCTGCGCTGTGCCGGACAGTAAAGGACCTTGTATAGTCCTTGTCGTTGTCGTCTGACGTGCATAAAAAGCATAATGAATGCCCAGCAAATTATACGCACACACACACACACGTAGGCTTGGCTTCGATTGTATGCTGCAGCCAATTACACACACACACACACACACACACATACACACACAAACACAGAGAAACGTGGTTCACTATGTAGCCGGACCGTGTATGCCGCGTCCTGTTCACTTTAATCTAACTCATTAGCAGCGACACTTTAATTAATATGCCCAGGCGACTCGCTCGACCCATCAGCAGACGAAGCGACGCATCATATGACAGCATCAGCATCGCAGCATCAGCAGTCAAGTCCAGCCGGAACCACCACCCACCACACACTCTTTGTCTCTCTTTCACTCTCCTTCTCGCTGCCTGTGGCTCTATGACCACCACCAAATGAATTGCTTCCCAGCTCGCCATAAATGCAAATTTATGGCAATCATTACGTTAACGTCACGCTAACGTTAACGTTAACGCTTACGCCACTTTTACGTCAAGTTTTAATGCGCATTAAAAATCTTTTGCAACTTGATTTAATTAGTCCGATTTGCACGTGACAGCATTTAGCTAGCATTGATAAATTGAGCGAGAAAACTGACCAGATGCCAATACGAAATGAATTAGCTGAAGGTATGACAAGACTGAATGTGAGAGAATTTAGCAAGGAGATACATAGATACTCTGCCTTAGAGTCTTGCAAAGCGGCTATATATATATATATTGATCTCTTTCTTATGATTAGCAGGATGTCTAGATGTTAATATTAAATGAATTAACCAGGCATGGATAGCTGAATTGGTATATGTAATGTGTATTTTGAAACATTGCCCAATCTATCTCTTTTATTCCAACTATCTATTGATCTATCTTTCATTATCAATCAATCTTTAGAAGTTTTACCTCATCTATGAACTTAGTAAAAGTCTCAAAAATCTGCTCTACTTAGTCCTTTAAAATCCCATTTCAATTTCAA
The DNA here is from genome assembly GCA_035045945.1 of Drosophila anceps. Lineage (NCBI taxonomy): Eukaryota > Metazoa > Arthropoda > Insecta > Diptera > Drosophilidae > Drosophila > Drosophila anceps. The sequence continues at coordinate 5,147,479 of JAWNON010000073.1, forward strand.
TTTCAATTTTCACTTTCACTTCGAATTCTTTACAAATATTTCCAGATCAGTGCGCTGCGAAATAGTTTATGCGACATACGCCGCCCATCGGCCCACCCAAATCCATTGTGTGTGGCTTCTGCTGCTGTTGTTGTCGACTTTTTTTTTTTGCTTTACCTTGGAGGCTTTCAAGTCAATCCAATAAGCGACAGAAACAACAGGAGCTGACAGGCAACATTGTCCTCGCATTGGATATTGGGAGAGAGAGAGATAATCCGCTTAGCTCGCGTTGCAATTGTTGTAAAAGCAGCTCTGATTGAAAGCGAGCCATAGCAAAAACACAACATTGTTCTTATAGTATCTGGAGAGGTGTGCGTGTGTGATAAAACAAAGCGCATGCCACACATATGTATGTTGCACGCCACAAGCTGGTGGCAAGCTCTGCAAATTTAATGATGTTTCGCAGCAATCGAGCCGCAGACAAGTTGTTAGCATCGACGAAGCGCTTAAATACACTCAAGAGCAAACACAAAGAGAGCGAGAGACAGAAAGATAGCGAGAGAGAGAGAGAGAGAGGCAGAGAGAGAGAGAGAGAGAGACATACAGAAAGACATGAATAATGAAATGTCATATCTGAGCTGACTTCAAGGATACGCAGGACCTTCGCCCGCAGTTGAGCTTTGTGTTTTTCCAAGTTATTTGTGTAAAAATTGAATTTCTATTCCGCTGGCAATCGAATCGATTCCTCGCAACTATTTGTCCAGACGGCTGTACACAAAGAAGTAACTGCGAGATACATTTCTTTAAGCGGCTTATTTAGCCTTTCATTCGCTTTTTACTTTCTAGTCAGAAAGCAAAATATCCATCAAAATTATGCAGTTAAAGCTGAGTTATGCTAAGCACTTCAGATGGAATTAAAGATGGGCAAAGACCAAAAGTTTCTCTCTTGGTTACCTTTAATTGTGCGCTCTATCCAACAGAAGGTGAATGAAAGGGTAATTCTATATAGTTAAAATCTATGCATGTTTCACAGGTAAAAGCATATATGGAATACGAATAAGGCATAAGGACAATAGATAGAGAATCCGTCAGCTAGATTAAGCATCTTCCTGGCTGGCAGCTTTGCCAATACTCTCAAAGCATCTGGAGCGAGGCACAGCTTCTTTATATTTATATATCCAATATGCTAACATTTCTTTGGGGATCCACACCTTTGGCACCTGTGCGACAGCACGTTTACATGGCGATTGCAAAGAATCCCTTGGCAAATTTTAAGAGTCCCTTTAGCGTTGTCCTCAATGCATTTGCCAAGTGGCGAGAGAATGTAAGCGAGAGCCAACATATCTGAATCTCTTTTTAATGAGCATTGGGGCATGGCTGACAGAATGGGAAGCAGTTGCTACAGTGAATATAGTGCGAATGTTTTACTGGAATGTATGATACAACTTTTTGTTGCATTATAACCAACTCTCGTCTTATTTCCATATTGCTTGCCAACCTGTTTCTATCTTTATCTTTCTTTGTTTTGCACGCTTTCTTTATCTCTCTCTCTCTTTCTCTCTCCGTCTGCGTGTGTCTCTCTTTCACCCCCACCTTAGTATCTTTCTCTGTCTTTCTTTCTATGCCAGTCTTTCTCTCTCTCTCTCTCTCTCTCTCTTTGTATCTTACTCTCTCTCTTTCTCTTTCCCTATCTTTTTCTCTCTCTATCTCTTTCTCTCTATCCCTCTCTCCCTCTCTCTATCTCTCCCCCGTGTTAATGTCTTTCTCTTTAGGTCTCTCTCTCTACATTTCTACATTCTCTCCCAACTTATAGAGTATCTCATAGTCCGTTACTATACTTGAAAACTTTTTTTTGGCCATTTCATTTCAATTCAGTTTTCTGGCCATTCGACAGGCAGCAGCAGCAGCCATTAATTTCCGTTTAGTCGCAGCATCCGGTCTAGACGCAGCCTCGATATTGAGTCCATTGAAGAAATTTGCATTTGTTTTTATGCAAATTCACAAAATTTCGTGCAGAATGTTAAACGCATCAAATATTTATGCAAATCATAGACGATTCAATTGAATTAAATTGAATTGAATTGAATGCGAAGGTCGTTAAAGTGCATTTGTCCAACTACTTGAGTAATTGCAGATGCATTACAATTGTGCAATCAGCAGATAAATGTTGTCCCAAGTGTCGACAGCTGTCAAAGAGGAAGCACAAAACACGTGTCCCGACAACACCCATTGGGATCTGTGTGCTCATGTGCGTGCGTGTGTATGTGAGTGTGTGTTGAGTGTGTGTGAGTGTGTGTTGAGTGTGTCTCTATTGCTTGGGGCAATTGCATTCGCAACTAGCGCCAAAAAGTCAAAAGTCATCAAGTCAACGTTGTCAACGCATCGCATTGCGTTGCGTGTTGCCAAATGCTCTCAACTGTCTTTGAGCTGACACACACACACACACACACACACACACGCACACAGGCACACATACAGCTAAAGATACGCATGCAACTCTTATGCGCACACACTTGCACAATCTTTAACGCGTCAAGGGAAATGTTCATTTTCACTTCAGAAAACAAGTAAAATTTTAAGAATTAGAGTAAGGCGAGGCGTAGATACCCCGTAAAAGGTTAATTATTCGATGAGATTGAAGAATATAGATTTAAAAACTTATTGAATATTACATAAGAGAAGAATCTTAATGTCAAGCTAAAAGTAAATTGAGTTTTAGAAAAACATAAATTAACCTATTTGAATTATAATAATTTTTATGGTCAATGAATTTGTACGGTGAATTGATATAGCTCCATATGCAACCATTGGATACATATCTAATTTGTAAGATATCAAGCTGAAATCTGCTTGCAAACTTGCTTTAGTCTAAACTAAATTAATTCTCATTTAATTTTTTGCATTTCTCTTTTGCACTTCTGCAAACAGCTCAAGCAAAGACAACGAAACTGTTGCTTTCACCTCGTTTTCGTTCATTTGCATTTGACTAAAACTTTGTATGCTTAAGCAAATTGCAGGGTATTAGATGTCAAAAGTTGCATTTGCAATTTAACTTTGTTGAGTGCAAAATTTAATTTAATGCCAAGCTCGTTCGCTGCTAAACGAATTAACATTTTAAATGCGTTTTAATTGTGTCGAAGAAGTTGCTAACAAGCAGCGACACATGTGTGTGTGTGGGTGTGTGCGTGGGTGTGCGTGTGTGAACATTTAAAATTTCCAACTCCTGAGAACTTAATATTAGAAAAAAAAGAATCAACGCTGCTGCAGCGACAGCAACTGAAGCGTAAGCGAAATAGAGGTAAAAGCTAAAGCAAATAAAATTGAAATAAATAAACACAATGCACAGTTACAATATTTGAAAAGCTGTGTGTAGGTGTGTGTGTGTGTGTTTGTGTGTGTGTGTGTGTGTGCATATTTGACACGCCATGAAAATGAAAAATACGCGCAGCCAACCCTTCAGGCCACACGCTAAAGGTGTCAAAGTGTGTAAATGCAATTTGGCAGCTTTTATGCTGCTCCTCCTGCTGCTGCTGCTGCTGCTGCTGCCTTTGCTGCTGCTTTTGCTGCTGTTGCCGCTGCAGCAACTTGCAGCAATGTTTGACAGATTGTGTGACGCAAATTCAATTGCAGCAAAATATCAAATAACGCAATTGAATAACACAGCTGACCCCTGCTGGGTGGGTGCTTTGACGTCATTGAGCTGAGTTGGAAAAAAAATTATAGCATATTTTGCAGCGCATTATTGTCAAAGGTTTTCTTTTCATAAATCCTCGTTGGGGAAATGGCTTTAAATTGTTTTTTCCTTTCTTTTTTTTTATGAAACGCTTTGCGAATTGAAGCGTAGCAGCTCAAAACAATAGAGCACATAAATCGCAGGGCTCTATATATGTTGGCAGCTATGCTAAAGAAGGCTTTGAAATGCGAATGAATTTAGCGAGATTTTTGTGCAAGTGGGATGTAATAACATAAATACACTTTATACTATAGCAGGTTGTTTAAGGATATGGTAAAGCTGACTGAGGGCTGAACAGATGTGTGAAAGGAACCGAACGTGTCACTAGCATAGAGGCTGTGCGAAAGACAAGAAGTTCGTTCGGCATTCAAATAGAGCTTGAAAAGAACGTCTGACATGCATCAGGATCATTGCCGTCCTCGACATCTATATATACAAATTTGATAATATATAGATATAGCTAGCAATGTTATGGAATTATACTAAAAAAAAATATAGTTATAGCTTAAGATTGAAGCGACATATGGTAAGTTACGCTCGTTTATTCAATCACTTGCAGAACAGAATGCAGACTTTCTTACCAAAAGAATCCTTGAACAATTAATATATAAATATATTTATATACACACACATGTACAGTGAAACGTGCAAGCACGTGCACACAATACAGCCGGAACCAAAAAAAAAGGAACTTTTTCAATTTGAGGCAAGTCAAAGAGAGCTGCCACAAGAGTGCAGCCAAAGTCAAATATGTGGCAATGATATACACATAAATGCATGTATCCATGGCGGTTTTATTGTGTGTGTGCGTGAGTGTGTGTGTGTGTGTGTGTGTGTGTGTGTGTGTGTGTGTGTGTGTATTGTCTATTTGCACATGACATACCAACTTCCTCCTTCTCTCTCTCTCTCTCTCTATGCTGGTGATAACGTCTCATATTTTGTTATAGTCGAAACTTTGCGCTCGCGAAACTTTTCGACTGTCGGACTATAAATACCAAAAATATTCCGAGCAGTAGCAGCAGTTGCCATAGCCCACGCGCAGCCCACTAAACACCTAACAATCCTACACACCTCCCTTCTCTCTCTCTCTCTCTCCCTCTCTCTCTGTTCATCTGACAGTTGTAACACCCCCTAACTATTGAAAAACTTTGTTGCGTTTCTGTTGCAATTCGCATTCGCAAAGTTTTTGCTTGTTTGCAACTTGTTTCTGGTTTCTTGAGCCGCATCAAACCGCCCCAGCCCCAGCCCCAGACCAAGCCTGGGGCCTTTCGCTGCCAACTAACTAGCTGCCCCACGATCCCCGCGCTCTCTCTCGCTCTCTCTCTCTCTCTCTCTCTCTCTCTCTCTCTATCTATCTCTCTATCTATCTCTAGCTAACTGCGCATGTCATCAAATATGAGCAGAAATATGCATTTCAAGTAATGCCAAGACATGCCGCTAAAAGTTTCACGGCAAATAAAAGACGAAAGAAAAGAAGTTGTTGTGCATCAAGGATTTTGCTTTATGCCATTTGAAGTTGCAATTTATGAGTGGAATTCAAAGTGTTGCATGCAACAGCAGCGCAACTGCTAAGTGTGCCAACAACTTGCTGTCACTGTCTCTTTTTCTTTTCTTAGAGAATTTTAATAACAAGTTGACGGTTGAATCATTTGACTACAAATTAGAAAAAAGGTCTTTTTTAAGGGTAACTACAAAAAATATATATAAAAAAAAAAACAATTGCATAAAACTCGATCGAGAACCAAAAGCAGGAAACTCTTGAATTAAATGTCAAAACTTTTCGATTTCCAATGAAATTTCCAATTTCCAATTTGCCTCTCAGTGAACCGCTGAGCCAATTGACTTTGCGCTTCAAACATGTATCCGAGAGATAGAAAAATAGAGAGAGTGAGAGAGAGAGAGAGAGAGAGAGAGAGAGATAGACAAAGACAAAGACAACTGCTGCTGCGTGAGAGTGGCATGGCTAATTAGAGGCTTAAGTCAGCCATGACGAAGAGACAGCGACTAACATATTTAAGAATCTATAACCTATGTTATTTCTAATTTCTTTAATATCTCTCTCTAATATCTTCCATCACATGTTTCTATATTATTATATTATATTGTTGGCATACTCAAATGCAGCCAACTTATGTAGCTCCACATGCAAAGCAGAGCTGCAAGTCATTGCTATACACCAAAAAGCTTTCAGTGCAACAAAGCTCACAAATATTTCATTAATTAACAAGTTCAACATGTTGCAAATCTCATAAGAACATATTTCCAAACACTAAACATATATAATGTCTATCTATGCAGTTCAATTTCAACTTTGGCTCCCTGTAGAGATAATCGTCATACGAATGACATTGATAACTCACTTGATTATCTTCGCACAATGAATTATGAACGCACGTAAGCTTAATTAATCTCACAGAAACTGAAAATGCTGCAGCAAAAACAGAGAGAGGGAGAGAGAGCGAGAGGGAGAGGTAGAGGTAGAGTGAGCTAGCATACAGATATAAATTGAGCTATCTAAGCTGACCTGCAATTACAATTACAGCTAGCCGGAGTCACACTAAAGGGCTGCGCACTCTGTGCGATTGACTCTGTGGTTAGGTGAGCGAGCACCTGCCTGTCGGCCCACCTGCCTTGGCTGTCTGTCTGTTTGCCTGCCTCTATAGACATGTTCAGCCGTACATCCGGTTGCAATAACCAAACAGCACTTCCGTTGCGGCTAACCACAGACAAACACAAAGCAATGCAGATACCAGATAGAGATACAGAGATATAGAGATACAGATATGCGGGCAGAGATATACATCCATTGGATTGTTCGATACAAGACTTTAGTTCAGCTAATTTGTGGGCGAAACCTAACTCGTCGTAGTTGGGCAGCTCATGCTGGTCCGCGCTGGGGCAATTGAATAAATATAAATAGAAAAACAATTCATTAACGCCAGCGATTTTTGCATACCAAATGAGCCAAAAGTGCCGCAGTGAAAAGTTGTCAACGGAATTGTCAATTTTCCACACGTTAAATTTTGTGCGCCAAATCGTGGCCAAAAATCACGTAACGCATTTTAATTTGAATTTGTTTGCTGTTGTCTGAAGTGAACGAGCAGCACGGATAACCAACGAGAACAAAGAAACTGAATAGCTAGCAAGGGCAGAGGGTGTGGTCTGCTCTGTTTGAGTTGACGAGCAACGAGCAGCGGCAGCAGCAGCAGCAGCGGAAATGACGCGCAAACAGCAAATGGCCGCCATCCGGAAATTGCTTTTGCTTGCAGCCCTTTCGAAGTGCTTTTCCATGTCCAACACATTCGCATGGACCAAAGCGGGGTGAACACGCTCGCGCCAGAGCGAGCGACTGCACTGCAATGGAACGTCAACAAGTTCAGCTCATTTTTATTTGCAAGGCGTGCCGCGGAGACTTTTGTTTGTTATGAATACCCTGTAATTAGGAATTGTGCAAATTGACAAGAGCCATTTACGAGGCAATTATGAGCGCTCAATGCGGCAATCAATGTGTAAGCTGTTAAAGGGATTGTTTAATGTTTATTATCATTAAATTTCATGATCTATTAATCAAAGTTAACTTCAAAGGGTTTTATAGAATTTTCCTCATGTCTATATAAATCTCTGCAGCCGCGGCACACTACCCAATCTGCTCACAGGGTATCAGCTAGTCATTCATATTATACCCAGCATTTAGGGTTTCGCAAAGTTGGGCAGCTTGGGTCATTATGTATGTACTGCGACGCGGGCGTCAGTTGAAGGCCATTTGGTGCGACGTTTCTCGCGCCCGAACAGCCGTAAACATTTGCATTTTATACGGACAACACCACCCCAACCCGGATAAAAGAAACACAACCTCAGTGCGCTGTGGTGTATGCCGGTCACGTGCTTCACTTACACGCAAAGCAGCCGACATTTGACGTTTGTTTTGAACGTCATTTTCAACTAAATATATATATATATATATATATATATATATATATATATATATATATATATATATATATATATATATATATATATATCTGTTGACTACAATTACGCCCAAAGAGTCGACGGGTGGTTGGAACTGCGATTGCGATTGCGACTGCTACTGCGACAGAGACTATGCCGGAATGTCTTGCTCCTAAGCCAGTTCAGCAGTTCATGCCGTAAATTGTCGCGGGCTTTTGGGGCCACCGGCTCAGGCCTCCACGGGCGGCCTGACCAATTTCCAGCTGGGGGCGGGGGCATTTAAATGTTTTTTTTTTTTTTTTTTTTTTTTTTGCCAAAGTAAATATAAATAAAATACTTTAGGTTCACTCTCAACGGCTGCTTCCCCATAAATTGGCCAGCTAATGCCGAGGCGATTGTTTGTTTATGCTTTGTGGCTTAGCTCAAAAATAAATGTGCTGCAATATGACTTTGTTACTTCAGTAGTTCAGATGCGTTTGGCAAATTTAAATTTGGGTTTACTCGTAAATTGAAAAGGCGGATAGCGGATAAGCAACAAGCATAGTTCGGAAACTCTTTGAATGTGAATTTTATAACACGCTCTAGGGAAACTGAGCGCATACTAAATTTGCTTGAGCTGGGTGTCTTTATTAGAATCAGTATCCATATTGATTGGGCTGACTGCGTTTCTATACCGTGAACTTATTGAATGTGGGAATTTATATATATGTGGTAAATTGTAATTGTGCAAAAGTATATAACAGGCAAAAGGAGGCGTGGCAGAACCCATAAAGTATATACATATTCTTGATCGGGATCATCTGCCTGTCCGTCCGTCAGTCTGCTCACCTGAGCGTCTGTCCGTCCGTATGAACGTAGCGATCTCGCCAGCCACAAATAGACTAGGGACTTGCAATTTCTGATATTTCTGCTTACTATAAGCAGTGCGAGTATTTCTTAGTCAAGCCCCACTAGATCACTCTGACTTGCTAGAAATCTGCTTATGTGGCATGAATCAAATAGAGAAACCTATAGATAATCTATATAGTTGCATATACAAGCCTAAATTCTAAATTTTAATATTTTACTCCTCAGTTTTTCAGCTGTGCAATACAAAACATATTTCAGCCACACGTTAAATTTTGTCTACTCATTTGAAGATCTTAAATTAAACTTTCTTTTTCTTTTAACACATATCAACTCTTTTGTTGCGCTTGTTTCACTACACATCTAGTATGTTCTTTCAGCTGCTCATTTTACTACTTTTTTTTGTGCCTTTGAGTGCAAATTGAGATGCGAACAACTTGCAGTGCAGCAATTTCTGAGGCAACGCTTTGACTTTGTGCTTGGTCATTGCTTGTAGAGATGGAGAAAGGGAGAGAGAGAGAGAGAGAGAGAGAGAGAAAGAGAAACTGCTGCTTTATACCATGTGCTATAAATGCTTTAAAAATGTGAATTTAGGGTATATAACATATGTGGAATGGCAGCAGAAAAAGATGTGAGAATATTAGAATTTTTAGAAACTATCGCCAGAAATTTTAAGCTAATTCAACTTAGCAAACATCTACCCAACAGCCTACTATCATATTATATAGTATTTATATATGTATATATATATATTTTCTGCTAGGGTATTTAATGCCTCTCAGCAAACTAAAGACTTGTTTTTTTGTTTACTTGTTTTTTAATTGGTCGCTTTTGGTTTTTTTGTTTTTCTTTTTGTTTTTACCTCTGTTGGCGCGGCATTCAAAAGGATCCCAATGCTGACCAGAATTCTTGTTGTTGTTGCCATGGCAATGCATAACATGTGTGATGTTGTTCTGGTTGTTGTTGTTGTTGTTGTTGCTGCTGCTGTTGCTGTTGTGCTTCTGTGGCTTGCAGCTCAACGTACAAAATAAAAATTGCTGCGGCGTTTAATGAAAAGCGAAACGCAAGGCGACAAACAAATTGCAAAATGAGCGCAGCTTAACAAAAATGATGAATGCAGGCCAAATGCAATGTGTGTGTGGGTGTGTGTCGTGTGTGTGTGTGTGTGTGTGTGTGTGTGTGTGTGTGTGTGTGTGTGTGTGTGGGTGTGGGTGTGCCACTGAGCTAAAATGTCAAAGGTCTAAAGCCAAGGCATTGTGTACACTTAACACACACGCACACGCACACACCACCCACACAGACAGGCAGACAGATAGAAGGCGTCGCATAAATTTCAATAAGTTGCCTACTTTGCGAGGCGCCGCTGCACTAAACAAGAGTTGCTTGTGCTCGCTGCATGTGTGTAAGCGCTTGTGTCTGCGTATGGCTGTGTGTAGGTGTCATCTAAATTCAGGTCACTTTAGTAGTCAGCTGCGAGTCAGCCTTTTGTGCAACGTCTCAAGCAGCTTTCAGCTTTTTAGCAGCCCCCATCGCTGCCAACGTTTTATTGCGAATACGTAATGTTACGCATACGCCATGTTGTGTGCAACAATTTTTAAAGGCACACACACACACACACACACTAATGAGCGTTAAGTGCGCGTGTGCATTGAATATGATTTGGCACTTGAAGTATAAAAACAACCTGATGGCAAAACTAAAAGTCTGCCAGGGCAAAGTTTAAAGCTCAACATGTTTTAGTAGCTGCTGCTGCTGCTGTTGTTGCTGCTGCTGCTGCTGCTGCTGGCCCTCATCAGAGCTAGTTCCGTGTATGCGTTGGAGCATGTTTAATAAGCAACGCCATTTTTCATGCGCAGTCAACAGAGCAGCCGTAGCAGCAACAACAGCTACAACCCACACAGCTGCCAGACGAGATGACGAGCACCACAGAGCAGCACATCAAGAATATTTTTTCGCTACACGCCATGCAAAATGTTGGTGCAGCACTCTCATCGCAAAAAGGGGCAGCACGATTCAGCATAGTGGAAGGAAGGAATCCATTGACTAGCTTATCTAGCCGATGATTGGACAAAAAACAAATTCTAAGCTCTGAACTCTTACTTTGCATAAATATGTCGATAAATCAACATTAAATTTAATTGAAATTTTAAACTTGAGCTAAAATTGCCAAGAATTAATACAGGATCAAATATCAATGGCAAATATATTGCAGAAATATAAAATAAATCAAATTCATTGGCAAAGTGAAAAATTGCAAAACGGCTATAGATAAATGAGAAAATCTATAGCCATATATGTATATGTACATAAATACATAAATACATACATACATACACACATACATACATACATACATACATATATATAGAAGGAATCAAGTGACAATAAAACAAGAAATATAAGACGATAAATCTAAAACGCAATACATTACGAAACGATTTATTTATTAATTTTTTATTTATTATTATTGCTTTGCCAGCCAAAACATCAATATAAATTTAGAATTTTTATAATAATTCTGGCTAAGGCCAAATAAATGAGAGAAAATATCGCATTTCTTATTATTTATAGCAATTAAGATATGAAAACTCAAATAAAATGCTATACTTTCAATAACAACAAACTGTCAGAAATATGAGCAACCGATTCAAGTATATATGCTTAGAAAAATATATATATATTTATGAATATATATATATATATATATATATCTATATTTATAAATACATATGTATAGAAATATATTTTTGTTTATTATATAATTGCATATATTGTTTTCTTGTGTGCAAAAATGATCAAAATATTAAAAAAATTTAATAAATGACATTGAAATGATATGAAGTATAAAAAGATATTCCTTATTATTTAAGAAATTAATCTTTTCTTTCTTTATTTAAAAGCAGCTCTCAATCTTACTATTATTATCAGTCATACTTGATGCTGTAAGTGACTAATATTTTAGGTTTTATCCTGTTATATAATATTTTAACAACAGCATCAATCATATGCTCACAACATGTGCTATTCGCTCGCAGTTTTCCTTTTAAACAATTTTGTTTAGACTTTAAGCTTTATATATTTGAATTAAGCTGTCGTCCAGAAAGCTTTACAAGACTATGCAGTACTATAAGAGAATACTCTCAATATATAGTCTTTAACAATATTTGCATCAATCATAGACGCTTACTTTGATGTATTTTTACCTCAAATTGTAAACTTTATTCATGCTGTCAGTTCTCTCTCTCTCTCTCTCTCTCTCTCTCTCCCTCTACATGATATCAGCTTCAACTTCTACTATTTAATAACATTACTTTAATCGTATTCCTTTTCCATTTAGCCCACAGAACTGGCCCAAAAAAAAAAAGAAAAAACATCCTTATCCATTTGCTTTGGCTGTATGAGTGTATGTATATATGAATTATGATGATGCTGCACAAAAGTGACATGCTATTCCATATCATATACGGAGTATCTACATATTTTCATGCTGTTGTAGACGATTTTTGTTGTTTTTGTGCTCTGCGACTAGTTTTGGTTACACTGGGCTCTGGCGGGCTGGGCGGGCTGGTATGTGGCAGCTCAAACGAATTTGTCAACTCAGTGAATCATAAACAAGCGCAGTTATACGCTGCGCGACATGGTGAGCCAGACTATGGGATAAGCAAATAAACAACCATAAAAATAACTGACGACGGCAACGACGACGTCGACGACGACGGCGACGGTGGCGACGGCGGCGACGACGACGACGACGATAGCAACATCGAAATGAATGTAAAAATTGTGTTTGCATTGGAATTTGCGCGTGTAGATTTTCAATTAAGCGCTGGCAGCCAACGCTGCGTATGTGCAATGCCAGCACTTTTTCAACTATAAGGAGTTTGAGCTGAATGCGAACTGCACATCATGCCCAAACAGTATTTGGGTGACAAATGGCAGCGAAAGGCGACACCCCCAAAAAGCACGCAAGAGATCGAGGGTGAGGGAGAGGAAGGGTGTAGAGATTGGGCTGTAAGAGCTGTGACATTTGTTAGCATTAGGCACGTAGCTAAAACTGGGCAAGTGCTGCCTCTAAGTTGGGGTCTGAGTCAGAGAGCAGCAGCAGTCAGCAGTAGCAGCAGTCAGCAGGACGTGTCGGAAGCAGCACGTAGTGCCTGCCAGTGGACATGTTTGAGCGGCAACTGTAGACAGTTTCACGTCTATTTAAGTGTGTGTGTGTGTGTGTGTGTGTGTATCTGTGTGTTTGTGTTTGTAATAAATTTTACCTGCACATAAACAACAAGCGCACCAGCAGCAGCAGCAAAAACAACAACAAGCTTCAGACTTATTTAGTGCAGCAGTCAAGAAAAACTTTATTTTTTATCTAAATACCCTGAAGGGCAGCATTATAATTTGTTCAAGCAAGTTGTAACAGGTTTAAAAGCAATAAAGCTTAACGCCATTGTTATAGCCAAAATACTGAGTTATTTCAGCCAGTTTGAGCTGGACAGACAATTTTTAATGGAGTTCGTTAAAGTTTCATATTTTGATTTAATTTAAGATTAAGGTCGGGTATGAAGTCAAAATTAAAGATCAACTTTGCTAAAAAGCAAAGCTTAATTTAATTTTAAGTGTGGCTTTGTTGTCGATTTTGAATCTGAATTTGTTTGAGCACTCTATGAAAAATAGAATAGAGTAGAATAGAAGTTTAACTAAAGTTAATCAAATTTTGAGTCTTGATAATTATGCAAAATAAAGTTCCGCTCAACCTCTCAGTTATATATAAACTCTCTAAGCAAGAACGACTTAATATGCAGATAAAACTATATTTAACCTTAGTTTTAAATAAAGTTGAAGTATGAGTGAAACCTTTAACATATATTGTTTAGAATATATTCAAAGAGTTCAGCTCTCTTGAATTCTAATCTAATATAATTAAAGTTATATTAATATTGCCATAAAATGTTTCTTTTTAATTCATATTATAATAACAAAATATTATATAATATTTATATTATATATTTACAGTAATTTAGTTTCTTTTTTTTTAATATTTTATTATTTTTTATATATTTTTTTTACTCTAAAGATTCCGTCTTAATTTCTAAAAATTAGATTTCAGAGCATTTAAGTTTCGCCTACGCCAAGCTAAATAATTATATTTATTTTCCGTTTCGACTTAGTCCAAGCGTTCTTACGTGTGAATTACGTTTAATTTATTTATGTTGAGTAAGAAAAACAAAAAACAAAGGACAGTGGAAATTATGTTCTGTATTAGACACTGGATATTAAATTCAGTTGTGGCATGTGCGGCATGTGGCAAGCAGTTCGAAATCATTGCTGGCTTCACTTTTGGCGCTGATTCAATTATTTAAAATGCTGCATGCAATTTTGTGCAGCATAGTACTTAAGGGAAGCAGCGCCCGCCGCACCCGCAGCTCTGCCCCACCGAAACCCAAAATGTAATTTGTTGCTACATGCTGCATATTTGTATAAAGTGAAGCGGCACACACAGACAGCGAAGTAGCAGAGCTGCCTGCAAAAAGCATTTACCTGAATTACTTTAACCTGAGCAACAGCAACAGCAACAGCAGCAGCAGCAGCAGCAGCAGCAGCAGCAGCAGCAGCAGCAGCAACAGCAATAGCAGCTGCTGCATTAACCCTTTAATGGAGCTTTACGAAAATTTCATATTTAAGAACTCAAATTTTCTATGCAAATTGAAATTGCAAACTGAATTGTAAATATTTGTAAGCAGCTGAGAATTTATATTTGAACTTGATGTTGCCCTCTCGGGCTTCGTCTTAAGAAGATTTTAATAAATTAAAAGTTGATATATTTTTTGAGCAGCTATTTGACTTATAATATCAGTTTACCTGTTGAACAAATAAGACTAAAAGTTGGGAGTGCTCGACTAGGATATGTCCGGAACCTAATGTAGCGCCTTAGAAACTCTTAGAATAGAGACATAAATTTGAAATTTAAACTATCAAGCGATTTTAGTGGTTTCGACAAGCTCTTAAATATGGACAGAGTAATGGATGAATCAACAAGGCTAGAACGACTCGCCTATTGATTCCGAGGCAAAATCTTCTGCGCGCTACATAAATTTTAACAATGAAATTCGGGCCGGAATTCTCATTTTCAATTGGTTCAGTTTATATAGTATATATAATAAAATGGTATAATATAATAGATTTTTAATAATCTTAACTTCAATTTTTATATATATTTCAGCAGTCTTAAATTTCCCATATACTACACAAATCTGATTCACATTTCGCCCTTACTATTCTCATAAATAAATTTATATTTCTGCTTCGTATGGGTTAAGCTGAGGAATACGTTGCCTTGGCTGTGAAATGTATTGCGTTCGCCTTGGCTTCATTTTTCAATTCTCACCTGTGCGCACGGGCTACAGAGTACTAAGAAAGCGAACATATGCAGCTAGATGAGCAAATATCTCATGCCACCCCACCTGCCCCTCAACAGGTGTGTGTGTGTGTGAATGAGCCCATAAATAACCCTAAGCTTAAAGCAGCTTTAGAGCGTATGTATTCATTGTTCAGGCAAATCAAAAACGTACGCGAGGCATCAATAAAGTTTTCTAGTTTATGTTGATGAGTGAGTGAAATGAAAGTTTAGTTCGAACTTACCTCAGTGCAGAAGTGGCAGCCGCATTGCAGCAGAGTTGTGGATTCGGCGGCTAGCTCCACATCGATGAGGCAGAGCTTGCAGGTGAATTGCTGAAATTGAATGGGCGTGGCCGGTGTGCCCACAGACGGCGTCACATCCGCCGAGGCGAGCATTTCGCGCCGCTTCAGTGTGATGCCATCGCGCACGGAGCAGGCCTGAGCCGCCTGATTGGCATTGGCCATGGACTGCAGTGAGCTGACAGTTAGTGGATATGCGTGGGTGGTGCCAAATGCGCCCAGTTCGATGCCGCCACCAGCTGTGCTGCTGGGCGTGGCCGGTTGCTCTTCACTGTTGCCATTGTTGCTATTGTTGTTGTTGTTGCTGTTGGAGTGCATCGTTGCTGTGGTCACATTGGACGGCGGACTCGGGCTGCTGACACTTGGCAGGCCAGCGGAACTCTTGCGTGAGCCACAGCCAACAGCTGCAGCAGCAGCAGCAGAAGCTGCAGTTGGTGTCGTTGCTGCCGTTGCTGCTGTGTTGCTGCCATTGCTCAGTCGTATCTGCGCATTAACATTGATGTGCGTCGGCTCCGACAGCTGTTCCTCCCCAGCGTCCGCAAAACAAGCGCTTGTACGCCTGGGATGTATGCTCAGTGACAATGCCGATTCGGGACGCGGCACAAAGCCATTGGCCAAGGAGTAACGTGAGCCGGTAGCTGCCAGGGATAATAAGCTGGAGCATCTGGAACATGTGCCCGCTCCATTGATGCTGTTGACACTGTGTCGCAGTCGATTCAACGGACGTATTTGCTCCACACCGCCAGCACTGAAAATGCCGCTGCCGCCACGTCCGCTTGGCTCATCGCCACAGCCACCCATGGGATGCAGCGAGTGACTCTGGTGGGTCAGAGCCAGCACCGTTTCGCATTTGCGCAGGCCCGTGTACTGTACAATCGATTGTGACTTCTCGTGGTGCAAGCTGCTGGCGCTGCCCTCCCGTCGCATCATGTGCCACAGCTTCTGCTGCACCACATTCAGCGAACTGCTCGAGCCGCTAATGCTTAGCCGACTGCTGCCATGACCATTTGCTAGCTGAGCAGCGGACTGCTGTTGTTGGTGGTGGTGGTGTCGGCCAGCGGGATCGCGCAGCACCACATCCTGTTCCGAGGGCGTTCGAGTAATGCGTATTTCCGGCGAGGCGGGTCGCTGATTCGTCGGCTCACGCTCGCGTTCGCGTTCCTTTTCCTTATCGCTGCCGCGACTGGTGCTGCCCTTGAGTCCCACCAGCGACTTGAGAAAGTTCTCGAAGCGACGACGACGTGGCAACTGGGCGCCAGTGAGTCCCAGCGAGCTCTCCACATCCGGCGCACCAGCTGTGACTGTGCCAGCGCCTGCGCCCGTTCCAGTTGCAGCTGCTGCAGCGGCTCCATTGCCCAGGCCGAGGCTGCTGACGGACAGCGAATGATTGTGATTGTGGGCGTTGCTGGGCAGGGAGAGGGAGATGCGCGTCGGCTGTGCCTTGCGCTCAGCTGAAGCATCGCTAGCCGAAATGATGTTGATCTTGTTGCGCGCCTGCGTCTGCGTCTCCAGCAGCGCAACTGTCTCGTTTGTGTCCGAGTCGTTATGCTGCGGCGCTGCATGCGAGGCAGTGGCACTATGCTGGCTGCTGACGCGTGTCTGATGCTTTGTGTTGGCCAGATTGTGAATTGGCGAGGAATCCTGCAATGCCCGCAAACAAATTGATATTATATATATACATATATATATATATATATATGTAAAGATTCAATATCAGTCTCTATCTTTGCTTCACCTATAACGAGACAATTTCCGATTAAATCTTTGCTAACTCACACAACTAAATTGAAACTTGCTCTACTCGAAGTTGTAGCTTCACTTGAATTTTGAATTTCATACACAAACGGAATAAACAATGTCAAAAAATATTACTTTTGATTGATAATTCTACTAATCTGTAATTCTTCCATTCAGTTTCAGTTGATCGCCATCGATTTTGCAATGCTCGTTCACAGTTCGGCCCTTGTCTATGGGCTGAGCATATAATTTGTAGACCTATCTGTGTTACATTTGCATAACTTGTTGATTTTACGTCTAAAGTGGTTGTTGATTTAGTTATATAGATTATTTAAATACATGTATTATCTCTAAACAGCAGTTTAGCATTAAGTCACGTGCCAGAGTTTTTAGCTGTAGCTAAATATATATTTAACTTATTTTGATCAACTTGTTATATCTGGCCGTATTATATATACAACATTCAAAGTCTTTGGCTCCTCTAATTCAACTGCGACCAATGGGCGCTTCCATAACAACAGATATATGATTATATTGGCTATATTGACTAGGCTGCTGATGCCAATCACTATATATATATACATATGTTTACTTTATGGTATTAGGAATGCTCTTTCTATGTGCTAAATAGTTTATGACATACTATCTTCTGCAATAGGAACTATTTAAATTATATATTCCTGCTGAGAAAATGGGGTCTACATTGTCCGATCTGTTTAGCTACATGATTTTGATATTTTACTGGGCTCAATTATGAAATGGCTCCCTCTGTCTTCGTCTCTTTCTCTTTCTCTCACTCTATCTTTTTTCTGCTCTCTATCTCATTCTATTCCTCATACTCGTTTTGTATCCCTTCTCTTTTCTTTCACACTTTCGCTTTCTGCGTCCCTCTATTTATCTCTCTCTCTCTCTCTCTCTCTATTTCTCACTTTTTCTGTCTCTCTCTCTTTACTTCTTTCTCTTTTTTTGTCTCTCTCTCTCTCTCTTTTTCTCTCTCTCTTTCTCTCCCTCTCTATTTCTATCACTTTATCTGCCTCTCTCTCTTTCTCTCCATTTCTTTCGCTTTCCTTATCTCACCTTCTCTTTATCTCTCACTCTGTCTCTCTCCATCTTTTTCTCTTTCTTTCCTTCTCTATCTCTCTCTCTCTTTCCCTGTCTCTCCCTCTCTCTTTCATTTACACTATTTTCTAGTTAAATCGTTAAATCCAGTTTGTTTGCATCTGACGTCAAAGCAAGCGTCTAAATGCAATCTAATAAAAGTCAATAAATCACAGGCAACAATCACGTTTTTATGCCCTCTGTGATTAAAAAGAAAAAAAAAACATTTAGCCTAAGTCACAGCCAACACTATTTTCTTGACCAGATTTATCTATGTGTGCTATAGGTCATATGGTAACTAGAAAATAAACCTAACACGGCCTAACAAACTTCAACCCTTTGCAATTATTTACAGTATATCGATAACAGCTATTGTAGTTGGCTGCTCGTTTATGTTTACTATCGATAGCTATCAGTTTATATTCAAGTGAATTGCAATGACTGAAATTTTTCTACTTTTTTCTCTATTTTCTCATTCTAATTGCATTCTATTTATATATCGTTTATGCTATTCACTATACAGCTCACATTCTTAATTTTTCGCGCTATTTTCACTAATCCGTTTCAACTTACCCTCGAATCCTGCTCCAGCTCCTCCTCGAGCGCACTGTAGACTGGCGCGTACCAGGAGTAGGAGAGCTGTTTGCGCGCCGAGACAGCGGCACCGGCGCCGTTCGACGTTGGCGATGTCAACCCCACGCCGGCGTGACTGTGTCCCTGACCGTGACTCTGGCCGTGACCGTGACTATGTGTGTGATGCTTGTGCGGCACAAGCTTGCCGCCGTTGGCGGCGTAATTAGGGCCAGCCGTGCCGGCGTTGACGCATGCAGCAGTGGTCACCAGATTGTTATTATAGTTCAGCTGTAGGCTGCGCCGCTGCTGTTGGCCGCGCGTGGGCGGCAGATGTTTGGTCTGCTTGCGCTGACGCTCGCCGGCGCCGTACAAGCTGTGATGCTGGCGTCGCTGATGGCCGCTGCTCGGTCCGAGCTCCTTCTTAGTGAAGATTAGCGAGGCGCTGTTCTTGCTCAGTCGTATAGAGCGCTGTTTGTCCACCACTGTGGCCTCAATGTGCGTCAGCAGTGGCACCGTCTCTGACAGTGGTAGAAGCGGCTGCAACTGCAGCGATGATTCAGCCGGAAAGTTAATGATGAAATTCTCAGCAGCGTCATCAAAGATGGAGGCGCGTGCCGAACTCCTCAGGCAATCGTCGCTGCGAGCCTGTAAAGAATGAGATCTGAGATCCTTGGGTGGCTGAGGCTGCGACTGTTGCTGCTGTTGGTGTTGCTGCTGCTGCTGCTGTTGCTGCTGCTGCTGCTGCTGCTGCTGTTGATATGTGGCTGCTGAGCTATAGCTGAGCTTGTGCTCTACGAGCAGCTCGAGAGGTGGCAGTTTGGTCTGCTTCTGCTGCTGTTGCTGCTGATGCTGCGTATCCAATTCTAAGCCAGTTGAGCTGAGCGGATGCTGTGTCGCATGTATCTGTGTTGGCTGTGTTGCTGGCGTTGCATGTACATGAACGTGCGCCTGCTGAAACAACGTTTCATTCTGCTGCAATGCTGCAGTCGACTGCATGGCCATTGGCGGCCGCATTTTGGCTCACAGTGGGGCACAGAGCGAGGGGGCACAGTGAACACAGCTCAGCCGTGGCTGGCCACAACAACAACATGGAGAGCATAGTAGCCTGCAAAGAGCATATGCAAAATATATATTAGAAATATTAAAATCATTTATTGGTTAACTTAATTTGTTTTATTATTTTAAATGGTGCAAAATTGTTCGGGCAGTTTAATCAAACAGAAATTTCAGCTGTGAAAACAGACCACAAGGCAAACGCGCTGCTCTGTGCTGAGCTTTTGGTTTCAAATTGCTTTGCACTTTGGGCGCTGCTGCCCCAATCCTTCTGGCCTAACAAAATACCAATGCGCTACACTATGCGAACTGCACCGCTCCACCGAACAGGCCAACTCACTGCCAATTGCTTAGTTGGCAGCACTCATAAACTCAAATACAACTCGGCCAAGATCGACTGCGAGTTAGCCTCTAAAAAAACGATTAAAATCTTTTTAGCTAAGTTTAAGCAGAAATATTAAAATTAAGTTTTTGGTAAATAAATTTTCAAATTAGGTTTTTAGCATAATTTAAGAGCAAATTTTTGCTAACAAAAAGAAAATATAAAAAAAATATTCCGAAATTTTGATTAGAGCACATAAAAGTTTTGATTTTTATTGTTATTGTTAAACATTTTAAGCCAGTTAAAAATTTTTAAAAATAAATTTTAAAAATTTTATAATTTTTTAAATAATTTTTAGATTTAATAAAAAAATTATTTGGCTTAAGGTCGAAGTCTTAGACTTAAGCCAAGCTTCGTCCCTGCTTAGAAACTATTTTCTTACAAGCTGCATAAACTGATTTGCTGTTATTTACTCTCTGATACTTAGTCTGATCTAACCCACCAAAAAGTCCACTATGCCCATATTATTTAAAATGTATAGGGTATGCAAAGTGCCACCTTTACGAGCTGCATTCGATTCTATGTGTGCGCGCGCACACACAGAAATCCAACTGATTTGCATTTTTGCTTTTGTTTGATTTATTGCAATTTCTACTGTGCCGGAATTTATAAAATTTTTGTAGCTTTCAATTGGAAATCGAAATCGGAATTCGGAATATGCCCCGTGCATTTGATTAGAGTGGAGCAGGATTGAGTTGCGGAGCGGCCAAAATTGATGGCAACGTCACGTGGCCTTTGGGAAATTCAATTTCGTGCAGCTGGCCCGGGTTCGCGGTGAGAATAAAATCGCAAATTTCCTTCTTTATTTTTTATGAGTTTTTCGGTTCGGTTCGGTTCGGTTCGGTTCGGTTCGCTTAAACTTGATGCCGAGGTGAAAACTTCAACGAGAACCAAACCAAATCAAATGCCCAAAAATTTAATGTTTAATTAGAACGAAACAAAACGAGCAGACGACGCGGGCAAAAGGGATGTGAGCGATTGCGTGTGGAATTATTAAATGAATTCCCACAAGACTGTCTGGGTCAAGTTAATTAGCAGCTGTAATTGTAATTGAGGAATGGAAATAGATGCTGTCAATGTCTACGAACTGGCATCAATGTCGACACGACAGCACGAATCAATGCGTCAGACGCTGTCTGTCAGCGCTGTCTGATTCTGATTCTGAGTCTGATCTAAAGAAAATTTATGTATAAGAGATTTGATGACATTCGATTACGATTAAAGCCAGATATTGAATTGCAACATAATCAATCATATTTGTGGCAAGCTCAACAATTTCCATATGGAAATCAGCTGCAGTTGCACGTGAAAATGTGGAGTTATGGAACCAACTAATCAAATTAGCCTGCAACAATGCGCACCCAATTAATCGCATAATTGTCCAAATTACAGACTCCCAAAATTATGCTATACTAATTAGCTTCCCCACACACACACACACACACACACACACACACTCGCTTATTTGTAGCTAATAAGTGAAATGAATTGGAAAACATAAATTCAACAAAGCGCTTTAGCAGTCACATAACAGAAGGTGGCAGTAGGCGGAGGCGTGGCATTGCGGGCAGCCACATAACAGCAGCGAACCTCGCGGGAGCCGAACGTGGCCATCGCGCACACTGAAGTCAATTAAGCTATTTGCGCACGACAGTGTGACCAAATTCTCCCAATGGATAGCCAAATGCAAATAAAAATTTAGAAAATAGAAAAACAAAAGTTGAAATAACCATTAGCTGAGCCAGGCTGGTATTAAGACAATTAAGGGAATTGAGGCGGTCTGCCAATGGCATAGTTATGCAACAACAGCTAGATATATGTATATGTATATATGATACTATATAGAGTAGGATATGCTGCATACAGCTGTGTTCACATAAATAGTAGTGCGACTGTTTAACATTTCAGTCGTACTACTATTTTTGTGAACACAACATTTCAGCCGCACTACTATTTTTATGAACACGGCTGTATGCATGGCTACTATCTAGAGTTAGCTATACTATATAGAGTAGCCTACACTATATAGAGTATATACTCAAACAAGCAAAAGAAATTCACTATATTATCTATGTATCTTTTGCACACTTTATCCAACTATCATGCAAATTTCTTGCTTTGATCTGTTTAAATAATCGAAGCCATTTGAATAAACTACTATTGCCAAGCTTACCAACCGCTTTTTCAATTAAAACCGACAGCTGGTAGCATTCCACTGCTCGCTTGATAGAGCCACGAAGAAATGCGTTAATTTTCGACTTCATTACAAAAAGGCAGCTGTCGAGTGGCAGCCCTAAGCGGTTGGCTCTGCATGCCAACGAAGGTATGTCAGTATATTAATTTTTGGTATGTGCGCAATATGTAAATGTGTGCGTGAGTGCGTCAATGCATGCGTGTGTGTGTGTGTGTGCTAGAGAGAGTGGCAAAGCGAGCGCACAAAAGTATGCAACACAAAAATGCGCGACTCGCATAATTTGCCCAGCCAGCAAGCGAGAAGCAAAACAGCAAATGGGTAGCAGATAGAAGAAGCAGATGGCGATGGCGATGGCGATGGCGATGGCAAAAGAAAGCAGCAACAGGAGCAACAGCAAAATGCCAAAGATAAATTGCTTCTCACACGCCCTCCAGCAAGCAGCCAGGGGGCAGGCGGGCCGCGCAAGAAGGCGACATTTTGCTGCCGGTTTCGGTTTTGCCGACACGCCCAAGTGAGCGCAGCCGAGCTACACACATATTCTCAAATTAATCGCTTTTGGCGCACATTGTGAACATTCATTTAACGCCATTTAAGCCAAGCCAAGAACAAGACCCAGCAAAACAAGCAAATTGCTTGTAAAAAAAAAAAAAAAAAAAAAAAAAAAAACAGAATTGCGCCAAAGACAACGAAGATTAATGCGATCCGTTAAGACGTCAAGTTTAATAGACAAATGCGGAAACTTTAGCCGCGAGTATTTCCCTGTGCTCACAAGTGCCTGCCATTGATTTTAGATCTATAAAAAACAAGTTCATAAATATAGTTTGCAAATGGGAATCTCCCAGCAATGATTTTGCAGCGCTTTGTTAGATGCGTTCTCTCTAAACTTAGCTACTTGAAATTATGAACATCGCATAGAGAGACGATGAGTTTTAAGTATACAGCCCAAACAAAGAAGAAACTATATGTATCTGTGAGGTAGAGTGCGCTGATAGGGAGTGCCTGACTAGGAAACACCCCAAGTGATCCATTTTAACGTATTGCAACAGACAATGAATAGCAAAACAGCTTTAACAGAGACATATCAACAAGTTAGATTGCTCTGACAAGAGGTGCTCGACTAGCTAATACCCTGAATTAATATTTGTGTTTACTTTATAATCATCTATATAACGAATAAGATAGGCCTGGCTTATTTCTCTGCATCTACCATAAATTTGAACTATAACAGGGTATGGAAACTGCACATTGCATTAATGATTAATTAAAGCCATACTTTACTGAAGGTCACCAAAGGTTAGTTGGGAAAATGTCAAGTCTCGATGCCATTTGAATAAAACATATTCTTGATTAGCTAAACACGTTCTCTAATAGGCCAACAATGAGTGCTAGGAGCAAATGCTGTAAGCTACTTGCATGAATTTACATATTTGGGCAATAAATTGAATCAAAGTCAATTGGCTTGAATGGCTGTGCATTACCCAAGACTTAGTTAGCTATTAATACAATAATGTGTATGGAAATACGTGAGCAAACAAACTAACAAACAAACTAATAAACAAACAAACAAACAAACAAACATCAGACTATTATGTAATATATTAATTGACTTTTGAAGTTCTCGTCCCAGGCAAAAATTTCAATGTGAACTTGGCGTAAAGCCCCATGAACCGTGCCCAGCTAATTGACACACGTCAATTGGCCGTGAAATTAATTAGCCAAATGTCAACGACACGAAACATGGGGCAAGGGACACAAAACAGATAGACAGGCCAGCCGACAGCCGACAGCCGACAGCCGGACAAAGGAGATTCAGGCAATTTGGCAGCTTCAGCTTCAGCTGTGTTAATTAAACATAGAACTTACCATTATTAAATCTGCATGCAAATGCTATCCGGTTCCACAAACTGTTGCCACTGCAATAGAAATGAAAGCACATTAAATGATTATTTATGGCTAGAATATCGAATTGAATTAGTTCTGGAAAACAATTTAATTTACATGCGCTGACAATTACTATTTGATTAGATTTCAGTTTATTTTAGCAAATCATTTATTTACACAAATATTTTGTGAAGCGTGAAAATATGTTGTTAATATCAAAAATTTATATGGTATTTTCATCTTCAATTGTTAGCTGAATTAAAGTAAATTCTGTTTATTGAGTGATAAAAGGGGCATATTGGCCAGCTCCAAAGGCCAATGCGGGCTGAGTTTTAGAAAAGGTTTTTGATTTGTTTAATGAAATTTGATTTCATTTTTTTTTTTGTCTTAAAGAATTCCATTTTTTAAATTTATTTTTATTATTTTATTCATTTTATTTTCTATTTATTTTTTGTTAAAATAATAATTTTATTTTTTTATTTTTATATTGGCAAAAGAATTAATATATTTTTAAGATTATTTGATATTTATATATTTTTTTTATTTTTTTATATTTATTTTATGAGATTTTGATATTTATATAATTATAATATATTTTTACCTGTCTCCAAATATAATGAATTAATAATCTTAATAATTTATTCAAATAATATTTGTTTTTTGTTTGACAAAACTATTTCTACAAATATCACTTCAAATATATATTCAAAAATTCTCTAAAACTTTAAAGGAAATCCCAATTAATAAATTTTAGACCCTGATTCATTTTAAATATAAAATAAATCCAAATAATTTTGTATTATTTTCTGCAATTATTTGTGAGTATAAAAATAAGTTTCCAGCGTTTGTTGAGTTTTCAATTAGCTGAAAATAAATATAATTAATGCTTCAATTGCGAATTTCTGCTGCAGTTGCCACTTGCCACTCGCTGTATAAAAAGCGAGCAGCCAATTAGCAGAGCTGCTGTGCCATGCCCCAATCGAAATTCCCAGAACAATTAAAACAGCTTTTGAATGGGGGCAGCCAAATCAATGCAGCTAATAATGACCAGCCACGTGCCGCATGCCACATGCCACATGCCACATGCCGCTCGAGCCAAGTGCAACTGCAAATGCAAATGCACTGAACCGAATTGAGAGCTGCACAAAGAAATTGGCAAATTGTTAGAGCGAGTGAGAGTGAGAGAAAAATGAAACTCAAATGAAACTCGGCGGGTAGAGCATCTGGTTAGCCGCAAATGCTCGACACGTGTGACAAGCGCCTTTGGGGCATGTGTGTGGCATGAGTGGTGGCAAAGGAATTTTAATTGCAAGACTGTCACGGCTAAAGCCAAATGTCGGCCTCAATTATGGGGCTAATTAGACTTGGCAACACTTGGCCACAGGCACGCCTCCCACACACACACACACACACACACACACACACACACACACACACACACACACACACACTCATACAGTTGTCAGCAATGTTATGGACTTGTAAACGCCTGCAACCACAAACAGCTGGCGCAATTGAAACTAAATAACATTCCAAGGGAGACGCAGCTAATTATAAATAGATTTGAAGACATTTGTACAAATTTAGAAACTTCCAAATAATATAAGTTAATACTATGTGAGAACTTAAACGAATCGCTTTGGCTAATAGCTTAGGTGCTTGACTTGCTTGAGTTGCTGCTTTTGACACTTCACTTCACTCACTTGGCCAACGAATGCAACAACAACAAACAAATTGACATTGCTTGCACATGGTCAATAGACTTTGAGCTGAAGTGTAAAAGCAACTATCAATCACAAAGTTATTTCTCTAACCAAATATCTTTTAGCTGCATTTTGCTGCAAAATGTTAGCACTAATTGCAGCTACAGCAATTTAAGCTCATGTTTTGACTTCTGTAAGCCGCCTTGTTCCAGGCTGCTTGTGGGGCCAAAAGCCGCTTAAGTCTTAAGTCCTGTCATTTGGCTAAACAGAGAACATAATGCGACATATGCGCACTCAAATGCAACTAATGGAAATTAACATAATCAGGCCAACCAAACTACAACAAAATTAGAAAAACAAACAACTGGCCACAGCATCTGCTTTGCGTACATTAACATACAGTAGCTACTGTATATGATATTTATAAGAAACTAGCACGAGTCGACTATTAGTGTTGAGTATTTTATGTGGTTGTATATATTTCACATATGTATATATATATATATATGCTTGGATTAGCTTCCTGCTGTCTGTTACACAACATTCTGACCTCACGGTTCTAGTGCGACCAAATAAGAGCAACAGCATAAGAAATTGCCATACAATGAAAATGCTTTGAGCCATTGCGTTGTTTGTGGCTTCATTTTGTAGTTGCATGCATGCCATTATAGTATAGAATAGCAGAGCAATCAAATGGCCGCCTAGGCTTCGCTGGGTATGCCTCTAGCATATGGTTGAATTTGAATAATTTGATGCAATACCAGCAATAACAGCTCGAAGATGCGCCTCGAGCTCTGCTCGACTTGTTAGCGTTAACTAAGGTCCGGACGTTGCCCAAGAGCTATCTATATATGCTCATATGCTCAGAGATGACTAAGTAGCCCAATTTCTACTTCACAGCATGCAGACAGCTCAGCACGATTCATGATCGAAGAGCAAATCTCACTCAATATTGCAACAGCTTCATGTTATCGCTAGCTAAAGCTGCAGCTGAAATATATAATAGTTATTGGCAATTGTATCAATATACTTTCGTCATCCTATATTATATATAGAGCGTAGAGCTATGTCATCTATAAATTCGCTCTGTAAAGTAATAAAATTCACTCAGAGATGCTCGGCTGCTGGGCTGCTGGCAATCTAAATCTGATTGCAATTTACTGCCCTGCAAAGTAGTTTTTTCTTTTATTATTATTATGCAAGCCGTTGCAACTGGCTCGAGCTAACTTAGGTCATAGCAAAAATAATCTTGACTTGGCCGAGTTAAGACTAGAATGTGGCATAAGCACACACAAACACACACACACACATACACACACATGAGCTTACCACAAGTAATGCCGACACAGACAAGATGCGATAGCTTGGGCACAGTATAGTGTATAAAAAAAATAGAATCAATATGAAATCGACAGAGCAAGAGCAAAAGCAAGAGAAAGAGAGAGAGAGAGAGATAAAGAGCGTGCAAAAGGGACAGGACACAGCTGAGGCATTACCGAGCGTAAAGTGCAAAGTTGAGGCCAGCGCAGCTGTCATCAGCGTGAAACTCATCAGCATCAATAATCAAATGGAATTTCAATCAAATACGTGACGCATTCCCATCTACAGCTGCAAAAAGTCGACAGAATTCACCTGGCTGGAAAATAAAATATATATGTATAAAAAAAAAAAACGAAAAAAAAAATGAAAAGAAAAGAAATTGCATAAAATGACTGCAGTTGGGCGCACGCTAAATGAGATACAGCATGAGATGAAGCTACCTGATACAGTTGTCAAGCAGGTGTGTGCGCGTGTGTGCGCGCGCGTGTGTGTGTGAATTGCAACGAGTGCAACACTTAAAAGTCTAGACTGAGTGGCTGTGGCAACGTTCTTTTATGCGATATGATAAATAAATATGATATGCACAAAAGGGCGCTGAAGAATGAAGTTTTTTATCGTCGCTGAGTTATGTCATCATAAATACCCTTGTAGACACAGACAAGATAAAAGGTACAGCTAATATACAAGTTTTTTAATATATTTTTTAATACTTTTTTATGGATGTTAGTCCTTAATCAGAATCAAGTTAACTTGAGAAAACATCTGGCATATGCCACTGGAGCCTAGTCAACGGCGGCTATACTGAATGCGAGGTATATTGCGACTGCTATATATACATAAATACATACATATATATGTATGTATATATATGAATATATATATATATATAGAGTTGTAGTTAAAGTCCTTGCACTCTTTATCACATAATTAAAAAACCATTCAAAATGGAGTAGAAAAAAAAGAAACTCAACAAGCAGCAACGACAGCATTTCTCGCATTAAGTATACGCCCAGTTGGCTCTTATTGTTGGCCTGGCTTTTTTTTTTTGTGGCCCTTTTGTGGTCTCGTCTAACAGCAAGTTGCCTGCTAAACTCTTTCTAATGAACGTCTTTAAGTCATGCCATAACCAGATTGCAGCAAATGCAGCTCACGCAAAGCTTATTATGCACTCTCTCGCTCTTTCTCTCTCTCTCTCTCTCTCTATCTCTGTCTCTCTCTGCTGTAATCAGCGTTTTGTTTGCTCTGTTGCAATTATACAGTTAAATTGGCATTGTGGCAGCGCAACTCATTTCGCTATGCGATAGCCGAAAAATTCACAAGCACCGGAAATGCTGTTGGCCGCCTTCTCTGAGTACACGCAAAAGGCAAGTGGCTGGTGGCTGGCAGTTGGCAGTTGGCAGTTGCAGCTGCCGCCATTTTCATGTTGCATGTTGCAACAGACCACAAAGCGACGAAAACAAGCCCGTGGCAAGTGGCATGGCAAGCAAATTGACTTGCAACCAGCTGCTGCAACCCCTCAAGGAATCGCGCTGTTGCCTTTAAAGTGTCATTTTAAAGACATCAAGCGACACAAACAAACATACACAACGTGGCAACTTCTTCTTGCAGAGTTGAAAAAACATTGTTTGTTATTAAAACAGCAAAAGCAAATGTGAAAATTAGCAGGGACAAGCAGTAGCATTCAAAAGAATACACAACATTTGCGCCAAGTACTTTAAAGGGATTTGCAATAATTATTTTGTTATTTCAGTAGTCAAGCAGAATTTAAGCCATGATACTTCAGCTGCTGTCATTGAGGCAATTGGTTAAAGTGTTTCGTTCGCATGGATTGAATGGTATTTGTATATGTATGAAAGTAAAGCAAGACTGCTACAGCAGAGAATGCCTGACTAGAAAATACCTTGACGCCTGCGTAGAGCTGCTATACTAATCATTCTATGCAAATCGACACCCAAAATCGAAAAGACTGATGTACTGCACTCAACATTCTCATCTTCATTCATTATGGGCTCTGCCACGCCTCCTTCTGCCTGTAACATACATTTTGAGACAACCATTATGACCTGGCTCTCCTCTTAGTTACAATTTGCTTAAAGTTGTATTTCTAACACACTTTCATATATGCCTTCTTCATATATGCCCATTCGTGATAAAGAGAATTTCACAAAAAGCAAAGCTCACATATTTCTCTAACTCTTATTGCATTCTTCAGGTTCTTCTTCTTCTTCTTGGTCTATCAGTTTGGCCCTGAAAGGAGCAACGAAATTAAATTGTGGCAAGCAATTTTTCTCGCCTCTTTGTCAGAGTTGTCAGCATGATTGAAGAAGAGCTTGTTAAGTGCGCTTGCTAATTAAATGGCGAGCATGCGAGCTGAGAGACAGACGGACGGACGGACGGACGGACGTGTGGCATGCGGCATGCGGTATGTTGCATGTGGCAAATGGGGCGTGTGTTAAGCACAAAGTTGGCATGTTAAGTCTTAACCCTGATGTGCCTGACAAATGAAGGATTTTTGGGCAACTCGGAAACTTTTGCCAAAAGCCTTTCAGTTGCCAACGTGACAGTGCGAATACTAAGTGAATGCGAAAAACTAACAGAAATTGTCAACTGTAAATGCTGTTGCTACTGTTGCTATAACAATTGTAGTTGTAGTTGATGTCGTTGTCGTTGTCGTTGTCATTGTCGTTGTCGCTTGCGCATGATTTCCGTGCTTAAAATTTCCTGTTCGAAACTGACATAAAAGAAGGAAGTGCAAGCGACAGAGCACGCAGGCAGTTAGACAGGCGGTCAGACTGACTGACTGACTGACGGACTGACAGACATAGAAACAGACGGATGTGTAATACAAATGCAGATGCACAGCGACACAGGAATGAAAAGCTGCGCCAGTTGTGTGTGGGGGCGTCTTTTTTTACCGCTTTATAAATATATATATATAAAATACGTTTCTATATGTAGAGAATGGCAGGCATTGCCTGTGCTGTCATAGAGAAAGCCAATGGTAAAAGAAAACACGACGCAGCCACCTTATGCCGGGGGGTTACCAAGCAACCAACCATCCAGTCGAGTATTTAATGACATTCTGCATTCACGTGTTGTTTTTTCTTCTTCTCTTTTTCTGTTGCCGTCTGCACAGTTGGCTTTCAAAAATATTTACGTTGATATTTGTTTCGCCTCGACTGCGGCAACAAGAGAAATATTATTACAAGTCCCTTTCACACACACACACACAAACACACACACACACACACGCGAAATGGAGCTAGATAAAGAGGGAGCTATACATACGCTACTGTGCATTATATATCCATGTGATTAACATATATATATATAGAGCATAGCTAAACAATCGAAATGTGAGACTTTAGCTACAGGCATTGAGCTATCAAAGCATATTTAGCTCATGCATGTGTGATTTTTCCCATAATAAGAGTTGATAAGGGCTAAGAACTAATTACGGGATATTAGACAAACATAAAATGCTAAAAACGACTTGACTAGAATATAATATAGACTAAGATATTCAACTATGAAAATAATAAAATATTGTATGTGAGCATATATCCAAAATATAGTTTTATGCTTCGAAAATACACAATAAAACTGGAGTATGCTTTATAGGGTATCATTAAGTCAAGCAAATACTATTTTTTTTCACAATTGTCCAGCAAATGTCGATAGTAAAATAAAATAAAAATTAGCCCAATTTAAGGTTAATAAATAATAGTAGAAAAAATATTAAAAGAAATATTTAAACATATAATATTTAGTTTTAATTTCATTTAAAAACAAAAAAATTAATAGTAAAAAAAAATAAACTAAGTAATAAAACAAATAATAAATGTAAAAATAAATAAAAAACAAAATATTCGTACATAGAATATATGTACAATATGTCTACACATTTATGTTTTATTATCATTCCTTTTAATAAAAAAAATTGTATTTTATATTTAAGTCTCTTTCTCTACTATTTTGAAACTATGTAGTTTAACTATTTAGTATCAAAGTGCCAGTTCCATTTGCATCCATTTATCAATTTGGCAAAGTTTTTGTGAAAACGAAAACATAAAAAATATATAAAAAAAAAAGTAAATAAATCCAATGGCAACAGTTCTCGTGATTTATTGCACACCAAATTAATTGAGAATACTTGAAAAACAGGCAAAAATAAAAAAATAAAAATAAAAATACGATGCGATGCGATGCGATGCGATTACCAAAAGCAAAAAACCAAACAGCAAAAGGGAATGCTTAAAAGTGAGTACTACAGAAATTAATTGCACTTCTGAACTTTAGCTGTTTTTATTTTTATTTTTTTGGTTTGCTTTTTGGATACCCTTTATAAAGCAAGAAAGTTGCGACAGCAAAAGTTATGGCAATTATTTTGTGGACTTTTTAAAAGGCAGATCAGAAATTATATAAAAATGCATATTTATTTGAAATTTATTAGAGTTTCCAATGATATTGAAAACAGGTAAAGAAAATATTTTAAATATTGTTGAAAAGTGCAATAAAAAACTTGTGTGGTATATACGAAAAATACATCAATTTTCTTGTAAAGCAAAAGAGCTAAAATAATATATATAGAAAATATTTAAGCAAGAACAAATTCAAGTGCTGCTCTGTTGACCTTCTACACATGTCTATATATACAACTAAAACAATATATAAACTTATAAAAATCATTTACAGAGCATTCATATATGTTTTTAAGAAATAAATGTTTATTAGGATTTTATGAGAATATACAAAAAGAACATATATAAATTTGTTGAGGAAGCAAATAGCAAAGCGTATCTGCCAGACTGGCAGTACTCATCTCTCAAGCATACATATATTAATATATATTTTTATATATATGTATATATATATATATATATATATATATATATATATATACATATGTTTATTTGTTGTTCTCACATACAATTAAAACATTTATATCCGGGTTTTTTCATGTTTAATTTTTGTTTGTTTGGCGTTTGTTACAGTACAGCAAATTCAATTAAACAATGCAATCGCATAAACAAATCTACAACACACACACACACACACACACACACACACACACACAGAGTCACAGTTACATGCATTTAGAGCGCGCGCGCGCGTAATATTCCGTGCGGACCTCCCACAAATTGCGGAGCATTTGTGTGCAAGTGTTTTTTGTTTCTGTTTTGCCTTTTATGTTTTATAGTTTTTAATTGAAAAATATGCAATTAAAAGTCGAATGCATATGAAATGCATGGCAGTGCAGTGCGGTGCAGTGCAGTGCAACTGGGCGTATGCGCAATTAATAATCTACGTAAATGGCATGAAAAGAAAAGGCACAAAAAATATTCAGATCCGACGACAAATTAATTTAAGCACTTAATTATGCCATAGATTCAATTAAATTACATGTCATTTAATTAAGCGCATGAAATGCACAGCGCTTAATCATACACACACACACACACACACAGAGAGAGAGAGAGAGAGAGAGACACAGAGAGAAAGATATACATGTAAATATTTTAACAAAGAAGTGTGAAACGAGGGGTAATTGATTGTAGTCCGATATATATTGAATAGGCAAGAACATCGTAGCAAGGCAAGGAATTGCTAAGTAAACATACTCTCATTGGCTGACAGGCTTGTTAGCCAACCCTTACATATACCCTATATAAAGCAACTTTTATCAGCTTTATAGTTAACTTAACTGCTTAACTCCAACTACTTATTAGCTAACCCTCGTATATGGTATATTCTATATGTGCACACATATATGGACTGGTCTATTCCCACATATCTCACAATTTGTATAACCCTCGCAAATAAACAAGAACTCTGCAGTTGGCCAAGCCAAGTGATAAGCAAACAAAGGCGAGCAGGATAACGCCGCTATTGCCCGCATGCCAGTCACAAACTGTTGCACATACACACACACACACACCCACACACATACATATATCTATATATACATTTATGTACACACACACACACATACAGAACATGTACATACCATAATTTGGCACACGCCATTATAAAATATTGACAGCAGAGCAAACAAGTCATGGACAAGGGTCCAAGTTCGCAGCATGTAGAACCAGGCAGCAGCTCCACATGCCAAAAGTCACAGCTCAGCATGTGTCCATGCATGTGTGCGTGTGTGTGTGTTTGTGTGTGTGTGTGTGTGCGTGTGTGTATGGCATGTGCGCTTGTAGTTGCACCAGAGAGTTACTCATTCAATTAACAAATCCAATTTCTCAATTAAAAAACTTGATATTCGCACAGAGTTCACGCATAGAGTTGAAGCTTTCAGCTGCTAAAATTCAGGACTCGAAATTAAAAACTTTAACAACTGCTGGCAGGTTTTAAGCGAATAAGAATTGATTGGCAGTGAATTTTCATTTAGTGTCTAAAACATTTGGCAGCTTTTGGAAATTCAAGAAACAAAATATAAAAGGAATAAAGTGTTCATTAATTGGAAATTTGATTAAACTGTATATTTGGGACTACAAATTATATATCAAATTTAAAGACCGAAAGTTTTTTAAACTTTTCATAAATTTTCACTGAGTTCACCATTTAAGTAAAAGTAATTAAAATATTAAATAAAGTTTTAAGGAACATTGCTCTGCTTTCACCCTTCCTTTTGGCTTCGGATTTACAGCACAGACTTAAATTACATTTGATAAAGTTTAACCAAATACATACTCTGCAGCATCTCAATGCTGTCCACACAAGGTGTGGTTCAAGGCTGACCAAGCCACACACACACACACACACACACACACACACACACACATATATATATATAAACACACACACACAGACTCTTCTCCTATCGTCTTTCACAATGTTGATTTAGCAAACATATTTTAGACAAATTGTTACATTTTTGTTCAAAGTTTAGCTTGAGGTGGCAACTAACCAAATGTTTGGTTAACTTGAAATGAAATTTGACAAAATTTAACAAAAATTTGCTGCATAAACGCTTGCATTAAAGCTCACCAGCTGACTACTGCACTTTTTTTTTAAATTGTATTGACGTATTTATTATAATTAATGCTGCCAACAATATGATAAAATATCAATTGAAGTATTACGCTATTGTTAGCGACTAACTAAGCTAAACAATGGAGGCATTGTCTATACGGATTACTGAAAACGTATCGCAAAAGCGCAGACATGCAATGCCAGCCTATCACACAATGCCATTCAGTTTGTGCAGATAATTACACGCTTCATACACAACTTGAACATATACATATATAGTTATATATATATATATATATATATATATATATATATATATATATATATATATATATATATATATATATATATATATATATATATATATATATATATATATATATATATATATATATATATATATATATATATATATATATATATATATATATATATATATATATATATATATATATATATATATATATATATATATATATATATATATATATATATATATGAGTATATATACTTGCCACGCTCAATATTGTTAAGGAATTGACGGAATTGACCTACCTGTAAAGAGAAAGAAGAAAGAAATTCAATTAGTTTTAAGTTCATTGTTGCGCTTGAGTTTAAAAGTTAACAATTTGCTGTGAATAATGAAATGAATGTGTGAATAAAGCATGTGGATATTCATTTAAAGGGTTTAAGGGTTTTTCAGATTTTGTGAGAGTTGATTGTTGTTGTTGTTAAATAAATATTGAATTTAATTGCTTTGATTTTTAAATTTTTGTGTGATTAATTTTTCCTAATACTCTTTGCTTTCATAAAACAAGAAATATTTTAGGTCTAAGGGACAGTTATTGTCGCGTCTTATTCCATGATTATAGGGCTTTATTTAACGTATTAAAAGAAAAAATTCAGACTCGAAATCTGAAAACAAATTACACTCAGAATCATATCATTCAACTCACACTGAGCAGCAAATCTTCTGAGAAATTTGTTGCATGATTTGAATTTCAATTAGTGCCAAATATGTCAAGTTGTTTGCTCACGAACAAAAATATAATTAATTTTTGTACTTTTGTATGTTTGTTGAGCTTCTTGCTAAGAGTTGCGCTCAGCATTCAACAGTTCACGTCAAATATATGATAAAATATGCATTCCTTTGTCAGCTTTTGTGCTACTTAACAAAAAGATAGATGAAGTGAGCTAACCAACAGAAAGCTAGCTAACAGCTCAAGCGAATAAATTTGAATTGAGCCAGTAATAACTTGAATAGTAGATATATATATATATATATATATAGGGATATAGCCTATATAAACGCCGCTATATACAATATGTAACAGAAGATCGTAACCTCTGGCTCTATTTGAAAACGTGTAATAACACAATGATTTATCATCCCATGCACGTCGCGTTTAATTGAATTACGAGTACGCAGCAAGGAAGTCGTTTGAACAATTTGCAATTTGTAGCCTCAACTGCCGCCGAGTGGGTGTGGATCAACAACAACAAGGTGTCAAGTCTTATCAGCTCATGTGCATGGAGCGACAGCAACTGGAACAATCTTGATTGATGCCGCTGTAATTCGGTGCCAGTGACAGCACCAATAGCAGGCAGTCAAGCAGTCAAGCAGACAAGTAAAAGTCACTTGATAGTCAACTCAAGTCTTGTGCTGAGCACTTGCAACTGATTGCAACTGAAATGGATTAGGCATATAGATACGTATATATAAATACATAGATATATATATATATATATTTATAGACATGTATTGCAACAGAAAAGAGAGAGAGAGCATAAAAATAGAAATATTTATATTTATTGAACTTTAAGATAGGAATCATGTCATATTAAGATATAATCTGCTGCTGTAAAGCTGCTTCATTTATAAATCTAGTTATATATGTGTAAATATATATATATATATATTTGTGTTCTTTGTCAACTTAGTTTCAGCTTTTAAAATTGTACTCAAACATAAATCCCAAAAAACGTAAACAATAACAGCTTTTAGTATGCTTTTAAACAATTAAAAAAATCACTTGACAGATTTTTTACTTTTGTTTTGTCAGCTAAATAAATTAATATAAAAATAATTATTGTGGCTTTTAGCCAAAGCGGATATCACAATGCTGAGAGCTATGTCAGCTCGACTTTTTATTCAGGTTAAATAAAAACAATTAGCAAAAAGTGCAATCAACAAATTGAATGCTCATCAAATATGTCGAGTTGTTGTTTAGTGTTAATGGAATTGATGACCAAAATTTGCTTTCATAAAAAAACAAAGTAAATTGCTAACTGATCAACTTGAAGATACTCCTTAAGCACTTGAAAGTGGAGTAAAATAATGTTTAATGAATGTATTATATATTTTTGTTAAGAGAAATCTTTAGTTTCTATTTAATTCTTAGATAAAGACTCTTTTTATGTTGTACTAAAATATTTGATTGAATATGTTAAATAAACAAATTCTGTAATTCGAATCTTTGTAAATTTCCAATTTATTTCTCACTCAAATTTACTTATGATATGAATAAATTTATTTGCGTTTTTAAATTCGCAAATTCAATTATAGTTCCCGCCCAGCTTGGAACACACACAAAGGCCTTTGCCTTATAGGCCTTTTAGTGATATAAAAAAAAAAAAAAAATAATAATATTTATAATTGTCTGAGCCCATTTTCAAAATTATTATTCATAAATGCAATTGCATTTAGTCAGCAACTTTGCTAAGTGATTTGCAAGCGCAAACACGCAAAATGCTGCACTTGAAGCATATTTATATGAATTAAAAAATAAATAAATATATATATAAATATATATATATATATTTATATACATATCTGTAAGCGCAGCTTAGGGCAGCATAAAAATCTTTTCAAACTGAGTGCGACAAAAAAAAAATATTAAAAAAATATTCAAGTTGCGTCATTGACGCCTCAATAGGCATTCGATAGGCATTTTCATTGCAATTTCTGTTATTTTTTTTTTTATAATTGAGTTTTTTTTTTTCATTTTATCTTTTATAGCTGCGGATTTGCCATTAAATTTATGATGATTGCATAGCTGGCGTAATTGTTGCATTGTATATGCTTCATGTGGCTGCACCATTATTTCCACGCGTCTCGCTAAACATTTTTTAAATAATTACAGTTAATGCTTAATCGAGTATGCATATCGATCAATTAGTTGGGAAAAATATTGAGACTAGCCTATAATTTCTCTCCCATAGCGATTTTCTATTATTAAATATGATAGCTTTTATTAAAAGGAAAACAAAAAAATTACACACTTTATTTACAAGCCGATCCTATACTTTTCTATACATGAACAGATGCGTGCACATGCGCATGTCGTGTATCTGATTTATAAATATATATTTATATATATATATACCATTTCGAATGGGTTGTAGCTTTAACAGAATAGCAAAATGATTTTACAAAGCTATAGATGATATATCTATAAATAATTTTTGAAGTTTGCAAGTTTTTGAAATGAAGTTACAGAGTTAAGCTTTACTTTACTTTATTTATATTTCTTTAAATAATTTTTCTTTTTTTACAAATTGTTTGGCAAACAAATTTGTAAAAAAGTTTCTTTCAACATATAGTTTATGATTATTGGTTTTGAAATTTATGAATCGTTATTTAAGCCATAGGAATGAATCTGTCATAAGTTAAGTTCTCTTATCAACCACTATATAATTTTTATAGCCTATCTTGCCCTTTATTGGCCTTAAACATTTTTTCTATATTTCTTATGCACAAGAATCGATCTATCTATAGTTCTATAAATGGAAAAGTTATGGTTTTTTCTTTTTGGATTTTCTTAGATAAAACTTTCACTAAAAAGAATTTTACACCAAATTTGTAAAATTCTATTTATGAATTATTTCTAAATTTGTTTATCCTCTACTTTATCGAGAAATTTGTGAATTGCCATTTGGGCACGAACTTCAATTATATAAAATGATTTGGCAAATTGAAAGCAAACACGCAGTAAATTTCAAAAAAAAAAAAACAACAACGTGCTGAAAGGCTAAAAAAAAAAACCAAATGACCATTAAAAGTATTTAAAATACTAATTTAAAAATATATGGCGCATATAAAAATAAATGTAAACCGCAAACATTATTATTTAACAGAAAGCTGAGTCACAACCGAGACAAAGCTAATCAATTATATTGCTGCGATTGTATTCCTGATTCACTATTGTATGTTTGGTACAATCTTTAGGCCCTAAACGTTTTCAAATCGTTTCTTTTGTTTCACTTAAGCAGAGTTATCAGCAGATAAGATCCAGACAATGAATTGGCAAATATAATAATAGGAAAAAAAACTGTTGCTGAGAGATGCTCAGAAGCCAAGGAGAAAAACCAAAAAAAAAAAACGTAAAATCATGCTGACATCTCTTGTCTAGACAGTAAGTAAGTAGTCTGCCCTGAATGTGGCCAGACACGGAGCTTATGCAATGCTGCAACCTTCAGCATTAGCATTCGAAACGCTTGGCTGCCCCCTAAGTTTTGTGGCATAAATTTCGATTTAGATGCCCACGAAAAGCTTTCAATAAAAGCCAAAAACAATGCCCCAACATTGTAAAATGGCACACGAAAATGAACAAAATACAAGTTCAGTGTCAGGGGCTGGGGCAATAAACATCATAATGATTCTCCATTCAGCAACGAACAACAACAGATTCCAACAATTCACTGGGGCACCAATGCCAAACATGTTTAGAATATGGGTTTTGTTTGTTTGTTGCTGTGCAATAAGAGTTAGGCTGAATAGCAAAAGGGAATGTAAGTAGATCTCCATATATATATAAAACTGCGCTCAACTTTTTAGACACTTGTAATTGGCATATGAAGAGGTTAGTTAGCAGTTCGGAGAGTAAATATAATTTTTGTTAAATATTACAATGAATAAGACTCGTTCGACCTCTCTTAAGGGGCATCTGTTCAGCCAACAATACAAAGTTAATTTTGTTTTAATTAAAACTCTGTGCGAACATGCATTCGTTTTTAATTTGCTTTTGATTTGACTTGACCACATTGCAGCATCTGCCTCGCTGCCTCTACTTCTGTGCCCTTTTCCACTCATAAAAAAAAAAAAACAAAAAAACAAACCAAAAACACAAACAAAAAATTTAAACATAAATAAAAAGCGAACAAATTAAGCACAGTAAATGTTTTCACAGCAGCAGCAGCAGCAACAGCAACAACAACAACAGCAACAACAAACATCAAAAGTGAAACAGGAAGCTGCAAAATAATAATAAAACAAAAAAGAAACTCTGATTTAATGTAAACACGGCATAAAATTGGCAATTTAATTGGGTTAATTGCATTGACGATAGCAGTGGGAAAAATTAAATTTAATTCATTTCCCAATCGTACACAAAGCTCAACTGCTTCTTCTTCTTCTTTATAATAAAACTGCCTCATTAACTTTTCACATAGTTTTCGGTTTCAATAAATGGAATATTTATTTATTTTTTATTTTTTTTTAAGGTTTTCGCATGCAATCAAAGTCGGGAAAAGCGAAAATTCATCATTCATCATCAACTTAGCAGTTGAGAAAATGAGAAAATATTTTAGCTGCTTATGAGTAAAGAAATTTAATATATGATACATTTTTAAAAAAATATATATATATTTTTTATTAAAAATTCAAGGGAATAACTTCAAAATTAAAAAAAAAAAAAACTATTTTTTAATAAATTAAGCAAATATTAATAAATAAATAAAATAAATATTTAATTGTTTTCATAAGTTTTCGAAAGAGGCATTCAATTTATTTATTATTAATTTAGTATAAGTTATTAATTTATAATTAAATAAAAAAATATATATATTTTATTAAAATTTCAATTCCAATTCAACTTAAAAATTAAAAAAAAATAACTCTTTATTAATAAGTTAAACAACTATTAATTAATAAATAAAATAAATATTTAATTGTTTTCATAAGTTTTCGAAAGAGGCATTCAATTTATTTATTATTAATTTCGTGTAAATAATTAATTTATAATTAAATAAAAAAATATATATATTTTATTAAAATTTCAATTCCAATTAAACTTCAAAATAAAAAAAAAACTATTTTTTAATAAGTTAAACAAATATTAATAAATAAATAAAATAAATATTTAATTGTTTTCATAAGTTTTCGAAAGAGGCATTCAATTTATTTATTATTAATTTCGTGTAAATAATTAATTTATAATTACAATGGCAGAGAAGGCAACATTCATGATGGCAACAGCCGAAAATCGCCAAGCTGGCTGCACTGTGAAGCATATCAGTAGCTCAATCAAATACGCAATAATTTTCGTGGTAAATATTTAAGAGAAAATATCAACAAATGTGAGCAAATAAACAGAAAGCCTTGCCACGCCACGCATTGTTTATTTTATGTATTTATTATTTATATGTCTACAAATATTTTATTTTGTTTTATTTTTTTTCAACTCGTTCGCCTCGAAATGTGCGCCACAAAGGAAAACTGTTTGATTGTTCGGACCGCACGGCGTATGCGTGCTATTGCGGGTAATTAGACATTCACAGCACGCGTACGCGTACGCGTATGCGCCATTGTTTTTGCCAGCGCGCTCATTCATATTGTAATCCAGGCAATTCACATTTTTACATTTTGTATGCAAATTTAGCTCACGACAATTTCAATTTCAATTTCAATTTTAATTTTTTTTTTTATATTTTTAGTTATTTTTATTGCCCCAGACACAGAGGGCTTGACTGGTGAAAAATGCCAAGTACCAAGTTTTTGCGCAGCACCTCAAAAGTGTCAACAGATTTGTAAAGGCGCTGGAGCTGTAGAGCTGACTGGCTGGCTGGCTGGCTGGCTGACTGGCTGGCATGGAATCGAGCGAACGGATTGCGACGTTTGCATTGGGGTCAGCACCCACTCAAACGGGCAGGCAATAACTGTCTCGCAGCTTGTGTGAAACACACATATGTGTCTGCATACCCTGCACTTGCAGCCGAACATGTTCGATCGGACAGTATGAAAATGTAAGCAAGCGATAGGCAACAATATAAGTTGTACAGGAAATCTAGTAGCTTAGACAAACTAAACGAAAGTCTCGCACAAAAAGGTTTCATAAAACAGAAAAAGTAGACAATTTCAAATAATCTTTATGCAAAGAATATTTCAAGTAATTTCAATCCTCTTAGCCTGCTCTGCTAACAATATAAGTAACCATGGCATTCAATGTCAACCAACTACAGGGTACTTTGCGGTCAATCACGCTCACTTGGAACTTTTCTATTTTATGGTATTACTTTTGCGAATGGAAGGCAATAAAATATATTTATGGCACTTTGTTGTTGTTATTGTTGCTGTTGCTGTTGCTGTTGTTGTTGTTGTTGTTGTGTACCTCGTCATGTAATTATACCAGAAATCGTTACAGTTCCGCTTGATTGAGACGCAATTCACAGTTTTGTGAACATTGCGAATATTCAGAAAAAGCGTTAAACGTTTGCATTTTAGAGCGAACAATGCGCAAACAAAACCAGGAAGGTCAGACGTGAACAAACCCTACGCTGCTCACGCTGCTCCATATCTCTTCTGCTGTAAACTTGGCCCCCCTCACGTTTAGCCAACGGGTTATTAAGTTTATGCATTTTTATGAGCACGTCAGTCGGTTTTGGGGGCGGTGGCCGTGGCAGGGTCTGCTCAATCATAAGTCAAAGGCTGAGGTTGGGTGGCTTTGTCGTCAGTCAGGTTGAGCTTGGGCTGCGGTCCTTTACATTGCAGCCGCA
Source organism: Drosophila anceps (assembly GCA_035045945.1). Taxonomy (NCBI): domain Eukaryota; kingdom Metazoa; phylum Arthropoda; class Insecta; order Diptera; family Drosophilidae; genus Drosophila; species Drosophila anceps. Next base: position 5,189,376 of record JAWNON010000073.1, read on the forward strand.
GCGCACAAAGTGCATTCACCCAAATCTCCAATATATAAAAAGACCAGACTGGGCAGAGGGTGAGCCAGTTGTAAAGGGGTTGAGCAGCTGAGGTAGCAGTCACTCACGTGCAGACAAACAAAAGCGTGGAATACAAAAACGCTTTTGTTTGCTGCACTTCATTGCATTCACTCAAGACCAACAGAATGCGCGCGAGAGAGAGAGAGAGAGAAAGACAGCAAAGACAGTGAGTGGGAGTTGGGCAGAATGAGAAAATTGCTGGCGGCAAATGAAGCAATAACAAATGGAGTAAAGACAAAGCAACGACTTAAGGAATACCCAGCAGCAAAACGAACTTGGCGAGCCATAAAACTAAGGTTTTATAAAAACAATTATAGTGTAATCATAATCAGTAGCAGGAGAGTATAAAATTATATAATTCCGCAAGACAACGAGTCTCTGAACGAAAATGTTGGAGAAAAATGAAAAAAATAGAAAATAAATAATCTCATCATAGTTTACTAAGAATTTGAGTTATTCAGCTATTTTATCTTAACAAATAAATATTACTATAATGACATTATTCATGTAAATAAATATTACTATAACAACATTCATTCAACAGTAGAAGTTGCTCTCAGTTATCACAAATCGAGGGGGTGTACTTTATGTTCTTTTCGTTTCTGTTTAATGATTGTGGGGCGTAGACTCAAAGTGAGTGATAAAAAAGATTTAGACTTTTAAATAACGCATATTGCATTAAAAAATATGTTTTATCTATTATTATTGAAGAAAAAAAGTATAAACATTGAAACACAAACAAAATATAGTAAAAACTAAAATAAAAATAAATAAAATATATAAAAATAAATGTAAATAAATTTAAATAAAAATAAAAAGCATATTTATATTTATATGTGCATAAAAAATAAATAAAATTAAATGAAATATATAAAAATAAATGAAAATAAGTTTAAAAAAAAAAGAGTTTTTTATATTTGTATATATATTTAAATATTTTATTATATAAAAAAAAAAATAAAATAAAAATAAATAAAATATAAAAAATAAATAACATATAAAAAATAAATGAAAATAAATTTAAATAAAAATAAATATATGTTTGCATAACTTATATTTATATATATTTTATTTATTTTCATTAATGTTTGTTTTTATTTGTGTTTAATTAATTTATTTTAATTTAGTTTGTTTCAGATTTATTTTAATTTAATTTTATTTATTTTTTATATTATCATATTATGAGAAAGAAAATCAAAAGTAAATTTTATTAACAAACCTATAACAAACATATAACATACATACATAGAAAAATAAATAAACTAAAAAACTTTAATTAATAAATTTGAAATTCTAATAAACATACATTTGATGAGGCCAATTTGCTATCATTTGTTACTGGAGGCCTTTGTTAAAGGCGTGAACATTATTTGTATTGTCTACGTTCTCAGTTTTTTGTGTTGCCTGTAAACATTGTCTGTATATTTATATATCTCGAGCAAACAAATATGAATTAGCATTTTGATTAAAGCAAGTCAGATATAAAGAAGTTATCTATATTTATAGATGGTTAATATAATTTTAATAATTTAATCATTTTTAAACATTTTTTTTTTTTTTGGGCGTATCCCAGTTATGTTCAGTCAACTATCTATAGACTCGCAGCTACCTCAATAGTTGAACTTTCATTGAAGGCATTGAAGGCCAGCCAAAAATCAAGACTTGGTCTTAATTCAGCGAATGCGGCATGTGGCAGTTGTGAAAACTTTATGGGCAAACTTGTTAAGCAAACAGAGCAACACTTAATGCAACCCAGGGTGGCAAAGCTTCTGTGGATGCAACTGCTGCAGCAGCAGCAGCCGAGGTTTGAGATAAGCGCGTTAAAAGTTGGGCTGCTCGACGGAAGCGAAACTAGAGACAGGCAGCAGAGAGTGAAAGAGACCGAGACAGAGAGAGAGAGAGTGAGAGTGAGAGAGAGATGGAGAGAGGCTAGAGAGAGAGAGAGAGCTGTATATTTGGGCAAGCTTTGAGTGTGGGTGGCCCGCAGTTTAATTAGTTGCACTCCACGCGCTGCAGGCGGCGCCTGATAGTGTGTGTGTGTGTGTAAGTGAGTGTGTGTGTGTGTGTGTGTGTGTGTGTGTGTGTGTGTGTGTGTGTGTGTGTGTTATCGGCTGCGTTATAAACTTGACGCTGCCTTGCACTTTATGGCGTGCATCATTAAATATTTAAAGAGCTTTGTGTAACAAGATTTGCTTATGCCTGCAACCCAGCCCCACAACAAGTCTCCTCTTCTGCTTCTCGCTGCTGTCAAGCACAATGTTGTTCGGCTCGAGCACATAATTGCATATTTATAAGTGCAGTCGACGCCGCGACAGCAAATTAAGCGGCAACAGCGCGCTCCATCCCACTCCATCTCTCCATCTATATACATATATATACACACACACATATATATATATATATATATTTACTCTATATAGTCTATATATGTATATATATACATCTGTTAACTTAACTTGCTTTGTGTTCGGCAATTAATGATGCATTTTTGTTGCGAAACTTTGAGCTGCTATTGAATAAACGCTGAGTGGCGCCTGAGACAGTGCCCAGAAGAGCTACGATTTTGGCATTCAGTTGAGTAAGCCACAACTTGAAAATTGATTTAAGGGCTCTCATGTCAAGTTTGGCAAGAACTCTTGTTGCAATCGAATCTTTGTCATGGTCATGCAAGAAACCACAACGGCAGAGAGAGAGAGAGAGAGAGACAGAGACAGAGAGTAAGAGAATGAGAGTGTGTGGGAAAGAGAGAGAGAGACAAAAGTTGACTGTTAATGAATAGCTTAGGCCCATCAATTATCTATGCCAGAACATGATTCAATTTATATCTGAAGAGACTGCCAATAAAAGTTAGTTGACTAAAGCTTCATTTAAATATTAAATTATTGCAATGCAAAGCTAAAGATTTGTAGTATCCAAAGAAAGTTAATTTGCTAATGGAAGAATTATCTAAATTATATATACAGCCGTGTTCACGAAAATAGTAGTGCGAATATTAGTGTTCACGAAAATAGTAGTGAACAAAATTTAGCGATAAGCACATCATTTGGTACTCAATTTGAAACAACTATAAAGATTTACATTCTTATTTAATCAATTTAGATGTTTATGTATACACATAATATATACATCATCAAATTAATTTGATTGTGTGAAAAAAAAACGATATAGGTACGCATACATAAAAAAAAAAAACAAAGAACGAATAAATAATATAAATTAACAAAAAAATTGTTGAAGAAGAAGTCGCTCGACTATATAGCGTATATAGCAAGCCAGTGAAACGAGTCTAGAAAAAATAAAAATAAAACTAATTTTTTACTACATTTTTATAGCTATTTATTTGCGTATTACATTTCTCCTACCCTGACTGTGACCTAAAAAAAAAGTAATCTAGACAAAAATCAAAATAGAAATAATAATAAAATATATTATAACAAAAAAAAAAAAAAAAAAACTACCAACCATAAAGATTAAACCAAAAAACACTGTAAATTCTCTTCACTCGGCCAACTGATATTCCGTTTAGTTTATGGCTAAACAACTTTCTGGCCATTAAACTTGCTTTTGGTTGTTGCCAATTTTTTGTCGCTTTTCACATTTTGAATGCAATTAATTTTTAACATTTCCAAATGCACACATTAAAACTTTGTCTATTAATTCAAAAATTGTTTATTTTGCTCTCGTTGTTTTATTTGTTTTTTTTTTTTTTCATTAATTTGAATTTAAATTTAAATTTTTTTTTGTGGTTTTGGCAATAAACAGTTTTGGCTGTTGTTGCTTGTTGCATGTTGCATATTAATTACGTGAAATTGTTTTTGCTACAGCGCAACGCCTGAATTGTGTTCCATTGCGTTATAATAAATTACTAGATACTGCCACGCCCACACGCCCTCCAATAGCCACACACACACACACACACACACACACACACACACACACAAATCAACCGCAAAAACTTGCAAAGTCCATAAACAAATGTTGATTTTGCACAATTGCATTATTATTCGAGAGGGGGCGGAGAGGTAGCAGGGGGAAGGGTTTTAATAAAATGCCAGCAATGCTATTAAATGGGCAGGCTACGCCCTTTGGTGGGCGTGGCGCGTGCAATTGAAAACACAGAAAATTAGAAGTTTTCGCAAATATGACATTCGCTGTTCGTGTAATGGAAATTTTACGATAATACGCAAATATATTTTAGAGTTTTCATTATTTGTTGCTGAATCATTGAAATTGAAATTGAACATTTCGCGCATAGCTGAAAATAAATTTAATGAACGATTCTGATTTATCCATTTGATCAACAAATTATTTAACGATATTCTAACATTTGCTACTTGTTTGACATTTGGGCAAGTGAGTTGAACAATTTGCATATAACTTGAACTACGTTCCAGTCTGTAGCCTAAAAAAAAATTGTATTTAAGCGTTTTTTTCAATATACTCTATATATGATTTAGATGTGCTTTATAATTTATAATGCTTAGATTCATTTGCGTAGTAATCATGAAAAAATAATTTAAAATTTTAATATTTTTAAATTTAAAAAATAAATAGAGTAAGCAATTTTTTGTTTTATTTTTATGGTTTTTAAACTTTTAGAAAAATACTTCATTGTCAGCTGCAATAATTTAATTTTGTTGAATATTTAAATAATTTTTTTTTTGTATAAACTTTTTAGATCAAGACTTAGTAAATAAAAATATAAAATAAAATAATATATACATATTGATATATATTTATATAGAGCATTCAATATTCCATATTCTCGAACTAAACAGTTCTTATTGTTATTTTTATTCTCTTGGGTTGGGTTTTTTAACGCCTGCCTAATGAGCTTTTTGTGTAAATGCTGCGCCGTGAAATTAGTCATAAAACAATTTGGTGCGTTTTGCAATTTCGCCTTGAATATATATAATATATGTATATATATATATGTATATTATGTATATTTTTGCCGGCAATAAAAAAGTTCACAGCTTTATCTGTTTTGATAAAAAAAAAAATAAGAAAAGAATTTTGCACCCACTTGAACCTCCTTTATAGCTACAATCAGTCAATGATTCAATTATAAGACAAAGAACTTCAGAATCGTAAAGATTTAACAATAAACTTCAGTTTTCGATTTCCACAAATCTTATAAAAGATTGAAATTATTTCATTCAACACAAATTATATTTCCAAGTGTCTCTTTCTAATTTAGGCATCATTTGTTTTGTACAGTGTACTTAAAGCAACAACTGCACAAACAAGTTTCGAAAGAGTAATTTTTCCAGTTCTTAACGCAACATCAATAAAAAAAAAATAAAAAAAAATACAGACAACAAAACCAGTCTTCAGGATGAACAAGCCAAATAACTAATGGGAACGTTTAACTAACAAAAACAAAAAAATAAAAGAAACAAAAACTCATCTGTAAATCTTAAAGCGCAAATGTTAACAAAGAAGAAGATTTCATTTCCTCATACTAAATGCAAAAGTTGAATTTACTTTTCAAAATAATAAACAGTATAATAATGGATTAGTGTTGATAACAACTAATCTATTTATATGGCATTATTAAATGTCAAAATATATAGAGCAGAGTCTCTGGCACTTGAGCACTGCATGCGCGATAAGCAACAAAGTACTAAATACTTATATATATATATATATAAATAAATACTTATATATATATATTTATATATATTTGTAACTCTGTCTGAGACATCGTGGCCATAAAGTGTTCACCATAAAGTCAGCTAGATAAACAAGATATGCGCGCAAAAGTCGTTGTTGCTTAACGTTCTTAAATTGGCCAAGTTTCAGATATCGTATCTTATCAATGTGCCGTCCATGTGTGGCTCTCTGTGTGTGTGTGTGTGTGTGTGTGTGTGTCCCATTAAGGCAATTGCTGTGGCCAAAATTGACCTTGTTACGAAAAGTCGTCTTGGCCATATTTCCAGTGCTCGCTGTTCGCCTTCCAATTGCCAATTGCTGTGGGGCGTTCTCCGCTTTCATTTATCATCATATTTCTTGCATTTACCGCACATTTCACCAACTGCTGGCCGTTTTTTCTCTTCTTCTTCCTCGTTTTTTGGTGTCACTTACGTGCTGTACTTATTGTTGCTGTTGCTGTTGCTGTTGTTGGCCCACTTTTGGCAACTGCCAGAAACCATTTCTCATTTCTCTCTGGCGCGCAAATTCAAACAAATGCATTTTACAGCTCTCTCGGCCAACTTTGGCTGTAACCAAACTGCAACTATGTGTATGTGTGTGTGTGTATGTGTGTGTGAGTATCATATCTGTGGCCAAAGAAAGCCGCTGCCCGTTTGCCATTCGCTCTTGGCACTTGGCTTTCACTTGAAATCACGTTTGAACGCCCAGCTGCCTGCCTGCCTGCCTGCCTGCTTGCCTCTGTCTCCTCTTTTACTGTCTCTCTCTCTCTCTCTCTCTCTCTGTGTGCGTGTTGAAAATGCTTTTCCAAACAATATACCTTACCCCACTAGCCAACGTGCCACGCCTCTGTTGGCTTTTACGCCTCATATTCGGTTAGGTATGAACTTTATTGCAGCACATGCCATTACACAGCTGCTGTAAATATTTTTTCGTAGCGGTCATAAGTACGCAGAGTATCTGAGAGATACACACACACACACACACACAAATGCTTTTATTTTATTATTCCTTGCAATTCTTCTGCTCATCATAAATTCCATTTGAAGTTTTTTTCGCTCAACATTTTTCATCAACAAAAATTAAAAACTTTTCCTTTGCCTTATGAATTTTTATCATATGTTTCGCCACGCCCACGAGCTGGCACGTTATTTCGCCTGATTTTTCATATTTGATTTTGCATTCATTTTCATTTAAAATAAAACTTGTTAAATTTCACTTCATTAGACATGAGGCAGAGAGATAAAGTGAGTGTGTGTGTGTGTGTGTGAGAGAGAGAGAGAGAGAGGCAGTAAGCAAGAAGTACCATAAATATGTATTATTTATTATTATTATTTTTGCATTCAGATCTAATCAGTTTGATTTGCTCATTTGCATAACAACTTCACACACATGTTTCCAACTGCAGTTCACGATCTTAACTTATTCAAATCAACACGGCTATTACGCGTTTGAGCAGCTTTAACGGTGGGAATGCAGTACAAGTTAAGCGGTTTCTAGTACTAGAAACTATCTATAAGGAAACAGATCTATGCAGTATAACTATTCAGGGAAGGAAGAAGCTTGAGAGAGCTGATTTATTAATTTATTTAAATGAATTATTCAATAAGAAAAATATACATACATATATAGTATATATTTATACTATATATTAAATAAATATTTATATAGATATTATCAAATATAAAATATATTGTTGAACAGTGGGATAAGTGCTGGTTAGAAAAGTCATTGAGTTCAGAAATATATATAAATATATTTATTTAAATATATATAAATATATAAACCAGAGCGAAACGTATATATCTACATTTTCCATACACAAACGGATTTTTAACTATTGAAAAATAGTTAAATATTATTTCATATTAATTTTATTTTATAAATTTTTTAACATATATTTTCTATATTTTTTTATATTTTTTTAGAAAATACATTTGTCACAGTAAATATTGTTTTTTTAGATTAAACAATCAAATATACTATATAATTCACGTGACAAACGTAAAAGAATTGAAAACTCAATAAATATATGCAGACTGCTCGAGACCCTTCGAGAAACTGCCATATAAATTTGCCAGTTTAATCTATGATTAATATTAATTTATGCCATTGCGGGCGGGTAAACAGTGTAAACTACGTTTCCAGCAAATAAACAATAAAAAAAAAAAACTAAACAAAACAAAAATACAACAATATTCCAACACCCACAGGCGATATTTCACGAATAGATTCTTTATACAGCAGAATAATTGTAAAACCAATCAAATAAGAGACAATAAAATGTTGAAAAAAGAAACGAAAACAAATGTCAATAATTAGAAATTTAAATTCAATAAGCGCCAAAGCCAGCACAGTCAAATGGATGAAAGCTCATAAATAATGCCGCAAAATAAATAATAATTAAATGCAAACATATGCCCATGCCATTTACATACATACATACATAAAAGCATACATACATACATATGTATGTGTATTTGCATAGATTACGGCGTAGGTAGAAACTGAGACTCTGGCGCACATCAAGTGAAAATGGTAGAATGTGAAGAGAAAAAAGACAGCCAAAAGCAAATATCAAAATGGGCAACTGTTGCTAAAAATGAAACGCATGCAAAAAGAAAGAAAGAAGAAGAACAACAACAACATCAGCAGCATACCCAGAACAATAACAACTACAACTACAACGACCAACTGTAAATAGCTCGCGTTGCCAACTCCCTCTGTTATACACCAAAAAGAAGACGGCAACGCAGCGCACATTTAACACGATTGGCAACGCTGTGTGTGCGGCTTTATTTTCTTCGCTCTCTTCGCTCTATGCCGAAGCTTTGCACACAAAACCCGTTTTCAAAGCTGACGCACTTCACAGTTGTCTGTGAAGGCAACCACAACAACAACCACAACAGCAACAATATTTGAAACAGCAGCCAAACTGATAACAACAACAATAAGAAGCGAGCCGAAAAAAAACCCAGCAGCAGCCACGAAATAGACAATTTTTGAGGTTACCATTTCGATCGTTATTTCGCTCTCGCTCTCTTGCCAAAAAGAAAAACTAAACAGTTGTTTGTCTATTGCCTGCCCGCTCTCGCCTATGCATTTGAAGGGTTATTTTGAGTGCTGTGTGAGCGCATTTGGTTTGCCATTTTTGTTTTTTTTTTTTTTTCTTTTTCTGCTCTATAAAATCGATGGTGCAATCGTGTCTGCTTGCTCTTCATCTTTGTGCTCTTTGCTTTACTTTTTGCTTTTGCTTCTAACTATATTTTTAGCGCTCGAATGTAAACAAAACGCGACGCCATTTTGGATTGGGCATGTGGCACAGTGTGTACACACGGCGCATACACACACACGCTCAAGCGCACACACACACACACACACACACATACAACGTTAACGTCGTTACCGGCTTCTGTAGCTGCTTTATGGCAAAATTGACCTTAGCTTCGGTGATTAAGATGCAAAAAAAATAACATCCGAAAGATATGTGCAATGCTAATGAGCGCTAATAAGATACACACCAAAACAGACACACACATGCATACACACACACACACACACACACACACACACACACACACACATGCACAGTAAACAGAGGTTGTATCTGTATTTTTTTTACGTGCGCTTCTCTTAGTGGAACAGCAGCACTCGTGAGCATTTTGATGATAATCTTTTTAAATATTGATCAGTTGCTTAAGATTTGCATAAAGCGTTTACTTTATTGATTTTTGACATGCACGAGGTGCTCTCTAGCTCCGACTTTGACTAAATATAGGATAAATGTAGACAAATAACTAGGCTAAATTGGATCACCTTGAGTCGGATGAGCGATAGAATGTCAAACATCAGCTTGTCTTCACGGAGAAAAAGGAGCTTGACTTCGTTGTCAATCAAGAAGTGTTGGAAGGTTTTTTAAGTATGGCTGCAACCTGAAAGCAAATCTCAGAACTTACAACTTCTTTAGTAAAAATGGTTTCTTTCGAACCGAACTCTGCGAAGCACACATTGAAAAGAGTTCCAAAATATATGTAAATATTCTATTTTATATAATAAATATTTTATTTATGCATGTTAAACTAAACATTTTCTATCACTCAAAAGAATCCGCCTAGCCCTGCGACCTCTACGAATGTCGTTAAGCGTTTAACGGTAAACGGCCAACGGCAAACGGCAAACGGTAAAAATAATTAAGTTAAATTGCAGCTATTGTTCACATTGCTCATATTGTTCTAGTGTTATTTGCATTATGGCAGGTCGTGTCGTCTGTTGCCTCTGATTTGTTTACTTATTTCTTTTTTTTACAGCTGCTTCGCAATTACGAGTCAAGCGCAATTTTCTCGTTTTTTCGATTAATTTTCAAATTAGAATCGAAGGGTTTAGGTATTTGTTTGTTTATTTTTTTATGACACATCACATAAGGCTTATATGTATGTACAGCATTTAGGTGCGGCCAGATTAGATAGGCAAACAAAAAAAAAACTCATTAAGTTTGCTTCGTCTTATGGATTTCTAATTACCAATGTGACTATAATTATCAATTATCAATTAAAGTTGCGGCGATCAATCAAGAAATTGCCAATTGCTGATATAATTGTTACGTGCAGCTAAAACGAGCATAAAGCAAGGGCCTAATCAATATAAAAAATAAAATAAAAATAATAAAGATATTTCTTTATATTTCAAAATTATTACCAAATAATTTCAGTTGTGTTCCAAACGAGCTCTGACTTTATTTGCAAAGGAAAAACTGTGCACACACTAGTTCTGCAAAGTGTGTACACACTTTCTCTCTCTATCTATCTAAATTGTAAGGCAACAAAACTCAAAAAAAGAAAACACCTCCAGTGTGTACACACTTAAAAGGAGATAGTTATTGGGTAATCTCTGATTTTATGCAAGAAATATTAGAATGAAAGAAAAAAAATTATTGTATAAAAAGGTTAATATACATATGTATTTAACTAGTGTATACACACATGATAAACAAAATAAATATATAATAATTGAAAGAACTATTTAACCTTGACATACAATGGAAATATCATTAGTAGAACTACCTTTAAGGCTTACTTCATCTTGTTTTCTTATGAAATTAAAGATATCGCTGTCTTTTCCTGCAAAATTCCTTTGTTTAAGTATAAGAATTTTCGGAAAACCTCAACTAATCTCCATAGCTTTTAGGAAACAATAAAAAGGTAAACAAATATTTGCTTAGCGCTTATGCCAAAACCATAAATTTGGTATAGTTAAATTTAACGAGGCGCTTCCGACTTATTAAAATGAAAATGAAAATAAAACTGGTTCAATCTTATCAACATTGCTTTCCAGTTAATAAGATGCTCACGTTAGTCGTTTCTGAAATCTTTTCGCATTTTAAACACAAATATTTGAAATAACGCAAATTTTCGTCATGAATCATCAGAAGAAACATCTCCACACAGATAAACACAGAGGGGGTTTTTCAGTCAATGCCAAAAAAAAACACACTTGAGAATATTCTCACATTTGTTGCGTTTTTCTTTTAATTGATTTTCTATATTTAAAGAAATCGAATGAACAACAATTTCAAAGAGCAATACCTTGTGGGGGTCATCTTTGTGGATGATGTGGCACAAAGAAAATACGGAATACGGAAATATAAATATAAATGCGTGTGTACACACTTCTGCGTATTTATAATACATAGACATACATATATATATATATACATATGTTAATGCATTTAGTATAAACAAAATCGAAAATGCACTAAGAAAATCTAACTAATTAGTTAACAATTTATAATAATTTTGTTGTTTTTTTTTATTTTTATTTTATTTTATAATAGAGCAGCTGGCGCCAAGTAGCTAAATATAGGTCTAGAGACGGGGGTTTGAACTGTTGGTGTTTGAGCGAGGGGGGGGGGGGGGCGGGGGAATGTTTCAACTAGTCGCGCGGGTTCATGTGCAATTGTTGCACTTTGAGTGGCTTTTAAAAACATCAAGCGCGTCACATATATAATTAAAAAGGCAGCTATCTATAAATACAGAATGTTGTAGATTATCTACGCAATAGAGCTGAACGCGTGTCGAACACGAACTAACATTTTACAAATTTTACTCGATTTAATGTACTCGATACAATATTTAATTTATTATTTAAAATATTTTTGTATTAAAATATAATTTTTTTTCCATTTCTTCTTATTTTCAATTTTTTTTTTAATTTTTTATAATTATTTTCGTGAGTCGAATTAAATTTTATTTAGAAATAAAAATTTTATTTATAATTTTTTTTTTACATATTTGTATATAATTTTTTTCTATATTTTTATATATTTGTTGTCTAATTTTCAATTTATTTTTATTTTATTATAACTTTCGTGAGTCGAAACACGCACGATATTTGGTTTCGTTGCACAAGCTCGTGTGTTTTTTTCCATCTTCTAGAAAACACGGGTTTCGCACAGCTCTAGTTCACACACACACACACACACACTTACATCGCAAGCAATCTGTGCACACACATTCGCACTCACACTAACGCACTCACCTCAAGCAATTCAAATTCAATGTCAACAACTGAGCTGAACAACAGCTGTGGACTTCAAGCAATGCACCAAATTTGAAGCTATTAATGGACGTATGTTTGCTTGGCCGTAGCTAAAATCAAAACGCGCAATTTATGCAGCTGATTCAGCAGTTTTTAGTTTGTTTGATTAATGCACGAATATAATTATAATAATTTTTTGTTGATGCAAAATTTGCGCTAAATTAAGTGAGCGCGCGCCTAATTCGCGATCTGGCAACGCTGTGAAGAGCCGCAGAGAGTTGAACAGCGGCAAGGTAAGCGGTTGTTGTTGTTTTGCTTGTTTTTTATGATTGTTTTTTTTTTTTGTTTTGTTTTTTGCTACTTTAACCATAATGAAAATTTATTATTGTTTAAAACTTGTACTTCGTGTTGTTGTGCACTTTAGTTTACACTTGACTTGTTTTTGTTTGTGCACATTCTTCAAACTGAAATTGTATAATTTAGTTTTTTTTCAAGCTGTTTATTTGGCGCGCTGCTGTCAAAAAAAAAAAAAGTTGAACGGATACAAATGCAAAGTCAATTAGCAGACTTTATTTAAACACCATGACGACAGTCGCACTCACACTTTACTTTGCTTATTATTATTTGTATTTTAACCAAAAAATAAAAAAAAAACAACAATAAAATAAATAAAATAAAAACGTGCTAAATAAACTCGCAGCAAAACAACACGAACCGAAGGCGCACAGCTGACGCCTGTGTGTGAGAGCGCACCAGAGTCGCTCTCTCGCAGTCACGCTCAATAGTGATGAGCGAGCTGGTCAAAGCGATATCGAGTGACTGCATATCTGAGTGTTTTATTAAACAAATATTAAGTTGAAATTTATTTCATAATATTTAGACCATTTAATATGAATGGTAATTTATTTAACTATATTAAAATAATTAAATAGCGCAACAATAGTTTCAATATTATTGTGGGTAACATATGAAAGCGACTGCAGCTGTGTAAAAATATCGCTCATCTCTAGTTAGCTCTCTTGCGCTCAGCAAGTGGCACCAGCTGAGACTTTGCGTTTGTCTTCGTCGGCCATTGAGACAAAATAAAACACAACAAATACAAAAAGAGAAGAAAAAAAAAAACAAAATACAAAATCAAACAACAAAAGTTTTGCAAGCGCAACGACTGTAAAAAAAAAAAACTGGCAACTGATTCGCTGATGACGACATTTACCTATTTTCTGGTTGAATTTTTTTTAGCAGGCTTCGCTTTAAAATAAAAAATTGATTAACTTACATTTCTCCTTGTCACTGATGCAGCTGCTCCACTTAGCACTTCAAGAAGAAAACATAACACAAACACACAACGCAAACGAAGAGAAAGAAAAAAAAAAGAGAAGGCGACGCTGGCAAAATGAACTTTTCACTCTTTCTCTTTTCGAGCTATTTTCTTTGCTCACTGTTGTTGGGCTGTTTGGTTTTGCTGCACTTTCACCGCAGCGGGCTGTGTTTTCCACAATTTTCACGTGTTTTCTCCACTTGAGAGATTTGTAAGTGAACTCTTTATGAAAATTTTACATGATTATTTGCTGGGTTAAGCAATATTTTTAAGCACACACACACGCGATACTACAAACACGTACATAAACACACACACACACACACGAACATACACACACACACACAGGCAAGCAACACTCAAGTACGTGCTATTGCTGCTGCTGCTGCTCTTGTGCTTCTTTTTGCTTCTTTTGCTATTGCCTATTTACTTTGTTTTACCACTAATTCATTCATGTATTTGAATTACGCGCCCGTTGCCGTATTATTTTCAAGCTTTGCTTTCTTTTAATGCGTATTCGTTGTTGCACTTTCTGTGTGCGCAAAAAACAATGCGAAAGATTATTTATTTTGTGTGTTATTTTGGTAACAAACGCTGTGGTCGTTGCCGCGACTTGCTCGCCCGCTCTTCCAATTGGAACTGAGCGCAGCCACTTGATTTGGAGTGAGCGACGGCGACGGCGCAGTATTAAATTAGCTGTGAACGGCCAACAGTGTTGACCGCTCAATTGTTTTCACGCTAAATATAGCTATTTGCAAAGCCTATCTAACTAGGAAACAGTTCGTGCAAGTAAATGTTTTGGGGTAACCGTATGCAAACGTATAATACAATTGTTAAAAATATTGCACAACTGGTTTTTTTATACTGCACTTAGCACAAAAATTATGTTACTTGAGCTCAAACAGTTGCGTATATCGCCTTTTAGCTTGTAAAGTGAGAGCAGCACTGAGAGCGACACTATAGTATGAGAGTGTATAAGTGCACTCTTGGGCTCTCGAAGTCGTGTAAATACTCGATTTTTGATCACAACAAAAAAAACATGGAGATTTGAACAAATGTTTTTACAGCTTAGTATAACAACTTTCAATGATAAACATTTTTTTATTATTAAATAATGCTGAGTAAAACTGCATAAACATCTGTAGCTATCGATAAACACTGCACAGCTGTCGTTCAACGTCAGCAACGGTTGTGCAACTGTTGGACTGACATTGGCCTTGGCTGTTGCCTACTTTTAGGCTGACCTTGCAGATGGTCCAGCCAAAAGCCGCTAAGCGATGGCCTGAAGAACAAATAAAAACCAACGTAATTAGAAACATGAAATATTGAAGTAGTATAATATTTAAACAACTGCTTTTGATGTTGTTTAAGGCCTTACGCTTGCAGGCCCCGTTTAATTAGCTTCATTAAGACTTTACGAGTTTTGCAATCAAATCCATTAAAGCTCGTTAAGCTCGCTTGGCTGAAAATGCTCAGATATGAGCGGAAAAGTTAATCCCTTTAGCATTTTAACTGCTTTCAAAGCAAATTGAGAGTCCTTTGCCAAAAAAACAACTCACATTTAAATAAATATTAACAAGCGTTGAATTTAATTACGATGACAAGAAGCGGACGGGCCAAGTGAAGTCTTAGCAAAAAAAAGGGTCCTTAAAAACGGTGCTGCTACCCTTTTTTCCAGCTAAATGAGTAAACAGTGCGAAATGAAAATCACAGCGACGATATCTTCATTCTAGCAGTCGCCTCCCGAAGTCCTCAGCAATAAATTGCTGCAATAAAATTGAAAGCAAAGACGACAAACGCGACAGCTCGCAAATGTTTTTCTTTTTTTTTCTTTTTGTTGCTGTCAAGTTTCATTTGTTGCGTTGCGCTGATTACCAAAGCCACCTACACCTCCTCCATGCCCCAGCCAACGCCAGCCGTGTCCTTCAAGAAAATACGTGGCTGGTCCTGCCAAGCGATAAAGTCAAGTTGAAAATAATAGCAGCAACACTTTCAACAAGAGCAACATCAGCGGCATCAGCAGCCGGAGCAGCAGCCGGAGCAACAGCAGCAGCAATTGATGCTGGACCACCAGCTCCTGTTTTTGATGATGATGACAGCAGCACAACTTGCAGCGATAATGATGCCTCCCATCATCAAACCAGCACAGTGGGCTAAATCCGATTGTGCCAAAGAATAATTATGTAGCGAAATTTTACCTTAAATTATGGTAGCTTATGGAACTTATCTAGATAATATTTAAGAAATGTGAAACTGGAAACTGGAAAACTAAGCATGGAATTGAAATGAGGAAACTGAGAATATATAACTTAGAAAGTATAAATTCAAAGTAGTTTTTACAATTGGAACTTGTTTGTGGAACTTGTACATAGAACTCGTAGGTGAAACTAGGATGATGAACTTGTATGTGTAATGTGTATGTGGAACTCGTATGTCGAGCTTGTATGTGGAACTTGAATTTGGAACTTGTTTATAGAACTCGTATGAGGAACTCGCACGTGGAACGTGTATGTTGAACTTGCATGTGGAAGGTGTATGTGGAACTCGTATGTCGAGCTTGTATGTGGAACTTGAACTTGGAACATGTTTATAAAACTCGTATGTGGAATTCGCATGTGGAACTTGCGTGTGGAACTCGTATGTCGAACTTGAGTGTGGAACGTGTAAGTGGAACGTGTATGTGGAGTTCGTATGTCGAGCTTGTATTTGGAACTTGAACTTGGAACCTTTTTATAGAACTCGAAGATAGAACTTGTATATAAAACTAGTATGTGAAACTAGGATGTGGATCTTGTATGTCTAATGTGTATGTGGAACTCGTATGTCGAGCTTGTATGTGGAACTTGAATTTGGAACTTGTTTATAGAACTCGTATGAGGAACTCACACGTGGAACGTGTATGTTGAACTTGCATGTGGAAGGTGTATGTGGCACTCGTATGTCGTGCTGGTATGTGGAACTTGAACTTGGAACTTGTTTATAGACCTCGTATGTGGAACTCGCATGTGGAACGTGTGTGTTGAACTCGTATGTCGATCGTATCTGTGGAACTTGAATGTGGACCGTGTATGTGGAAGTCGAGTGTCGAGCCTGTATATGGAACTTGAATTTGGAGTATATGAAGCTTGTTTATAAAACTCGTATGTAGAACCTATTTCATTTTGTATAAAGAGATTAGGTATCGAACTGTACAACTACAACTTAGATAAGAGATGTAGGATAAGCATTTTACGAGTGGCACTTAAACTGATATAGAAACACCTTCTATCAAAGTTAATGAAAACTAAACGACCGTTGTGGAGCTAGAAAGTGCAACTTAAAAGTGGAACCTAAAAGTACAACTAGCTAACTATGCTAACATAGTTCCACTAGCAATAATGATGAAGCTTAATGATTGGCTTACAAAAATGCTACGATCCTTTCTATGCACTTTTTGGTTATTCAATACTTAAAATTAAATACACAATCAATAATATATATTTGAAATATTTGATCGAGTCAACTCAGTTTTGAGTCACTGTAGATGGTTCATTATAAAAGAAAAAGTGTTGCCGAGTTATAATGAGAGCGCAGCTTGAACAGAAATTTACGACAAGCGCCGCGTTAAGTGACAGCCGGGGACAGCAGGCGAGGCACCCTTACGAGGTGGGCGGGCGAGAATCGTGATGCGAGTTAAGGGTTTGTGGACTGTGTGCAGGGACCAGGAAAAGGGTACAAAGCGAAAATGGACTTGCGCTGCAAGCGAGTGCAAAAGTTTTCCTATTTGAGGCTCAATGACAAAACAGCAGCAAAGCGCACCGAATCGAATTTTCAACTCATAAAATATGCACATTTTAATTTGCAGCCTTTAAAGCGAAGTCCAAGTGTGGCGCAGAAAAAGAGAGAGAGAGAGAAAAAAAGAGAGAGAGAGAGAGAGAGAGAGAGACGCTAAGTAATTGCCCAGAAATAAGAAAAAGAATTAACAGAAGGGTAGCGTAGGCAACAATACGAAATGAAAAGCCAAGCGCCGAAAGGCCACAAAAGGCAGCACCGGCTGAATGCAGACAGAATGCTGGCCGCAGGACATGCAGGAGATGCTGGGCTGCAGCTGGAAGCCCGAGCTAAACAACTGCCAACTGATAGATGACAAAGCCGCCGTCACAGATAAGAGACAGCCACCCACGTCCTGACCAGGCTCAAGCGTTGACAACGCATCAACACAACTAATCCCGACCACTCTCTAAATGCTGGACACACAGCAGCACAAAATCCTTGACCAGCCCCGTCCCAGGCCAGGTCCAGGTCCTTTTTTCCTTCCTTCAACTCTGGACTGTGGCCGGCTGGCTGTGCGGGGTTTGTCTGCGGATTTGCTTAGCCACTGATTGCAGCTTCTTTCGCTCCGCATTTATGGGGAGGCATAGAGCAAGTTTTTCATTTGCGTGAAAGAGATGCAAGAAGAGAGCGAGACAGAGATGGGCAGAGTTGGAGCTCCCCTCTTATTTGCTTTTGCTGGCTTCAGACTTTTGCTGATGGCATCTGTATTTCGATCTCAATGCCTTGTCACTGAGTAAACAAATATGAAATGTTAAAGACATTCCTAGAATTTTGTATGTTATTTGTAAATTGTTACTGGACAAATTTTTTTATAAAATAAGGAATACATTTGAAATTTGTGTATGCAGGTTGTTATATATTGAAATAGATGGTAAGAGAGGCTAATGGAATTTAATGAGATGTTGAGTGGACTTTATTGTTAGTTTTTGACAGGCTGAATACGAATCTAAAGTTCGTAGAGCTCCACTAGGTCCGGGTTTTGAGATATTTTAACCTGAAGATAAATACTTTTTTTTGAGGGATTTTTGAAAATAAAAAAAAAAATATGAAAAAAATAAATTAAGGGTATTTACTATTTATTAATTGAAGAAAAAATATATAAAAAAAATATTATCAGGACATTTGGTTTATTTTTATTTATTTTTATAGTTAAAAAACTCAACAAAAAATGTATAGTAAAATAAAAAAAAAAACATTAATAAATATCATTTATTTTTTTTTATTTTTACACATTTTTTGTTTGGTTATAAAAAAGAAAAAAATGTCCAGAAAATATTTTATTTATTTTAAAATTTTTAGATTATTAATTTTATATAATGTTTTACTCATATTTTATTTTGATTTTTATTACTATTATTTTTTTTAATTTTTCTTTAAATATTTTTATTTAGTTTAATGTCTGATATTAAAATATAATTGAATATCTCTGAATGTTTAATAGCTTAAACCTAATTATATTTTTTAATAACAAATTTTTCTACTAATGAAAAACTTTTAATCTATTTAATTTTTAACTGCTCCTCTCTCTGTAATCGCTCATTTTCCGGTTCGCTAGTTGGTAACGCAAATTCTCCAGGTTTTTTTTTTTGTTTTTGTGAATTTGCGAATTGGCTATAAATCAATGGGCAATTAGATGCTTGGTGATTGAATGCAATTTGATTTGGGATTTAATTTGCCAACGCAATGTTTTTGCCCATTTGAATGTGCAATCAACAATTTAGTGGGCATTACGCTGAATGCATTTTGCAGCATGCAAGCCCGAAACACACACATGGCGTATGAGCAATGCGTCATAATTGCAATTTACTCGCAAGTTGGCTTAAATCACACAGATCGATGAGCGGGCATTAAACGAGTTGCAAATTACGTGTTTGCCCATAATATTCGATTGTCGTAAATGAACAATCAACAGTCGACGAAAAGCGGCGGATTTTACAAATGTGGGCGTAGCGGCAAAGGGGGCGTGTTTGAATGTTGGGAAAACAAGTCTTTGACGTAGAGTTGAAAGGGAAACGCGGCGGGGCTTGGAGTGGAGTTGCTGAACTGACCTGGGTGTAAGTATACTGTTGCTGTGATATTTTTATAATTTCTTAAATATTTTTTCTTATAGACATATTTAATATTAATTAAATATGATATTATTTATATATATTAAAAATTTTAATTATTTCATCTGCGCTAAATATTCCTCCAATTTTTTCAGCGCTTCAATATGGTCACAGCATTGCACACAAAAATCAATCAAATTTTTTGCAAAAAGTTGTAAAAAGTTGGAATTTCATTTGAAACTTTGTCGGTGGCTCTACAATTGCCAGCCGCAATAATGTAAACTGAACCACAAAATGAAATTTAATCATGAAAAGAAAAACTAGTTGAGTTGCTAATATAATTGTTAATTGATAATGGGAAAAAACGAGCTTTTAATTATTTGCAGTGTAAAATTAACGAATTGTAATTGAAACCTCCGGCATTTGGCATTTTTTATTGTTTGCAAAATGTAATTAACACGAAACAGTTGTTAAATATTTATAAAAATAAACACATCTATATGTATCAGGCATATATATATATATATATATATATATATATATATATATATATATATATATATATATATATATAGATATATTTATGTGAATTGGTTCTTAACTAATTCATTAGCCAATTGCCAAGGTTTTTTCCAGAGTCAAGCGAATTGCTCAACCTGACAGACTGAGACAGACTGAGACAGACAGCACCTGAAGTCGTGTTAAATCAATATTATAATATTATAATTTTAAATGCGGCTGCAGCAAATCGTGAAAGCAAAAAGCAAAAAACAATAAATCGATGCGGCAGCTCACGTACGTACGACACGAATAAAGCCAGAAATCACGCTGAAAGCATGCAAATCCTCAAGATTTTCATGCCATCCGAACAGAAACCTTCAACAGTAATGCAAATAAAAGAGATAAAGAAGCGTAAGAGTGTCAGCGACGGCATTGACCGACTAGCAAATACCCTAACGACAGTCTGGGCGTTGACTGACTAGCCGATAGGACATACAGAAGAACGGCCGGAAAGCTAAACGAACGGATCGACATAGACTGAGCGACTAAGAAGAAGACAGACAAGAAGCCAGCGATTGACAGACAAACAGGCAGTTAGACAATCAAGGCAAGACTCTGTACATGACTTAGCTCAGGGAATATTATACTCATGCGTCTCATGCGTCTCATGCGTGCCTCGCTCTCTGCCCGTTACATACGCCGCAACCAAAGCGATAAACCCTGTTTATCCATTTCCAAACAGCTGCAGGGTACAAAAATAGGTAAAAGCGTTGAAAAATTTCATTTTCACGCGCAGCACAGTCAACTGAAAGGCGAGGAAATGGAAACAAGTTAACTGCTAAAAAAAACACACACACACAGACAAAACTCAACGCGAGCGGCAAAGCGGGGAGTGGGAGGAGGGCAGCGCACAGCGACGTTTGCAGTGCGATAAATTCATATAAATCGCGTTAATTTAACCGCAAACGCAGTTTAAATAACTCAAATGACTTGGAAGCTAGCCAACCCCTGGATTTTAGTTGCCAAACCGAAAAGGAAACCCAATGACATTGGCTTAGATATTTGTGGCGAAAAACTTACTGAACATTAGATAATTTAAGAAAAGACAGCTTGAGGTGCGTTTAGTTATGTTTCCTAATAATTAAAGAGACTACGCCTATGAATAATTAATATTTTAATATTTCCCAAAGTTTTCTATATCTACGACTGTCAAATGAGGTGCTAAAGCTTTTAAATTCATTTAAATATATATAAATATAAAAATTACCAAGCAATTTTATGAATATCTTTGAGCATTCGTACTGTTCCTGTTGTTATGAAATCAAAAATATATTCACTGGATTAATCTTGCGATTAAGTTGTGTAATTACAGCTCCTGTCATTCTGCGCTAAGCCTGATAAAATGTCGATGTAACTTTAAAAGACAAACAAACAGAGCGTTACTTTCGCATTGCCATTGTCTTTTGCTTGAATGGAGGCAGCATGAGGGAAATGAAGATGAAAAAGAAGAAGGAGAAGAAGAAGAAGTAGCTATTCATAGCTGTATCTGAAATTACGTTGTGAAATGTTAGCCGCAATTTGTTACGCTTTATAATGAGAGTTGTTTTGTACGCTTGGCGAGGCGTCGACAAGGACACCAGATAGCAGACAGACCAAAAAAAGGAGCAGCAGCCACAACAGGAGTAGCCTGAAACATGACCTCGTCTCGGTCGGATTTGTAAAGCTACGAAAGCGTAATGTGAATGTTAATGTGAATGCCGCTGGTATCCTGAAGTATTTGCAAATACTTTGGCAACATTTCATTTTGCATGCCCCAATAAATCGGTACATGTTAATTGCTTTTAATTAATTTGTTGCCTGTTTTTTTTTCGCTTTTTTCTTAATTGGGTCAATTAAGAAGGAATAAAAAGAACAACAATTCCAATTCCAGAATCAATTAAATATGCGCACTAAATTAAATTTAATGGCTCCACTAAGCTCGATCAAAATAAGCCGATTAAAGCAAATGTGCGAAGGGTTGAATGAGAGGCGGAGAGGCGCAGGCTTGGATAATATGTAATGAATGAATATTTGATTTTAAATATATTCACGATTAAATATTGGCATTCGCATGGCCTATATCAGGCTAGCATAATTGCTAGGATGATGCGGTGCGTTAATGGCCAAATGTTTTTATGCAAATGTTAATGTTATTTGCAATTGAGATATGTTAATGTTAATGTGATTATTACTGCGAACTGTTTGTGCAGATACAACTTTGGTTTGTGAAAGTTAAGCAAGCAAAAAATTTATTACAATTTTATAAGGCAACAGCCTGGGAATGCTTGACTAGCAGATACCTAGCAGATAATTAGTAGCTTTTACTGTTCACTTGAATCTATAGAAGATATAGTATTCTTTTTAGTTTATGAAGCTTTATAGATCTTTTTTTAGATACATTTTTTGCACAATAGAACAGGAATTGAGCAAATTGCAGCATTCCAGCTGCAGAGCATATAGTTTTGCCGGAACTACCATGCCCTGCAGAAGGCGTTTCAGCTTGATATTTATTCTATAATTTCCATGCTGTAGCTATCAATTTTTTAGTTGATCTGTAGAAGATATCAAGACACGTCAAATGTCAAGTCTCTATTTCACCACTATAAATAAAAATATAAATAAAAAAACTCGTTTCAAGACGTATAAAAAACAGGAAACAGAATATAATAAAGACTAAATAATAGACACAACAAAAGGATTCACTTGGCAAACTTTCAAACTGCCTACAACAAAGTGTATTAAAGCTACTCAAAAGATTGATTTGAGAGATAGACATACATACATACATATGTACCTACTCTCTTCAATTACCCCATGCTTAAAGACATGCTAATCTGCTTTATCAGCTGTATAATCTAAATATCGGACAGCGCTTCGACAGCTGCTAACATAATAGTAAATAAGTTGTTTAACTATTCCATTATTTATTATTAAAACAAGTTGTTTTTCTGTTTGCCTTTTAAAATGCTCCGAAACAGAACGCGTTGCGTTTTCAGTTCGTTTTATAGTGGCTAAAAGCAAATGTCTATTAAAGTTCTCGGCTATTCATAAAAGTTCATTTACGAGCCATATTTTATTTAATTACCTAACAGCTGTATGTGATAAAGAGAAACGGCTGTTAAAAGCAGCTGAACGGAGTGCAGCTCGGCCATAAAGCATTTGCTTGAATAAATCTTAAAGTGATGTTAAATGATGTTAAGTGTTTATATATATATTGGGAAATATTTAAATAATTGAGGAAACTCTATTAACGACAACTATATAATATAAATAAGTTAACAGCTGCATAACATAAAAAGAAATTGCTTAACAGCTATTTAACATATAATTTTGACTATTTATAGCCATATATGCTAATGAAAACTTATACTAATGTCAACTTAACAGCTACATAACATAAAGGAAAGTTGCTTAACAGCTCTTTAAATAGGCTAGCCCACCTTTGTAGTCATACATGTTAATCAAAAACTTCTATTGCTTTTAATGAATTATGCTGTTACAAGATCTCTCCGTATATACTCATATATATATTTAGTATAATCTCAACTAAAAACTCCATGCATTATCTAGATAATTGTTATAAGTTTGCCTTACTCTGCGCCAAAATGTGATTAGAGTGCGTGGCAAATTAATATTATGTCTTTTAGTGCATTATTAATTACGCTCACTTTGCAGCTAACAGAAATGGGGAAAAAACTCATTCATTCACGCTACATGAAAAACTACTGAGAGAAAAACTCGAGCGCAAAGCACACACATAAGTGAAATGTCTTCATTAAGCTTTAGAACTCCATTTGCACAACATACAAATGGCTGGGCCAAAGGGTGCGCGGAAGGTGATGCGGTAGAGCAGCAGCGACAAGGGTGGAGAGGGCGAGGGCGAGTGGGGGCAACTGGGCGTCCGCAGTCCGCAGACCGCAGCAAACGAAAGCAAACGGCTCATTGCGTTTCAATGGCAATCGCTGGACTGTAAAGGTTGAGGAGAGAGGGAGAGAGAGATAGAGGGAGAGAGGGCGGCAAGGGGCTGGCTGGGTCTGCGGCTGATTCGGTGCCTCGACTAGGCTGTCATTTCCGTTTCCGTTTAGACTTTTCATTTGCCGCGCAGCAGCTGTAGCAGCAGCAGCTGCAAAAACCAATCGAGGCCAAAAGTTTTCTTGTTTTTTTACCGCGCTTTGATATACTCTATGAAAGGTTATGAGCAAATGAAAATTGAATAAAATACAGAATAAAACACATAAATTTATATATATTTTATATACATTTTATATATGTTACAGAAATCTGTATTTATTTATTTATATGCTCGTATTCGGGATGACCCAATGAGAATGATGAGAAATTGCAAAAGAAATTGCAACCAACCAAAATTGGTTTCAGCTATAAACTTGTCTTTAGTTTCATTTTAAAGTTACATTCATGCCATTTAATACAATAAAAAAAAACCAACTTGGCTTTGCTGAAAATATCTGACTCATGAGGTCCAATTCTGCATGACTCTGTTCAATGAATGAGCTATTATGAATGTTGACATCGAGCTCTGACAAAGTCTGTTTGGCTGTTTCATTATTTGTCTAGTTGCAACATGATTCATAATCGAATGGCAAAGCGAGTAAAATATTCCAACAGCTGGAAATTGTAGATAACTTAAACAGCTGCTGACATACAGTCTACGGAAATAGTATTACTCTTGTTTGGTCATCGTATAGCAGCAATAACCGAAACCTTATAGCCACGTTTTACTGTCTCAAATGGTTTTGGCACATTCTGAAACTCCCATAGAAGCACAGCTTCAGCAAAGGGTAGCCACTCGTATACTCTCGGTCTTCTGCTGCCTTGTTTTCATTTACCATTTTTTTTTGTTTTGTTTTTGTGCTTTTGCCCCAAAATCGAATAACCAACCTCTACCCTCTTGACCTTTTGCCACAAAAAAAAAAACGAGAAAGCCAATGTAAAGTGTAAAAAAAAAGACAACATAAAGACAACAGAAAAAGTGTCAGGGAAAAGTGTCTGGCCCGGGTTCATCGGGCTTAATAGCTCATTTGATGCTGGTCAGCTAAATGGAATGCCAAATGATGGGCACTTGACTCAAAATGAAAAGAGCGAGTGAAAAAAGAGTAAACAGCCACGCCCCAATCGCCCCAGCCGCCCAAAGCAAACAAAAAGTTTAGATTATTATGTGCTTGTTAATTTCTTTTTGTTTCATGCTTTTACTTTAATGCGCTCTCCGCTTCATTTCATTACAAAAACTTCTGAGGAAATTTAGCCAAATTTTTCTTTGAGTTGGCATTGCATAAGCCGTTTCCTTTTTCCTCTTTTTGTAAAATTTTACTTCAGTCCGTTTTTGCTTTTTTTTCTTTTTGTCGTTTAGATGTCTAAAGAGGTCTTCAAACCAGCAACCCTTGAAATATTCATTGCATAGCTTGCAGCGACAGAGGACACGTCCACAGGACACACAGCGTTAATTGTTGCTGCTCATGACAGAGGCAACAGCAGCAGCAGCAGCAGCAGCAGCAGAAGAAACAGGCTAAAATGGCCATGAAAATGAAAATGGCCAAATGACTTGGCTGAAATTGAAAAATTTCTACTGCATGGCGAACAACAACGATTTTTGCATAAATTTTGTTGTGCCTTGCGAAAAGGACGAACAGGGACTGGCAACAGCACTTGTTCAATGGGGCCTCTTAATGAACTTACAAGCAACCCACACATACAAACAAACAGACAAACACACACACACACACACACACACACATATTGAGCAAAACAAATGTACAGCACTCAAATACACACACACAAGTAAACTCAGCCACAGTTGAGCAAACGAGCAAATGCGCGGGCTGCTTCGCTTTTCATTGCACAATTTGGTTTAATTCAGTTCAGTTCAGTTCAGTTCGGTTCAGTTTATGTATATGTAACTACCACACATATGTGTATCAAGTATAGACATATATATAGATATATAGGCATATGTCTAGCACTAGCAATAACTAACTTGGCTTGTAGGACACAACTTACAAAATAAGTTTCTAAAGCAATTAGAGAATTCTGACGCATTCGAAAAGCAGACAGAAAAAAATATATAAAGGACAGACGAGTCCTTGAATATTAATAGTGAAATAATAAAATGCATAAATACAAAAATAAATTAATAATAAAACTCTTGAATAACATCAAATAATAATAATAAAAACAAATAAAGGAAAAAAGAAAAACAATTAAAAATTAAAAAAAATTAAAAATTAAAAAATAAATTATAATTTACTTATCATCTTATCATTTATAATTATATTATTATCTTATTTTATTATTAATAAACATGATACGCTATGAAACGGCCCTCGCAACCTGAACGCCTTTTGGACTTGAGTTACTTACGGCCGAGCAGGATTTTCGTACAGGATCAAGCGAAGCGAATCGTTTTTGTGCGTGTGGCCTAATAAAAGCGACAACTGTGACGCAAATGGAACGATGTCAAAATACAGCCACATATATCAGAATCTGTTAGCATATAGACAGCCCACGCACGCACCCACATGCGAGTGTGAACTGATGAAAAATGCGCTGCAAAAAGAAGGTCAAAATGCAGCTGAACATTACGAGCGCCTATGAATGACTGAATGGATGGATGAATGGATGGGTTGGTTGGTTGGTTTGGATGGTTTGGATGGATGGATGAATTGAAATGAATTGAATTTGTTGAAAACGCATCAATTCAAATTCAATCAAATGAAAATAATCGTTGTTTAACTGAACTGGAAAATTAAATTTTGCCTGCCAACCTTTTCCTTTTTCTTTCCTTTTTGTTTTTGTTTATGCGAATTGACAAATTGTTGCCATTTTTGTTGATCTGTGAACTTTTTGTGTCTTTTGACTTCAATTAGTTTTGCATATGCAGATTAAGAGCTTGCTTTGTGCTTGTCTAATTGGCATTTGAGGCAGAGCACAAACGGAATTTGTCTTTAAAATATATTTACTAAATATTTATTGCATATCAAGAATGAAGAAAGAGGAATCAAAGCAATTTATGCATAATTTTTTTTTTTTTATAAATAAAACAATTGTGGCAGAAGTTTATTTAGATATTCTTTCAATTTATATTTATATTGATATTATTTTATATTTATATTAAGCCATTTTATAATTTGTTCGTTTGCTTTATGTCATAATATAATCATATCAGATTACTATCGTAACAAGTGAGCAGCTCAGTAAGTTGCGTAAGTCCCAGTCAAGAAGTCAACAAAGGATGTGAGATTAGTATATGGATGTATGTAGCGTAGTTTGTAGCGGCATTAGCTTTAGCTACATTTGCAACACCAACAACAGAGAGATTTCTGAGCTCGTCTTCAACATGCAATGGTCGACTGACGTTGACACTGCAACAGCCATTCGAGCACGTGTGCTTGCATAATCAAGAGGTGCGTGCAAAAAATAAAAAAAATGCTAAAAGTTAGCTAACAATCCAAATGCCATGTAACGAACTATAAAAAAAAGCACACATAAGCCAAGTCAGTGTGGGCGGGTGTTGGGGGGCGTGCAAGAGATAAGGGAAAGCCAAGCAAATCGATGATAAGAGTAAACAAAACGCATGTGGAAGCCCTACGTAAAGCCAATTAATCTTTGCTTTGATGCACACACACACACACACACACAAACAGGTGGATAAAAGTGGAAAGATAACAGGCAAGGTATATGGGACGAGAGTTGCAACACAAATACGCAACAAAATGTTGCATGATTGTGCCCCAATATGCTCTCGTTCTTTTCTCTCTCGTAGCCAATGCCAATCATAATCCTTTTCATTTCCCTGGTATTCGTCCAGGTGCAGTCAGCTGTGTAATGTGCTTATGTGCTGATTGCGACCAATGGAATGTAGCTATAGCTATTGCTATTTCGAGTGGGCGTGGCACTCCATTGAATCGCATATTGAGTATACGCAATCATTGCCATCAGCTTTGACAGACCTTAAAGCCGGTTATGAGATATTGCCCATAAGACCAGAAGCTTAATTCATTGTCAGGCATATCATCATTGTAGTATTATGTTTGATGTATTAAATTACTACGGCACATGTTGAGAGAGGGCTACGAAAGGTAATTTAATTGAAAGGTGTTTTGGAATGGACTTTAAATTCATTTTCTTTAATAAGCCGAAAGCAGTTGCTCAGTTGCCTGCCTCAATTGAACTGCTTTTGCTCTAAACATTTGTAGCTTGATAACGTTTTAGATCAGCGATCGATTGTTATTGATTATTTTGAAAAAAATTTTATTAGTGTGTGCTATACGGGTACCTAAATGTATGGCTTTAAGTCCTTTGCTTCTCTGGTGGACGTTGGGACGAACGTAAGGACGTAAGGACAGCTGAATGGACAAGACTAGATTGACTCAGCTGTTATTTCTGATCAAGAATTTGTGTACTTTGAAGTGTTGACCAAGTCTCTTCTATTTGTTTAAAAGAACTGCTAAGAAAAACATTCTCGAATTGTCATATCCGATAGTTTTCAGTTTATAAAATCTTTAACATGAAACTCGATGGGAGGGCAAACTCTTCCAGAGGCCTCTTAATGCAGAGCATGTCAGATTTGGAAATATTGAATTTAGAATATATTTAACTGCTTCCAGAGCGAGTACTATGCAGTCAGACAAACTCATCTACCAAACTCTAACTTGTTTCATGTTTCATGTTCTATTGAAATCTTTTATTGTAATTGTTGAACCAGAAACGCTCTAATTGTTTTAATAAGTCTTTATTGTTCAGCTGGCTTACCCAATTGTCGCTTCCATATATTTAGCCAAGTCTCATTATTGAAATGGGTCCTCCATGGTCTATTTACTTGACAACATTTTACAATTAACTGCAAAATGTGTAGCGTGACAAAGCAGCAACTGTACGGACTGCCACGCCCCCAAAAATAAACTTTAGCTGCTTCTATTTGTTTGTTTTTGTCAAGGTAGACAATAAGAGCTAAATAGGTAGGGATACATATATATATATATATATATAGAGAAAGAGATAGAGAGCGAGACGGAGAGGGACATGTGTGTGCGACATGTCAGACATTAAGTGAAATTTAAACCTGAACGTCTTTTGGCATGGGTGTTCGTGTGTGTCTCTGTGTGAGTGTGTGTGTGTGTGTGTTCCTTATTGTTGCCTTAGTGAAATTTAATTAATGACAAACAACTTTTCATTGTTTTTTATTTTCTTCATGTATTTGTTGTTTGTCTTTTGCTTTTGCACGCGCCGGAAATGTATTCACATCCGTTTGAACAAAAAATTTTCCATTGTTTCAATAGGGGGAAAGCCTGGCTGGGTGGGAGCATGTGTGTGTGTGTGTGTGTCGTATGGCATAATTACGGACACATAAAAGGCGCCTTGAAGCCATACAATATGACCATGCCGTGGCTCAATAACGGACTCTTTTTCCTGTGGCCGTCAGCTATTAACGTCGCTGGCAAAGGGTCTGCAGCGATTAGGGCGCATAAAACTTATGGCCAGACACGGCCCAGCATTAGGCCCCAATGGACTGGCCATAATTGACAGCTGCGCCAACGACTCACTTGACCTCGCACACATTAACAGTGGCAGTGGCAGTGGCTACCCCCATCACACAACCACTCACCCACACAGCTGCTGCTGCTGCTGCTGTTCGCTTTGTCCTGCGCGCGTTTGCATATAAAGCATTTAGCTGCAGTCACACCCAACCTGTACAAGCACACCTACACCCGCACACTCACACACTCACACACACACACACACACACACACACACAGACGTGAGACGAGCACGCACACAATTGCAATTGACCGTGAAATTGTTAACAACTGCAAGTTGGCCATGATTGAAGTGGCCATCGCTGGCTTTCAACTTTGTACCATTTACCTGTTTTACTTATGCTCGCTCAGCAATGCGATCAAGCAGTTTATTGGTTGTGTCGAATGACTGTCTGTGTGTGGGGGGATGTTGAAGTTAAAGATATTGAACTGGGGGAGTATTTGGTCTATTGTCTAAAGTCATGTCTTATAAAGTCTTCAGGTTTTTTGGATATGCGTGACTAAAGCTTACGATATCCTCTGAAGACTATACGTGACTGAAGACAATATTGAAACTAGAGCACTACCCCAATTGAGGTCTTGGTCAATCAGATCAATCTGTATACTCCAAGCTTGATAAGCAAGTGATCTACTCTTTAAGTATGATAGACCATTCTGAAACTAAGCCTTCTGGGAGCATAACAAATTGCATTTTACTATATCTACCATAGCTTTAGATCTGTATCAAAAACAGTTTTGCAGTTGGTTCACTGTTGCCCTGCTCTCCTGTATTCTCATATAATATATATATATATTGAATTAAATTTAATTCCTTTTATTTTGTTCATCAATTGAGTATTGTGCCGTCAGTTAAGCTCAACTGCAATGTTCTTAAAAGTTTTTTTTGCTCACTGCCCGCTGCACGGTCGACCATAAAATACACACACGCTCCAGGTAAGCTTTTAAGGCGAGCAAAAGTAAAACAGTTTATGGCATTTAAAAATAATTTATGATATTCTGCCTGAAACTTGTGAAAACTTTGTGAAGAGCGTAAACAAAGTCTTAACAGGTGAAAGTTGCTGGAAATAAAAAAATATCTATATAAATGAATAAAAAATATATAAAAATATAAAAAATATATAAATATATATATTTTTATTCAGTTACAGACTTGGAATGCAAATTTAGGCTATTATTATTTTATTTATTTTAAAATATTGCTATTTTGCTTGTTAGAAAAGGAGGCTATCACGAGTTATGTATAAAATATTTTCAACAGCTATGAAAGTCCTAAAGTCCTAGTCATGTTACTTTCTGACAACGCGACTTGCCCAATTCATGTTTTATTAGCTCATTATCCTCCTTGCACTCTTTCATATGAATTACAAATCATAGGAAGTTGAGGCTCTAACTACTATAATCAGAGAATGTAAGAAAAATACATTTGTAAATATTTTATAAGATTTGTTTAGCATATGTATGAGTTGTACTTGGCTAACTGCTAGCAGCAATCAGTTTACTTCAACTGTTGAGAATCGCATAGAAAGGCAGTTTAGAATGTCATGCAGCATAGTGCCTTAACATCTAAGCTATCTTCTAGCATATTCTATATATATAATCCAATAAATTCACACAAACTTCCATCTTCTTTTCTCAATGGGTATCTCAAAGTGCAGTTAGAGCCGCTCAGCTCTGCCAAAAAGGGCAGCTGATGTGTGGGCATTCGAATGCATTGCATGCAAATGCCACAAATGGTAACAAGTTGCTTTTAGTTGTTGTAAAGTTTGTTTTCCATGAATTTGCCATTTTACCGCCTCCTGCCCCTCGCTGCCTCACTCGGTCTCTGTTATTTCTATGGAAAAATTCCCCCATTGCATTCAATTATTCACACTTGGCCGCAAATCAAACAGATTTGCAAATTATGCAAGCCGCCTGCGGTTAAAGCAACAGTAGGCGTGGCAAATTTGTGGCTATGCTAATAATTATACATTTGCAAAGTAGAGAATCGAGAGGAGAGTAGAGAAGCGAGAATCCAGAATAGAGAATTTCAAGCACTTTTCAGACGCGACTCGACTCGACTCGACTTGTTCCATAGCATAGCGTCATATTGTAGCTTTGAGCCAAATTTCACATGTCTGTCGGCTGGTAAATTAATCAGAGCATTGGCCAAGTAGTTGTTGTGGTTTGGCTTTGTTGTTGCGCGTTGCATGCCCCCACCCGCTCCGGCACGTTGTTGCACGTTGGCCATATCAATATGCACATTCCTAGAATTTAGCTCTCGGGTTTTGTAGCCAATTCGGGCGTGTCAAAAGCATTTTAGCATTTAATTAACAAATAACAAACATGACTTCAACTCTAGCCCCCGAAACGTATTTGCGGCCAGCTGATGAGCATGAACAATGCCATTCTGATCAGGAAAATATAATGGGAAAACGGCTCAAGCAGCTCAGTTAAATTTTAAATAGCCAAGTCTTTGCGCGAACAAGGGAGAAGCTAACAAAGAAGTTACGTGTAAAATTTGCGCAGCTGGCAAGAGCAGGCAGCACCAGCAGCGAAGCACTACAAAAAGTTAATCAAAAATGTAATGAAATGTAAAGCAAAGCGAAGGGAGAAGCAACGCGAGAAGCTAACCAAGAAAAAATGGAAAAGTGTAAAGCTTGAGCAGAGCTACGAGGAAAAGGACAAATGAAGTGGAAGGCAAATTGGAAACTAATGAGAGAAAGAGCAGCACACAAAAGTAGAGGAAGTCTATGTGAAAGAAAAATTGAAGGGAGCAGCGTATTGAACAGTAAAAACAGAAAACCTTAAAAGAAATGAGTAATTATGAAAGGAAAATTGAAGCGAGTGCTAAATGAAAGAGAGAAGCTACTAAGCAACATAGAAGTAATGTGATATGAAAAATGAAGCGAGAAGCGATTTGGATATGAAATGAAGACGCAAACAGGCACCAAAGTTGAGCATAGGAAAAGCGAGCAGGAAAAGCGAGGAATCAAGACAGCCTGAGGCAAAACAAAAACAGAAAACAGCTAATAGAGAAGTCTACTTTATGCCATAATTTGGTTTTCATTGCATAAATTCTTAGTCTAAAGTCTTTTACTGCTCTTGCTTGTTACGCTTCACGCTTGAATAGAAACTTTCAACACTTCTCATTCGCTTCTCGGTGTCCCAAAAATTTGCCCATATTAAAAAGTTTTGATTTATTATTGTGTCTACAATTTATCTTATCAAAATATCATTTAAATTTAAATAAAAACAAATCTGAGAGCACTTATTCACCTTCCAGGCCGCTTCTTCTTTCTTCCTTCTTTTTTCTTTTTTTTTTTGCAAAATGTTTGCTTTGAACTTGTTGTATTCATGGAAATTTATCTATGGCCTAAACATAACACCCACACACGCACCGAGTCAGCATGATAAATGCGAGTTTTCTTTAGCTTTGTTTGTCTGCGTTGAAATGCCTAAAAATGTATTTGCGGTTGCTTTTGAGAGCTGAGCTGAACTGAACTGAACTGAGCTGAAAAAAAAAGAAACAAAACATTTGCCAGTCACGATGTTTTCCTTTTGCGTGCTTGAGTGGGGTATTATAATTTCATGATGGCTGGTGTAACACCCTCAAGTATGATTGGCTGCATGTTGTTTTTTTTCTCTCTCGCTCTCTCTTTTTTGTTATGATTTTATTTTGATTATTGAGTCAAGCAGCTAGGCTCAAGTACTTGTTGAGCATCAAAGCTTGCGTTCCTTTTCAAACTTAAGAAATTTCATATGATGTAAAAGCAAATGTTCTTACGTTAGATATACATATTCTCATCACTGTTTATTATGAAATAGAATTTCAAGTTACCTTCAAGCATTTACTCTTTGCTCTTCTAATTAGTCTCTAAAGGCAAAGTTTCATAACTGAAAATTTATTTGTAGATGAAAGTTGTCAATAAGAATATACCACATTCCATTTCTATATACACTATTTGTGTGTTTAGTTAATAATATAAATAAAAGACGTCGCTCTTCGAATCTATCATCAGTTCAGCATAGATCGCTCTAGCTCAATCATCTCAAGCAACTATAAATGCTTAGGACTGCAACTTGCAACTTCTTTGTTCTGATCTAGCACCAAAGCATAGAACGAACGACCGCCTAGAGTTTTAATTTAACAATGCCAACAGTCTTCCTTTGCTCGATAGAAAGAGCGAGCAGTTTTTTGGTCCATTTTTAAGACTCTAAACATCATAAACATTCCCAGCTCATTCCACCTCATTGCAGCAATTTCAGCTCAAATATTTCTGTTCTCAGAGCATTCAGTATTCGCCTAACTCAACTAAAAAATTGTCATTATTTTTGGTTTTTGGATTATGTGGTCTTCTTCGTTTTGCTTACTGTGATGTTGGTGTTGCCACAGAAATATATTACAGCAAAGAGTACAGGAATGTGAATACCTATATATATATATATATATATACTTATAAAGGTTGGCTGTATACTTATAAAGGTAGGCTGGGGCTGACTTACCTTGCCATGTTGATGATACGCAGCTGCTCACTTTTGCGTGCTCTGCGAAAAAGAAGCAAATTGTTGGCTAGAGTTGGAGGTGAGTCTTAATTTTTGGTCCTCGCCGTGGTTGTTGCTTTGCGCGTCCTTGAATCAGGCTCGAAATGTCATTGAGTATCTGGTCGAGAGCTGTGTTGGCATGTTTACAATGCTCAGGTCTTGGCCGCAAACTAAATCAACATTTTTTGGCAGCACTGCGGCAGACGGGGCAGAGCATGAGTCAAGTGAGCACAGAAACTGAGATAATGCTGATGATGCTCTGATGATGATGATTACCGCAATGCTATCAGTGGCAGTCACTCGGCTCGACTATAACACGGCATCGTTTATCTCTGTCTCTTTGGCGCTCTGCTCTGGCCGCCTGCCACTATCTGATGCGAAGACTTTTAATCCTGATTGTGAATGTGGATAGGCTGTGTGCTACCTTGTTGCGTGATTGAGTTTGGATTTATGCCTTAAGTGTTGCTTGGGGATTTGCCAGCCAGCAGCTCGGTGCACGGCCTATACGGCGTATGCTCTATATACACACACACACACACACACACACACAGAGAGAGCCATACACATTTACTCTCTCATGTGTAGGTGTAACTGTGGGTATCGACAGCTATTTGATTTGCTTTTGCCTTTTTGCGAGCGTTTTGATTGGAGATTTGAGATTTGAGTCCAAATGATTCGAACGTTTTGCTCTGCAAAAAGAAAAGCAAAAAGAAACGAAATAACAATCTAGACAGAAACTTTATTCTAGTTGCCGCTGTTGTTGTTGTTCTTGTTGTTGTTTTTGTTGTGTGGGTGTGTGTGCGTGGGTGTATTTTTCTGCTTTATTTGATTTGCTGCTTTACATTTACATTTGCATTTACATAAGCATCAACATCATTAATATTGCAAAAGCATATCAATATATAAGCACTTTGCTGCCGATGAGTGTGTGTGTGTGTGTGTCTGTCTGTCTGTATGTTTGTGTGTGTGTGTGTGTGTGCGTGTATGTGTGTAGCCCTGCAGGAAACAAATTGTATTCAAAGATAAATTGCCTAAAGCATAAAATGCCTGATTTTGCAGTTGTTTGTCAGGCTAAAAGTCAGCAGGTGAACTATGCCAGCAGCTGGAATTACTAAAGAAAACTACCTTTCACAATGAAAGATCTTAAAAAATATTTAAAAAATTATAAAATAATAAAAAAGATAAATATATATATATTAAAATGAACCAACTGAAGAAAATAAAAATTACTAAAAAAAAAATATTGTAACTAATTTGAAATTATTTTATTTTTTTTTTTGTAATATATAAATAAATTGTCTTATCTTAGAATAATATTATTCCATATTGTCTTATCTATCTTATCATAGAATAATACTATTCCACATTACAAAAAAATAAATATAATTATTCCACAGCTCAATGAACCTTAAATGTGCCTAATATAATAAAAAAAAAAATCATTTAAAAAATTAAATTCGAAAAATATGCTGTAAAGGAAAAATGTTGTATTTAATTACACAAGCCAAAATTAATATGGATATATATCTATCCGATATCAAAATGCACAAAGCACAACTTTTAAATATTTCAAATAAAAAAAAAATAAGAAATATATTTTGAAATAAAAAATATATAAATATTTGATTGTATAATTTTAATAAAAACGATATTTTTATAATCAAAAATCAAAGTATTATTAAGTATTATTAAATTAAAATAATGAAAGCTCAAAATAAATAATATATATATTTTTTTCTAATATAAAAAACCAAAATAAATAAAAATAAAAATAAATAACAAAGAAATAGGTTTATAAAAAATTATAATTAATTATCAAATGTAAAAAAAAAAAACAAATATATTTTGAAAAAAAAATTGTTTGTTAAATTAAAATTAAATAAATACTTAATAATATAATTGTAATAAAAACAGTTTTTGTATAATTAAAATAAAAATCAAAGTAATATTAAGTAAAATTAAAATAATGATTTTTATAATTTTTTTTTATATATAAAAATAGAAATAGAAATAGAAATAGTTATATAAAAAATTATAAAATCATTTTCAAATAAACACTGATAATTTGCCTTCCATATTCATGCAAGCAGCTTGCTAATGCTGCTTAAAGAAAAAACAGGTAGCAAAATTCTTATTAAAAGTAAAAAGTTAAATTAAATGTAAGACACGTGCCAAAAGAGTATTTACAAGCAATTTAAAATTTCACGTGTCAAAAGCATGTTTATTTCATGCATTTCGTCATGCGCTTTATTTTTCACAGGGTTTCCTCCGCTCTTTTCCTTTTCTTTTTCTTTTTCGTTTTTTCTTTTTTTGCTTTAAGCGCTTCCGTTATTTCATTTCCGCAACAAATTTGATGCGGCTTACATTTATCATACGCCGCGTGTGCTGTCACTTTATACATTCACACAGACACACACAGACACACGAACAGGCGCTCACACTCGCATGCAGATTGAACCACATAAATCTCTCTTTGGGAATTGCCATTCAAATGGCAAATGCAATAATAATTCGCAGCTCAGACAACTTGGAGGCAGCCGTAGCTGTGGGCGATGTCACTGTGTTATATGTATGTATGTGTTATGTTGGGGGCGTTTGGGCATCCCTCAAGTTCATTCATTTTGATTTGTTTTGTTGTTTTTAGTGCTGTTTGCGTTGTCGAAGCGTTTATCATGCTCAGGTTCATGATTGATTATAATACGGCTATTGATTTAGCAGCCCCCTAGGCCCCTAGCCCCCTTAGCCCCTAGCCCCCTCCGCCAAAAACTAATCGAGGTTGACTGCAATTCGAGAAGCGACTGACTGGGTTGGTTCAATTGTTAAGGGCGTCAAAACAATGCATGCAAAGCTCACCCAGCTCCACAGCCAGGACAAACATTCAACCGCGCCCTGCCCCCCACCCAATTCCGAAATGTGAGGCAACATTTTTTTTATAGCTTCCTCGTAGTCGGCCTGCTGGTTGAAGGGTGTGTGAGTGTGTGAGTGTGCGTGTGTTATCAGCTGTTTGCTGCTCTTGTTATGACTGTAACGGAAATGTACAAGCAACAACAACAACAACAACAGCAACAAATAACAATAAAAATAACAGCAAAGCAGGAAGAAAACAGTCAAAACGGAAGCGACGCCGCCGCCGCCGTCGCTGCCGCCGTCGCTGTCGCTGTCAAGCAACACTAACACACTAACCGATAAAAATAGAAAATACCAAAAAAAAAAAGGAGGAAAAGAACTCTAACTAGCAACCGAAAAGAAAGCAAACTACTCGACGTATTCGTAATATAACAGCCCCCAAAAACAATGGCGACGAAGTTGGCGCAAAATAAAAAATAAAACAAAACGAGAAAGAAAAGGGAACGGCTGCCGCCCTCCCGCTTGGCCAAACAAAAGCCCTTTGAGGCGCAGCTAGACAAATCAAACAAAACAACAACAACAACAACAACAACAAAAAAGGCAAATAGGCAGCTGGTATTACATGGCAGTTGACAAAGTAGGGGTACTCCCGTTTAAACTGAAAATCGTTCAAGTATTTCAGCACAAAGCTGAACACACGGAATATTTGCTGTCAGAAATTGGCGTAAGGCTTAAATTGAGTTGAATAAAATTTTAAAATTTTTATTAATATATATTTTAAGTGTATTTCTAAAAAATAAATTCATATATATATTAACATTATTATTTCATATTTTTAAACTGAAGCGGAAGAAAATATTTTCTTTAAGTATAAACTAAACTAAATATAAACTAAATTTAAATATATATATATATTTTATATAAAGCTATTATTATTTTTTTAAATACATTTTTTTTAAGTATTTAGGTTTAAAAGATCACAAAAATTAAATAATAAAAAATATAAACAAATATAAATTTAAGATTATGTTGCAAATAATATAAATTAATATATTTTCTAATCATAATAAAATATAAATAATCATAATAATTATAAAAAAAAAACTTATAATAATAACAACCAAAAATATCAATACCAAAATGAATAACTGCAATCCTAATAAACAATAATGCCCATAAATATTCATATGACAGGCATACCCCTAATGCAGAAACTCGTCTGTGTACATGTGCGAGCCCTTTGCGGCTTATTTGGGGCCATGTGGCGCTCCCTTTTTGCTGTCGAAAGCAGCTGCCATGGCAAACAGCAAAACAGCGACTCTATCAAGCTCAAATACACAAATACACACACTCAGACACACACACACACACACACACACATAACACAAACATTCACATTCACATTCACATTCGAGTGTGGCTCTGCCATCAGCGAAATAGTCGGAACAAAGCGCTCGCTTATTAGTATGCAAAACTGATAATCAATACTGAGCACTCGATGCTCTGCATGAGTACTCAATACTCGGCTCTAAAGTGTGGCTATTATGGCACATTTATGCTGGTCTTTGCACATTTGCATACGTGTTTTGGGACACTGTGCAGCCAACCAACCGACCACCCAACCACCCGACCGCCTAGCCGCCCAGCCATGCCCAAGCTTATGAAAAAATAGAACTTTGTGTGCAGAGTCTCGAATTCACTTTTCTTTTTTACATTCGTTGGAAAATTTATGAAAAAAAAAAATGGGTGTGTGCTAATATGTTGTTCTTGCTGTTCTTGCTGTTGTTTTTGTATTAGTTGTTTTTGTGTAGAACACCTTGACGTGTCGAGGGCAAAGCCGTCCTGGGGGCAACCTGACATCGCCTTAAATATCCTGTCAGAGCCCAGCAATGTGAAGCAGTTGATAAAAAGAAATATGCGCAAAAAGCGCAATTTAATTGAGAGAAGCTGGTTTCAACACATATTGGAAGCCCATGGATAAAGATGTTCGATAAGTTTGTTAAATGAAAATTGAGAAAGAAATATAAAGCGAAAATAAACTTGAAGCTAGAGTTAGTCTATATTTTCCTTGAAATTTGTAGTTTTTAAAGGATTTTCCGAAAATGTTTTTAATGTTTTTTTTTAAATAGTATTTATGATAAATATTTATATATTTATATGAAAAGCTAGACTAATGGGATTCTGTATACTATCTAAATAATTTATATTAGTTATACTATTAATATTTTATTTTATTTATTTTTTGTTATATATTTCTTCTTTTTATTGACATTTTTAGCTTTTTTTCGTTTAGTCTGCCCAAACTACTGCGATGCTATTTTCCATTGCTCTAGCTCTAAAGCTGTTTAAGTTATTGATAGCATGCAGCTGTTGAGATATATATAAACTCTTGCCATTTGATTATAAATGATCAAATTTATAAAAAAAAAAAACAATATAAGAACTCTGGTGACTTTCGCCAAACAAGCAATGTCATATGTCAATACATTTTGGTAATATTTGCAATTTCTTTTTATATCGCTCTAATTCGCTCACCCATTATAGCCAGCGTAAGCGTGACAATAAAACTTAAACGTTACTTAGTCAATTGACCAAATCTATAAATAAATATGTTGTGCAAATATTTTTAAAATTTATTTTTATGCCAACTGCAGGCAAATAATAAACATACGCCTAGTAAATGCCAAGCTGCTAAATCAATATATAAAATACATTAAATCTTTTTATTTTTAGAGTTTTAAAGCATTCTTTGTTTCAATTTGTTAAAGCAACAGCAACAGCAACTTTGGTAAGCCTGCCATAATAATTTCCAACATATTCACGCCTTAAAACAATATTTGTCTATCGCATTTCTATAAACAATAAAACAAATGTTGAATTAGAGTCTTAAAGCTCATGGACAACTTGTAGCTATAAATGGCATGAAAAGCATTT
Source organism: Drosophila anceps (assembly GCA_035045945.1). Lineage (NCBI taxonomy): Eukaryota > Metazoa > Arthropoda > Insecta > Diptera > Drosophilidae > Drosophila > Drosophila anceps. The sequence goes on from JAWNON010000073.1 coordinate 5,229,194, forward strand.
GCTGGCAAATATGAAATGAAAATAAAGTACGAGCCGCTTAAGCTGCAAAAGCTTAGCTAGATGACTGATAGACCACACACACTCGCACACCCGCACACACACACCCATATAATCGAAAAAGGGGGAACATGATTTTATCGATTCGAGTCGGTAAGCCTTTTCAGCTCAACAATCTGGCCAAGCTGCATGCCGTACATAAGAAAACATACACATGGACATAGCTAATGCTGGCTTATTGCACCTTAAGAGCATACAAACACACACACACATACACACACACGCGCGTACTTAGGCGAGTGTGTGGCTGGCTGATGCCGAGTTACAGAAAACGTAGCATACTTATGTGCGCTCTCATTGTACAATAAGACGCTTAATAATAGTAAGGCGCTACGTGCAAATGGCTACAGCTAGTAATAGACATAGGCGCAGCACAGTTAACATAAACACACACACACACACGCACACAGGCACAACATATGTGACAGCAAGTGGCCAGGGCCAAGACATGTAACCGAGTCGCCTTTCGAGTTGAAGTTGCGACTGAAAATTGGCTCATGTGTTATTGTTTTTACTGTGTGAGAGTGTGTGTGCGTGTGAGTGTGCCTGTGTGTGCCTGTGTGTGTATGCCAGTTGCCTTTTGAGCTGTTGTTGTTTTTAGTTGTTACTGCTGATGTTTTTTTATAATTACTTGCAATGGAGGTTACGCCGTCTCTCTCTGTGTGTGTGTGTGTGTGTGTGTGTGTGTGTGTGTGCGTGTCTGTGTGTTATTGTTGTTGTGGGCTTTGGCATTGTTGTTAAGCATATATAACGGTAATTTAATTAACATACATAAACACAAAAGCACACACACACACACTTATGTACATGTGGTATGTGGCACGCTTTGGGGCATTGTTATACTTACAAAGCGATTGACGGGTTTAGCCCTTGTAATCGATATTTCAATTAAAGTTACTTTTTATATGCACACAAAATAACTGCGTTTATTTTTATAAAGAACTATCTATTATATATATATATATATATATATATATCATATAAATAGTATAAGCTTGTATGGCCTTTGTTTTTTTTTTTTTTTTTTGTTTAATTTAATTTATTGTTCGATCTTTTCACACCGAGACATTGAGACGCAATTTCAGTTTTGTTGACTAAATTATTGAGTATTTTTTATATAAATTCAGTTTTATTTATATATAAATTTATATTTGTTGTTTTGTTTTTCTTTTTATTTTAACATTCAATTTAATTCTCTATTTTTGACAATTAACACATTCACTATTTTATTTTTGCCAGCAAAAAATGTTTTTTTTCTATTAATTGTTGCACATTTTAAAGCTAAAAATTTAAATCGTCATTTTATTTACAATTTCTATTTGCTTTGACTTTTGTTTATTGTTTAGAAACAAGTTTTTAATGCATTTCCTCTTCACTTTATATATTTTTTATATATTTTGTTGTATGCATTTTACTAAAAGTTTTTAGTTGTTTTTATTTCTTATTTAATATTTTTTTAGCATTATTTTTTATGCACTTTTCTTAGTTTTTTTTTGGTATGCACTTTTTTCATATTATATTTATTTTAAATACATTTATTTTAATTTTGTTTATGCATTTCTCTTAGCATAAAACATTTAAATTCAAATTTTCTTAAATATTTAATTATTGTATTTTTTTAATTTATATTATACTTTATTTTGATTATTATGCTTGACAGATTTTTTTTAAAAATTATGTTTACTTTGTTCAACAAATTTCGCACCGTTTTTGAAGTTTTTTTTTACATATATATATATATTTAATAATATATAATTAATAATATATATATATATATATATAATAAATAATATTTTTCAGAATATATTTTAAATTCTTTTTGATAATTTTTATTACAAATTTATTTATTTTATTAATTTTTAGTATAATTATTTTTTATTTAATTTTTTATATATTTATATAATTTTTTTTCAATAACTCACACAATATATGAATTTATTTGAAATATTTTTACTATATTTGTTTGGAGTACAAAAAAACACGCGTTAATTGTCTGAAAGCGCGACGCATGCCGCCGCTAGTTGCACGCAGTCGAGTTGCGGAATTTGTTGCGACACACAACCGTTAGGCGACGCGTTCGGCGAGCGAATAACAAACAAAGCCCGCAAATTGCTACTGCCACAGCTGCTACGCAATCCCTAAGGCAGTGTTGCCGTGCTGCAAGCGACGCATGCGCAGTGCGCAAAGAGCGCTAGACGCTGACGAAACATCTGTGTTTTTGTTATGCTTGCCGTTAGAGGCGGTGGGCGTGGTGGGCACACACATGTGTGTGACTATATATATATGAGTGAGTGCGTGTGTGTGTGTGAGTGAGTGTTGCGGCTGCCAAGACATTTCCCGGAAATGAAGCAAACAACAACAATTAAATTTGTGCAGTTATTTCAATTAAAATACATATTTATATATATATACATATATATAGATTCGCTTACAACTTTTTGTTGTGAATTGTCAAATAATTGGAGCGGCAATGACAACAGGACATGCCATGTCCCCTGCCAGGACGTGTTCTGCGACACATTTTCGCTGCGAATGAATTAAAATGACAAAGTGACAAACAAGCAACAAAAAAAACGAATGTTTGCTGTGCGCCGGATATGCATGCAGCGCAGGCAATGACTTAACAACCAGCAAACACTCACACACACACACACACACACACACTGTCACACACACAGACACACACACACATGCTGCTGCAATTTTTGCGCCTAATGTCAAGGCTTTTTGGCTAACGTTCAATATTGCGCTGGCACGTGGCGCTGGCTTTGCTGCATGTGGCAAAGCTGCAAGCAGCCCACCAATCACGCCGCTCTCTGCCACATGCAGCGCATGAATGAACACAAAAAGGGCCAAAAGAAAAGAAAAAAAACTGAAAGAAAAAATGAAGCGAAAAGCAGGCATGAGGAGAAAAAAAAGGTCGCGACGCTGCCTGCGCCGCTTTTGCCAATGTCAAGTGCAAGCGGCCAATTGGTGTCGCTGACATGACAAAAAGAAAAGCGAAGAAAACGAAAGAAAAGTGTGCGGCTGTCGAGATACGCTGCTTGCACTGCATGGCAGCAGGTGAATAGTCTGGAATGACTATAGCTTATAGCTTATACTGTGACTCTAAAACTGTTATGAACTGAATGCAGTGGCTTATAAACTGGAATGTAATTTTGGATAGCTGCAACTGTGGCATACTCTACCACAAAACGCTGAATTTCAAACTGTAATCGACTTAATTATTGATTACAACTGATTGACTCTAAAACTATGAAAAGTAGACAGTGGCTCGCAAACAGTTTATATTGACAACAATCTTCCAATTTTACTCTTGCCTGCCTTTTTTCTCAGTGTATTTATACCCTGTTCTGCGAGTCAAAGCACTAATCAATGCATGACAAACTGTAATTTCTTCAAATATTGCTCAACGCTTGAGCTAACAATGAGTTAGCTACTGACTGAGCCATACTCTGTTCTCATTAAATTTGTAGTTTTAACTCCGATAAAAGGCTATGCTCTCGAAACTCTGCTGCTTTATGTAAAACTGTAAGCAGTGCTTTTAAAACTGTTATCATATAAATATGCCATTTCTATTGTCATACTCCATTTATATTAACTTTTTGACTGCTTTGACAGTTGATGACCCTCAAACTGTAAGCTAAAGGCAACCGCTGGCAAATAATAATAATTGTTATTTATATATATTGTGCGAAATGCGATTGCTATAGTAAATACTTCTTTACAATGATTTTAATGTACTGACTGGGCCATGCTCTGTTTTGAGTTAGGTCCACATTGCAAAGGTTTTCTCTAAACATGTGACTCTAAAACTTAATAAAACATATTGTTCTCTATGGAAGTTAGACTCATGTATACTTTATATTCTTTAAATTAAAGTCAGTTAAGACTCAAAATTGAGAATTAAGAATGCAATAAATAAAGAGTTTTTCTGTGATTGAAACTTACAAATAATATATACAATTGTGTTCATAAAAATAGTAGTTTCGGACTACTCAAAACATAAGTCATATTAAAAGGTTTTTAAGAATAGAAGGCAAAAAAAAAAGAAAATTACGAAAATATCCAGTTACTTTCAGTCAGATTTCAAATGGCTTTGACGAATTTAGAGATTGTACATAGGCCTGACATGCTCTGCCTTTCTCTTAGAAATTTGACTCAAAACAAATATACCCCATTAAGCCACTATAAACAGAGTATAGTAAGAAGAGTCAAGGCCAATCTCGAATGCACAAAAAAAGCCAGCAACTGGCTAATTTGTACTATATCATTCATTCAATATACCCCACTCACACAAACTGCACAGTGTATGGCAAGCGAGCGATAGACAAGGCCAAGCGGAGGTTGGGCAGAGGCTGGCCTCCACTTAACATGCAGCATTGGCCACGTTTGCCATTAAGGACAAAACGGTGCAGCAAGTGACCGCCAGCAGGCTCTCACGGAAATGGGCGTATCTATATTTTATGTGTCATCGATTGCATTCGCATATAAGTTGTAATAAGCCCCGCAACAACTCTTTTGCAGCTGAAAATCAATTTGTGCATGCAATTTGTGCTAATTTGTTGAGTATGTCCTTTGGCTGTCCTCCAGCGCGGATATATGGATATGTATACCTATATACATATATGGCATATTAAATGCTAATTGAGCTTTCGATTGCCATATTCCATTTACCTTCAATTGTCCAATCATAACGACAGGCCTTACAGTCATTAAGTTATTTTTAAACAGATTATTTAAGTTCATGTCAGACGTGAACGACTTTTTAATGCGAAGCCATGACTAATTTACAGTTGGCTTATTGGTTTTATTTGTTTTTTTTTTTTATAGTTACGCAAAGCACTTGCATGATGACACATTTGCTTATTTAAGTTTCGTAGATTTTAGCGATACTCTAGGGTATTATGTCATCCACATGCTGTTGAAGGCAGCAACTGATTACTTAATAAGAATCTAGTTTCGGCAACATAACCTTGTGTTAAAGTCAATTATGCATATTTTCTATAATCTTCCTTGTAAATCTGACATGCACTTCAACAAGCAACAAATATCTCAACTATCTCAGTTATTGATTAAATTTACAATGTAGTTTATCTTGCCAAGAAAATTGACTTTTAGGCTTGCCACATTCAATACTAAATTTGCAATGCACATTTGTCTGCATTGTAAATAATTGCAAGCGAGACTGAAGTCTGAAGCTGGAGTCTATTAAAAGTTTAATCTATAAACAAGTTTTATAAGCAAAGCACGTATATTTGTATACATTGTAAACTTAACATGAACTATAACATGTGAATGTGCGCGCTAAATTTTTCTTTATCAAATAGTGAATTTGATTGATAAAACCTACAATCTGCAATGTAAATTTAACAAACATGCAACAGTTATAATAAATAAATCAAATGATAGCTACAATCGCCTGACAAAGTATTTCAATATACTTGATCTACATTGTAAGTCTTTGCAGACAACAAACCTAATTACTTAGTTGTCAAGTCTTCAATGTTAAACTTCATTGTGAATGCAGTATAATATACATTGCAAATTTAACATAGACTTTAACATTAGAAGCATATGAAAGCATAAACTGTCTGGCAACATTCACAGAGCATTTTACATACATTGTAAATGCTTAAAAGCAAGCTAAGTCTGACTGGCTGCATTTACAATGAACTATTTCTGCCGTGTAAATATTTGCAAGGCAAATGAAATGGCTTTGTTATCTATTTACCCTTGCCAACATTATAGGCAAAGGTTTCTCAAACTTAGACTTAAAAGTAAAAGCTTAAAGAAACTTCACATCAAATTTTATAAAAATAATATTAGATATATAAAACATAGATCAAAGTAAGTTAATTCATTGAGAGACAAATTTGTTTTTACTATTTCAATATATTTATTCATTCATTTATTCCTTTAAGCTTAGAACATAGTTTTTTTCAGTTGTATTAACAAAATGAGTCGTGCTTGTTGCGTTTCATTTGCCACGAAGCAATTTGTTTTGAGTAAAGTCTGATTAAATCCATAAAAAAAAACACTTCATTGGGTTAAAACTTAAGACTAACTTAAAAGTATGTATGTGTGTGTGTGTGTGTGAGAGAGAGAGAGAGGAAGAATAGTAAAGGATATTCAAGTTTATGACATTCAGTATATGTTGGTTGCCCATGTTAAAGTGTATATCTTAAGGAACGAACATGGATGTGTTGTAAATTTAAAAAATATTAAATTTGGGACTATGCCAAGTCGTCAAATTAAAACTCAATACTTAACTTAGGTTCACATTCCATAAATAAATTATAAATAGACTTCAGTACTAACGTAGAATACGATTCAAGAATACATATGAACAAAGGACTTAGCTCAATTACCACGTCTTGGGCAAACTGAATAGCCCATAACGATCGTGAACATCGACGCCTCGCACGGCAAAGAAGTAGCGCTGATTCTCTTGGAATTGATTCAGGGTAACTGCCATGGGCAGGAGCATGGCCTTCACATCGCCCACATGGCGCCAGGAATCGGTGCTGGGCTCATTAATGGTCTCCTGATAGGCGTAAATCTGATACGTAACACACTCGGCAAATTGACCGCCCGTATTCTCCAGTGTCCACGAGATGACAATGCCCGAATCGTGCAAACTGATGCGTATTACGGGCCGTGACGGCGGCAGCTTCCAATCCGGATGAAAGGTCTGTGCCGGCGCCTGTGGCAACGGTGCCGGATGCGTGAAACGTGCCCGCGATCCGCTCGGCGGCGTATTCTCCGAACGTATCTGCATGGTTACATTCGAGCCAGTCGAATTACGCTGAGCTGTTAATATGAGATGAGATTAATTGAATGTTCCACAAAACTCTTCACACGCGCGCTGACTCAGGCAATGCACTACAATCCTTATTAGAGAATCGTCAAATGTCGAAACTCCTTTTGAATATGTATTTGCTGTGTTTTAATTGATGTGTCCAATGTCCACTTTTGATTTGCCTTTAACTCTTGAAAAGTGTTCGTTGCCAATGCACATAATAGTTGAAAGTTCTAATTTTTACTGCATTTCTTTTTTGTTGCTATCCCTATTCAAGATATAAAACTGCAGTATTCTATACAAGGAAGATATAGCATTAAGCATTGTTAAGATTAAAGGGCTTGACCTATTCAAACTATATAATGCTTGAACCCAAAAAAAGAAAAATTTGTTGAAACAGATCTGTCAAGAGTTATAGAAACAACTGTTATCCTGAGTGCCAGGACCTTTACTATTATGAATCTAATAACACTATTAGAATACTCTATAAAATATAAATAATACCCATTGTTAGGGTATGCAAATAATACTTAAGCTCAGCTTGAAGAAGTCTAGATTAACACCGATCAGTGTTAGTTGAGGGATAACATACATAATAATACTATGTACGAATTCGGGAAAAGTAATAAGCTTACATAGTTTTAACTATACAAACATACAATGCTAATAGAAATATTTATAAATATATCTTAACAAAGATGGGTCTAATAACCTTAAAGCGAACGCAGCACAACTCTACTGTCTTCAGAGTAACTTGATCAGAAAACCAATTTGCCAGCACTTTAAATATTTCCTATAATTTTGCTACGCCTAACATTTGATTCTCTCTAAAGGATTCTTACATTTTACCTGTTAAGAGGCGAATGTGAATCACAGTTAATAAGTTCATATATTTATATAAACTTACCTGGTCCATTGACAATCTGTCGGGCCACAGCATTGGCACGCGGTATATTCATGGGCGAGACACGCACCACGTTGCTACCGGTGGAACGTGAATTGCCGCCCAAGTTGCGTTTGACGGCCACATTTGGGGCTTGACGCAGCCGCGAGTTGGCACCGGCCTCCATGGTAGCAGCAGCGGCAACCGATGCTGCTGCAGCTGCAGCAGCAGCAGCAACAGCAGCCGCAGCCGCTGCAGCATCATCCTCATCTGTGAGATCGATGACAGCCTTCTCTTTGGGTCTGGCAGGCGCCAGACTGGGCTGGCCATAGCCAGCACCACTCGAACCACTATCCGTGGCATTTGACATGGGCACCGAGACGGTGGGCATGGAACGTGACTTTGTATTGATGTTGACGGGTTGCTTGCCGGGACTGCGACCAATGCGAACGCTAAAGAGAAGCAATGGGATTAGTTGCTGATAGCAGATAGAAATCGAATTTTAACTCACGGCAATGGCTGTTGCTGTTGCAGTTGTTGTTGTTGTTGCTGTTGTTGCTGCTTCTGAGACATGTAGGAGCCCGCGTAATCTTTGCCAATAGGTTTAGCTGTAGCGCCGCGAGCTCGCATAGCTGCAGCAACAGCTGCCGCCGTTGCAGGTGTCACGTTGCCTGTGTGCTTGGACGCGTATGGCCGTGATGTGACATTGGGCGTATTTGGCAGACGCTGCATGCCCTGGACAGAGGAGCTCGCCTGATGACTGTTTGGCGTATTGTTAACTGGCCGTTGGGGCGTCACCTTTTGCATGCAGCCGCGACGCACAGGCGGCGTGCCAACACCACTGGTATGTACGAAAGGACGCGTTGCAACTGACGGCGGTGTCTGCTGCTGCTGCAGCTGCTGTTGTTGTTGCAGTTGCTGCTGCTGCTGCAGTTGCTGCTGTTGCAGATGCAGCTGATGATGCTGGGGTGGACTGAGTCGTGGCGGTGGCAGCGAGCGCATGGGCGATCGCATTGGCGAAGTGCTCGCCTTTGGTGGCGTTGGCATTGCACCAGCCGGCGCTGACATACTGCCCGCCGTATGGCCGCCAGAGGCGTGATGGCGTGCCGCCTCCTCGCTGGGCTTCTTCATTAGGGCCATGCCCACCTGGAGGCCTACAGCGCGCGTTATGCGCACCGGCGCCGTAAAATGGGCATTCTTCGTTTCCAGATCTTTCAGCACACGCTTGTGCACCGTCTCCAGATCGAGAAACTGCTTAGATACCTCGGCTATCTTGCGACGATAGTTGGCCAACGTATTCTCGTGATTGTCGATCTGACGTCGTATCTCCGCGAATTCGCTCTTTACCAGCATGGTCTCCACGATCTTCTGCAGCACCAGCTCCTCCAGATCCTGACGCGTCATCTTATCGAAACTCTTGCGAAAACTCTTCAGAAACTCCAAGCGCAACGGCTTGATATCACTTTTCAGCTCCGGCTTGGGGCTTAGTTCGAACTCGAGTTCTTTTGACTCGGCCTTCTCGGCCTCACGCTGGAACTTGGGTACCTCAGCATTTGCTGTTGATCCTTCCGACTCTACAGTAGTGTCATGGGCATCGAGATCGATTTGTAGTGTGCCATCGTTGGAGCTATTCGAATCGGAATCATCCGTTTTTAATTTCTTGTTGGGTATATCCTCTCGCTCTGTGGGACTGCTGCTGGCCAGCAGGCTGTGACTACGTTTGGCAACTGATGGTGAGGTTTCCTCAGGGTTAGCGATGGTGATGCTCGTGGTGGTGGCGGAGGCAGTTGCTATGGTGCCACTTTGGGAACTGTTGCTAGCCTCCGCTTTATCATCGGTGCTCAGTCGCAAACGCTTGACAGCAGGTAGGCCAGTTTCCGACTCATCCTCAGCCTCATCGGCCACCATTTCCACATCGCCATCATCAGCCTCTGCAGCGGGTTCGGCTTCAGCTTCAGCATCAGCTTCAACTTCAGCTTCAACTTCAGCTTCAGCTGGAGCCTCATCTCTGCTCTTCTGTGAGGGCTGCAGCAAATTGCTCGAATTGCTATCTATATCCTCAGCCAAGCCAACTTTCGGTTTCTCTTGGGCTTTTTGTTTTTCAAACTGATCGCAAGCATTGTCTGAGTTGTCAGCCAGCAAGTCTCTGCTTAGTGCTCCATTCGATTTCGAATCGTTTGGTTTAGTTGGAGATGTTTTTTCTTCGGATTTGGATTCCTCCACGGGTTTCTTGCCGGGCGGTTGTTCATCTTCGTCCTCGGACAGGAGTACCACCTCTTCAACCTTTTTATCTGGCTCTGGCATTGGCTCTTGAACAGCTTTCGTTTTACTCTCAACTGTTTCGCTTTCTTTCACTCCTGGCTTCTCAATAGGTTCGAAAAAGATCACCTCATCATCTGATTCGACTTCTTTTGTCTCAGCTACGATGTTCTTTGAAGCTTTGCTCGTCGCCTGCTCTTTCATTTGTTCGACTTTCTTTTCTGACTCATCGTCCAAGACTCCATTTGACTTGGGCGTGGTTGGCTCTACCACATTCTTTATGGATTGCGCAGGATCTTCATTGTCCAATTCTGGATCTGTCTTTGTTTTCTCTACAGTAACTTCGTGAGTTTCCACTGAGATCTTTTCTAATGTCTTATTATTCAGCTCTTGCTCTGCATCTTCAGTTTTATCAACTTCCATTTCTGTCTCTTTTGATTCTGCTTCATCTTCGTTCGCAGGATTTTCGGCAACATTGTTTATTTTCTCTGTTGCCAAACACTCGTCTGATGAGTCTAGATCGATAATCGATGTTTCTGGTTTGCCCTTATCATCGACATCATCTGCTTTATCGTCTTTATCGTAGCTTTCATCTGAGGATATGTCTTCCAGACCATCCTTTCTTACTTCTTTAAGACTTGGCTCGTCACTTTCATCAATTTTCTGATCGGCCAGTGCTTCAAACTCATCTGAACTGGAGATGCTTTCCAAAGCATCTAGGAAGATCTCATCATTCGAATTTGTTTGGCCTGATTTTACTGGCGACTTTTTGGTTTTCGACACTTTTGTATCCTTTTTAGCATTTTCATCTGCGTGATCATCTAACATATTTTCATCAGGCGACACATCCTCCTCTGGTGTGGTGCCAATCTCACTTTCATTGATATTTTGTTTATCTTTAGTTTCCTTTAGATTCTCTTCGTTCTCCTCTTTAGTTTTCTCTTCGACTTGAGCTAGATCTGAATTTTTAAGCTCTTCCACGCTGTTATCGCGCTGTTCTTCCTCCTTTTGCTTTGCTTCGGCGCCGATCACACTTGCCTCCGCCTCATCGATCGCAGTGTTGTCTACTTCAGTGTTATCGATATCGTCCGCAATCGGTTTGCCGCTAACCTCCATTGTCACATCCTCCTCATCGACAGAGTCCTTGCGATCGCAATCCACGATCGAACTGATCTTATCCAACAGAGCATCCAGATCGGTGCCAGCATTGCGTTCGCTAGGCAACGCTTTGTTTGCATTCTGATCATCACTCATGCAGATACTATCGATAAGCGGCGTTGCCATAATATTGTTATCTAGGACGTCTGCAGCCAGACCATTTTGAATTTCCACATCAATGGCTGACTTGCAGCTTTCCATTGTTGTTGTAATATCTGAAAAAAAAAAAACATTTTTTTATTTCCCGCTAAACTTATCGATTACAAGTTGTGCACATACCAGGGCTGGCAAGCTTATCACCTTTATGGTCCAGCTCGGTGATGCTTCTGATTAAATCATCTTCTGCTGACAACTCCCGCAACTCAACATTCTGTGTTACTTCCATCATATTCGAGCGTTTTATAGTTCGCGTTCAGTTGAAACACATTGAACTGAAATGAAACAAAAATGGAAAATTATTTAACTACTCAGTTTTCTTAAACGGTGTGGCAGCGCTGCAAACAACGAGGTGGCAGCCCTAAACTAACATAATTGACCTAGGCCAATCAATAAAAGAAAAAAACATTGGAGAAACTAATGTAACGACTCCACTTTTATTAATAAAAATTAATGCAGCCAATAAGAAAGCTTCTTTCCTGAAAGCTCGCTAAAAGCTTTTCGCTGTTCTTTCTGCTTGCAATGAAAATGAATTGAAACTAAAGTTTAAAATTAACTCAAATCTGGTTTCTGGGATTTTGAGAACTTACTAGAAACTTGGGATGCAGAAATAAGAACGAATTTTCAGGGAATGTTTTTTAAGCCTGACGAGAGAGGATTATCTATACTTGAGTTAAGCTTTTAGATAGTGTATATATATATTGTATTAATCAGAGAGTTACATATATATTTATGTATATATACATATATATCAACTGATTTTTGCCTGATGCTACTATATACGCTATTTCGGTTTCTGTATGTATCTATAAATCTGCATGTCTAACCGGTGTGTTTGTTGTTCGGTCGGACGGACGGACGGTCGTTCGGTCGGTTGGTCGGTTGTACGTTCGGTTCGTGCATATGTTGCCGACGCGAACAACAATGAGAGGGAGAGAGACCGCAGCGCAAAGATGACTGCAATCGAAACACACATACGAAACGAACACTAACAAAGTGTAGAAGAACAAGAAGAAGAGAAATAAGCATGCACAAAGCAGGAACATGTGATAAATGTTTGGAGCTAGCGTAGAAACGAAATGAAATGAAATCAACAGCAAAAAAAGACCGTTGTTTGAAGCGATTTAGAGGACTGAAACGATTTTCGATAAACAAAAATTCAAGTTAAGTTAGCCAAAGTGAGGTTAAGTTGAAGCGAGTTTGCAACAACTTTATATAATCAACTTACACGATGCTCAGACTATACCAGATTGATTGAACGTTTCCGTTTTGCAACAATTTTACACTAGACTCGAAAGAAATCAAATTATTTGTAACTAGATTTCTGTGCGAGTTCAAGGCAACACTAAAACAACAGTGGCCGAAGTGAACGCGAACGCGAGCGCAAAATACCAGCTGACGGCAACGGCAACGGCAACGACGACGACGACGACGACGACATTTCAAATACGAGAGAGAAACAGCAAATGAGAGAGCGTAAGGTTGCGAGAGCGTAAGAGTGGGCATGGTTAGGGGGCAGCGACCCAAACTCTGGTCTTAGGGCGTGTCAAATTAGATTCTGATAACGTTCTATAATCATTTTTCCAAGTTTTCATTTTCAGTTTCTTTTTTTCCTCTCTTAGTGTCAACATCTTTGATGAGTCCACGGTGCGTGCGACCCCTAACTACAAATGCGCTGTGGCGTCAGCATTGCTGGCAACTAATATATATATATATATATATATATATATATATATATATATATATATATATATATATATATATATATATATATATATATATATATATATATATATATATATATATATATATATATATATATATATATATATATATATATATATATATATATATATATATATATATATGTATATATATGTATGTATGTACAATATATATGTGTATATATATGCATAAATTTATAAGAAAAGTAAAAGTAAATTGATATCGGATAGCACTAAAATAGGTCAAGTTTTTAGCAGAGTTTTACGAATTGGACAACGACTTTTCATAGCAAGTTGGCAGTGCTGTTTGCTGAAAGCAGTTTGCATATTGAATGTTTCGGAGAGCGGGAAGAGGGGTTGAAGTAGCACAACTATTTTCAGGAGGGATCTTCGACTAGGCCCACCATAGTTTTTCCACCAAACCACCGATAACAAAGCGAATGTAAGAACAACATTATAACAAGACGCGAAACAAAAGCAAAGTAAAACCAAAAATTAAAGTTGCCATAAATTGGCATTTTACAAAAACGAGCAATGCTGTGTGCGGTGTGAGCGAGATGGCTGATGTGAGCACGCTGTGTGTGTGAGCGGCACAGCTCTATGCATTACATTGTATCTGCGTAGGTAGAAGTAGGAGGGGGAGCGGAGGAGGGCACGAAGTGAACGGGTCAGAGAGGGACGGAGTGGGGGGAGGAGGATTGAGAGGATAAATTAAACTATTATTTGGTATAGAAAAATGACAAAATGAAAACGTGTTAATGCAATGCAAATGCGAGCAGAGAGAGGAAAAGCGGGAGAGGGAGAGCGGGCGGTAGGCGGCAATAATATGGCAAAATGTTATGCGTTATAGTCTCAGATCCGCAGTTAGTTTAGGACTCGAGAATGTGCCTAGGACTTTTGGCAGGATACCGGTTTACGAACAGGTCTATGGCGCTCAAGAGAGTGGGGGGGGGAGCGCGTAAGCGCTTGCAGCAAGAGAGCAAAAGAGATAGAGAGAGTGTGAGCGAAGGGGGCAGCGCAATTTAACGTTTATACGAGGTAAAAATATGTGCATATATACATATTTATATATAATATATGGAATATATATATGTAAGTAATCTATAAGAAAAATAAAAGTTTTGCACCGAGCCGAACGACAAAGTCGCACGACGAGCCGTACCGATTGAGAAAGACATCGCAGCAGCACAGTGAGAAGCAGCAACTAAAACAGAAGCGAAAAAAACTTTTTTAGGCGTCGGCGGCCATATTTGACATCTAAAAGTATTCGGAAGAAACAGGTCTTGGCCTGGGTATATAGAAGCTATAGAAATCGGTACAATTTGACTACGATTAAGTTCTGAATATATCAAGATGACAAATTTCACTCTACGTTTTTTTTCTTTCCCTGCTTATTTATAGAAAAACAAATGAGAGTAAAAATTCAATTTATTTTTATTTATTTATTTTTTTTTGCTAACTGATAAATATGTTCTGCATAGCCAACTTTTGTTGCATAAAAATATATATGTATATAAATTAGCAGTAAAATGATGTTTGAGCTTGTTTTGGGAGTTATGTCTATTATAGCTGTTTCGCTCTCGCACACACACACACACACATGCACGCACACAGCTATACCTGCGTTTGCTTAACTAGCCGTATTTGTGCATGTGTAAGTGCGTTTGTGTATGTATAACAAGGTTTGTATGTGTGTGTGTGCGTGTATATGTATATAATTTTGCAGCGCATTCACATTCTTTTTAGGTTACGTATCGATTTTAATGTAAAGTGAGGTTAGTTTGAAAAACATCTAAACCCCGGGGAATATTACAGATCTATGCAGCGCAACAATATGCCATATTACACTACAACATAAATATCTATCGATCCCGGACAGAGAAATTTAGCTACTTGGCTAAGTAGCAAACGCAATAGTAATGCAGACGGGGCAACAGTTTAATTCTTTTTATTGTACAATTTTATATTTTTAGGGCTGCCAAGTGTTAGTAAAGCATAAAGTTAGTACATATATTATTAATTTTGTTGCTGTATATATGCCTAAATGTGGGCGTTAATGCATGATTATGCATCTAATTACCAAGCACATGGTATTTCATAGGGTTGCCACCATCATAAAATCTCGCACATGTGAATTATCTTGCGCAGGTTATGCTGGAGGTGAAAGGACATCACACAGATATGCGAGTCATAAAACGGATTCGATGCTTACATTTCACATTCGGGCAGAAAAACTAAAAGATTATTTTTTTACCGGCTGCCGACGACCAGCCACCTGGCAACCCTAGCAAACTTGAGCAAATACTTAAAGTCCCTGTTCGTATGTCGGGAACCTAACAATAAGGCCATTATGTTGAAAACCCGCTAAATCTATTGTATATATATGCAATATGTTATAGTAAATGTATATAAACAATAATAATAACAACAATACGTGAGGTAGTGTAGTAACAAACAATATTAATTGCATTCTAGAGACTTACCTGTGAGAATATTTCGATATTTTCTTATTGCTGTTAACTTAAGCTTTCTTATTTAACGTTTTTAACGTGCCCTACGTATTTGAATTTATAGTTTTTTATAGTTTAACGATATTTTGTCGTTTTGTTTAGAGCGCACCGCGTGCGCACCGCCGATCTGCACAACTGGAAAACCAAACACAGACTAAAATTTGAGCAGACAACAACAATGGTATAGAACCGCGAATCAGTTGGAATGTGACTCGTTCGCGAGCAGTTTAACTAGCTCAAAAGCACTGCAGCAAATGAACTACTAGCAACAACTATATGAACAACATATGAAATCTGCAATATGCAAGAAATCATTTTAAAGTGAAATAATTAGTTATTTCATGACAGCTAATTATAAGTTACATATAAAAGAAACTATTTTTGACGGTAGTGAACTCACTAAATGCATTTAAGATACAAAAATGTATTAAAAACTAGTTGATTGCCTAGTTACATTTTTGGCCAAATGTTGAAGTTGTTCAACAATAATTACTTAATAGGATATTAAGATTTAATTTACCATAAACAATCTAATCTACTATATATGTACATATATAGCTCAAGTTTGCCGTACCACAGCTTTAGTTCACTGCACGTATCATCCCTGGTAATTGTGTGCAAAAAACTAGTTCGCACAAGTACGAACTACAAAAATAACGAAGCAAAACAAAAACATCTGTGCGGCTTGTAGGTTAGTTTTGTTTTATAATAAATGCAGTAAACAAAGTTATCAGTTAAAATGAGCAATTTGGTCAATTTTGCGCTCAGGCATGGCGCCAATTTCCTAAAAAGACACACACTGCACAGCCTACGCAGTTCTGTGCCACCAATAGCCAGTAAACTGCCGGCTGCAATTGCGCCCATTCGCAGCCAGGCGACAAAAGCTGGCTACGATGTGAGCACAAATGTACCAAAGGATATTATATTGTTTAAATATGAAAATCCGAAATTCTACAAGATGCTCAACTTCTTTGGCGTGTGTCAATTTGTGTTCTGGACATATTTGTCGCATTTCGCCTTTACGACGCTCAAAGATGCACCCGTTGTGGAGAAGCCTGGCGAGGAGCTGAAATGGTATCAACGCATAAATCTGGGCGAGAACAAGTATAAAAATGGCATTACAATATGCTGTTTCCTGATAGGTGAGTAGGTACACATTAGAGTAAAGGCGGCACAGTATTAAAGATACTCCTATTCGTTCCTCAGGCTATGGCATTTTGTTTGCCGTTTGGATGTTTACGCTGCGCTCGGTGAGATTTCTCATTCTGCGCAAGGGCGGCAATAGCGTTTCCTTTGTCACCTATGGACCATTCAATCGCAATCGTATTATGACTGTGCCACTGAAGTGCATCTCAGCGCAGGAATCACGTGAAATGGCCCGCGTCCAGCTGCCCATTAAGGTGAAGGATAGGACGCTCTACTACGTTCTAGATATGCGCGGCGAGTTTCGTAATCCCCAATTGTTCGACTATACTGCAGGATTAAAGCGTCGCATTTAAAGCGTTTTGTTTGTTTTGTTTTGTTTATTTATAATTTGTAAATATACATTTGTAAGCTAATTTATAACTAAACGCGCTGGCTTAATAGATGGGCTCTGGCTTCTGTGTGAGCAGCAAGCCAAAACGCTTCTTGATGGTAATGCGCTGCCTGGAATATTTGTCTTCAGGTGAAAAACGAGCTGGATGTGCGGACAAGGTGGGGCGGCCGTCCTCCGTGCGTTTCTGCAAAGAAAAGGCAACATATTAGTTACATTTTTTATGTACAATTGCAATCAGCTACCTTTAGTGTATATATACGATCCCCATTTTCACTTAATGTGTACATTAGATACATTTTAATATGATTTATAAAATGTGCGTCTTTTTCTCAAAACAAATGTAAACACGTGTGGCATGCAGTGCTGCGCAACGATAAGTGGCGCATATCACATTGACCAAGTACAAATATCGATAGCGAAAGTAAATAGCAAGAGATTAGTTGCGATAGCTAAAGTACTAATATCGATATTTAATAGTAGCATAGCTATTGCTGCTTCCCAACACTAGTTTCGTTTATTTTAATGCCAATTGGCGCTTAATTTTGGTAAAATTTTAAATCAGTTGTATATCATGTCCAACAAAGCGGATAAGCTGCTCAAGCAGGCTATGCGTGATCAACAGAAACGCATTAGACCCGGTGAATGCCAGAAATATGTACGTTTGGTACTCGACCACGGACTGCTGCACATTCCCTGGGGCCAGGAGCTACTTGGAAAATTAAATAATACGGACTTAAAGTATGAAATACGTAGCTTGCCCGCACGCAACTGCATTATTTGGGAGCGTAATATCGGCCAACAGACGCTGGTCGCCGGCGTCGAGTTGGAAGACGCTTGGCACATGGAGCAACAGGTTCTCTTGGTCTACACTGAAACGGACTTTCAGCGCGCACTCAAGGATCACAATTTGAGCTGCATTGGTGCCAAGCTGCACGATGCATTTCCTGCACCCGATTGCCAGTTCACAGTGGTTGTGCCACGGCCGCGCCAGAGCAAACACAGCCACGAGGCGAATGCATTGATTGAGCTGCAGCTGCTGCAACATTTGCATGTGGAGCAACTGGCTCAGCCGCAATGCCAGGAGTTGCTAGCACTGCTGCTGCGCTACACTAAAGCCATAGCTGAGTTGCCATACAAGCAGCAGCGCCAATCAATTCTGGGCAGCTTTAAGAAATACCTGGCGAATGATAACAAACAATGCGTGCGCGTGGAGCAGGGCAATGGCTATGGACGCCTATGGCAGCAGCATCTGAATCGTTTGCCTCTGGTCACGCTAGAGGTGGCCGAGTCCATTATCTCGCAATATCCATGTCCCAAGCGCATGTTGCAGCACTTTGAGCAGGATCCGCAGGCAGTGCAAACGCTGGCAGATGTCAAGATCAAGCGCAGCAATGGACCACAGCCGCTGCAGTCGGAGCGAAGGATTGGCAATGTGCTTAGCAATAAGCTATATACTCTCTATACGGCCAGGGATCCGAATACTTTGATATAGGGTTTAAGTTTAAGTTGGTGGAGTGGGAGGTAGAGTAGGAGGCAGAGTTAGATTTAAAATTCAGTGTAGAGCTCCACTGAGATTGATTTAGATTAAGATTTGGGCTTATGCTAGTATACTTATACATTGATTTCAGTTAAGAAGAAAGCCTAGTTGAAAGATTGTAATACATTGTGGTCAGAAAAATAGTAGTGCGGCTGAAATGTTGCACAGCAAACATTAATATTTTGATAACTATGAACATAGATATATATAAATATCTATATTGATTTTGAAACTCATTTCAAATTGTTGTTTATTACAAAATATCAACATTTCAGTTGCACTACTATTTTTATGATCACAGCTGTAGCTAGCATCTAGGATCTAGAACCTATGCTTGGAGTGATCAGAAAAGATTGCATATATAGAGAAATTAGGAATCTAGGCTGCGGATCTTTTACATTATATGGTCTGCACTAAAAAATCAAATACATTATATAACCTACGCTATAAATACGATTATATTGATTTTAAGTAACTACATAGTAAAGCGTAAGTTAGAGATTCTCTCAAATGCATTGATGAAGAAAGGGTCTCTTTGGCAAAGGATTTGAATATATTAATGTAGCTATACAGATGCTTAAGGGTTCCATATACATTGATCTAGGCATCTAGATGGGGACTGAACTAGGAGAATATATTGATATTATATATATCATACAATTTGATATAGTTATAGCACATATTTAATGGAATCGTAGGAAAGACCCTTAAGGGTTCCATATAAATTGATCTAGGCATCTAGATTGAGGGCTGCACTAGGGGAGTACATTGATGCTATATATATCCTAAAGGGCTTTACATACATTGATATAGTTATAACATATATACACAAAGGAATCATAGGACAGGATCCTAACAGAATCCGCCTACATTATATTGATTTATATAGAATTTAGGCCGTTTATTCAGCTGCTCATTATTTTTGGTTTTTACAATCGATCGCTTAGGTGCTTAAATAATAATTAATATATACAGTTCGCTATATCATTTATCATTATATTTATATATATATATATTAAAAATCACAATATTTTTATACGCATTCCTCTCTTGCAAATGTACATCATAATTGTTTAATTAGTTAAGTTAAGTTCTAGTTTGTAGTATATGCAATCGTGAACAATTTGTTGTTGTTAAGATATATACTTCGATTTGGCGCGTAGAAAATACTAGTTTAAAATTACGATCTTACGAATTCGATTTATATAAAATAACAATATTGAATTAAAGAAAAGAAATTACTTTGAAATTGTTTTTTGTTTTTTTTTTCTAACTGGATTATGAAATTTCTGACTGCGAACTAGAAATACATATTAAATATATATAATATATAAATAATGATTGACATTAAGAGCTAAATACACATAAATAAATTTAAAAAAGAAATGAAAACAGAATTTGAGGATGGGCAGGATTTGCGTTGCCATATGTTATAGATAGTATAGTCAGTCCGTTCGCAACTCTGTGTCTAGAGCGTGGCCAGAATGCGAAAGAAGCCCAGACAGGCCGAGAAAATGGTCTGTCCGACGCCCCAGAAGAGCGCATAGATCGGTGACATGGGCAAACTGGAAGCGCAGTGGACGAACGCAATGACGGCGCTGCTGATGATGCCGCTGCTAGCGGGCGATACAAAGCCCATCACCAGGATCAGTATGGAAAAGAAGCGGCCAAATTTGTGACGCCGGAGCGTCACAAAGGCCACCAGCGCGGCGCAGGTGTGTATAAATATGGATGAGAAGAGTGCCCATAGAAAGACATGATACCACATCTCACGGAACGTGTTGAGCCTCGCCTGTGATCGTAAGCCAACCACATCGACTATCGCGTCCAGCTCATCGGTATCGTAGGGTTCGGAGTACATGACCAATAGTATCGGCAAGCAGTACGTACAGATGTATCGATAATGATGACGTATTCGTAGAATTTTGGCTACAATTGTTGGAAGTATCCTGTGATTGAGTTGCAGTTGTTGTCCTTATTATTGTTATTATTTGTTTTGTTGCTAATTATTGCTTTTCCGTTGCAGCGACTCCACGTTTTGGTCATTTGTAATTTGTTGTTGTCGTATGCAGCTGCTGTAAACTGTAGATAAAGCACAGCACATTGTTCCTAATTGTATTGAACATTATCAATAAACACCTGCAAGTGGAAATATTGTGGGAAAACAATAAACGCTTTAGTTTTATCGACCTTTTGGCCTTTCGCATGCCAACTCACACATACATACATACATATGTACACACGCACACATATGCATATACGCATATATGTTAGTTAATTTGATCCTGTTACCCGTTCCAGTTCCCGTTCCCGTTTCAGCCAGCGCTCTTAAGTCTAATATGTTTTGTTTTGCCCTTGTGCGATGAATAAATATTTTGCTTTGTTTTCGGTTTTGGGGACAGGCAAAACTAGAATCGATTAAGAAGGCCACACCAAAAAATCGCACTTGCAGCGGCAGTGTTTCACCAACTCCTAGCTAAGCATTTTGTGTTTAGCTTTTAAATGCACAGCGTGTTAGTTAATGATTTGTATTTGCATTGCACAATTGATATACGCTTGATTGATTACTAAAATGTTATGATTAATATTTCTAAATATATATATATATTTTTTTTGTTTTACTTAATGCGTTCTGTTTTACATAGCAATGAAGCTGGAACGCTTTGGTAAATGAACCAGCTCAGCTGTTTTACGAATAAATCGATATACGCCTATCGTACAATCAGTTCAGCTGTTGCTTTAATCGATTGCCGTGTATCGTTTAAGCGGCGCATCATTAGTTCGCTCGCGGGCAGCTGATTTTCGCGTTTCGTGTGTGTGTTTAATTTGTGTTTAAGTGTGCGTCTTCATGCTAGCCGGAAAAAACTTAATAAGCAACTAAAATAGTGTTTTTATAATATTAAACTAATTAAAAGTAGTGAGAACTTAATATGAATAAGGAGCAAGACTACGCTTCAGACAGCGATGAAAGCGACGAGGATTTTTGCTTGGAAAATGAACATGAAGCCGATTCCGGCGACGAAGAAGAGGAAGAGGACAGCGAAATCGAATCGGATAACGAAGACGATGCCGAAGCTGGCAAAAAACCAAGCAAAGTAGCAAAAGGCAAAAAGAAAGACAAAGTGAAGAAAAAACTGATAGATACAGGCAGCTGCGAACCAAGTGCCACACGCAGCACACGTCAAACGGAATCTAAAGAAAACGGACGCAAAGCTGCGGAAAAGGATGAATTGGAATCCGATGAGGAAGTCGACAAATCACGCTCGGATGCGCTCTGGGCTGACTTTCTGGGCGATGTCGGTGTCAGCAGCAAATCCGCCGCCACAAAGCCGAAAGAGAACCCATCGCCGGCAAAGCAGGCGCCAACTCCGCCGATCAAAGCCGTCAAGCAAACAACAGAGATTCTTGACTTTGCCGGCGAACAAGTTGTTGTGGCTAAAAGTAATACCAGTTCCAGTTCGAGTGCCAAGGAGAACCAAGAGCAGCCGGCAGCTTCAATCCCTAAATCACCAGCGCCGCGCGGCTTTGCTGCCGGCAAGCGACCAGCCGCCAATGGAGGCGGAGCTGGTGGTGGCTTAGGCTCCTTGCTCAATCAGCTGGGTAAAAAGAAGAAAATGTCCGTGTTGGAAAAGTCACAGCTAGATTGGAAATCCTTCAAGAGCGATGAAGGCATCGACGAGGAGCTGCAAACACACAACAAAGGCAAAGACGGGTGAGCACTTGGGCCTTTATTATGAAAATGTAGATTAATTGAAGTCTCTATTTCTGGCAGTTACTTGGAACGTCAGGACTTTCTGCAGCGCACCGATCTGCGGCAGTTCGAAATCGAGAAAAATCTGCGACAAACGCGGCGTCAAAACTAATTGGAAAACTCATTCTCATCCTCGCCAAACACTTTCCAAAACACACATTCACACTCGCCCTGTCCACATACACATTCGTATGTCTTTTATTTCGGATGCATGTCTAATAAGATATATAATTTTATATATATATATATATATACATATACTATATCCGTAATGCTGTTCCAAGCACTATTGCAGCATCTAATACATTCAACTCGTACTATTTTAAAATGTAAAACGCTATAAACACTGAAGAGCTAAACATATATAATTATATACCAAGAGATTAAGCGCAAGCTGTATGGACTGTAATTCCCAAATGGTTAAAGCATTAAGGATAAGGAGTGTAATATGGATTGGTCTAACTCTTTCGATTAGGAATAAGGCTGTCAGCATTAAGGACTTTGTAATATAGTTAAACTTATAATCCAAGGAATAAGGCGCTGTAATATCCAACTATTTGTAGCTGAATATGGATATACGCATCCCCAACTATTCCTCAACGCTGAAGCCTACGCGTTTGGCATCGCTGCGACTCAGATGCAGGAACAAACCGCTTAGTATGCAGCCCAGGCTGCCAAAGCCAATGCAGAGCCATCTGAACCAATTGTTGGCATTCAGCACGCTGTTAATAGATACAGATAAAGAGAGTCAAGCGCTGCGCTTGTTAATTCGTAAGCTTAACTCACGCAAATATCTTTTTGTACAGCAGCTGCGTTATATGCTCATCCAGCTGCAACGATTCTTCGATCCAAAAGAGCGGCATAGCCAAAGGACGCAGCTGCGACATGGTTGCCACATGCTTAACTGGCAAAACTTTCAAACTGAACTGCAGTCGATTATAGACAGAGAGCACTGTACCAGATAGCTGTAGATAACAAGGCAACTTGGATTCTTATGGGTTGTAATTAGAGAAGCAAATTCCTTTCTCACCTGCTCGAAGATCATTGTGCTGGCATGTTTGGCAGCTGTTGGCCAGAGCCCTTCGACTTGCTCCAATAACTTTGGATCCGCCTGATAAAAGTGCGGCAAGGAGGCCATTAAAGGCGTGCCACTGCAGCGCATTAGATCCATAGTTCCATCAGCTGGACAATCGCCGGGATAATCCGTGCAAAAGCAGTGCAAATCCGTCTCCGTCTGGAAATTATTTGATTATGATTTTGTCGTGAGTTTTTCCTTATATTTTTTACTTAGGGGTATATTATATTATATATTGATATTTTTTCTGTTTTTCTTGAAGATTTTGGAATAATTTTAATAGAGTTACGTCTGCTTCTTCTCACTTACTTTTGCCGAACCAAAGTTTAGTTCGTATCGTTGAGCTGGCAGCTTGTTGTATTTGATTTTGCCCATTGACTTGGGCGTCAGGGAGCGGCACAGCTGAGCCGAGTAGCTCCACAATCCCTGCCGCGGTTGCATGAGCGGTGCAAAGATGGTGCCATCTGTGCCGCGTAAGCGATTGCAGCTGCTGTTGCTGCTGTCCGTTTCCTGCCACACTTGCAACTGCTCAGCATCGTTGTAGGCGAGCACTTGTCCCACTGTCAATTGCTTGGAGCTGGAGGTGCGCGCCACCTTAAAGCGTCCGGCATTGGTGTGATTGCTCTGAAGGGGGAAAGGGAATCAGGTTGATTGGAAAACCTTTGATTTGCTCATTAGCGTCGACTTGCCGCGCCCATTAGCGAGAATTTGTAGTGCGTGGCGTTTATGGCCACAGCGCCGGGTACGACGCCTGCTTGGAACTGCTGGCAAATGGCCTGAACAGCGGCATGATCCA
Source organism: Drosophila anceps (assembly GCA_035045945.1). Classification (NCBI taxonomy): domain Eukaryota; kingdom Metazoa; phylum Arthropoda; class Insecta; order Diptera; family Drosophilidae; genus Drosophila; species Drosophila anceps. The sequence goes on from JAWNON010000073.1 coordinate 5,253,439, forward strand.
AGCCGCAGTTGACATCGATGCCAGCGTAGAACAGATCCTTGAACTTGGCTGTGATGAAAGCGCTTCGAGGTTGGAGAATGAGATCTAAACCCAAGGCAACAGCAGCCTGTACTTCGGCGGGCTGAGCCAGGCTAGCTATAGTCAGAAACTGGGCGAGCCGAAGTTGGTGAAATGTCGAGATTTGGGTTAAGTTTTGTACACACCTGCAGCAGTGGATGCGGCATGGTTATCAGCTCCTCTCCGCTCAGTCCCAAATCGGGTCGGAACTGAAATGTGTTGCGCATGTTGAAGCTGATTGCATTCTCAGCCTCAATGTCCACAATATCATATTTGTCTTTCCATTCGCTACAAGGCAAGAAGTGGCTATAAAATGTTGTCTATGTGGGCAACTGCTGCTTACTCATAGACAAATGGACCCACTTCCTGTAGGCGTGGCTTGCCACCGCCTTCCACATGCTGCGCATTCGTGACGTTGAAAACGTAAATCTTAAAGCTGAGTGGAAAAGGCATTTTCTCCCACAGCTGACGCGTCTCGCTGCCAGGCTTCAGATTAACACTCTAGACAAATATATATTTAATATATATATATATTCTTTATATTATCAGCTATCACAGCACTCACTCGCTTGATCAGCTGCTTGAAGAGCAGTGGAAATGCCAGAAATCCAATGAGTGCGCCCAGCAGCAGCACCACAAAGGACACAATCATTACCTTCAGATACATTTTCACCTCAGCGACTCGAACACGTTTGAGCTACTTATTTTTGAATTGTCCCCATTTAATACCTTTCGTGTGGCACAATTTGGGAATTTTTAATTTTTTTCCATCAATTTTTAATAGCTTCGATTCCCGGGCAAACCCTAAAAGAAAACTTTTGTTATTATGCGTTTGCATATAAACCAAACAAGTTGCGCCTAATTAACAGTTGACCCATTTAATTGATGCTTTTTTTTAGAGCCTCTATTAAGTAATTAGTGCATTGATTATATACAGCAGAACTGTAAACTGTATTTAGAGCATTAAATATTTAACTAAAGTGCAACAGGTGTGAAACCTAGTTTAGAGTGCTTGGCATTTAGCGAAGACAGCAACCGCTTGAGTGCGTGTCTTAGCTAGTTTACAGTGGTGGCAAATATAAGCATGTCACTTATGGAGCATGGGAGGAAATGAGATTTTTGTTTTATAAATTTTATTTTCGAGACGTTTTTTTTTTAAATTCTTTAAAATATTACATTTTTTTTGTATAGTTAGCAAAGAATAATAATAATAACGTAGCATGACTAAAGGAGAGAAGTGAGAATGCAGAGTGAGAGCAAGGATGACAGAGAGAGTGAGAGAAAGGAAGACAGATAGAGAGAGAGAGAGAGAGAGAGAGAGAGAGTGATAAGGAGAGAGAGTGCGACAGAGAGAGAGAGATCAGAAGACAGCGAGAATGAGTGAGAGAGAGAGAGATAGGAAGGCAAAGAGAGAGAGAGAGAGAGAGAGAGAGGAGGCAAAGAGAGGGAGAGAGAAAAAGAAAGAGGAGAGGGGAAGGAAGACACTGTAAAAGAGAGAGAGGATGGCAAATGGAAATAGAGAGAGAGAGAGAGAGAGAGATAGAGAGACTGGCAAAGAGAGAAAGAGGAAGGCAAATAGTAAGAGAATGGAATTCAGTAAGGGGAAGGCAAAGAGAGAAACAGGAAGTCAGAGAGAATGAGTGAGAGAGAGAGAAAGAGAGAGGCACACAGAGAGTGTGAGCGAGAGAGGTTGACTACTTATGAGGAATCGCAAAGAAGCTCGACTTAGCTTAGCTTTCAACAATATTCTCAAATATGTAGTCACCAAAGTGTCCTAGCCATATCAAAGTCTCCTCGACTTGCTATAGCCCACCAAAGAGATACATCCATTAGAAGCTTTAACTGTTTGCTAATATACACAATAAGCCAATTAAAACACATTTCGTTTCACATTTAGGCCATTTGAAGACATTTATTAATAAATTTGGCATTTGGAATATGGTCAACATAACATATAAAAGCCGCAGACACTGAGCATTTGGCTAAAACTGAAAACACATGTAAATACTAAGCTATGTATAAGCTACAGATATATGTATATATATATATTAGGTGTATAGTTAGGACGTTCAGTTATAAATATATATATATATGAATTATATACACTTCGATTCCACTAAGAAAGCAAAACTAGATAAACTAAATGAAATTTGTACAGTTCTCAATATGTTGAAGATACGCAGATCTGAATATGTATGTGTAGATCGGTATATATGTATATATATGTACATATATACTACATAGAGTTTGTATATGATGAAAATCAGTCAAGATTGGGCTTGAGTGGGGAAAGTACACACACGCAGAGAGAGAATCGTAAAATAAGTTTGGGGCTCTAATCGAGTTCCACCTCCTTGAAGAGCGTTTGGCTTTCTGCTTCGCGTGTGAGCGGCATGGCAGCCTGATCCTCGTGCAGCTCAACAATCTCCAACTCCTTGAAGGATGTTTGGCTAATGGCCTCGCGTGTCACGGGCTCCTCCATGACCTGTTCGCTGGTGGGCGGCAGAGACATGCCAGTGGAGAGCATGTGTGAAGCTGAAGTGCTGCAAAGAGAAAGAAATCAAGAGATTAGTCAACTATTTATAGTCAGTGGCCTATCTAGACTTACTTCAAGGAGTAGGTGGAGCGATAGAGCGGCGGCGGCGTATTCATGCGCACTGCAGCATACGCGGCCTGTGGATGAGCGCTGGGATGATAGACGAAGGCATACTCATTGAGCGAAGTCAAATATGAGGGCGGCGGCGGTCGATGCTGAAACTCTGGATAGAGATAGCTGCCCGGAAGCAAGCGATTCGTGCAGTGCGGACTATTGCAATTCCTGCAGGTCTCCATGCGCCGGAAGCAGGGGCAATCGTCCACATCGTCGGGCAAACTGAGCCGCCAAATGGCGCCCGAAATGACCAGCAGCGAGACGCCAATGCCAATCATCAGCAGCGCCGCGCTCAAATACTGCGTCGAGTGCTCAATCAGACCCGTCGAGCCCAGCACAATGCCGCCCAGCGTGCAGGCAACGCCGCCCAGCGCAAAGATGCCAATGACAAAGGGCAGCGAGGGTCGCGCAAACCATTTGCGAAAACTGTAGCCCAATGGAGCGCCGCCCAGCTCAACGCTGTCCGTAGCGGCGCCGGCCGCCATAGCGGACATGTTCAGGTTGGTGCTGGCCAAAGTGTTGGCCACATCGCCGCTGCCACCGGCCAGCGGTACAGCCACGTCCAAGAGCGTTCTGTAAGCAAAAAAATGGAAAATGCACTGTGAGAAAAAACGACTAGAGCTGAGGGTTGGGCTTGATTGATAAAATATATAGCGTTGGATGAGACTAGGTTTTTTTTTTCAAAACATATAGAGATTTTAGATATATAAATGTTTCCGCTACTATTTTTATGTAAATATATTTCCTTTGCAGTACTATTTTTATGAACACGAATATTCTTGATATTCCTTTTATTCCAATTGACTTTCTCTCAACATTTCTCGCAGTGCATTAAATTAATCTCGACATTGACTACCTGAGCTGAGTTGTTGCTCAGGTAGCTAAGGTCTAGTTGCTGCAGCTCACATTACATCATAGGTCCAGAGGATCCTTTGCTCAGCCACATGTTACGCAGCGTCCTTTGCACTTCTGCCCTAACTAAGCATACTTCGCTCGTACTTGCCTCGCCCCTGCTCCGCACTGCTGCCCTTTGTCTGGCTTTCAAATCTATGATTTAGAACGCACACAGAAAACATTTGTTGTCCAGTTTGTGCCTGCATAAATTGTCGAAAGAAAAATAAAACAACAATCTTTGAGCTCGACACATTGCACCTGCCTCTGTCCTGACTCAGACCCTGATCCTTACACACACACACACACACACACACACACACAGCCACACTCAGACACATACATATCCTAAGCATGCCCCTCGCTGTGCGTGTGCGTAGCCCATTTGATTTTTAGAACTACTTGGCAGCTGTTTCACATTTGATTTGCTGTTTGGTTATTGTCTTCGTCTCTGCTTTGTGTCTTATCTTTTTGTATCTTTTTTTGGCTGTCAGTCGGACAAAGGCATGCCATGCCCCTACTATTTACATTTCTTATATTTAAATGCCAGCATAAACTAAATAGGAATTGTTTATTGTTTAATTGCGCCCAGCGAGAAATATTAAAACTCTATAAAAACTATGAAATCGGCTGCTTTAAGGTGTGAAAAAAAAAACAAATTTTGGTTGCATCGTTAAACCAAATATGCGCATAAATCAAAAGCTGACGGGCTGACGGCCAGGAAGCATTCAACAATAAAAAAAAAAAAAACAACTTAAAGGAAAACGTTTGAAAAGCCCTCCAAAAAAAAGTGAAGAACATAAAAATGGGGTTGTGGTAGGGGCTGAGGCTGGAGCTGGAGGTGGAGCTGACAGCGAGTCAAACGCTCGAGATTTCATTTAATTACAAACGCCCAACAGCTGCGGGCACCGAGCATTGAATGCGACGCTCCGATCAGCGGTTCCCGTAGACTAATTCAAAGACAAAACGCGTCACACTCAATTGTCTGCAATTTGTCATACGAAATCTAAAAAATAAAAGAACAAGAAAATGCAGTGGAACCCACAGAAAATGTATAAAAAAACTGAAAAAAATTTAACATTAATTAGGCTGCTGAGCAAATTGGAATGCTCCATAAGCAGTTGGGGCGAAGTTAGCTAGGTGATGTATGATGTGACGTGAAAGAATGTTGAGTATGTTGGGAAGAATGTGAATATGAACCGTATTTTATAGAACTTTAGATATAGAGTTGAAAAAAATAAACAAAGTTTGATATGTCTTTTTGTTTATTCCAGTCAAATTTAGTTAAACTGCCTAAGAAATTACTAAAATATTCTTTATTATCGGCTATTTGGGTAATTTATATTTGAGAATTTAGTTTTCTATATAAAAACTAAAAATTTGATGGATCAGAAGTATCTCAGTTGTGTATATGATGCAGTCAAAATATCTATATATTTTATGTAGTATTTCTCTATACTTCTAGCCACAAAAGTTGCTATATTTTTTTTTTATTATGAGCAAATTCCTTGAGAAATATCTATATAAAATAGAAAATATAATAATCTGACTTTGAAATTGAATATGAACTTATCTCAATCAGACCTAAAGTTTATCTTTTTAATAACTTCTTTGAGATATTTCTATAGAAGATTTGTATTATCATAATTTCCATTAAACTTATTTGCATCTATTTGATAGAACAAAAGTTTTTATGAAAACAAATTTCTGTTGATTTTATTTATATTTTTATGTTGACGTAAGAATTCTTTCTTATATTTGTATATCAGTTATAAAATATTGGTTATACCAAGCATTTTAATTTCTACTTATCAATAGAAAAAGGTTTTCTGAGCACATATTTTATGACTAATTTTTATATATAATTTCTAAAGCCAATCTGCAACTAAATTGTTGAAACTTCTCTCATTTCTTTCATAGAAAACTTGCATAAAACGCGACATTTGTTTTTTTTTTCACATAAAAGCTATGTGATATGTCATCATATATGTATATAGTAGCTGGTTTATATGAACTGCATACACAGTTAAGCTCAGCTTATCAAATTTGTAACTGAAACTTGTTTTTATCAAATAAATATATAAATATGTATATATATATATATATAAAAGCAGCTACTTCGCGCGATTATAGTATCACATATATTTAATAATACAGAAAAAAGTATATGTATATATATATATTTATATCAAGTCAAGTCAACAATGTAATACAAGCCACAGAAAATGAGGGAAAATAGTAAAAAAAAAGAAGAAGCTGACTTGACAGTTTATGTATGTAATTGGGGCGTGAAGAGAGAGAGAGAGAGAGAACAATTTGATATAATACCAAAGCGCAGCTCTTTTGCCTTGTTAAAAGTTATTTATTAATAAAAAAATATATATATTTATATATATTTCTGTTGTAAACATTATGTATGTCGCGTATTGCCACACTTATTTATGACATTTGTAAGTTGTCAAAACAAACAAAAAAAAAAAAAAGAAATAAATGCTGATGTATGCTGTCTGGCCGTACATCACAGAAATGATGGACATACATCGCGCTGGCCATGCCATAAATTTGATTCAGCTGTAAAGCGCATAATTCAATCAAAAACTTCATTTACAATTTGCAACACGTACGAAATATAAAAATATTCAAGAGTTCTCTCGCTGCATTTGCTGTTCGTATCTTTCAGATACTTTAGTTGCGAGCCCGCCTGTTCGGGCCCATTGCAATGGCTTTAATGCTGTCTATGGCTAACTGTTTGAAATAAAAGTTCGATCATTTGTCAGCTAGATCGTTAGCTAATGAAGCGACACGAGCCACACAGCACACAAAGATACATTTCTTTATATATATAGAGAGAAAAAGATACTTAGATACAATATTCGTTTGCCTCTGCTGCAGTGTGGCACTTGTGACTTATGTGCTAGCATCTTGACACCGCCAGCATTTTTAATGACACCCTTCAGCTACACACACACACACACACACACACACTCGCACACTCGCCTAATTTATGTGTGTGTGTGGCATTTATTGTTATTCGAATATGTTTGCTGCACTCTCGCCGGCTCATAAACATTTCTCGTGTTGCTCGGTTTCAGTTTCGGTTTCTTCCACTCTTAAGCTCAATCAGCGCGCATTGAATTTGAAATGGGGCAGCCAAGCGCGATGCTGCCACAGATACCTCGCCCACTGTGCCACATGCGGCAGCAAGGTATATGCCGAACAAATAAAACGGCTATAAACGTGCTTGAATATCGTATTCGGCTAAAGATAAAATTTAATGTGTCTATCGAAATTTATCGATAACTTGATTATTATCAGGTGAAAAGATCAATTGAAATATTTCGTTCTGATGCAATTTATTAAAGAAGGTTGTGTCTTTCTCGAAACGTTGATAGAGTTATATAGATATTATGTAAGGTCTGCATGTTGCATTGTAATTCTAGACGTGGGGCAGGCGTAAATCTTATCAGCTCAAGACATTGAGCTGAGGAGTGATGTGTAACTCAAGCCTATTGCTGTGTGAGTATAACCAAACAGAAGTAGGCTGTGTTGAGTCCATAAAGCGTATAGATTCCTGATCTGTAGCACTTGTCGAGTCGATCTAGCTCTATCTAACCGCTGATCTCGGGATATATAAGAGTGTTGTACATGGTTTCCTTTATGAGATAACTTTAACTTTTATGATAACTTTTGCAGTAGAAACAGCAGTTTGGAAAGTATTTTTCAGTCGAACACAGCCGACTAGAGCGAGCAATCTTACGTTTATTTGCATATATTACACATTAATCATTTGGAAATATCAATAATGAATATAGAAAAATTCAAATCAAAATACTCTAGCTCAAGTGAGATAATTGAATTTGGAATCTCAAGAATCTAATGAGGTAATGTGAAATTTAGTTCATCTATACAGACTCCGCTCACCTGTGTAGTCCAGAAAATAAAGTAATTATGAGTTAATTATATATAAAGTGTTAGAGGTAGCTAAGTGACCCTTTCGCAGATCTATTATTATAGGGTATTTCATGTGAAGTAGTTGATATTGGATTGCGTAGCACAATCTCCGCAGCGACTTCCGTTGCAATTTGGCTGTCCTATTGTCTGTCTGCAAGATCCGACTCGAGACTCGAGACTTTCTTTGCCGCGTCATTAGCCACAACGAGCGCATTAAGCCACTTGCTGCTTGCTGCTTGCTGACCCAATTTTCAATTTGGCTCTCTAGCAACAGTTGGCTGTCATTAGGCATAATTACTTCCCTAATAGCATTTGCTGCTTTTGGCCAGGTTATTTCTTGTCTCTCTCTCTCTCTCTCTCTCTCTCTGTCTGTGCGTACTGTTAAAAACATTTACATTGCGCATGCGTAGCCCAAAACACTTGACCAGTTAGCGCTCTCTCAGCAGCTGAGACATAATTAAGAATGCCATTACAGTAAAAGCCGTCAGGCAAAAGACAATAGAAGCCGTAATTGGGTGCCAAAAAAAAAACAAAAACTCAAGAAAAACTAACAAAATAAAGTAAAATAGGAAATGCGTAAATGTTATAAAAAAATAAAAAAAAACGTCACGCCACGTCTGTCTGTGCGTAATATGTAAATGTACTTAAAAAAAAAAAAAAACACTGAAATTAAAAAATTCTCGTTTGAAATTAGCCGACGCGGCCTGTGAGAAAGGCGTCAACCTCAATCGCTATTCACGTAGTCACAGTACAAAGTATGATTAAAAGTCAATTAGAATTATTAGGCATAAATTTGGAGCTTAGAAGATCCTCCTCAGCTGCTGCCGGACAGAAGAAAACGTAAAATGTAAGCGGCTTAGGCCATAAATCGCGCTGGCTATTGTTTACAGCTTAACTGGGCCTACGGCCTGACCCAGTCGAGCACGAGCTCGGTGTGTGCATGTGTGTAGGCTACTGTTTATCCCCCCTTTGGAGCACTAGAAGAAAAATGATGATGAGCCTGATGCCGTCTAAGGTCTAAGAGCCCAGCCTATCATTAAACAGAGCGGACTCTCGGCACACACACACACACACACACACACAAAGCGAGCCAGCGGTTCTTTTGCTTCTTCTTCTTCTACGTCTCTACTCTAATGAATGCCCACATTAAGCTGCACTTAAGCTCGGTTTGAGACATAACTGTACTGCAACTAATGGATTTCTTTCTTTAGATATATCGAAGAATATACATATATATATATATATATATATATATATATATATATATATATATATATGTATGTATGTGTGTGTATATATCATTAGATATTTGAAAAAGCCCTAGCTGCTGAGCTGTGTGTTGGCCTGTTTGTCTGCTGTTAGGCTTAGGGCTGTTTAGCAAATTTGTTTAGCAACCCTTAAGGCTAAACACTTGAAAAATATTATTAGTGAGCAACTGGAAACGCGGTAGCTGAAGTTGATTGCCCTATGATCCATTTCATATACACTAGCGACGGCTAACAACAAATTGCTGTTGCGCATGCCGAAAGATATATGGGAATATATATAGTATTTGTGATTATTAATGGTGGCTTTAGGGAATACTATATGTTTTTCTTATACTTTACTTAAATTACTTTAACTACACAATATAATCAATTTGCTAAAAAGTTTTTACTCTTTGCAAATATCTTAAGATTCATAAAATAGATTTTAGTCTTCGAAATCTTAGAATGTCTTTTAGTTACAAATAGCAAAAAGCGTCAACAAAAATGTGAGCAATGTCATATGAATATATCATTCATAGAAAAAAATTGTTGATAGTCAGCCTAAATATATCTTTTATTATTAAAAATCTCTTTGTTTGCTTTTGACAACAGAGCTTTTAAAGCAAGTTCAAAAAACTTAAAGTACTTGCTTAAACTCAATTTATGATAGCTTCAAGAACTTTTTAGCCTTTTGCGAACTTTTTGAACTTTAGTAAAATTTATTTAAAAATTAAACACAAAAATCTCATAATGTTATGAGCAGTTATTTGACTCTCTATTTACACTCTAGAATATCTATATTTTATATAATTATTTTTAAGCGTATTCAGACGTCAACAGTTCAAAGTCTTTTCATATTTTCCAAAAATTTCAAAGTCAATTTTTATTTGCTGCCTGCCCTCATGGCTGCATCTGTCTGATAAAATATGCCAGGCCAAACGAAAAAAAAAAAATAAAGTAAAATTCAATTTTGCTGTAAAGTGCGTGCGTGTGTGTGTGTGTGCGTGTGTGTGGGGGTTTGTGGATTGGGTCCGGTCTTTGGATGGGATTTGGGGTGGCTGTGACAAAACGCTCGAAGGTAACAGCATTTATTATCAATAAACGCCAAAGGCCATTCAAGAAAGGGGCGAGAGACTTCTAAAAATCAACTTCAAGTTTAAAAAAAAAAAAAACCCAACGAGACGAAGATCTGTGAGTAATGAGCATTTTATGGGCTGATGAGTTTTGTAGTAAGTGTGTGCGAGTGTGTGTGTGTGTGTGTGTGTGTGCGTGGCACAGATTAAAGACGCAGTTATATGATACTTCGGCCGCAGGGACTTGTGAATGGGGGCAGGTTTCTCTGCTCATTCATCAGGATGTGCGAGGACATAAGATTATAAAGCAGGCCAGGCCAAGCCAGGCTAGTTAAGTGTTCACTGTGTGGTGACGAGCGAGACGACCACAAAACTGAAATTCAAACTGACTATTGATGCGACTTCCTCTGCACACAGCCAACTTAAACTCTCCCTCTCTCACTCTTGTGGTGTCGAATGACAGCGTCAAGAATGCCGCACTGAAAGGTGAGTTCAAGGAACGAAAAACTCTGATGAACACAATTCGTGCCATGGCACTAAATAACAAATAAAAAAAAACTTCAATTCGAACTCTAGGCCCAATTCTTTGACTGTGCACTCAAGCGTTACACTCTCTATCGATTTTTATGTGCACAACAAACACACACACACACACAGAGCAGACACATTACATTGTCAAATTATATTGAACTCTCGTTTTTGATTTGTTTAGGCAATGTTTTTCCCTTTTCTTTCACGTTTTTCCTCTGAATTGTGTTCTTGAACTTGTTGCCAATGTTTGTTTCTTATTGAAAATTCATATTTTCTGATATGCAGCACAAACAATTGTTTCAATTAACTCTCAAGTGCTATTTAATGTTGTCATAGATACCCTGTAAACAATTAAAGTGCAGCTTATGAATGTAGAACAGTTTGAAGTGTGGTCATTTAGTTGGGTCTCTTTATCTAGAACATGTCTTTATTATTATTACTATTATTATCTTTACAATTGTTATAATAGCAGTTGAGTGTGCCATCTAGTTTTACTGAAAATTTCATAGTTGTAGCTTTAATAATACTGAACTTATTTGTTAGTTGGAGTTATTTGAGTATAAGCAAAGCTTCTCCATTATTTGAATTCCATAAACTTTCCTATGTTCGCTCAAAAAACCTCTCATATAATTTATTATATGTATGCTACATATTTTTAAAAAGTATATTTTAAATATTTTCACTTTAGTAAAAGCCAACATAATTTTAAAAATATTTTTTGAAAGGTATCTCTCAGTCAGTCATTCACATTGCTTTTAACATTTCTCAGCGCTATCAAAATGCATTTCTGACAGCAAATATTTGACGGGTGCGCAGCGTAAATGTCATAATTTTTCCTTTTTATGATCTTTGTGGTCTCTTGGCCATATAATAAGACTATATACTATAGTGTTTCCATAGGCTTGCTAAGGGCAACTCGCCTTGGCATCTTGTTAAAGCTGCTAAATTGCTGTCGATCACTTTTTCTTTTTTGATTTTGATTTCGTGGAGTGTCTCGTGTCAATCGTCTCGTTTTTTATTTCTATTTCTACTTCTTTTTTTTATAGTGTTTTTTAATTGGCTTTGTTACGTTTTCCTTGACCCATCAAAAAACCGGGGGCTTGACTAATGCCTAATGCAGGTGTCCATCAAATATTTCTTGCCGCTTGGATCGAGCGTGGCTAATCACAATTGTAAAACTCACAAACATTACGAGAATTTCATGTGCTTCTGTTTTGAGTTCATTAATCAAAGTCGTTTATTTTAATTAATATTGTATTTCTTTTTTTTCTTCTGGTATTATTTTTAGTTAAAACTTGCCTAAAAATAGTTTTTTTTTTTTTTTTTTTTTTTTGGGCTCTTTTAACTATGACAATTAATCAAAGATATTTTCTGGCCGTTGTTGTTGTTGGACATGTTCCATGTTCTGTTGGGCTGACAAAATTTATGCGCCACTATTAATTTTTATGTTTCTAGCACGAAATTCCACGAATTGATGAGTTAAGTAAGCATGTGATGGACTAGAGAGATACCCTGTATGTGTTTAGGTGAGAGCTTATGGGCGGCAAAAATGTTTGATAAACTTTGTTCAATTGAAGTTTCCTGAATATTATAGACATTTTTCTTAATAGGAAATCTTCTGTCTATAATCGAAGGATGAGTAAAGAAAATTGATCAGGTTTTCATGTTCGATAATCGATAGTCACAATGAGCTATCAAAAGAGACTACAGACTGTGACTAAGCGATAACTTTTTGTCAATTTCTTTGGGTATAAAGTTTACCAACTTTACAGTATTTCTATCTTAGCCAAGTCTTAGCACTAACTGGACAATATACCCAACTGCACTCACTGCTACAGGGTATGTACACATACAGCTTTTGTGATAATCGCTGAGGCCTTACATGTGACATGTTAAACAGCAGCAACAGCAACAACAGCAGCAGCAGCAGCAGTTGTGCCCCTCGCAGTGGCAGAGGCAAGTACAAGCGTCTGGTCGTATCTTTAGCTTTATGGAATTCCTCTCGTGTGCATATCAATGTCAGTTAATCTGCCCAATAAGGCATAAAGTGGAGTGGCATAGAGTGCCGACTGCCGACTGCCGTCTGTCGACTGTCGAGTGTCGTGTGTCGAGTGTGGCTGCCCTTTAAAGACTCGCCAAGTACTGGCAGCAAATCTCTGCTCCAGTTTCTTTGGCTTGTGCAAGGGAGGAAGAGCATTTGCCTGTGCGTGACATGATTTTTGTTGAATGATAAAGTTTTATTTCTGGAGCAGCAGCAGCAGCAGCAGCAGCAGAAGAAAGAGGAGGAGCTGTAGCAGCAGTAGGCCTAGCGGCAGCATGCCAATTATAATTTTAAATGCGACTGTCAAACTTTCGGTTTCAGCGAGACGGCCACATCGAGTGGCTACTGTAACAGCGCCTCGTCTGACCAGGCGAGGCCAGACAGTAGCCATTTTTAATGGTCACTTCCTGAACGATTTCTGTCTGTGTGGCTTTGGCTGCCCTTTGGCTACTGCTGTCATTTTAGCGTCTGTTTTTATGTCAGTTTTTATGGCACATTTCGTAAAGAAAAGAGAAGAGGATGATGAAAATGAAGTTACCTGCGTAGATGATGATGACCATGCGGATGGGTCAGACCCATGGGTCGCTGCTGATAGTATTGATGATATTGCAGCTCGGGATTCGCATTGAGAAAGGGTGAAGTGGCTGCCGCGCTGGCCATGGCATTGGCTGCTGCCGCTGCCGCCGCCGCCGCCGCTGCATTATGATGATGATGATGATGAGAGTCGAGGAAGATGGCCGTATACTGTGGCGGATAGCTGCCAACAGGTGGCGCTCCATTGGCAGCAACTGTGGCGCCAGCGCCTGCAACTGCAACGGGATTGTTGTTGCACTTGCTTTTATTGCTGCTCTTGCTGTGCGACTTGCGGCGCGTGCGCTTGCTCTGGCGGGAGTCGGAACGAGAGCAGGCGCTCGTATTGAGCGCTGCAGTTGCGGGTGGTGCAGCAGCGCCAGCTGCAGTCGATGTGAATTGCAGCTCACTGTAGATGCTCGACTCGAGCATGTTGCTCTCGGATGTGGTGCGATTCAAGATGAATTGTTCAAATTCGTTATCCTCCTCCACAGAGAGGCCACATTGCTGTCGATGCTGCTGCTGTTGCTGTTGCTGCTGCTGCTGCTGCTGCTGCTGCTGCTGCTGTTGTTGTTGCTCCAACAGCGCTGTGCATTCGGCAGACATTTCCTCATTTCCATTCGGATGCGCTGCATCAATGTCATGGCGACTGCGATGGAGGCTGTTGCTGCTCTGACTGCCGCTAATCACAATTTCCGGTATGACAAATGTCGAAATTGGCTGTGGCGGCGGCTGATGTTTTCTTTGTTCATGGCTCATGGCGCCCAGCATGGTGCCGTTTTCAAACACAATTGTAGGCGTGGCAGCCATCACTAAATTAGCACAAATACACTTGGCTCCTGCAGCTCGTCAGCACTATGTATGATTAAAATTTTAATTATTTTCGGGTCCCTAACTGCGCCTGGCCCTGAACTTATAACATTTTGAAATTTAATTTTGCACAAAAAAACTTGTTATGGATTTTTTTTCCTCCAGCTTATTTATGTAGCTCGACTTTCGCCTGTACGCGCCAAATTTTTACGCACACGAGTTTCGCAGCAATCAGCTTTTTGCTTGTGTGAACGGATTTTGCTCCTACGCTGCGTGCATGAACCGTCTCGGTGCGCGTACCGCCAAAAACTGATTTGTATTGTTGATACGTTTGTTGTGTTTACGGCTTCTGGTTTTTCAACTTCAGTCGCTCTCTCGCTCTCTGGCTTGTTTTGTTCGTGACGACGCCGACGTCGCTAATGGTTCTCTCTGGCATTAAATAACCACCACCACCAACACCAACACAGTTGACTTGAACTTCGTTCGCTGCATCTCATTGACGACGTCACTAATGCTGCTGCTGCTGCTGTTGCACTCTCGATAGCAACAAGAACAACAACATCAGCGCATTGCGCTCACGCACTAACACTAGCAAGAAACACCCTCGCCCTCACACTCCGTTGCAAAGATGTTCGACGAGTTTTCGGGCTCCACAGTTCGTGTGCGTTTGCTCTCTGCTCTTCCTCTCTTTGGTTTGATTGTTGTTTATGTCGCTCTCGCTCTCTCTCTCTCTCTCTCTCTCTTTTGTCGTTCAGGAGCGCATTTTTACTTTGGGCGCATTTGTGGTGGTAAGTGCATGTTGTTTGAACTCATCTGCAGTCGCTCCTGCGCTCGTCGTTTCACACTTTGACTAAAAGAACATTTACATGTGGAAAACAGACTGTTCGAGCGCCCCTGTTTGGGCCCGCATATCCCACAGCTCTGCCTCTGCCGCCGCCTCTGCCTCTTCCTGGCAACTCAGTTTTGAACGAAAAGAAGAAAACATAAAATGAAGCCAAACAAGAACTGTGACCAGGAAGGGACAGCCTGGCTCTCCAAATAAACACCACAAAATCCCAGTGTGCAACGAAAATCTATCTGCAAGATTCAGATACACAAACGGTTTTTGTGTGTTGAATGCCGCATTACACATTTTTTTTTTATATATATGTATTTATTTCTATTTTTCTTTTTTTTTTTTTTTTGGCGAGGGTGAAATATTGTTTCAATGAAATCTACTCTTTATAATAGAATATTATTTCTATTATTTGTCTTATTTTTTTAACTCTGCTATTCTTCAGGTTATTTGCAATTGTATCTTTTGGGTTTTTTGTTGGCTGCCTTTTCAGGCATTTAATTAAAATGCAACGTAGAACAAACAATATTTGAATTTCTGTTGGGTCACTTCAGTCTTGGCCTCAGCTTGTTGTTGCTGTTGTGAACTTGGAAAGCTTTTCTGTTGCAATTCGAGTGGCACTTCACGGAATAAAAGCGAATAGCACAAATATTTGCCATTATTTTTAAGTTACTTTGAGTCTCTTCTGTCGAGGGTCCACACAAACAGAAACACAAGCACACAGAAAGCTAAAGCTTTGAAATGTTGATTTAAGACGCATCTTTGGCTAAGATTGAGCCTTATTAGCTTAATGGCTATTAGGCTAATAACTCTTGTATCGCAGCACTCGGCGGGCAGCTGAGCGCCACTCGAACTAACATGAAAAGTAAAAGCAAACTTTTCAGCCAATATCAAAGTCACGGCGTCTGCACATTTTGGACAATTACCAATCTGTTCAGACACGCATATGTCTGCCATATAATTTCAAATTTTGTTGCCTGTTTTTTCCAATTTTTTTTTTGTTTTTTTTTTTTTTGGCAATAGCCCTGCAGACAAAATGTGGCTTAATCATAAGATACAATACGCTTGCGCAAATTAGCCGAGACTTGAAGCCGAATCGCCAGTTGCTGCAGTGGCTGACCCTACCCTTTAAAAGCGACCCTTTTTAATACCCTGTTAGCTTAAAATGGTGGTGGAGGTTAGCTTGAATGATGAGGAAATTGATGCAGATACTATATTTTATAAATATTTCTTAAATATTTTTATTTGGTAAATATATAATGGTAGATTGATGAGACTGCTTTGAAGTCTTGGTATCAGCAGCCAATCAAAGGCCAAAAGGGGGTCGAATTCAGAAGCTAAAATATAGGAGAGTTAGTTAGTTAGCTGAAAATTATTGTGATTAATGAAATTATCAAAATGTGTGTATATTTTTTCTATTTTAGGTTCCGTCATTTGATCTCACGATATCTAAAAGTTAGAGCTGTGAAGCTTAGTCTACTTATACTTTACTCTTCTCTTCTTAAATACTTAACATACAGATTATGGCTTTTTAACAAATATATATTTTAAAATTATATTAAAATTAATTAATTTGGGAACTGTAAATCCAAAGGATTGGCTCAACTTGCTGCCAAGAATCCCAGAATCTCTTTAAGTTAGTGCTCAAAGTTAGGTATAGGCAGATTATGTTTACTGTCTGCCAAGACATTTCTCTTTGCATTGAAGTCGGAGCTCGGAAGTTTGGTGTGTTCAGGGCTTAAATACTCTATGCCCCATCAGGAATCTATAAAATAGCTTAAGTAATATATTTTTAATAATTCTAAAATGTAGTTGAAATAGAACTCTGAAATGCAAAATTTATAGCCTACAATTCAGGCAAACTTGCTGCCAGGGAGTTTCCAGTTTAGCAATCAGATTTTCACTTAAAAATTTCAGATTTTGATACAAGATAGAGTAAACATTTGTGTTTCTTTATATCAAATTGTTATTCCTTTTCTTTGTTTGCCAATTTAAAGTTAATTAAAAATTCTAAAGAATAAAACCTTTCTGTTTGGCTTTTTAGCTAACTTCAGTTACGTCATTCGGGTATCTCTAAGTCGATCAACTAAATGTGTTTAGCTGTTTATTTAATTTTATTTTCGTGTATGTTGTCTGCATGTTGTGTTCTGTTTTGCTCCTCTCCTCTCCTCTCCTTTTTTTTTTTTTTTGGACAAGCACGCGCTCTGCTCATAATTACCAATTAGATGCTTTTCAATTTTTCGCTGCGGCCAGCGCTCAACACGTTTTCGGCCATGGCCAAGTTGATGGATGGTTAGCTGGCTGCTTGGTTGGTTAGTTGGCCGGCTGGGTTGGCTGTTTGGCTGTTTGGCTGTTTGGGTAGAGACTCCTTCATCACTAAGCCCTGGTCCGTTGCATGTAGTACTTAAGTTGCTGTCTCATGGCATTTTTTTATATTTTGTATTTTTTTTTTTTTTTTGTTTTTGCTGTGGTCACGTTGCATGCAACACTTGGACTCGGATAAGTTGTACCTGTCTATCTTGTGATGGGGCTGCCACATGAGTTGGCATTTATGCTTATCATATTACGAGCCACAAACCACAAACATTTCATTTTGATAGCGGAAATTTGAGCAACTCTATCGAGTTTCTTTAGTTTAGTTTAGTTTAGTTTGGTTTGGTTGCTTCTTTTCCATTTTTTTTTTTTTTTCAAACTTGTTATCAAATGTTCTACAGTTTCCGGCTAAAATGTTTCCGCTAGTGTCCAAAACTGAAAAAGAACCAAAAGAAATAAGAGAAGTAGAAAAAACCCGTACTTCACAAAGTCTCAAACGAACTGTGAAATTTGCATTTCCGTGGCGTGTTTCTCAGCTCCAGTTGATTCGGAATTGTTGAATACTAAATGCAAATTTATGTTAATCATAAACCAAAGGCAACAATCAATGCGTCGCGACGCCTGAGTTTTGTAATTGGCACAAATCGTATTATTAGCTGCTTGATTAGCCTATAGTCTATGGCTAGCATTCAAGACGAGTAGCAGTTGCTGTCATTAGCATAGCATTTAGCCAAAATAAACATCGCATACTCGAACGCATTCACAAAATGCATATATATTTATATATATGTATATATACATATATATCCTATTTTGTGGCCAAGTGCAGCTTTACAAATAACGCACTGGCCAGTCAGTGTTAATTTGAAATACCCTGTAATGATTGATGTTTACAAAGAGGGATTTGATTAGCTTGAATTTGATTATAGATAGATGGAATAGTTGTTTGAGTGGAGTTGCTCTAGGTATAAGCGATATGCAAGGCAGTTTAAGGATGAGCTACTATCGCGCGCTTATCGCTTGGGCGATAACAAAGCATATGTTCTTCAGTCTCTCAGTATTTGCTAAGTAATTACAAAAGACATATTACTAGAGTATACTCAACTTAGCTGTAAAGTGTTTCACATTATTGCTTGGCAGCAATCTCTCTTTATCGAATTCTTATGGGGTATATTTCAGTGGAGCATACCCTGCGCTGAGCCTTTCATTGTTTGCACAGCCTCCTCAGCTGCAACGCATTTGCCGTCCATTGGTCAACATTTGTGATAAACGCTAGAATATTTCTATCTTTTCATCTTTCTATCCGTATAGAACTAACTATATATTTGTATATCTGGATATATATGTATCGGGCGATGTGTTTATCCAGCGCGTCAAAGAGTTGGCGCGGGGGCAATTGTGACTGAGTCAATTTGTTTATTTTGTTGCCATTTGTTTGTTTATTGCTGCGAGGCATAGCACAACACGTGAATGTGTGTGCATGAGAGTGTCTGTGAGTGTATGTGTGCTATCTATATGTGTGTGTGTATAGTAAAAAGGGCCACTCGAGCTATTTGGGCAAACCTAAAACAACAACAACAACAACAACAACAGCAAAGCGATCTATGTACATTTTTATGATGCTGCTAAAAATGTTGAAAACATTTTTACCTTTTGATCTTGCACAGTTGTCGTATCTGTTGGATCGACTCACTCTCGACAAAAAAATAAAAAAATAGTAATAAAAAGAAGAAGAGAGAGAAAAAAAATCAACTCAAACAACATTAACGCCGCGGCAGCGCCCCCGCCTGCATTGCATTAGCATCAAATTGATTTTTCATTAGCTTGTGCCGGCCAAGCGGCTTGTACCAAGCTCCCAACTCTAGCTCTAACTGACTATGGCTGTAGCTGTAGCTGTGAGTATCTGTAAATGTATCTGTAGCTAGCTGTATCTGTAAATGTATCTGTATCTGTTTCAGTTTCCATGGGCTGCTCATAAAAAGAAAAAAAAAAAAACAAAAATCAAGTTCGATACTTTTTGGAGCTGAACTTGCGGCAACAAACTGTGCACAGCGTGCGCTGTAAATGCCATTAATATGATTGGGAATTTAATTTTTTTTTCTATTTCTTTTGCTTCATTTGAGGCGTTTTTTGTTTTCGAGAAATGCATATTTGTGTGGGTTACATATTACATATTAGATTAGGCCTCATTGATAGCTAAGGGCAGGCTTTAATGAACTTGTTTTCCATTTCGAGTGTGTGCAAGGTCAATGTAATTAATGTGCATATGTGTGTGTGTGTGTGTGTGTGTGTGTGTGTGTGAGTGTGTGTGTGTGTAGCTCAAAGTTAAATACATTGTATAATTGCCAAGATACTTTGCACATGTGGCTGACTGATAAATTAGCTGTTAAAATTAGCTTAAACCAAATATATTTTTTCGGAATTTCAGTGAACATCGAAAATTCTTATGAAAATATATAGTAGCTGTATGCATTGAGGTATATGATGATTTAGTTAGCCAAAAATGTTTGTATATAAACACAAGTTTTGAGAATTGATTGAAATTAATACCAGACGCTCTATAAAATGTGAATGTTAAATGTAAATAGAGAAGGTGATCTAAGATTTTACGAGAGCGTAAAGTGGAAGAGTGTAAAATTTTTTGAGCGATTTATGTTTGCTGCTAGAGATCCAGAGTAAAGCAAAAGATACATACATGTCTTTAGTATTAAGAGTAAAGAGAAGGAGAGAGTAAACTTGTGTGTCGATAGATGTTCTGGCTGCCACATGGGCTATGAGTAGTTATGAAGAAAGGTTCAATATTGAGAGATCAATTTGCATAGAATCAGTTGAGCTGAGCTATATAGAGTTGTCTATTGATACTGATACTGATCAAGCATGAGTTATACTAAATCGAAAATGTCTTTTTCTGTGCTATGTAGACTTGTCTACTGTTACTGTTGAAGAATATTTATGATTCGTTAGCTCGTAAACGAAGTGAAAGGAGTATATTGAGTTTGTCTGTCCGTCTGTCGGTCCATCTGCTTGTCCGTAGCTAAAACTAGTGATTTGAAATTTGTAACATAAACTCGCTTGTGTTTTCATCTTATAAAATCTTAAAATATTTCCGATACGCCCACTATGGGCATAGCAAATCGGGAAATACTATGTCTAGTATAACAGAAACGTTCTTAGTTGAGTTTACTGGACTCTTAAAATTATACATATAAAAACATTTTTAAGTATACTCTTTAAATACCTATTGCAATTTTGAGATATTTTTGTATCTGTATCTTAATGTTTGACTTGCCAATCTGAAACTTCTTAGTTCTTTTTCTATATCTCTCAATTCCAATAGCATTCTTTGATGTATTAAGTACAGATTTGAGCATTATATACATATAAAAAATCTAGTTACATACTAAATATATTATAATCTTTTATTACACCTATTGCACTTTCACCAGATCTTAAATCGAGATACCTTTGTATCTGTATCTTCTTAAGCATCTTAGTTCTTTTCCTATATCTCTCAATTCAAACAGCATTCTTTGAGCACCCACCAGACAAAGCACGTAGCATGCCCATCAAATGCCACATGTTAATCGACAATTGCATTCTAGCTGCAAATTCGAAACTTACGAGACAAATGACCCAAATGGCATAGACATAGATACCAAGTGTGCTGCTGTGTGCTGTGTCTTTGTAGGCGGAATTTGTCATGCTACTTTACAGTACAGTATTTACTCGTTTAAGTAAACAGACGACGACGACGACGCCGACGCCGACGCCTTTTGTCACAACTGAACGGCAGGGCGAACAAATTGAGTTTACCTTGAACAAATTTCAATATGTCGCCAGGAGGCCAGGAGGAGGCAAAAAGGATGTTGACCAAGCGGGTGGGCCACGTTGACATGACCATAGCTAAGAGGCATGCCAATTACTTCCAGACATCCTAACAGATACAGAAAGGAAGGGCATGAGCGAGAGAGAGAGAGAGAGAGAGCGCTGCAGAGGAACACCCATGGCTAGCAAGGATGTTTGTAAGAACATTGACAGCATTGGGTTACAGCTAAATTGCATCAGGAAACGGAAGTGTCAACAAAAAGTCGCAAAAATTTCCAGCTGAAAAATCCCAAAAAAAAATTAAATAAATTGTTGTGAAAAAGGCAAATTTAATTAGCTCAGCTGCATTTTTGCATGCAAATGCAGGACACAGCTGTTTGCTCTCTCACTTTTTTGCAACCAGGACTCAAATTTCATTTGCAGCTGGGTCTTTTCATATATGATATATATTTATATATGTCTATCAGTTTATCAGCTGCTGCATATCAAATGCACACACTCACACTCACAAACACACATACACACGCACATACGCAGTCATTGGCTTATTTCCATTGATTCGGTTCGTCTCACACGCGCACGGCACGCGTTTCCTTCCGCTGTCAACCGGAACTGCAATGCGTTACATTTCCCTTTCTATTTTCAGCTGCATTCACTCATATATTGAGTCTCTGAATTTGTTTAGCCTAATTGTGGCGTGTAAATGTTTAAATGCTGCGCTTAGAACTTAACGTCTGGCAAATGTCATTACTAATTCAAATACTCGTTCGGATAGTTCGGATGGTTAAAATAAGGTATATTAGGTTTGACTGAAAGTCAGGAAAGCTTTCAATTATTTTAAATATATATTTCTGTTTACTTCAGTTATATAAAGTCTTAAGATGTAACGGTTAGGCCCTCTATAAATATCACAGCTGTAGTCTCTTGTGTTCAGATATCTCTCATGAAATCGCATTGCCGGCCGCTTTAAGCTGTTCTTTGGCTAGGAGCGCGTATTTGTCAGTCGTATATGCCCATCTATTAATTGTCTTAATTGTTGTTGTGCTGTCAAATGGAATTTGAGGGCAAGTTGATTCGTTGCAGCCCCCGCTTAAAATATTTTGAGTGCATTTGCAACTGCAACCAGCATCGGGGGCAACGCCTTCAGTTCGAGCGCGTAGCCCTAGTATTCCCAAGTGCTGCTCCTATAATTTGTATGACAAATCAGACGCGCCCGGCCCTTGGCTAGATGCAAGTCCCTTATCAAAGGCTTGGCATCAGCATCACCATCACCAAACAGGCCAGGCTCATTAGACAAGTTTTTTTATTTTTTTTTTATATTTCGGGCTCGAAGCGTGGTGTGAAAAGGACTGCGCAGCACAAAAGGATCTCGCAGACAAAGGAAGTTACGGGGCCGAGCACTAGGCTATGGGAGGTACACAAAATGTATTATCATTACCATAATTTGGTGAACAAGGCGAAAGGCGAAAGGAGAAGAAGTGGAAGATGCTCACATACATACACACACACACACACACAGATATATAAAGGCCGCATATTGAGATCGCATCAGCGCCAGCCTTTGAGTGCACGAAATGGTTAAAGATAAAAGCCGATTTTCGAATAAATGAAAATGAAAAAAACATCTGCTGCCAAACATTTGAAATTTCATTCCCAAAAACTCGACGACGACCAAGACGAGGGCGACAGCCCCGATATGTCCAAAGATCAGAGAGAGAGAGAGAGAGAGAGAGAGAGAGAGAGAGAGAGAGAGAGAGAGAGAGAAAATAGGGAGGGCGAGCTGTGCAGATGAAGTGGAAGTTGAGGAAGAAGCGAATAGCGGAGGGGCAAACATTAACAAAATGTGTGGCATAAAATGCAGCATACTGAAATTGTACACGCCTGATTTAGCGGCATGGCAACTGTTGTTTACACAGCCAACAAGATGAGGCACCCAAAAACTGGACCCGATGCGTTGCCGACCCAGTAGGAATTCGTATTGGCCATGGTAAGAGGCTTGGCAAAAGGCAGTCAGCGGAAGGAGCCTTAAGATAACCGAACATATGTGTTGATGAGATACATAGAAGATATGTGATAGAAGATATTAGATAGAAGATAGAAAGCAGAAGGTATAAGGTAGAAGATGGAATATGGTAAATAGAAGTCAAGAGATAGAAGCTTGAACAGAAAATATGGAACATAATATATGGAAAATGTAAGTTAAAAGGTAGCAGAAGAAAGACAGAAGATAGAAAATTGAAGCAATATGACAGAAGAGAAGACACAAAAGTTAGATGATAGAAAATACCCTCAACATTATAGCTTTACATCAATAATTCCTCCTTACTTTACTATTAATGTATGCTGACAGTATGCCTGAAAATGGAAGCAACATTTTAGACTACACAAGCTGTCTAAATAATGTTTCTGATCTCAAACTTATTTTAACTTATCTACTGCAAAAGTAGCGTAATAAATGCCTGAAAAGAGACCTTTTCATGACGTTCTTTTTTTGTCATATCCATGGTTGTATTTAAGATACCTTTCCTCTATTACTTAACTACTTAAGAAACACTGCATGCCACAGACCTGACTTAGGCAGTTACATTTTCATGTCATACTCATTTGCTTTGCCACGAGCTTTCCAACAGGGTCGGCAATCGGACGCACAGTCCGCACACTGAAATTTGTTATTGGCGTCTGGCGACGTCTGGCAATTTGATTTCGCTGTCTTGCAGCCTTCAAGTCGTGCCACTTACTTTTGAGCTACAGCGTATGCCATAGCATCGGGCATCAAGAGCGAGTCCTGTTTCAGGTCCTTGCCGTCCGTCCGTCCGTCCGCCCGTCCGCCTGTCCGCCTGTCCGTCAGTCTGTCCGCCTGTTTCTAATTGTTTGCCTGCGGATCTTTTCGGCATCTCTTCGCTCATTTTGCCTCATTAAACAGTACAAAGTAGCTGGCAGCCCGTTAAGCATTTATTTACTCAAGTCTGACGCTTGGGCGAGGCAAATATTTTCCTTTCGCCAGGGTTGCCGCACGGCAAGCTTGCGTTTTATTTTAATTGAATTTCATCAGCAAGGATTCGCACATCCTGTGTCGCACTGTTGGGCAAACATGCGACACATTTCCGTGTAAATAAAATGTAATGCGAGACAATCGCATCTGAACTTGACTGAAAAATGTTCTCAATTCCATTTTCCACAATACGTTTGTATTAATTACATAACATTTCTTTCGCACAGACAGCGCCGTGTGAAAGATGCATAGTCAGTAGCTGTCAGGGTTGTCGCCCCTCTCGCACAGCCAGCCATTATCTATGACAAATGCTTCTGTCTATTGTTTGGCATCGGACTCGATTTCTCGCTTTTGTCTCTTCAGCTCGTCTCCACTGACGTAACCTTCCCCTAACAACTGATTGCCCAGCCCAATTTCATATATTTTTTTTTTTGTCTTTTTATGGCATTTGCGAGTGCGTGTGAAATTTGTCAACTCTGGGCAGACAATACAGGCAAAATTTTGATTGTTTCACAGTTGAATGCCTTAACCTATGCTAAAAGACCAAAAAGACTAAAACATTTGCCATAAAATTGAGTCGGTGCCTCGTCTAACAGCTGTCACGAATTGCAGTCGCATTAGGTATGAATAGCAAACGGTAAAAGTCGACCAACTATGTTGATTAGCTGCAGTTATGTATTCGAAAGTGTATGCAATAAAGATAGTTGCATAAAAGGTATTAAAAATGTGTAAGACAGAGCAATAGAGAGAGAGTGAGAAAGAAAGAGAGAGAGAGAGAGAGAGAAGGGGAATGGGAAAGAGAAATAGTAATAGAAATGGAAAAAAATCAGAATCAATTCACTTTGATGAACTATGTCCACCTTTTGTCTTGATTTTGGCATTCAGACTATGAAACGATTCGCAAGCTACTCAGCAGCTATCTTTAGCGTGTAGAAGCTGGTGTATTACTTTCTTCGGGCCTTGCTCTTTCAAATAGTCCAGAGAGAATAGTCCCAACAGTAGAACGTTTCTCAGATTTATGCTAGCATTTATAGCATAAATTTGGATCTAGTATAACAATTATAGCAGCTCAATATAGAAGTCTATTTATATCTAAGATAGAGGTATTGCTGTATATTTTAAGCTGCCAACTGTTACTCATTTCTCAGATTACCTTTCGGGAAATGAGCTCTAAAGCGCTTTAACCATAGCAAACTGATAGCAACTAGATCTCTGCAATCAAAAGCTTTCTCTATACTATACGATTGCAGACTCAGCTGGGCATGTATTTTGAAAACACTTGTGATTTGGTATATATCTGACTTACAATGTTAGTTATATACATATTAATATAGCGCAAACTACAATAGATTCATAAGAATAGAACTTAATGAATGAGTGTCGTTTCTAAACAAACCATATCAATTGGTTCTCCAACTGTATATATGTATATACGTAGTAATGCTAATCTATAAAAGATAATCTGTAAGATCTGTCGTTCACATTTCAATCATTCATTTGCTGCAAGTGTATCACATTTTGCCAACATCATTTAGGATCTGTGTGGAGTAACCCTCATCGGCTTTGCGCTTTGCTGCCAAATTGTTGGCCATATGTTCGTTTATTTTGCCATTTCGGCGCCTTTTGTGTTCCATTTTTGATGGATGGACTGTAAATAATTTGGTGTGTGGCCCGTGGTGGAATGAATGGCCTACCTGGACTGCGACTTGGCCCAGCCAAGGGGCAAGCTAATAAAGAAAATTTTTGTAGAAAATTATCATGACGCAGGTAAATTTGGTGTAAATTTCGCATTAGTCATTGGCTTTAATTAAGCGCAGCTACTTTCATTTCCTTCCCTTTAAAAGTTTAGCCTATTCCATATCTGTTTCTCGTTCTGAGCGGGGGGTAGTTGCATAACAATTAGTTGGATTTAATTGACTTGCTGGACGCGAACGCAGGCGTCGGGAAATATGTTCCATATGGTCACCCTGAAATGGCGATTAGTCATAATTTGTGACTGTGAACGCAGCCAGTTTTGGAGTTGCATTCAAATAATTTGTAACATTAATTTCGTTATATTCTTTTTCGTTATGGTTTTATGGTCTTGTTTCTTGATTACAGTTTTTTTCTTTTTTTTTTTTTTTAAATGGGAGCTCTAATTGAATCGCTCGCTTAAGGGTTGGCAATTTGTTACCCTTAAATATTCGTAGTCTAGATACATTTAGTGGTAAGCTGCTCTTTAAGGAGCAAGTTTGGTGTGAGGAAATACTTTATGAATATTTAAAGTATTTGTAATATTTTTAGAATATTTATAAATATTTTTTAAATAAAAAAAAATAATTGTTAAGTACTGAGAAA
Organism: Drosophila anceps; assembly: GCA_035045945.1. NCBI lineage: Eukaryota > Metazoa > Arthropoda > Insecta > Diptera > Drosophilidae > Drosophila > Drosophila anceps. The sequence continues at coordinate 5,279,562 of JAWNON010000073.1, forward strand.
TATTCAAAAAATGTTCAAAAAATCAAATTCTAATTTTAAATATTTTTTTTTTTAATTTTAATATATTTTTCTAATTTTTTTAATAGAATGATTAAAACATTTTGTTTCACTAATAATTTTGTAAGACTTTTTACATGGATAAACGTAGCAATTATCTATAAGAGAATTCAGCTTATCAGCATTTCAATAATAGTCTACATTTCAAGAGAATGGCTTAGCTATACCTTTTTTCTTTTTTTAGTTTACTGCATAACATAGTGAAATTGCTTCCCATTTAAAGTAATTGCTGCCATAAAACTGTTTAAAATTAATCAAAGGTTTATATAAAATATATGAGCTCAACTTAAAGGCTTCCTCTTCTAATGACTCACTTATGGCGTCACAAATTATTAATATGGGCATATCAAAAGCAAGCGAAGATCAAACAAATGTTTTGCGCATTGCGTATACGCCTCATTAGCCACTGCATTAGCAACTGTGCAGTCGCTCCGGCGGCTCTCCATTAAATATTTATGTGTTTACGTTATTTGTTTTGAGCCAAACCTGTTTACATTCATAAAAAATCAAAGTATAAAATTACAGTGCTTCATAGTTTTTTCATCCTGCATTGTTGTAATTTGGTCAGGGGTAAAAAAAAACTCACATCAAGATGAAGATGAAAAAATATAATCGTAATAAGAGTGGGACGAGTTCATTGATTGCCTTTTAAAGTGAAATATGAAACCGCAAGTCATGGCATGCTGAAACGGTTCTAAAAAGGATGCGACAGGATGTGTGCAGCGGCAGCCAGAACTTCGAACAGCTGTCGAGTGAGAGGGAGAGAGGGAGAGAGAGATAGAGCGCGAGAGAGAAAGAGAGAAATAGAGAGCCTCGTTTATCGTTGATGAAGGACATCTGAGAATTGTTTGGAACAATGCAGCCTCTAATTAATTTTGAAATGGCGCGCAGAATATCTGCGCCCTTGCTCCTGCTTCTTCATCATTTTCTTCTTCTTGGTTTTGATGTAGCTAATATTTCCGTTACTTGCAAATCCTTTGTGGCAGCAAATCCCGTCTCCGTTTAATCCCTCAAACGTGTGCAACACGTGTGCCAGAAATGTGTTAAACTCGCATAATGAACTATGAAAACATGAAAGTAAAACGAGAACTTTGAGGGCGTTTCACACACACACAACACACACAAAACACAGAGACAGACAGACAGACAGACACATTGGCAGATCTGAGCTGAGTTCAGTTCAGTTTTGAAATACAATATCTAAGAACAATACTCGGCATTCAAATATGTCTATATGTAGTTTCTCTTATCGCACGCACATAATCTATGGCAAAAGTAATCCGCAAGCAAAACATGTTGCTCCGGCACACGGAGCCTAAATAAGTAGATGCAAATCTAACAAAACAATGAGTTATTTTCGGTTTGGCTGTATCTTTAAGATACATTTGTACAGCCGCTGCCCTGCCCTTGCCCTGGCTGGCAACAATGACGACAACGACGACGCCGACGACGATGACGACGACGACGACGACGACTTCGCTTGTTTATTTGGCTCATTTGAAATTCGTTGAACTGAAAACATTTGATTTTGTACAGAATTGCAGATTTATCTGCGTCTTATTGAGGCTGTTGAGGCCGTTTTTTCCTCATGTGTGTGTGTGTGTGTGTGTGTGTGTTTGTAGCTGAACTGTGGTAGAGATGCGCAGAGTTCGTGAGCCACAGAATGTGCGACGTAGAGTTAGGCAGTTACGAATTAACTTGACTTGCTGCAAATCTACTTTGAGATACACTTTGAGATTTGCTGGAAGTGCTTAAACAAAATTATGTAGAGTTTTGTTTTTGTATGTGATTTTATCTATACAAATGTTAATATCATTTGTAAGAGATACAATTGTATCTTTTTTTTAAATGCATCTATGAAAGAATATACAAAGAAGTTTGAAGATACAATAATCAGAACAGTTAAATAACTTTGTTTTAAAAGTATTTCATATGTTTTTGCATTTTTTATTTATATTTTTATTCATTTATATATATTTTTAAATATTTTTAATATTTATTTTTAAATTCTTTACTAATTCCTAATTAAATTGTTTGTTTTACATTCAAATTCATGAATAAGTTTTCAATTTATAAAACAATATTTCACACAAAATCAACTTCAAGAACAAGGAATATCCCTTGCATCGTTCTGTTAAATATACATCGCAAATTCAAGTTCTTTCACGTGTCACGCACGCATCTCCAGCTTGTTAGATCGACCATAATAAAAGAGTTTTCACTTTGTATGCTCATTGTTGGATTTAAGTTTACAATTTTCATTCGGTTTTCATTGTGGACTCCTTCAGCTGTACATCATAGCAACAATTAGGCGTGTCTGCGCTCTTACTCTCCAGCTATATGGCAGAGCTCTTTACAAGATTATGTTCGATATTATGGCCGCAATTGAAATGCGGCTTTTGTGTTTGCACAGGGCTTAGGCTATAAATTTTTGTTGCCTACACAGACAAATTTTTGCCGAAAATTTTTGAGCCAACAAAGGGGGGGGGGAGACTCTTATACATACATATTGATGGGCCAGTTGGTATGCTTGTTGACATTGTCTGCGCAAATCAAATGCCGAATTCCAACCCCCCAAACCCGAGGAGGGGAGCCACGGCATATCCTTTTAATTCCTGCTCAACGAAACCCAAATGCAATTTGACCAAAAAAGATTTAGAGGACTTTATTATTGAGCAGCCAGAAACCCAAAGCAAATAAATTGCCAAAGGCGCGGAGGTTGAGAGAGAGAGAGAGAGATAGAGCGAGAAAAGAATCGAGTCGCTACCCGCTGTGACCGGGGGCGGTATTCCATGCCAAACAACAATTTCAGGGGTGTTTTCTTAAATATGGCACACACACACTCACACACACACACACACACACACACATACACACACTTAGATAGAACGCAACTAAGTTACATAAAAGCGAACTTTGAAAATCAATAAATATTGTGGCAAAAAATGTCCATCAAAGCGAAATTCTTGGAATCATCGTTTCATGAAAGACACAAAATGTGTAATGAATTCATTTCGGTTGACAGTCGGCGTGGCGGGACTCCCGCAAGCAGACATCTAAGTTCTAGATGTTGTCTTCAAATCGGTTTTGAGTGCATTTTGTAAACTCACATTTCTGTTCACTTCATGCACGAACTGCAAAATGCGTTCGAGTGCAACGAGAAACAATTAAAACGAAATCAATTTTCCAGCGACGGTCATGAAAAAAGCAGGAAATGCCATAGGCACTCAAACAGTGGGAGAGACAGAGAGAGAGAGAGAAATAGAGAGAGTGAGAGTGCGAGGGAGGGGGCTACAGCCATATACATATACACATATATATTTCAAGTACTTGATGCCGTTAAGTTATCAGCGCCCAAGCGGCAACCATAAATGCGGTAGGAGCCTGGGCGGGTAGCGTCCGCTGCACGTTTAGTTCGAACATGAAACGTCCATAAGCCAAGCATAAAACACTTGTGTTTGCCTCTCTCTCTGTAAGTGTGTGTGTGTGTGTTTGAGGTCTGAGATTTGGCCTTGGTTAGCTATACACTAGCAAGAGAGTATTTGGAATTTGTCAACAAATGTGTAAGGTATTATATCTTAGAGAGTAAATGTGTGTATAATTGGGTTGAGATATTGGCTTAGCTATCTCAGAACTTAGGTTTTGCTTTAGACTAAATAAATATACAAATATTTCTTATAAGTTTTAATAATTTATTATATAGTATTACTATATTCTTACCTTTTAAGAGATTACTTTATTATAGTATTGCCATATGCTTAACTATATTAAAAAAATAGTTTATAGTCAATATATATAAATATGTATTATCACAAAATGCTGCCCAGTCGCACTACTATTTTTATGAACACAACTATATACAGGAAAGAGCATTAAGACTTCGACACTCTGCCCTTAACTAATGCCCAGTTATGTTATCATTAAGTCAGTGAAGCGTTTGAAAACGCGCATAATTAATTGAGCGCCTCTTCAGGCAAATGAAAAATGGAAAATGAAAGAAAAAAAACTGGGGAAATTCAACTCCGCCACGAACAATTGCACACAAATTCGAACAGTTGTTCCGCATGTGTGTGTGTGTGTGTGTGTGGGCGAGTGTGTTTGTGTGTTGGTTTCTGATAAGGCACAAGTTCAAGTGCATTCAGGGTCTGGCTTGGGTTTGGGGGATGCGAGTTCAAATCGCTTAACAAATTCCATCTAATAGAAATGCATTTTTAAATGAATTTAAAGCGCGTCGCCGAGTCAACGCAGCTGGGTACCAATCTCTTATTCTTTTGCTGTTGCTGCTGCTGCTGCTGCTGCTTCTTCGTCTATGTCAGTTCTTCAGTTTTCCAGCTCTCAACTAATCCGCACAGCTTCGCATTTGTCACGTTTTATCATGTCAGGCAGGGGTGGGTCGAGCCGTAGACGCCCCGCGTTGCCTTCTACTTCAATAAATTTTATTGAAGATATTGCATTAGACTTCGGTCGAACTATGTGGCCGTGCGGTGTGGGGGGGCGGCGGCGTCGGACATTCGTGGGAGTGTGTGAAAAATGCTATTATGCTCATATCATCCCCCTCGCTGCATGCAAATCTCGCGTGCGTTGCTTTTCGTGTAATGAAGCTATTGAAAGTGCCTCGTAATTGAAGTAGGCAAACGATTCGGCACAATTGTTTCAATAAAGTTGGCTTTGTGCTTGTCTTGGGACTTTTAAAGTTTTGCTGAAGCCTTGAATATTGCTTAGACTTGTGTGTTTAGCTAGCACTTTGTGTGTCAATATACCCTGTATAATATGAGTTGTTAAGTTTGAGAGGAATAACAGAAGGGGAAAAATACAAGCAATCTGGCAACTCGATGAAGATTTGAAATTCCGTTTGTTTAATTTATTTTGGCCTGTCTTCAGTCTAGCTACAATAAATATCTACTGATGTGATGAAGTTAAACTTCATATTATATAATCTTGTAATATTTTAATAAATATGTTTAATATTAAATTGACTACTGGGTATCTTCTAGTCAATCATTATAGTAGAGTAATCACGTACAATAAGTCAACTCAACATTTTTGGCTAGTTTAAAATTTGATTTTAGACTTTTAAATTACATTAAAAGCATTTTTTGAAGGGAGTGAGCTTGGAATTCCCAAAGGATTTAAGCGAATTGCTCTCTAAAGGGTTGCCTCTATATAAAGAAGTCCTGTGGGATGATCAATGAGTGGTTGGGATTGACGTTAGCTGACAAGGCTTCCAACTTCTTGCATTTTATTTACTTTGAATCTCTTGTAAAAGCTTTAATATAATTTTCAAGCAAATGCAATATTTAGCAGCTCACAATGTTATCGTTAAGTTGGCTTTATACATCTTGCTGCCAAGTGCAATTAATATTGTAACCACATTTGATGATGACAGCCTTTGCTAACTTGTTGCAGGCACACACAAACAGACACACACACACACACACACACACACACACACACACATGCGAGGATAACCACAAGAAACTGCCTGAAATTCTTGACGCATTTCAAATGTGCCAGAGCAATTGTCCAAGTCAGACAAACCGCAACTGGCCAGCTGCTAAAGGGTCTCACGTTGTTGTCTCATGTTGCCTCCAATACGAAACTCAAACCAAAACCCAAGTCCAATCATAATATGTGCATTGTTCCATGGTGGCAAATGAATTTGCAGCTCATATTGCGATGTCCTGTGGGGCACGAAACTCGATTTTTATTAGTGTCAATGCAGAAAGCAACAGACCCAAAGGAGCTATTCCAATGACCATACACCAAACAGCAACTATGTAGATGTACGTGTAACTATGTGTGTATGCATGTGTGTGTGCGTGTGTGTGTGTGTGTGTGTGTATACTCATTTATTGTCCTAGCAACGGGATGCGGGCTGTGCTGTCAATCCCTGGATAGTTCATGCCATTATTTTTCATGTCTATTGATAAAAGCAAACACCACACACACACACACATGCACTCACACACAAACACACGTTGTCCTTTATAGCATTATTATGATGTGCTCTGGTCTGCCCGACTCCTGCATTAAAACATCAGCATTAAAATCAGCCAAGCGCGAATCATCATCTAAACCCATCGACAGTCTGTCTGACTGTGTGTAAAAGGGAAATATGCATATGTACATACGTACATACATACATACATACATACATATATAGTACTCTTTATGAATTAGCCTTAAATTGAATTCAGTTGTGGGCGAAAGCAAAACTCAACTGTTGCCGTTGTCAATATGTTGTTTTTTTTTTTTTAAAGCCCGGTTGAACTTAAAATTCGATTAAATGTCTGCCAAGTTAGTTAAGAGTCGCTGATGCTTGGCAATAAAGTTTCTGCGGCTTAAATCAATGTCGCTTCAATACAGTTTCAGCATCAATTTGCAATTTTCAACAGTTGTCCAACTAGAACGAAAACCCTTCGCGCATAAACGAGGGGTTGGCCCATTGTCATGCGTGCTTGACTCTTTCGCTACTCTGCAATTGTCGATGTAGATGGAACGGACTACGTGCTATGTAGTTGAAGTCAAGCAATTATATATATAAAAAATAGAAAAATTATAAAAAAAAACAATAAAACCATACTTGTTAGATTATTGTCTTATTATTATATTATCTTTAAAACTTTAAGTATTGCTGACAACATTTCTTCACAATTTCACTTTGCTAGTTTTAGTGAATTTATTGAAACTATTAAAAAGTTATTTAATATAAATTAATATTTAAATTCCAATTTGAACTAAATAAATTTTTCTTAAATTTCAATTGATGATTATATTTTTCTTGCCAACACTTTATGCTTTCAATATATTAAACTAATCCCACATATACGCTCTTAAAAGAGTATTAAGGAATTCGTTGCTGAGATTTGAGCATTTTCTGCACTTTTTATGCCATGCACTTAACAATTTGCCACAGCGCCGACAAAGCCAAAGGAAATTTCGCATTTGTGATTTTCTTTTTTTTCATGTTGTTTTCCTTTTTTTTTTGTTGCTACCCTGTTTGAGGCATTTGGGGTAGCCCGTATAATAGGCCGTCGTCGCGTGCTAATGTGATTTGGCTATTAATTTTCTACAGGCTGCCGTCTAAGCCCTGGCAAATTGAATTGAGTTTCGCTCAACGCTGAGCTCCAATATCGGCGACGTTGTCTGGCAAATGGCAGACAGGATGCGGCGGCTTTGGTTTCCTTTATCGCATACTCCCTCCCTCCTGCTCCAACCACTCAGTGTGCAGTCTTCACCTTGTCGTCGCTCTTAAAGTGTAGAAACTGTAAAACTGATAAATTTTAAATCAATAGCTGGTCGGGGCAGTGTGGCTTCTACTTTAACGACACTCAAGGGCTGGTGGGGGGCTTTCTGTTGCGTGCGTCTGTCTGCTATTTGTCTTTGGGCTAGGGGTATTCCCCAAACGCTGCCTTACCAGACATTTTGGCTAATTTATTGTGTTATCTTTTCCTAGCTCCGCCGTGCGTTCCTTTGGGTGCGCTTCTCGCCTGGCCCCTGGACTAAAAGTAGCACCGACAAAAAGGCGATAAACGATAAACGAATATAAATTGCTTTGCTCCGAGCGGGCAAGTGGCCCAGCCAAATGGGAATCAACTCGGATCTAAAGGTACTTTCATATCAATTAAATCTTTTAAAGAGAATTTTCAATGTTATTTTCGTTTGACGACACATAAAAAATGACGCTGCACAGTTCGAGAACAATGCGAAAAAGTGTGCGTAGCGCGGAAGGGTTACACTTGAGAATACTCTGTAGTTGGGTATAAAGTGGAAGAAGCAAGGTTTTTGCTTAGGCCAAACTGTTGCGAAATTTGAAGACTTTTTTAAATCAATTAAAATATCTTTTTAAGCTTACTAATTCACTTTAGCTCTCACAGATCCTTTCATAACAGAGCAAAACTAGTCTATACTACACCGCACACCTGTTAGTCAATTTGCAGGGTATACAAATACCTTTTATTTTGAGCTGTAATACTCGCTCGCTTTTCACATGACTCAACTGAACTGTTTGGCTGGCAAACATAATGCCAAATTTGAACAATTGAGCCGAATTGTTGCCTTGGTGAAACTGCAGCTAAAAATTGATTTTAACTCTATTGTGCACTGGACTCACACACACGCTCACACAGACACACAATACAATGATAAATGGACGGCGGCAGGTGTACATAAATGCTGTGTGTGGGTGTGTCTCGATGCGTATCTGCAACTGAGATTCTGTCTGTAACTCCTGCTGTGCAACTAAATGTGGCACTGCATTTGCCAACTTTTTGGGCAGCTGCAATTACAACAGCAACGGCAACTGCAACTGCAACTGGGCAACCTCAAAGGCAGGCTGCATTCGGTTTTGATATATTAATTGGAGTTGAGATGGCACAAGAGAGGGGAAGTCGACTGCCTTACATAAACCAAATGTATCCCTTGATTATGACGCACCTTTGGCAGCTGATTGGAATCGTTAGCTTTCAGTTTGTGATGGGTGGGTGGGTTTTTGGGTTGGCTTTTATGTAACTTTAGTCTACAGATATACATGTATATATGTATATGTATATACATATATATATATATATATATATATGCATGTATATATCTTAATATATTTGCTCCCTTGAGCATAATTTGTGTTTGTTCAAGGCGCTGCCTGTTAACACCCACACAACAGGAGTATAAAGCGTCTGATAAGGTGGCGCCGGCACGTGACCCACTAATGAGCATTTGTTGGCATTTGCCGGGGTCAGAGTTCATGCAAATAGCTGAACGACGGGCACTTTCCAAGAACGAACTCTCTGTGCGGCATTCAAGTGTAATATTAAAACGAAAAAAAAAAAAGTCATTTGCTTGACTCATCTCTCACTCCTCGCTGTATCTGTCCGCCATAAACTATAATCATCAAAAAATTGTTGAGAATTCTGTGAGCGCAGGTAGCCGGAAATTTTGGTTTTTCTGGCATAATTAGTTGCCGAGAGCAGACTCGAAAGATTTATGTCGGGCACGCAAACAATTGCCTTCAAGAGCCGCTTTGTGCGGTCTATTTTATATTTTGTTTTTTTTTTTTTTTTTTGCCGGAAATTGTAAAACTTGCTCGCAAGTCAAAGGCCAGTCGAGACTTATAGATGGATTGCGGTGTCTCAATATCGGAAACCTTTGCAATTTGTGAACGGATTTATGAACAGTTTCCTTTTTCACAGCTCCAGGAAATTTTCCTGGGAAAATTGTTTTTCTTACGCTCACAACTTTTCTAATTAAAATACGTAAATCAGTCGTCGTCTGCTCCCCTCTTTGTGTGGGTGTTGGACACTTAATTAACAGCCAATGTGACAATTTCTCCGCTTAGCCGCAGACAATGAGAAATGAATTTCAATTAAAAAATATTATTTGCTGACTCAGCTTGAAGATATTGCAATTAAAAATCTCATATTTCATATTACTGAAGTAATGTTTTTTTTTTTATTTTTTTTTTTTTTTTTTGACTAAAGCGTGAAAGTGCTGGCCAACCTAGATGGACGTTAACCCACCCAGGGGCAATAAAATTGTACTTTTCATAAAGCAAAAAGAAAAAAAAAGATGAGAGCGGGAGATGTAAGGTGCATGAAAAAGTAAAAGTAAACAGCAAAAGGGAATAATGTGATGATGAGTGAAGCGAATTTAATATGCCCTTTTGTTGTAAATACAATAAATTAACAAAGATTATTAAACATTATATACAAGCAAAACATTTATATATATATTTATTATTTATTTTATTAAATATTTTATTCGCTTTTGAAAATATTTGTTGCTGATTAGCATATACTAAGCCCATTATATACGATTTTCACCTACTAATTAAATATAATAAATTCCACATATATGTTACGTATTCCTACCCAAAGCCATGCCACCCTCCAGCCTAGTCAGCGTATAGCCGTATAGCCATAAAAAAGGAAACAGAAAAAAGCAAAAGTAATACAAACAATAGTCACCCCATTTGCGAGCTGCTTCCCCTTTGGCCCTGCGCTCATACGGTTGAGTGTCTACTCGAAATTGTACTTGAAATGCTCTGCAAAAAGTAACATAAATATTTGTGCAAATATTTTCAGACGGAATGACGTTGGGGTATGGCTGACAGGCTGACTCGCTGACACAGGCTGACTGGCCCTTGCTCCACGCATTTGAGCTATACCTTAATGATTTGTCAATAGTCGCATGTGCCACTGGCATTTAGATTGCTTGAATTCTCATGTTTATGAATGTGTAAGCGTATTAGTCCGCCATATAAGCGCCCCTCCTACACTCTTCCTCCTAGTGCTTCTGCAACCACTCAGTTGTTCGGACATTGCCTTCACATTTGATATGGGTATGTGTGTGCGTGTGCTTGTGTGTGTACTTGTGTGTGTGCCCCTTCTTAGCAACATCTTATCGACATCTCTGGCAGCCATGTGGTACGCTGTTCGTTCGCCTTTGGTATCCTTGTACTTGTGTCCCCCCACTCTATGCCTCCGCCTGCGACCCTCAATATATCGAGTACTTATGCTGCATATGGACAGCACTCGGAAAGTGTGCCAAATGTATCGATATAGGAGACGTGTGTGAGTGTGTGTGTGTTCGCAGCTCTTTGGCCTTTGTTTATTTTCAAGGCGGCATCCCGTTCAGATATTGTATGCCAAGCAGCAGATGCTCACTTGAAGGAGCCGGGCCCTAAACTGCATAACTACATACTTACAACAAGGAGTCGAAGCAGGCAGACAAAATCGAATTTACATTGTGCATATTCCAGCTGACATGCGGCTGCTGCTGCTGTTGCTGCTGCTGCTGCTGCTGTTCCTGCTGCTGCTGCAACTCATTTATGAGTCTTCGGCTCAGTTAAGAGTTTGTCTTGCAGCATATTGACAGCTGTCACGCAATTGTTTCTCTTGCTTATTAGCTGAGCCTCAACAGTTAGTTATCCTGACACGTTCTTCAATTGAATATGAATATTATCTTTACTTCTTAGAAAATTGTTGACACGAATGAAAACGGGGCTTAGTGATTTTTTGAATAAGGTTCTTAGTTTTTGTTCTTAATAAATTTACTTTTGGTTTCTTTTCTTTATTTTCCCAACCCATTTCAGATGATTTCTGGAATTTATTGCTTAAATTTTTACTTAGTTATTATTATGTATTCAGTTTGATTGCTTCGTGTGTATATTAATATTTATATATTTTAAAAATTAATAAAAAAAAAACAAAGAAATAAGCAATAATAAAACAAGAAGAAAATTAATAATTAAAAAACATATTTATTAGGATAGGATGATAAAAACATTGCAAAATTTGAGCTGAAAAGCATTGCATCCTTTTGTGCTGTCGGTCTAAAATGTTTTATTTTTTAAACATTATCCTGAAAGTATGCAAGATATATGCTTACAGCTTCATCAGATAGTTTAAGAGAACAAGAAAAGTAGTCATCAAAATACAGGTTTAAAAATGAATTAAAAATACGTATATTTAAATGCTTTCAGTAAATAATAATTAAATATTTATATAAAATTAAAACTGAAAAGCATTAAACCTTAACTAAAATTGAAAAAAAAAACGAATGTTGCAAAATTGCATTGATAAAAAATATATGCAATTAAAAAGAAAAACTAATTTCAAAACACAACAAATTCTGCGAATAATTAAAATATAATTAGCTTAAAAAATATATAGCTAAAATGGCAAATTTTACATTAAAATTAAAAAAAAAAATAAAATAAATTAAATTACACCAAAATTTATTGATAAAAGAAATTTAAAATTAAAATGGCAAATACAACTTGGAGCTTATACATTCACAATATTTACTTATTTAAAAGCTCTTGTGATTTTTAAAATAATATATATATTTATTAAATATATGTATGTATATACACATGAACAATGCCAATCATCTGGCATTTTCGAGCCGCACTCAGTTAGCAATTAATATAAATAATTGATGGCTATTGACACCGCGCGCTCCCATTAGGTGCTTTAATTTTTGGACAGGCAACAATGAAAACATTACAGTGCGCAGCTCAATTATTCTTGCAAGTTGAAAACCAATTTCCGCTAAAGAAAAACTCACGCTTTTGGGCCAAAAAGGCTACAGAGAAATCTGGCCAAGTAGACGCAGACAAATGCGAGGTCAATTATACGCGCAATTGGTAGCATCGCGGCGAAAGACAAGTGCGAGAGCATAACCAAAGGGCGAAGCACCACATATACAACCACACACACACACACACAGACACACACACATACACATTCGAACACACAACTACAATTAACATTAAGATTAACATTAACATTAGCTGGCGAGCATCGAGTCCGCCCTCTGGCTGTACGCATTTAGGCAGAGATTAACAGTTGGTAGACCCCGGCGCTGGAAAAGAGCAATTAACACGCTGAGGTCAAGTCGTGCCCGCCAACGGGGCCACATTACAATGCTACACTTGTAAGAGAAGTCCAAATATATATATGTATAGACAAGTGTATACGTATTATCATATTTCTTATGTCATGTGGCTTTTTTTCCTGTTTCGCATGGGTCTGATCATCTGCTGCGCACTTGTTAGAGACCTGACACTGAGATCTGTCTCAGGCCAGTTAGATCTTTTGTTCTGCTTCTTAAAAGGCAATCGGAAGTACGCCGCAACAAGAATGTTGATGAGTTTCAAGTCCAGCTAGATATATGTACTTACGTTTAAAGGGAACTATCTATTTTTGGAATTTTCAAGTGCCCTAGAAGTCAACTTATCTATTTTTTTCTTTCTGGTTTCTGGTATATTTAAATGTGTGTGTCTGTGAGCGCTCAAAGTAATTTGTTTAGTGTTCCAGTGTTTGCCCAAGACGCAATGACAATAGCTGAAAGTGGGTGAAGACTCAGCGAAGTTAAGTAATATGGAAACTAAGCTTTTGTCTTTATGAACTGACAAGTGACTGACAAAGAGAAGAACTGACAAATTACAAAGTTCCTTAAGTCTATATGGGCAGCTTTAAACAACTTTCTAAGATTTTAAGTCTTTGGAGTTGAAATATTTTTCACCAATCTCATAGTTGTTTAAGGAATATTAAAGTAGTATGTAGGTCAAGCTTATTACCTATTGAATTGACCAGCAACGTAATGCTTAATTGATTATTTGTTAAGAATAAATATATGAAAAATATATACCCCAGCTTCCATGTGCTTTCAAATTTCTACGCTTTAATGTTTTGAAATTGTTAGCAAGAAAACTTGATTGTCTTAGAGTTTCCATCACAACAAACAAGCTTTAAGCAAAGGGTTCTTTAATTGAATCTGTTTTCAAAACATATCATTACAATATATTTTGTTGCAGAAAACGATAGATTTAACAGAAGTCTTAGGATATTTCTGTAAATATATTTCTACTACATATATTTTTCAATAGTAAATAGAAAAACATCTTTGCCTATTTGTTTGCTAATCAATTTCAGTTGAGCTCTCCATTTTCGGCTCGTGTCATTTGACTATTCACTAATATTTGGTTAAGTCGTTGACTAATTTGCTCTGCTTTATTTGGCAATGCGCTAATCGTCGGCCAGTTTATCTAAATTAATTTGTGGACAGGTCACAAGTCAAGCTCAGGCCCAGCCACATTTAAATTAATTCAATAAAAATATATACTTACATATGTACATATTGTTACATAAACATGAATAGAAACAAAACACTTTCACCATAAATTAGGCAGTCGGCGCATTTGTGCCTTGATTTAATAAATATTCATAGTTGATTATGTTTGATATTTGTAGATGGATGATGGATATATATTTCTATATTGAAAATGCAAGCACACACGTTTGGTTTGAGCAGCCCATGCAAAAAAAAAAAAAAAAAAAAACTAAAATCAAAACAATTTTGCACCTTAACCTGTAGCCTGAAGGTGTTTACATAGTTAGCATTCCACAGAGATTTGATATTTGCATTAGAAATTTTATGCCCGGCAGGCGCAATTCATTAGCTAAGCAAACTCTCCAGCCAGCATGAGCTGGGTGTTTCCTGTTGCCAGCATCCATACCGCAACATCACATCTAAACTTATACGCAATACTCATCGAACAATTCAAACAGCTCAATTTAGAATGATTTGCGCATCCTAAAGCTATTTTTGTGTGGAGCAAAGAAGCTCAAAAACTGTAATCGTTTTTAATTGTTTGTCCAACGCGAAATAAACGCCATTGGAATAACAAAAATATCAAATTAATATGATTTATTTAATCAAGATTGCAGTACGAATTGGAAATACCCTATATATTTGGTTAATCGAAGGGCAATTTAATAAAATATACTTTAATACTGCAAATTATGATTTATATATGAATACTCAAGTTATTAATGATGCGAATTTATCAATCAACTTCATCAATCAAATCAAAGTGCAATTTTGTAAAAATTCTCTATAGATGTATATCATCAATCAATCACAAAGCAAATATACTCTGCTTTCATTTTAGTCTAACAATTTGGCAAAAATATTTTTATTTGTTTCTTATTTGTATTTAAAATTTACTTAAACAAAAAATATAAAAAATTGTTTGATTAATTCCTTCAAAAAATCCCAGTTGTAATGGCAATTTATTTATTTAGATAATTTATATGTGATTTAAAATGTCTTAAAAGTATTTTGATTTTGATTTGTCACAATACAAAAACATATAGAGATATAATTGATTAATTAATCCTAAGATTAATTAAAATCAAATAAATTGATAATATATAAATTATAGTTAAATTCCTTAGCCCTTACCCTAAAATAAATAGATATATTCAGTATTTAGATAGCTTTTCCGCCTTATATATGAACCCATCCTACCCATCATACTCCTATTATCCATAGCTCATAAAATACTGGGTATATCTATATGACAACAATGCTAGCAAGATCATTATCATTGAGATTATTTATATGACTTTGTATCATTAGATGGCCAAAACTTAATGAACTTATCTGCAAAAAAAAAGCAAGAAGAAGCAGTAGCAGCAGATGAGAGGATGCAAAAACAATAGCAGCACCAAAAAAAAAAAAAAAAATGAAAAAGAAGAAGAAATAACGCCAAAGACTTGCACTTAACATTGGCGAGCTGTTAATTGCTCGGCCTTTGAGGCAGTAGCTGCTCGTTCGGCTATAGCTTAAGAACGCAAAAGGTCAGCCTTTATAAATAGACATAATACAATTACCAATTATAAGCAAATAGCAAAATAAATGCTTGATTAACGTCAAGTTCAAGTTGAGTAATTAGAAAACAATGCGTAACGTGCAAAAATTATACAAATTTCGTTTCATCTGCTATTTTTTTTTTTTTGGGCAATTGTCTTTTTAGCCGGAATGGCAGCTGTGGGCGTATTGCCAAGATATCATTCGATATTTATGAATTTTGTTTGATAATTTTTTTGTGAATTGAAAATTGAGCATAAGCTCTATCATTAATTTAGCTGCGAAATGTTGACGCATTTGCTTAACGTGGCTAAAACAACAGCTGCTGCTGCTGCTGCTGCTGCTGCTGCTTCTGCTGCTTTTGACGCTGATTTAATTGATTACTGACAACCGAAACGGTGCATGTTAATCAGCAATCGAGCCACCGAAACCACCGACAAACCGTGCTGTGCATGTCCTTGCCATTTTGGCCAAGTTCATTAAACCGCAACTGAAACGCAATTAAGCCACGAAATGAAATCAAAGACAACCGAAGAGAAAACATAAAAAAAAAATGTTATCATTAAAATGCGTGCGCTTCGTGGGGAGTCTGCAGCCGGAAATTATAAACAAAAGCAAAAAAAAAATAATAATAATAATAATAAAAAAGAAATATCATAAAAATGAAGTAAATTCGTTGCTATCATCAACTATTTGGAAATATTTATTAGCTCCCTCGCAATAAATACGAATGTAGTTAAAGGGCACGACACACACACACACACACAGACACACACATAGAAATCTTTTACTTGCCTACGGCGTCACGTATTTAGGTCTTTCATCCATTTGGCCAAAGAGGCCAATTCAAGCTCATAAAAAAATTGAGTTTCGGATTTTAAATTACATGCTCAATCTTTGACCGAGGCAGCGCCATAACAGTATGTTGCAAATAATACGCATAATTAACAAATGATACTCTGGATTGGGGCGTTACCCGCCTGCCAGCCAGCCAGCCAGCCAGCCAGCCAGGCAGTCGGCCAGTCACAAGGCAAATACCGCAAACAAACTCAGCAAAATTGCAAAATCCCCGACAAGGAAAAAAAAAAGTTTGGAATGCATGCCAAAGTGTTGCCAAATGCAAGGCTATTTTATACCTTTACCCCCCCAAAAAAAAAAAAAAAAACTTAAAAGCAAAAGTTTCAAGGTTACCTAAATATATATATTAAAGTCTGCATTAATAATTTTATATATTAAACATTTTATTAATAATTTAAATATTAAAAAAAAAAACAGCTGTATCATATATAAAATAAGTCTGACTGCAAATAAAAGCAGGAAAACTGTTGTTTTCCGGTTTCTCTAGTTTTAGAATTTAGCATAGTTAACAAAATTTGAACTTGAAACTCTTTGTTTTTGGCAAATTTTGCTAGTTTGGCTTGCCAGCAATCCATTTAAAGTAAATGAATATCGACAGCCTATATGCAGTTTTAATTTGACGAGCAGTAAACAGTAAACAGATCTACAATCTGACAATATAATAGGTTTACTTCGCTAAATGATAGATGATAAGGCTTATTATAAGATCATCTTTAAGTCTTAAACACTTTTGAGCGTTTGCGTGTCGAATAAGTTGCCATTTCCATTTGGAATTGAAGAATTTATCTAAATAGATTTCACGACATTATAATGGGTCAAGTCATGGCCTCAGATCGTCAGGTCAACAGCTCCGAATCGTTTCAGACTTCACCTAGCGAAACCTTGAAGTATTAAAAAGCAAAAACGAAAAACAATTAGTTTTTGGCTAAACACTTAAATTTGAAAACCTTTTATGAATACAATATATAAAAATATAAAATATATTTTATAAAAAAAGATATTTAAAGAAAATATAAAATTATTATTATTATTATAATTATATTTTATTATTTTTAAATTTTTTAAAACTTTAAATTATACTTAATTTATGAAAATACTTTGTCTTCATAATTTTTTACTGTTTGCGCTGTCATTAGTGACATTCCCACTACATAAAATATAATATTGAGTACTGTCTACTGTACCATTTGTGATATTCCCTCTGGTTGCACGCTCGGCCGGGTATTGGCTAAAATCGAAATTGAAAAATCAAGTGCAGCGCAGTTAAAGCCAAAAAGCCAAAAGCCAAAAACCAAATTCCGAAGGTCAGCGCTGCGGTATGCAACAATTTGGTGGCGTCGCTTGATTGGACATGCTGCAGCTTGGCTCAGTTGCTGCTGCTGCTGTTGTTGTTGTTGTTGTTGTTGTTGGTTTGCTGCTGTTGGCCGGCGGCGCATTTTATTTCTTCATTATGTACGAAACAATAAAATTTAATTGAACGTTAAATTTAAAACGTAGCACGAGTCGGCGGCAACCGCTGCGACTAAAAAGGAGCAAATTAACTCATTGTTGCAAAAAGTTATGCAAATGGGGCGTAAGGTGCCGAGCAAATTAAACTGCCATTAAAATTTATACGCCAATAAAAATAAAAATCAGCAAAAAAAAAAAAAAAAAGAATAAATACCAATACAAAAAGACGAAGAAAATTATGACAAAAAGAGAGCAGTGAGCGGTAAAAGTGTCGATTGGCTGTAAATAAAATGCTCGTTAATTTATGTGGGCGTATTTTATTTTAACATTCATTTTTTATTTATATTTTTCGCTTTGTCTTCACAGTGGAGCCTACCGCGTTCATGCATATGCAAAAGGTATACAAAACTGTAGCCATATGCTATGCAAATGAATTATGCTGTAAACGATTATGCCACGGTGGGAATATCCGAGTGCAGCAGAGTTTTTCCTCTTTTTTTTTTTTTGACTGTAGAAAGCCTTAAGGAAATGACTGTTGAGCAAGTTCTTAAAGCAAGTTGCTTTACATGAATTTATTTATAAATATTGCTGCGAACTATGGCCATATATATGGCAGCGAATGAAACTTGGTCTCTATCTGTCTTTATATTTCCCTTTCTCTCGCCGATATACATCGCTGTTTACCCTTTTACAGAATTATTGAATTATCTTCGACCTTCGCCTTTCATTTCTCCTTCAGCAGCCGAGTCGAAGAAGTTATTTACAATACAGCATAAAAGCAGCACTACATTGCTCTATAATAATTTGAAAGCCAACAACGACATGGCTATCAATGGGAGCCAAGCCAAGCATTAATCAATTACACCAGCATAGCTGCTGACAATTATGTTTCCATATTTCAAATGCACCATGAGAATCTTTCAAATGGTTTACAACAACTTGGGCTACCTGCACAACGAACAGAAGTGCGACCTTCGGCGCATAGAAAAATATTAATTACAGACAAAACTTTACAGGGTTAAATGAAAACAAGTGAACGCCCCACAAAGTGCAGCAATAAACCACAATAGAAGAAGAAGAGCAAATACCATGATCTATTATAATATGATATATGCTGTGATTATCGAACATAAAACTAATATGCTGACAGTTAAGTGGAAATTAATGAATGCTGCGTTTCAATGCGTTTTGCGGCTATTGTTAAACCGAACTTAACATTCATAGAGCTATGTGGATATATACATATATACATTTATACATATATGTATATATTTATATTAGTGTTAAGCTTTGTGGATTGGATCTTTGGCGAGTCATCGAACCGTTGTAGTTGTATAATTTATGCATCTGCTCGTTGCTTACAATAAACATCAAGAACTGATGATGACTTCAATCAGCCAACGAAATTGTCTATTTGGTTTATTGTGTGTAGGTCGTGCGTGTGTGTGTGTGTGTGTGTGTGTGTGTGTGTGTGTGTGTGTGTGTGTGTGTGTGTGTGTGTGTGTGTGTGTGTGTGTGTGCGCGCGGTTGTGATTCATGTTGACCTTCTTTGGACATTTTGATCTGACTTTGTCTTGGCTACAATCGAATACCATTTTACACATATTCCATACTCTGGCAAAGTCACTTGAATTAGCACAAAATTAGCCCAAGAAGAAGAAGAAGAAGAAGCATTTTAGCTGCTCTCCTACACTTTTAGTCACAGTCACAGACAATTTACATCGAACAACGAAAGCCCCCCACAATCGCTCATAAATTCTAGTTTTAACTTCCAACCGCAGCAACAAGTTTTCTAGTCACATTTATTGTTTTGCTTTTGACTACTCCATATTGCCGTTGTTGTTGCTGGTAAAAACCCGAATTTCACATCCGCCTACAAAAGCGCGTTGCCAGGTCGTCTCGCATCTGGGCTGCGAATCGGGCTGAGCGGCTGCCCAACATGCTCGCATGCTCATCATCTAAGCTCATGTGAATTTTGGAGTATTTATAAGTGAGCGGAATTTCAGATAGTCGTAACAAAATTAACAAATAATTAAAGCTGAACTTATAAAAGGTAAGAGTTGTATACGGCACAGAAATTTATTGAGAGAATGTGTGAGAAATAAAAAGAATAAATTTATTTAGATTTTTTTCCGTGTAGCAAAACATTTTAAGAAATATTTTAAACTTATATTTTACTCAAAAGTCAAGTGGATTTTTTTTTTAAATTTTTAATAACTTTTCTTATAATTTATATTATGATTATTTATATTTATTAAAATTTATGGAAACTAAAATACTCAAAAACGGTTGCTTTTTATCAAAGAACTCTGCAGCCAATTCAGCTGCATTCGAGCTGCAAAATTTAATATATATAAGAAATTTATGTTCATTTTTTTAATAAATTTATATTGTTACTATTTATGATCAATAAAACTACTAAGGCGTAAACTTACGTAAGTAAAATACAAGTGATTGTTTATGAAGCAAACAGCTCTCATTACAGCACTTATTATAGCTGGTTGAGGTAGGTTGAGCGTTGCTCAATTAGATCAAACTCTAAACCTTTTTAGAGCTTACATACGTCACTCCAGCTATGTCTTATCTCAGCTACAGATCGACCTCATTAGATCTACTTGGCTGTTGGGCATAATCAGTTAAATAGTTTGCTTTGTGTGCGGCTCAGCAATTTTCCAATGTGTTTGTTCGCACAGGTTGCGCCCCATTGGAACTAGGGGGGCCCCAGCCATTGCCTACGGGCCCAGCTGTGGTTGCGCAGGCGCCATTTAAGCTGGGTACACGTTGGTGGTTGGGGGCAGTCATTATACAGCCATACAGCTGCAACCACTAACTGACTGGCTGTAATTATCAAACAGCCGAATATCATTTAAATTGTTTAAGTGCATTTAGAGGTAAAGGGGCTGTTGCTGCCACCTGACCATTTGCCATTTTGCATGTGCAATTAACACCGTCGTACAATGCGTTCAATGTGCAAGAGCTGTCCAAACTGCGCGGCTGCTGCTGCTGATGCTGCTGATGATGCTTAACCCAAGACGACGCATTGACGTCCAGCTGTCGTCTGTCTATCTGTCTAGGCTCGTCTCTGTCCATGTCTGTCAGTGCCTGTCAAATAGCTGCATAGAGCACCATTTGTGTTGGCCTCTTGGTAAACGCCTCCTTCAAAATGCGCTGTAAGCGACGAAGACGACGACGACGACGACGTGGCTCGTCTTTTGTTCTACGCTCAAAAAAAAAACTCTTTCATAATGCTCCATTAAATTTTATGCTTTCATAGATCAAGATGAACAAATAAATTTGAGACTATGTGACGAGTTGTTGTTGTTGTTGTTGCTGTTGTTGTAGCTGCTGCTTTACAGTTTTGTGCAGTGTTTCTTTTGTTGGTGGCTGGAAGGTCTGCGATCGCCTGCCCAACCAGCCGTTGAAATGAACTTGAGAGCCAAGAGCCCAAGTCAACATCAACATCATCGGCTGGCTTGTCGGCTCTACGTTTGTTTCGTTAGCTTTTGGTCCATGGTTTATATGTTGGCCCAGTTTCGATGCGATGCGATGCGATGCGCTGCGCCCCAGCATAAAGAGGTTTAAGCCATTCTGAACGGAAGCGCTTTGTTTAACGCGCCTCAGACATTGCAATTTTTCTTTTACCCAGTTTATCGGCTACGTTGCTTAGGTCGTTGCACGTTGGTTAAAAAATAATTTAATATTTTATAGAAATTTGTATATTTCGAAAATTTTTAGTTGAAGAATTGGTACCTAAATTAAATTATTAGCGCTTAATTTATTGATATGTATGTCTTATAAATATATACAAAATTTAAAAATTTATGATTTTTATAAACAAAATTTATATTAATTTTTTAAATTAGATCTTTCAATGTTTTTTAATTGGTCAAACTTCCTGTTTTTAAGTCCTCATATAGCTAAGGCTTGAACAATTTAAATTCATTTATGTAAAATTAAATTTTTATATAAATATACAAATTTTATTCTGTAGTATTTTTATTTTAAATTAAATATTATTATTATTTATTTATTATTATTTATTTCTTTTATTAATTATATTTTTAATTTAAGTTTATTTATTTTATCATTATTTAAATTTAAATTTTATGTAAATTTATTTTACTATTTTTTTTTTTAAATTGCTCATTTTTTTAAGTTTATAAATAATATATTATTATATTATATTTATTATATTTTTCTGGTACATTTGAGAACATTTGATTTCGCTTCTATTTGATCGCTCGCCCCACTGTGCACAGCTCGTTCGCTCTGTGCGGATCTAAGGTCTTTTGGATCTTTTATAGCACTCGGTTCACATTTGGCTTTTGCAGTTTTGTTTATCGGAAGCGGTCGACGGTTTGTTGTCGTTTGGTTGGGCAACTGTTACCAAATAACTGGAATCATATGGATTTATGATAGAACCGTTTTGTATGGCGTCTCTCTCTCTCTCTCTCTCTCAGTCATCATCATTGGCCATAAAGATGCCAGTCCTTTCTAATTGGGCTGCTGCTGCAGCGGCGGCGGCGGCTGCTGCGGCGACAGTCGAAGGACAGTTGAGAAGTTTTTATTATTATTATTATGATTTTTTTGTGAGTTTTGTATTCAATTCAATTCAATTAGCTCATCCATAGCAACAGTTTTTTTCAGATCTCGTTTTTGATGTGCTTTAATTAGATCATAAAATCAAGCAATTAAAAATTATGATAACTGGGTGTGTGTGGCTTTACGATCATAATTATATATTTATATACAACTGAAAGAAGCTGCCGGATATTGAGTCAGAATCGGAGCTAAGATGTGTACGAGTTTTATGGTCAAGTGTGAATATGCTGGCACTTTAGCTGACGTCAGAGCGATCAGAGATCTGTGGCATTCCATTGCTTGAGTTCCATTGCTTATGGCTTTATTTTTGGTTGTTCACTTCATTTGCTGACCGATAATCTTCTTCTCAGTTTGTGTTTCATTTCACTTTTATGTTTGTTTATTTGCTTTTGTTGTTGCTGTTGTTGCTGCTGTTGTTGTGAGAAGGAGGCGTCAAGGTCAGACGTGACATGCACAGCAACTTGAGCGCCACTCAGACAGCCAGCTAGCCAGCCAGTGGTCTGTCTGTGGATCACAGTCAACAGTCGGCAGCAGCAGCAGCAGCAGACATCAGTTTGGTTGAGCCACACCACGAGTCCAACTTCAACAGGCCGAACAGACACTTGACCGGGTCGTTTCGCTTGAAAGCTGTGCCTCGCGTTGAGGTCGAACGTAGAGCCAACGCACGCTTTTGACTTTAAAGTCTGAAACGGGATTGTGGAGCAAGTGAATTATTTTGTCACGCCAATGTGCATGTTGCATGTTGCAAAAGACAAACTTGATGCGATGCCTATCAACAAATTGACCCTCATGCGGCACACACAATTCATTCAGAGCAATTCATTTTCGATCTTTTATTGCATTCCAATAAAGCCAATAAACGTGCAGCTGCACGTCCACAAAAGCACTTAAGAGCGGCTAAGTGTATTGCAGTTGCTTATGCCAAAAGCAATTACAATTTGTCTTGCAAGTGAGAGTTTCATATAGAACTAGTTACTAATTACTTAAAGTACTTAAGGAAATTTGGGCATTGTTTATTACGCTAAAGCAAAAGTTTACTAAAATCTTATTTGTTACAGGTGACATTACACTCCTCTAAGATTGCTAGTATCAAAACAGTTTGTTAGCCTATAATCAATATCAATTTGATTAACTCTAACACACCCAAATTTTGTAAACTAATTATTCGACCCATTTTTAATGCACACTTGCTTTACACAGCTTTTATTTCTTACCTCCTCATATTGCTCAAGTTTTCTTTGTTTAAGTTTTAAATATTTTTTACGAACACCTTTCAAAGTTTTCAACATTTTTTTTTTTGAACTGAAAACCTGGCCCACTTTTAACTTCACTTTAAATAGCTTAAATGTAAATCATGAAAACTTTATTTTCAAATCAGAAATGGAGTTTTGAGCCACTGTCTTTCATTTCTTTGCAGCTGTTGCAATATATCTCTGAAACTCATTTTACATGTATTTATATCTACTTTATTGCAAAGTATTCAAAAGCTTTACATAAAAGTAAAAACTGAAAAACAACTCTCTGAATTCGAATGGAAGCTAAAATTTGTTTTCTTTTGTCTACAGCTTTAACGTCTGTCACGCTTTTCAATGTTTATAAATTTCTTGGTTTAGATAAACAGTTCTCAGAATTTCATATATTTTATAGATATTTCGGGGACTCCTTTTTATGTTTAAACACAAATTTTGTTCTTATTTTCAGTTAGTAACTAAAAACGAGTTGAATTTCGGTTTTGTTTGCTTGTGGGCAGCTTACACGCTGACAGCTCGCATGTATTTCTTATTTTATTTTCCTTTTTAGCCTATTGAATTACGCAAAGTTCAGAGTTCGACACAGCAGGCGAAGCAGGCAGCGACTATAACGCGTCTATTGGCCAATTGCTGTTGAAGCTCGCACTAATAAGATAATTTGAACTGCGCCACATTTTGGCTTTATTTATTTATTTATCTATTTTTTATTTTTGCAGCATGCAAAGTAGTTGGAAATGTGTGCGAGGCGCAGCTGGCGCCAAAATTTTCGTACTGGCGCCAAATGAATTTTTCAAAAATGTTTATTTGACACTTTATTTTATATTTCTCTAGTTTTATTTTTTCTTACTAACTCTAAGCCAAAACACGTTTCTTTCCACTTAAACTATCTGTGCGTGTGTGTGTGTGTGTGTGTGCGTTGAAACCAGTTCAGTGCTCAGCGATCATAATGCTTGATTGATATGAAACTGATCTATTAGTTTTCAAGTCGCATCAATGCAAATTAGTCACGAAACAGCCTCAAAAGAATTCACATCTGAACATTTTTGACGACATTTTGACCATCTCATCTCCTTGACTGGGCGCCTTATTAATTAGTGTTCTATGCATATTTGATGTTGTGGTTGCTGTTGTTGTTGTTCGGCTGTCTGTGTCGCAGACAACGTGTAAAATGATCAACTTTATGTTGCTGACCGCCAGCGAGCAATGGGGCGTATGAGCGATGTTCGAAACGCAACGGAACGCAGCGCAGCGCAACGCAAGAGCATTTGCTTTTAATGTCGCTCATTATTTACGCATAATAAACAACAGTCGAGCTGCTGGTGCTAGTCCATATGTTGTGTTGGCTGGCGCAGCTAGCCACATGTGGCCAACAGCCACACACATTGCCGCACAGCATGCTGCCTTTGCCACATGTCACTGTCCATTGGCGTTTCCGTTCCGCTGACTACCAATTGACAATTGCCCACAGCCAGCAGTTGGCAGTTGGCTCCCACACCCGCCCGCATTTTGTGCACTGACTTGCTGTCGCTGTTGTCTCTGCAGAATATGTTTCAATTCTAGATATGACATTGGACATAATGATCGCAGATAAAGGCCCTCACAGATTCAGGTGACGCAGCTTTGATTAAGATATAATGCAATCGATTGATTTTATTTGATTGATTTAACTTCTTTAAGCTGCAAAAATTTATTTTTATTTAGTTTGAGTGAGTAAACAGTTCAGGTTTCTGCATGCAATTCAGTAAGACTGAAAGAGCTAAAGATTCTTTACATTCTTATCTCTTTAAGGACTTTCAATTGATAATGTAATATGAAAAAGCTCCCATTGAGATTGGGAACTTAGGCTATAATTGTTTTATAAAAATATGCCACCAGAGGGCGTGTCAGACACCTTATAGCATATACATTCTTGATCAGAACGACAAGCTAAGTCAACCTAACCATTGACGTCTTTCTGTTTGTCCGTAAACTACAGAAGCTAGATATTTGAAATTTTGACTATATATTCCTATATCATATATTTTTGTTACCTCATCCGATTTTGCTATTATCGATAAACGATATCTTCAACGTATCTGAAATGCCATAAAAGCAGAAGATATCAAATTCACTGTTTAGATTCCTGTGCTGAATTCAAATTGGCAAATAGACGCACTTGAATGTTAATATTACTCGCTAAAAATGTTATCAAAAAAGTCCATCTACAACAAAAGTTATTCAACGCAGCTTTCAGGGTATATTCAAGTCGTGCACTCCCGACTAGAGCACTCTTACTTATTCATTTTATGCATTCAGAATCGACAGCGGCATAAAAAATAATCTACTCATATGTATACAAAGTGCAGGTTTCTTCAAAAAAAAAGTTTGACTTTTGATATTTGTCGCCAGGTGATTAAATCGGTTAATGGGCAAATGTGCCCAAATACGAATTAGAAATTGTTTCCAATGGGCGCTGCCTAATGGCAAATTGAAAACAAAAATAACTGTCATTTCATAAAGTGCATAAATTAGTTATGTGAGTGCCAAAGGGCATACAGTTAGCTCAGCTCAGCCGTTGGCATTGCCCATAGGAATTACATTGAGCTGAGCGGCAGCAGACCTTCGTTGGCTTAAAGCGTGAAAGGTTTTTAGAGCCGATTAAAAGGTGATCAGTTGTTGCTGCTCTAATGATTAATAAATGTACTTCCCATGGACCATCAATAATGCCATAATTGCCTCGAACTTGAGCGCGAACTCTGGTCGCATTTTGTCAGCCATTTGAACTTTCAAGTGCTTCAATTGTCACTGCTTGTTGGAGTTGTTTATGTGCTTGGATTTATGCCAGAAATTAGCTAACTGAGACACGCCCACGCCCACGCCCACGCCGACGCCCAGGCCAATCACAGCCGTCAGATCCACCCCCCTTTGCCGCCGCTTACATTTGATGAGCTTTATCGACTGCGGCTGATGTCATAAGCTATTTATTATTTGTTTTGTTCATGCGCTTTGATTCACTTTCGGTTTCAGTTTTATTTTTATGTTTCTTTGTTTTATTTCTTATTTCTTATTTTTTTTTATTATATTTCAAATTTATTTACCTCGCGTCGCGTTATTGTTTACTCATTTCATCAATCAAAGTCACTGCCACTGCCACTGCCACCGGCACTTGGCCGGGAGCTTTTTTTTTTGTTGCTGCCCGCTCTCTCAAGTTTTGGCAGCGTGTCAATGTCCTTGCACTGGCAAGTGTAACAAATTTTAATGAGAGCTGAAATTTATATTGTTTGTAAACTGAAGGAAAAGCGCTTTAGAAATTATTGCTTTAGAGCTTCGAGAATTTGTCAATTGTTTTCAAGGGCTAAAGGCTTCAAGTTCCAAAATTAAAGCCACTTCTAAAGACTTACAACTTTTATCAGTTCGTGTTTTAGTTTAGGTTTATATTAAGTAAACATTTAGTGGAGCAAACTGAAGAGTTTAGGGTAAAAACTATATAGAAATTCATTGAGATTATCGTTGGCAATTGGTAAACTTCACAAGTCAATTTGATTGATTTCAGCAAAGCTTTAAATTAAAATAAAATAAAATTTCGCTTGTGGCTCAACAAAGCTTGTTGTTGTTGGGTTTAACTGAATGAATTAATGGCGCTTGAATCACTTCATGTAAATTGTGTGGGAAAACAAGCGCTGGCATTATTTTTAATAAAATTGTCACGCTCTTTTCCGTCTGAGGAAAGGGTCAGTTCCGCATCGCAAATAGCTGGCGATTATTGCTTATTACGAGCCGGAATCAAATTGTGTTAGCGTGTGAAAAACGGAGGACACGAACGCACTTAAAGTAGCCCAGGTGTAGCATTATGAGCAATTTGTCCAAGCGTAAACAGAAATAAAACAAACGCCAGCAACGGCATTGAAACAGTGGCCAAGAATAGCTAAAAACTAAAATAAAAATAATAAAAAAAAAAACATGCTGAGATGCCATTTCGCACCTTCTGTGCGCCGTTAATTATTGTGGAATCTAATGGCAATGGGAATGGTTATAAGCATGTATATAATTCTTTTGTCATGCCGCCTAGCCAAAAGTCTAGAAGTCAAGGCACGGGAATCCTTTTGCCACCGCCGACTGGGCTGATCTCATTTGCTGGCAATTTGCATGCTAATTTAATCAATATGCAAATTTCATTAATTTCTTATTGAGCTTTTCGCTTTGGCTGCGCGCAGCATTTTTGAGATTTTTTTTTTTTTGATATATGCAAAAGAAATCGACAAATATCTAAACAAAAGCCCGCGCCGAATTGAGGAAGACAAACGTATATCGATCAAGCTGAGCGCTCGAGCAACTTATTTATGCAAACCGAAATCCATGCTTTGGCGAAAATTAGCAAAAATTGAATTGGTTAATTAATATGAAATGAATAGTTATCAATTTTCAGCTCGTTGCGCCCATAAATGAGCGCATAAAAACAGTCAAATTATCAAGTTATAAACATAAATATCCATATCACGCATATATAGTTCAGTTGTAGAGTCTGAGTCTGTTTTTTTTTTCTTCATTTCTTTATCTGATTCTCAGACATAAAATTCAGTTTTGCCATCGTTAATTTCGTTTTATTGATGGCACACTTCTGCACAAAACCATTTTAAAATGAAACCAAACAAATCTCTTTTGATCGAAATTGATGAAAAAAAAAAAACAACAACAACATTTGAATACCCTGCGTGAATGACAAAGGGGTGTATGTGAGTTTGCTTAAACTGGGAATATTCTTTTTCTTATGTATAACATCCTTATTTCAGCTTTCTAAACATTAGGCATTTCGCCTATGAATTGATCAACAATCAATCAAATGATCCGTCAGCTAATTAATCAAAATAAAGGCGCAAACGTTTGCCAAGGCTCGAACACCTGCCAGCAAATCATAGATAAAATTGATAACAATAAAGAAATAATATAATATATAATAAAGAAATATAATAATATAAAATAATATAACTTTTGTTTATTTAAATCTTTTCAAATGTTTATTTTATCTTCGATTTTTTAGCAGGGTAACTTCTAGTCAAGCGCTTCTTTGTGCTGAGGGAACACGCCCATTTGTTGTTGCACACAAACTAGTTGGAGCATTAACTTTTACTTTTGTTTCTATGTTGTTTGTATATATATTTAATTCTTGTTTCTTTTGCTTTGCTAGAACAGGCCATATCTTTTATTCTTTGTAGACACGCTCATTAATTCAGCTGTCTCTTTAACTGTTTGTATTTCTTTGGGGGGCTATTGTGCAGCTAGTTTTTGGACACATTGAACATGGCTTAGACAGCGTGTTAAATGTGTGTGGGTTGTTGTTGCTATTGTTGCTATTGTTGTTGTAGTTGTTGCAATTCCTTTGGCGCAATGTTTATTGATGAGCGCACATTAAGCGACAATGTTTTGTTTTGACTTCAGATTCCTTCTTAGTGCTATAATTAATTGCGGCTAATTTGAATCTCAATGAATTCCCGCCAGCAGCATACAATTTATGTCTTGTGCTGCAATTGTCATTTATAAAAACCGTAGCCGAAGCTGAAGCTGAAGCTGAAGTTGAAGTTGAAGTTGAAAGGCTTCGAATGCAGCGCCTCAGCTCAATTAAAATGTTATAAATTGCGCCGCCTCCGCCTACTCCTCTTTCGCCTCCTTTCCCAGCACACAGCGCTCAACTATTCAACATTGCGCATACGTCGTGTGGCGCGCACAGCATTTTAATTAAAAACATATACAAATAATAATAATAAAGTCCACGATGTCTGATGGCCAAATTGGAAAAATTGCTGCCAACTGTATTTAATTTATGCTTTCAACTTGAATCATAAATTTTCCACTCAGAGTTGCAGTCTGTTCTCCTCTCTCTCTCGCTCTATTTTATATATATATATATATATATATATATATATATATATATATATATATATATATATATATATATATATATATATATATATATATATATATATATATATATATATATATATATATATATATATATATATATTGAGTGAATTATGTATTATTTTTATATGTAGACTGCTAATGATTTCACTAATTTTGTGGTTCTTTTACTAAGAACTTATTAATAGTTGGGCTATATGCAAATATATTTGTTTAAGGCAAACAGAAATATGCGATTCATCAAATGGCAAATCATAAAGATTATTTCAATAGCTGCAAGTTATTGATCATTTTTATACAGTTGCTGAAATATAGCTCTTGAAAAGAGTATCACTTCTGTTTGATTTGTATAGAATATATATATATGCCTAATATATCTCACAAAAAAAGTCTGAATGTCGGATGTTTTGTTAAAAATAATTAGAGAATTAAAGTAAGTATTAGGTGACCTCTATACAGTGTCTGCTTGGTATCAATTGCGCTTCAGCTTGTAACTGTCTTAAAGCTGTGAAGAGTAGAGCTCTTAATAAATATTGCTGGTATTAAACGTTGCAAATTATGGGTATTGTAAATTTTAATTGTTAATTAAATACTCAATTAATAATTTTATATATATTATTTATACATATTTTCTGTATATAAATATAAATATATTAAATATATATTTAAATATATTTATTTATACAAATTTAATTTTTATAACTTTATAAATAAATGTTTTTTACATTACATTTAATTGTGTATTTATAAGAAATTAATAAAATAAAATGTTTATTCATATTATATTAATTTTTATTTATTTTTTTTAAATTATTTTACAAATTCCAGTTAGCAATCAAATTTATTTAAGTTTTTCTCAATATAACGAGAATTTTAATTACTGCTTAAGCTTCTTTGTTGCGCATAACTATATTATCTTTTTCAATTATGGCCAATTACCCAATCTTATCTGTCTGATAATTGAAATGGTATATTGTAAAGATATTGCATACAAAATTGTTGATTTCGTTATTTATTCACTTTGCACAATCGTAATAATGTATGTTTGTGTGTGTGTGTGTGTGTATGTGTGTGTTGAGGGCCCTGACGAGCAGAAAACAGACACAGAGTGAGTAAGTGCGAGAGAGAGAGAGAGGGAGAGGTAGGTAGGTAGGTAGGTAGGTAGGTAGAAACGCCCCATTCGAGTGGCATTTGGCAACCAAGGCTTTTTGTCTTGGCAGATTGAATAATGATTGCCATTCACACCGAGTGGACATGACTGACCTATGTTAATGCGCGTATTAACGGTTATTTGTTATTTGTCAGAGTAATCATAAAAATGCAGCCATAAAAATGACAGCCGCATTTGCAGTCTAACTCTGCCCGCTTTGTTGCCTGTCAATTTTTTCAGAATTTTACATTATTTGCTATGTGTTTATCAAATCATATTTGTCTTCTTCTTGTTTTTGAGTGGAGGGAGGGGCTGTTGAGTTGCTGGGGGAATTTATTTATTTATTTAATTTTCTTAAATTCTGTACAACCCGCTGCGCTGCTCAAGAGCCTTGTATCTAAATGTTGTTAACTTTATTCTTCAGCTGCGATGCTTCAATAATTTGTATTCGATTTTTATCTATTGGCACTCGTTTTGATTGCCGCGCAGTCGACTGGCAAGTGCATGGGGTATATTCGTTGGCTAGTCAATGCAGGCAGAACATGTTACACGTTTAGACTACTCCTAGTCTATTTGCTTCTCTATTCATCAAATTGGGGCCTTTATCATCAGCTGTACCTTTATATAAGACAACTTTGAAATATCTTTAAAAATATTTTGCAGTTTGCTTGAATGTTAAACGTTTGCTCATTATTTCTTGGATTTGACACGCCTTAATGGGCGGACCGTATAATTTATAGGTATATTTAGAGAGGAGGCCAATCAAAAGTGGCTTGAAACTTAGTGTAATACGTTGTAAAGCTGTGAAAGATATACGCTTACAGCGGGGGATACAGAGAGACGGACAGTGGCACTGATGCAACGCTGCCTTAGCGAAAGACACACAGATGAAAGCAGATAGAAGACAAACATTGCACAGAAAGAATAAACTCCTTTAGCGTTGCAAGCGAGCATAAAAACTAAAACTGAAACTAAATAATAATCATAATAAATTACGATAAATTACAAAAGAAACCATTCTGAAAAATAGTTTGATACGCTTGAGAAACACGATTCTCAGCTTTCGCTTCTATAGAGAAACTTCTCTCAACATTATATTACTTTAGTCTAATAGCAAAAGCAATTATATTAGTTATGCAACCTTTGTTATATTTAAATAAAATCTCTAGAAGCAAAGAAAACCTATAAAAATACTTATGCCAATTATATATAAATATCACTTTTGCAATCTGCTTATAATTCTCGAAGTACTAAAACATTGCTTGAAAAACTGACTTGACTTATATATTGTTATTATACAGCTCTACCCTGTAGTTAGTTATGTTGACAGCTAGTCAAGTGCCTGCCCAGCGCTTTTATTATCCGTAAAAATATAAAAATAAAAGGTATCTCAAAGTTGAATCATGCTCAACTCAAGTCATTTCAGATTACTCAAACGGTTTTTGTTCCTATTGAGGCTGTGTCTGCTGCTATTGTTGCAGTTTTTTTTCTTCTTTCTTAATATATAATATAATCGCAATAATCTGATTGAAATCGTTGAGCAAATGGGCATTTTATGCGCATGCCTGATGGGATTAAAAAACGCTCGAGCTACTGTGCAAAATGACCCATTGTTATTTTGGAGTGCTATTGATTGATATGCAGTCATTATGATATGCTGCATAGAATTAGACAAATTGTTATGAGCAGAATATTAAAATTAACTTCAATATATAGATATATTTCTATACATATATATATACATATAGATGTGAACACGTGTTGGGCACAGGCCATATCCAGTTTGTATCTGCGGACATCAATCAAATGAATTTTGAAATCTTATGCGTTCCCTAACTGGAAATGTATTTGCATTTAACGCTCCCATTGTATGCAGAATTAATTGTTTGTCGATAATACTAAATATTATTTTACCATATCGGAAATGGGAAATACCAACGCAACACACATTAAAACAAAAATATCAATTATCAAATAGAATATCAAAGGTGCAATTTGTCATAAATATCAAAACTAATCGATGAGCAATGAGCGATTTTCGATTTGAATATTTCAGAAAAAAAAACGACAGCTCTTACGAGCTAAATAAATAAATAACAAATGAACAAAAAATTAAAAAAAAAAATGAAAGCAATAAACTTGTTTATTCCACAGCCAACGCAGTCTATATAAAAGGCATAAAAGCTTAATTGCGCTCATTAAAAAATGGTAAATTCCTTTAATTAATTTAACTCTTACAGAAGGCAGGCTCAGTTCACGCTGATCTGTTTCGTATGAATTCTATAAAAAGACCTGCCGCGCCGCATTCCACACATAGAAAAGAACGTGAAGCCAACTAATTTCATTGTGCTCAGACGGGGGATTTCTGCAGCATGCAACATTCTTAAGGCTGCGCTTTGGCCTTGACTGTGGTCAACTCTTCAGCCAGCCATAAACTAAGAGATAGAGTGACTACAAGTGAAAGAGACAGGGAGAGAGAGAGAGAGAGAGTGTGAGTGTGAGTGTGAGTGTGAGTGTGAGTGTGAGTGTGAGTGTGAGTGAGAGAGTGAGTATGGCACAATCTCAAGGCCGTTTATTGACGCTTGGCGTCTGGAGTGGAAAACCTGATGAAACCGACAACAAAATAGAAGAAATTACTATGCGTCGCTTACAAAATGTAGCTTGGACCGACATAATTATGGGCCGAACTATAACAAAAGCATTTTACTGGCGGAACTGCGCAACGAGATGACTGGCAAACGGCTCAAATGTGTAGCCAACGCATCAAACTCCCAGCCTCAAGTTCTCTCTCTCCCTCACCCTCACCCTCTCTCTCTCTCTCTCTCTCTCTTTCTTTCTGTGCATGGCCAACGCAGTTCGGTTGTGGGTCAGCTGGAGCATTAAATACTAAATACCAATATAAATTTTTATATACGCCTTGATTTAATGCGCTGAAATTATAACAAGAAACCAGTCCAATAATGCGGCACTCTGAGCAGCTAAGTAGTTCTAGTTCTAGCACTGCAAATCAGCTATTCAGATGACTTGATTATGCTCAATTTATGCAAATCCCGAGCTCTTTGACGATGCGACGACAGCGACCAATTACGTCAGCTTAACGCCGCGAGACACATAACTTGCACAATCTATGGCCGAAGACCTGAAAGATCTAAATAAAATCTGAAGATCCAATAATCATATGCATATCCGCCCTTTTAGAGGGTTACAATTAACGCAGCCTGTTTGGCGGCTGCAGTCAAAACAAAGAAGTTGATGTGCTTCATTGGCTTGGCATACCCTGGACGAAGGGCGAAGGGAGGGTGTGTGCGAAGTGAGCTATAAAACGAAATGAAATGGTAACATTTTAGCTTCAAGACTTTGTGAATTATAAAGGAAGTAAGAGCAGAGCAGTACAGCTACGATTATATTGTAGAATGTGATCTTAGATCAAAGAAGTATAGAGTTTCAATAGTCAAACTATATCTATAGTAAAGGAGACAGGATATGATCTACGCGGAAGTAGAGGTGACGATTATCATCATCAAAGCAAGAATCTGCAGTGCTTGAAATCTCTCAATAATTAATTCCATAATAAAATTAAGTTAAAATCAATTCAAAACTTATATTTTTCTATATATTTTTCATACTCAATTCAAAATTCTGCTGAGTATTCTCTAGTCTATAATACCCTAGCAGCATTCTTACCATAAATTCGTAGCGTTGCCTATGTCGCCATGGCTCTTGGCATACGGTAGCTCAAAGACATTTGTCAGGCGGGCTGATTAAAAAATTAAAAATAAAAAACCTACCGCATTGGAACTTGATCTCAGCATGTTTTCGAAATCCATTTACAACTTTTTATGGATTTAATGAACATTTTAGCACCAGCTACGCATATTCACAATTTTTCCGCTGCTTGACTTTGGTATTTCATATTAAAACTACAAAAAATAAAAAAAAATAGCCATATCGATGAGTATTCTAATTAATTTTAACCTAAAAATGTAATTTAATTATCCAACATTTTTGGTCATAAAATAGCAGCAGACAAAAAGCCAAATAAATAAAAAAAATTAAAAACTAAAAAAAAAAAAAAAATTCCACTAAAAAAAATCAAAAATTTGTTTTCAAGCAATGTCAAAGACATTTTAGTTCCGTTGGCCATAAAACTGCCGGCAAAGATCAAATTTTTATGCTATATTATTGGTCATTTAGTTTGATGGCTGCTTTGTTGTTGTACCCTCGCCGATTTTTTCACCCACATTGTTTTTTTTTTTTTTTAAATATATTTCAATTAACTAATATCTTAGCTTGGCTGTCAATATTTTTGTGCAGCTCCCGACTAAGCTTTATTAATTATGATTGCGCCAAGCCTTCGAATAGGATCTGCTTGGCAAGCTATATATACTATATCAATCAATGCACAATGCTTGATGCCTTCATCGAGTGAAAGGATTTTGCAGACTGACGTCAATTCTAGTCTATATATAATGCTGAATCATTTCGAATTTATAGCATAAATGCGTAATTGCTGCAGCATGGGAAAGACACCTGAATGAGTAAACCTGGGCCTTCGACTTGCAGCAATTGACTCATGCATTCTTAACCAAAGCTAAGCTTTAGTTTCATATGAAAAGCCCCAATGATTTCGTCGCATGGTTCAATAACCTATTAACATTGGTATTGTTGTGGGTTAGCTGGCTTATAAATGAAACTGATTCATAGTTTTATTGTGAAATCTTTTCTAGAAAACTATTTTAACATTTTTTTTTTTTTAATAAAAATTTGTGTTATGCATATTTTGCTGTGGTTCGCTTGTGAAATGTGTTAATCAGCAAAGCTGCCGAAGAACTAGTTTAGATTAATCGTTAAATGTTGTATTTACTTTAGCCTAATTCAAAAAATTTTGGGTAAAATTTATAAGTTAAATCTAGATATTTATCTATCAGCTCATTGTTTTGCCACTTGAGATATGGAAAGTTTTTTAAAAATTTATTATTAACCAACTTTTACTTTCTCAGCCCCTTTATACATACTAAATAC